>OX377204.1:32020192-32107823 GCA_947396885.1 Heligmosomoides polygyrus polygyrus | reverse complement strand
TGACCCCGAAAGAGCCCCCATTTCTGCAGCGATGGGAAGGACGAGTACGGAAAGGCCGCTAAAATCTCAGGGCCTAACCAGGCTGCGCAAATTGAGAAGGACTAGGATGACGATCTGTACTTACAACGCCCGCACGCTCGCATCGGAGGCATCCGTCGAGGACCTGATGATGAAGCCAGGAAGATCAAGCACGACGTCATCGACGTCATCGGTAACCCGAATTGGACGTCTGCGACTGAAGCGATGTGGCTCGGTGCCAGCTTTAACTGTTTTCGTCGCGTATGCCCCAACATCGGACTACGACGACGAAGAGGTCGAAGCCTTCTACGTGGAGCTGGAGAAGTTTTATAAGGAAGATCACACCTTCTACAAGGTGATCGTCGGCGACTTCAACGCCAAGATCGGACCGCGAAGGTCGCCGGAAGAACTTCACATCGGAACTAACGGTTTAGAGTGGAACGAGCAAGGTGAAAGTTGTCTGATTTTACCATGTCGACCAAGACCATCCATGGAAACTCACAGTTCCAGAAGCCTCCCGCCCTACGATGGACCTGGGAATCCCCCGGTGGGCAGTTCCACAACGAAATCGACCACATCATCTTCAATCGCAAGTATTGCCTGACCGACGTCTCCGTTGTCCCCAAGTTCTACACGGGATCGGACCACCTCCTCGCGCCTCCTTCGCGCGAGGTTTCGCTTTTCGCGTCAAGAAGAGAATCCGCGAAATTGAGGAAGAGGAGTCTTAGAGCGACCGTCAACTGGGACCTTTACACCTCTATTACCGGCCTTTAAGAAGATACTGTCATGCACATCATCGGCGGGAGGAATACGACTGCATCTTCCACCATCTCCGCGATAGTCCTAAGGGAGCCGAGAGCTTAAAGACTACCAAGAGACGTCTGTCTCCAGAAACTCTCGAGCTTATATGCTAGCGTGGAGCAGCATGAGAGCAAGGCAACTCTACCAGCTGACGTCCGAGCTTGCGAAGCTATGCAGAGAGGCGATAAAGGAAGATCTCAAGGAGAGAAGGGCGGAAGTGTTGGGTGAAGCAGCAGAGGCAGGGTTGAGCATCCGCAATGCCCGCCGGAACTTCGCCAACTTCAAGACCAAGATGACCGCTCTCCGACGTCCTGACGGAACCGTCACCTCTTCCAGAAGGACCATGGAGAAGGTCATCCACGACTTCTACTCCGATCTCTTACATAGCCATGTCCACCTGCCCCCATGCCATCTTCCGCAGGATGGATACGTCGTCCCCTCTGTTCTCCCTTCCGAGATCCGACACGCCATCTCGTCGGTGAAGAGGCGTACAGCACCCGGTCCCGACACGATCAGACCCGAACACCTGAAGAATCTCCCGCTAACGCCCACCAACACCTTGGCGCGGCTCTTCACACGCCACCTGTCGGAGTGCAAGGTTCCATCTCAGTGGAAGACCGTCTTGCTGTACAAGAAGAGAGACTTGTACGACATTGGCAACTATCGCCCGATCTGCCTGCTGTCCGTAGTCTACAAGCTGTTCACTCGAGTGATTAACAGAACGCTGGACGAAGGACAGCCATGCGAGCAAGCAGGATTTCGGAGGGGATTCAGCACGATCGACCACATACACCCCATTACGAAGCTCATCGAAGTGTCGCGAAAGTACAAGCTGTCGCTGTGCCTTACGTTCATCGACCTGAAGAAGGCATTCGACTCCGTCGAGACTGAAGCGGTCCTCGAAGCCCTGCTCACTCAGGGCGTTCTTACTCAGTACATCAGAGTCCTTCGAGCGCTGTACAGTGGATTCACAACCAAGATCTCTCCATTCTACAACCACGTCGTCATCGACGTGAAGAGAGGGGTTCGGCAAGGGGATACCATATCCCCGAAGCTCTTCAGCGCCACCCTCGAAAACGTCATGCGCGAACTAGAATGGGAAGACATGGGAGTGAAGGTCGACGGCCGGCAGCTGCACCATCTTCGTTTCGCTGACGACATCGTGCTCATAACACCGAGCATCAACCAGGCGGAGCGAATGCTGGCCGACTTCGATCGTGTATGTGGGAATGTTGGACTGCAGCTGAATCTTACGAAGACGATGTTCATGAAGAGCAGACAAGTTTCTGATGCCCCATTCTCGCTCAACGGAACGAACATCTCCGAATGCTCCAGCTACGTGTATCTGGGTCGCGGAGTCAATATGGCCAACGGCCCTGCGCCGGAGCTGAGCAGGAGGAGACGAGCGGCTTGGGGAGCTTTCAAGAGCGTCGAAGAAGTCGCGAAGAAGAAGAAGAACGTCCGACTCCGTGCCCACCTATTCGACTCTACCGTTCATCCTGCCCTAACATACGCCTCAGAGACCTGGCCTATACGAAAGCAGGATGAACACGCGATCAGCGACGCGCAGCGTGGAATCGAGAGGACGATGCTCGGAGTGAAACGACTCACGCAAGTGAGAGAAGGCCTCCGGAGTTCCGAGCTTCGCCGACGGTCGAAGATCAGAGACGCTGTCGCGTGGGCCAAGTTGTCGAAATTTAGGTGGGTCGGCCACGTAATGCGCTTTGCAGACACCCGCTGGAGGAGAGCCGTCACCGACTGGATTCCGCGGCATTGTCAAGAGAACACCGGGACGCCCACCAACGCGTTGGTTGGACTTCTTCGTGAAAGCCCTGAACGATCGATATGACGCTCTTCATGTCCCTCGAGCGAGGAGGATCCATTGGACCACTCTGGCACGCGACAGGACGAGACGCTGCTGGCGCCCGCTCGAGCAAGTCCATGATCAACGGGACGACAGGTGATACAGGTGATATGTACATATTTGTTAGGATGACTGAAAAGTTTTGCCACCTCCTTTCGTTCGGCAGTTTTCATTACTCAAGTCGCCAGAGTCAAACCTTCTCAACCACTAATAGCAATCGTATAGAGCCACCTGCTTGATATCCCCTTACTCTCCTTTGTCCAGAACTGTGGGAGCTGTTAGCCACGAAGGTTACGTGCTGTGATCTTAAGATGTCAGTGGTTGGAATTGATTTGTTGAGTAGGGAGGCCTTGATGGGTTCCTCTACATTCTGATGGTTAAACTAGTGATAACAGCATGGATAATACAAAGGGCAGATTCTCTACTTCACATTTCATGATCTTCTATTCGTGAAAAAATACAACACAAAGTTGATATCGTAAATTTTGCAAGAAAAACTAGATGCCCCAAACAGGCGTGGACCATTATGTGGTTCTGTGTGACTTTTGCTGCTTCGTGTATCCTTCCTAAACGGCATCAGTAGTTGTCTAGATGAAAGTAGCAATACATTTTAGTATGCATTATAAAATCTAACAAAGCTTTCGCTTCAAAGAGGTGAATTGAACTTAATTGAACGCCACAACAGTTGAAAACGTGTGAAGCAAATCTGCAACTGCTGTGAGAAAGTGGGATGTGAAGGAGTGATGGGAAAGCGATGGGGTGAAAGCGTGAGCTCTATTGGGAGCTTCTGTGCGCTACTGCCCAATCAGCCTTGTTAGATGAAATGCTCTGACTACTTTGTTCTTCTTGTTTTTCTTCCTTGATATCTGTTTCGTTCAAAGAGCACTGCCCTTTTCACGTTCATCGGTCAGATTCATATTTCAGAAATCGAAGAGTAGGACAGACAATGCTTACTGTGGACAAGCCTGACAGTATGATGACAGAACCAATATCTATCACAGCGTCTTTGCTTGAACCTCGAAAATCCTATGAGATATTCCTAAGGTAAGACTGCACCAGAGCGTTTTCTTTCTTCTCATGTGTCTCTTCGAAGTGAAGCATTTTGAATTCACTATGAGATTTTCAGTGCCGATTATGTTAGAACCGTGCACTTCAGGAATTTAAATTCGGCGTCGATTTTTTTTATTGATCCTGTGGCGCCTAGCGGGCGCGATGTGCCAGAAGATTTCTGGGTTCACCCTTTATTCTGTCCAAAGGAAGGTTATAGGTGAGGCCACGGCAGCCGCGGTAGCTGGTGGAGCCGGCGGTTGACGGTGGTCGGCGGCTGGAGCGGCGTCGGCGGTGGTCGGGCCGGCAGCTGTAGGTGGTCGGCGGCGGTGGTCTGGCCGGCGGCTGGAGGCAGGCGACGGCTGGAGCACGAGGGCGGCGGCGGCTGCGGCTGGAGAACGGCGGCGGCTGCGGCTGAAGGACGGCGGCGGCTGGAGCAGACGAGAAGAGAAGACCGGCGACTGGCGAACTGGCGAACTGGCGAACAAAGAAACTCGGGTGGTGTGTGGTCCGGCCACCTTTTATAGGCGCTTTCCCGCGCCTTTTAGCGGCGTATTGGTGACCATCCACGGTGACCACCCATGGTGACCACCAATACGCCAACGAACGGTACTGTGTTATCTGATGAGCCACATGGTTTGTTGTAAATCTAAACGGCAAGACTGTAGAAGTGTTACTGTACAATAACAAGCAGCACATCTCCTCTACAATCCTGAAGATTCAAATTATTATTAATATTACACTAAAGCTAGTAGTGTGCAAATCGAAACCACTCTAAACACTGGAGGGAGCCTACTACAAAACGTACTTTTTCCGCGATCATTCTATAGTGAATGCGAACACACTCCAGAGGCTGTTGTTAGGTTCCCAATTTTATCATCCGCTGTGCTTAATATTTTGAACCATCACATGGCACAGCGAAACAGTAATCTAGTAAACACTCAGTGGGAAGGTCTCAAGGAATTGCGCGAGTTAAGATCAAATGGTTAAGATCTCTACGCTCCGTGGGTTCGTTTCTTAGGAGTCTCCCTGAGCAACGGTAGCTGACTACGGTAGCTAAGCGGGTTGTTGAGCCCGCCTCGGACGAGGTATAGCGGTTGAACAGAGCTGAATATGCGCCTCGAAGCTGACTTTCTGCAGGTGGAGAGTGAAGACTTTACTCGTTTTTGCCCTTCTTACTCCTCGATCTTCTAGTTTTCATATTATAATTTGGGACGCTGAATGACTCCTGGCGCGGGTCCGTCTATAATACACCTTGACGAAGGCATTAAACATCGAACCACATCCACATGCTAATAAAGTCTGTGCTCAACTAACAAACTATAAAACAAGCAAAAAAAAGCACATAGAAGAGTTGAAAAGAGGGCATGTTCTTAGCAAAATCTATGAAGTTGTCGAAGAATAAGGGAGTGTAGAAAATCAAAGAACTTGATCTGTTGCTTCCTTCATCATTTCCTCTTTGTAGTCTCAGAGGCGGCATGTGGTCGGAACGAAAACTTGCACAAAAGAAATAAGAAAATGCGAGTTCTGCTCAACTCGCCTCATTTCTTAGCAAAATCTCGTCAGAGGCGGGCGCGGCACCCGGTCAGCATACTGTAATCAGGCGTGTCGCTCCGCCTTCTACAGTAGTGGGATACACCTAACGTAACGCACACCATCTCCGTCAGCGGCAAAAGGTGAGGGTTTGTCGTTATACCACAGTCACTCGACCGTGCAATAACGGAATTCCATCAGCAAGACGACTCCTTAGGTTGTCGAGCGTCTGAGAAGAATTTCCCTTCACAATGCAGACTGCTTAAGCGTATTTGAATCACGACAGGAAGATCTGCTGGCATAGATGGAAAACTTCTTAGTAGACGCAAGCCGAATAACCCTTGTTTTTCAGTTCTCTACAGCCTTGTGAAGACCCACGAGCTAGCTCCTGCGGAGTGCTGTCTGTGTCGGCGCAAACTTTTGAAATTCGGCCTATAATTAGCTGTGTTGGTGGGCCATCCTATAGAATATCATGGTTTCTCAACAAAGTCGTAAGCTAGCTGTTGCCAGCAGTCCTTTCTTATCTGACCAAAACGAATAGAATCGCGAAAGCACCCTTATGGTGGTTCGAACGTGAGCTTATCTCTCTTCGAATGGGGCATTTTGGTGATGCTTTTTCTAGGAATACGGAACCGCCGGAGTGGGGGTGGCGTTTGGTGATGTAGATCGCACTTCTAACACTTGCACCAAGTTCAGGAATCTGAAGAAGACGAACGCGTCGAGACGTAAGGCCATCTGGAAATAACGGTCCTCCATAGTAACCTCGAGAGGCATGGGACATATTTGAACATTAAAGCGAATATATTGCAGGCTAAGGCACCACATGGGATCATTTTATGGAAATGGAATATTCAAGGCCGATGCAGCAGGCGAAATAGATCTCAAGAAGGCGGCGCCCATCAGAGGAACATATTCAGGTACATTAGTCAACTCCTAGAAGTTTCGCCGTTGTCCGTAGATGCTCATCCTCACTGTGACAGGAGCTCGAGCAATGGGCCTGTTTGAGGGCCTACTGCCCTGTGAGGACTTCCGCTTCGGAAACTACTGCAAGTGCACGCCACCGAACCCGTTCAGCTACACGCTCGAGTTAGTGAGTCAAGTAGTGACACAAGATTGAGCCGCCTCAATAAGGCCGCCATTTGCACAGGCTTCGGGACGACACTGGAAATGCTCTGCACTCCCTGACGCTCGTCAAGCGATGGATTCATCCAGCAGTTGTCCGACAGGATATTGAAGAAGCCGACATCTGTGGGACACTTTTCAAACCACCAGGTGAGACTTTAGATGGTTCAGATCATAGAGTTAGGAGGTGTCAAAACTATTGGCCACCTACCCAAAAGCTTCTTCAAGGATAAATTACCGTCTAATTATATCTAGTGATTATCATCTAATGCTCACACATAAACGAAATGTTACTGTGCTTTCACCAAGAGTAGAAGGCACTTTTATAAGTTTGATGCGTAAAATACTCATTTGTCTTCAACCGGTTCCCAACGTGTCTCTTCTTGATGCCTTAAAATTCCTTTTTTAGACTTATCTGTTTATTCTTTAATGTTTACCGCATAGACTATTGCATAATTCGTTACTAGCAAGTCACATCCTTAAAGCGTATCTGAAAAGACGAGAATTCTTCTTGATCAAAAAAGTCTTGGCTGGTGGTGTAAGCCATGAGGAAAAGTTCTTTCAGGAGATGGTCCGTTTCCCACTATCATTGACATATCGGGTGGAGGAGGAGGGCTACACGAGCACAAGGGAGCAACGCTGGCGTCGGAGGGATTCTGCGTGTTGTCGCTGGCTTTCTTCCAGTATAAGACTTTGATCACTGATTTGAACGAACTAGATTTGGATTATTTTAAGGTTAGTGGAACTATCGCGCATATGTGCTTCTACTTTGGCAAATTAATTAGTTTTTATCACTTTTTTGTTGGGCTTAGTGTTAAAAGTATGTCATTTGTTTGAAGACGCTAACTCAGCAGTCACTTTGTCGAAATAGTTGATTTTTTCTCTTGTGTTCTTTTTGTTCTTTCATTCCATTTGAGTTACTCGTAGACGAGTTAGGGAAAGAATGCTCTGCACTTAAACAGGTGGGTGGTTCAGCTTTGCATTAAGCCGTTAGGCGTTGATCTCTTTAAGTCAAACATCTTCTTAGTTGAATATTAATAAATGAACGAATATTTCACTTTATCAGATCTCTCTGTGGAGCAGTTCTTTTATTACTGGTGTTCAGAGGGCAATCGACTGGCTGACTGCTCTTCCTTTTACAAAGGGAGAGATCGGAATTCAAGGAGTCTCCTATGGAGGGCTTCTGGTCAATATGCTTGCTGTGAGGAATCCTGAGGTTTGACTGCAGCTCTTCCAGTCCTGATTCTTTTTAATGACCTTGTAGACACTTGTGAGTGCTGTGCAACCTCTGAGTTCTCTCTGTGCAGTTTTGTCGCAACTCGAGAAAAGTTCAGATTATTGCCGTGTGCTCAATCAACGGCAGTCATGCTCCGATTGCAAAAGTCAAGGACCGCGGTGAACCCTTGCCGACTGCGGAGTAGGTCGCTTTTTTGACAATGCTCTAATTTCTTTACCTCGGTATGGTTGAGTCCTTCTGAGGAATAGCTAAGCGGACTATACCAAAAATGCCTCAAGTGCTTTGCTCTTCGTTGTTTGAACATCATGCTCCAAAATCATCACCTCAGCTCTTAAATCCAAAGTGGATCGTGTTTTAGCTTTGTGGAGTGAATCGCTCCCACCTCAATGACAAGCAGATGTCGCACACTTTCCCTGATGTGCTCCTGACCATTTAAAGCACGATCAAAAGACGATTGTTGCAAGGACGTCAAAATGTTCACTCGAAAAGATCACTACTGTGCAAAATTTAGTTGGTTGAATAAACTCTCAGAAATGCTATCATCTGCGAAGAAAAGGGAGAGATGGGGATCGTCTCTGGTGTGATGGGTTAAGCAGTTCCTACCTACAGATGCGAGCAAAAATATGTTTTCCCCTTGGTTTTATCATCGCAACATTTGGTGGCGATGATAAAACCAAGGGGAAAACATATTTTTGCTGGTAGCGTGGGCGCGTGTAGCGCAGTCGGAGGAGGCGCCGACGGTCGCGTGCACCCGATACCAGGTTCCTGGTTCGGATTTCCCGCCCAGGCCAACCAAGCCTTCCATCCCTCCGGGGTCGGTGAATTGGTACCAGACTTGTCAGGGAAGGGTAAAGCGCTGACTTGTTCATCGGCTGGCCACCGCAAGTCATTGTATGGCCAAATATGTACGCATTCATGTCGCCTCCACGACATCCCGTAGAAGTAGAATGCGCTGGCGCATCCCAGAAGGGATTGAGTAACGCCGTCCTTTATCCTTTATCCTTAACATTTGGTAAATGTTTGTTTGGCGGGATCCCAACTATAGTGCGTTGAGTTGGAAGAGAAGGTGGACAGGTGTGCTCATGCCTAAACTCCTGCCAAGCAGGCAGCTTGGAGTACATCGAAAAAAGTTCTGCGTAGGAAGGAGAAACTAAGCTCCATCGCTCTTTATAGGCAAAAAAGGTCTACTGTCATGACGGGGGAGGTTTTCAACGTTGTGGTGATGACTTCGAGCACGGCTTCAAATGTAATCGTACAAAGCTCATGAGGAGTTCCAGATTTTCATTCTGAGACTCTGGAGATGGCCGGCAGAGAAAAGCCTGTGTGTAACACTCGAGCTCAAGCCCTACTTCATCTCAAATCGTAAACTCTTGACGATACTCAACGATTGACAGTGGTCCAAAACTTCAGCCTACTGGTAATCGAGGTGGCAGAAACAAAACTGAAGCCGTTTTTAAAGTATCGATCGCCATCATTCGATGTTGGTCAAATTATCCATTTGTTGCGGATGTCGTTCATTTTTTCTATTTCTTTTTAACTTGCCGCAGTCGGCGTAGTTAAGGTCTTCTTCCTTGGAAACCATGACATAGGTCGCAGCCAAAATTGGTGATGAAAAGTTATTACTACAGCGAAGCCGTTGAGAAGCCGTCAGTCCTGCCGAGAGGCCGCTCTGATTGCTGGTTAACCAATGAAGCCGTTTGGCTGTTCGCTATCGCTCTGAACGCAGCCGATCTTCTCTCAACGCGACACCGAACTTCTGCTGAATGGTGGATGAGATCCATGATCGTGACACCAGCTGTCCGGTGCAACATCCTTGTTTCCTTGACACGGAGGTGTTTCAGATGCCTTGCTTGCAGGCTAGCACTGACGCCAACACCGAGCGCCATATATGGCTACCGGGCGGACAAGTGCTCAGTAGATTTTCGCATCTAACCGCTCCGGTATCTGCCTACCGCAGAGCGCTCCATTTAGCGAAGCCACTTCGAATAAGGCGCGCTCATGCATTTGTTCACTTCAACCATCAGAGGCTATTACTGAACCCAGGTAATTAAAAATCAAAGTGCGTGGAAGTTCAGTGCTGTTAGCATTGATGGAGCTGCACCCGTTCACGTCCGTCGTTAGGTACTCAGATTTCTTGACGTTCAATTTAGCGCTTATAAGCTGTTCTAAACGACCAAACCAAGCTTGAACATTCGCTCGACCTCATCTTTGTCTTCCAATATGAGCATCAACTGTAGGTGACGTCGTCATCTGTCTAAAGCACAGTTCTCAGGATTGGAATCGGGCAACGGCATCCATGAAGACAACAAGGACGAGTGGAAAATTTTGGTGAACCTCAGCAGAGATTTGAAACTCGATCGAGGTTCCTGTTGCAGCATGCACTCTAATCTTCGGGCAACAGAAATGCATCCGCACAACATCAACATCTGCAATTATTTCTAACTGTCATAGCGCAGCCGGAGTAGCTGCCGACTGTGACGTCCACTTCGAAACAAGGGTTTTGGTTCGGATTTTCCGCAAGGGCAACCAAGCCTTCTATCCTTCTAGGGTCGATGTATTCGTACCAAACTCGTCTTGGAAGGAGAGAACTCTGACAGATTCGCTAACGCCGGCCTTTATCATTTTATCCTTATCGTAGGGTAGACAAGAAGTAAATCTTGGTTGAACAGCAATAGCAATAAATCATGTCCTTTGCAGTACAGAGGTGGAATCAAAGGCGCAGCACTGATCCAGCTACCCGACTCCTCTGTTTCAGACCTGCCAAAGACACTGCACACTTTATCAACGGCTTGCTCTGCACCGACAAGGTATTCAAGTATGCCAAACTCAGTGAAGGTGCTGACATACGGATAGAGACCGCGCCGGAAAAAACGGCTTTTCGTTTTGTTGTAAGTTATTTGCAGATTGTTTGTTTATTACATGGATAACCATGTGAAACAACTAACAACTTAGGAATAGAATAAGAATAAAACTGCGGACTGTGCAACTCCACGAACATAAAACAAACACTAACATAACAATTACAATAAAGGATAAAACAAAACAGAAATTGTAAAACAACTATGTAGAAGGGAACATGAAGGAAGGTGAAGTGAAGGAGAATAGGAAAAGCGAGAATGCCGTCATGGCTTCAGAATTTTGCCTACTAGTTTCTTGAACGCATTTATACTCACTGGAGTTGCTCTTTCTCTGTTAAGACTTAGGTACGATGGAAGTGCCCTCTTGACAAAGAAATGCACCCCGTAATTTTTCTTAGCTCTAGGCCCGACAATTTTCGACGTACCTTCTCTAGTTGTAGAGGGCCTAGTCGTTTGCAGATTGATTACATCCGCAGTCCAGGGCAGAATTGATGTTTGTTAGTGGACCCCCTCTTATACGACATCCTTTTAGGGATCACTCGATGATATGGCGACGCCAACAGTGTTCTGCAGCCGTCTTAACCAGCAGAGACTCAAGGATTCAGGCCACTATGTTGAAGTTGACTTCGCAGCCGGCGGCCATCTAATGGATCCGCCCTTTTTTCCAGCGCATCAAATCGTCTATGCCAAGTTGTTCCGTCAGTCGTTCTTCAACAATGACTGTACGCATTATTAAAGGACAGTGAATTAGCTCAGCAGTATTTTGTAGCTTACTGATACAAATGGCTTGAAAACTTTGGCAGGGTGCCCCATGGCATAGTAAGAGTAAAGGAGGAAGTGCTGATTATACTAGTCCCATGCATGCCCGACACAGTACTGCAAGGAGTCGTTGTACTTTTCTTAGAAGCGAACAGCAGGCTATGTGTGACCACGCTCTGGCTTTTCAGGTCGAATGCAAGCCTACGGCGGCGAACCCTGCTTGCACGGAGCCAGCCAGGTTCGAGTATGGGCAAACACGGTGGCATTTTTCAAACGATTTCTTGGCGACACTAAACCCCTACCCGATTACCGACTAGATGTGAGGTCACACCTGTAGCACCTTCGAGTGCTTGAATCGATAATAATTTGTTATAAATAATTAATTTCGAAGTGTTTGTGTATGACAGTTAGAGGAGAAAAATGCGAAAAAGTGATCGCCTTAAACCATTTAATATCCTTTAAAGCATAGCACTTTAAGCGCTCATTTTATAACGCCAGATACGATACATAATTAGCTTAGTGACATAGTAGGTATAGTAATAAAAGAAGGCACTCATCACTTTTTGATGAAAACCCATTCGGCGCAGTGACAGAATGTTTGCTTGCTCCCAAACTTTATGGGAGGGAGGTTTAAGAAAAACTGAAGTAAGTTTTGTGTGATGTCAAGCATTGGGCTCAGAAACCACATGATGAGATAGCGTGGAAGGTTGAAGTAATGTGAAAGTTGATGAAGGCAACGGTGACAAGGACCACTACGGCGCGAATTTTATTTCATGAGAAGTGCTCCTTTCTAAGGAGAGCAGGGCATCTGAACGGAATATCCATAGCCTCTCTTATATTTTCCTGAAAATCCAAGAAAATCAGCTGCAGTTGCCTAATGAACGCCATCAGCGCACCACATACCCACTAAACTATATACCCTTACTCTTTTTGATCGAGTCAGAGAAACACCAAAGGGGGAGAGTGGATCATCAATACCACTCAAATTCCTTGAAGAAAAGACGCTTTGCTAGACCTTGTCTAAGTTCAATTACGTGCACTCTATAGAAAGGGATCTTCAAGTTTTTTTATTATTAAAATAACGTGAAACAAAACATAATAATGACCGCAGAGAAGAAGTAATGATATCAATAGTAGCGACAACAAACAACATCAGAAAACAACTTTTTTGTCCTCTATCTTCGTATAAAACATGTTTAGAATTAGTCACACCGTGGCTCATCAGCGAAGAAGGTGATCAATTTACTTAGTAAATTATAAGACAATGTATTATCCCGTTAATAAATAGGCACAAACAATGGCAGCAGAACAAAGGGTACGATGCCAGCTGATATCTGCCTTGGGAACTTCATTAAAGTGTGGGAGGAACGAAATTTCTACTTACTTATGTAGTGTCCACAAGACTTTAGGTCATCCACTTTACGTCCACCTTTTGTTTTTTGGTTTTTTCGTTGACATTGCTAATCTTCTTTGGAAGACACCGTAGGTATTTTCTGTCGACGCGACTATATGTAATTGCTTATGCGTCTATTTTTCGCGCTGTTTATAGTTAGACTGAGGATAATCTCATTTCCTTTCTGCAATTCAGTGTTTCGTCGCAACCCCGTCTGCTTCTGCTAATGTTGAAACTTTTGCTTACGATCTGGTTCCACTTCTACTGCTCCTATCAACTATCAGCTCTCTCACTAGAAGGAGCCGACAAAGTGACAAGTCGACAGTCAATTCATTTTTCCTAGACGGCCAATGAAAAGCGGTCGTTTTCAACATTTTGTGTTTGCTTTTCAATAATGATTTTCTCAGTTCGGTTTCTTGGTTTTTGTCCTAGCTGCACTCAATGGGTTCCCAGGTGCAAATCCCACTGAAGAATGTTTTCGAGTTTTTTCAAGAGCAAGAGCACGATTCCTAGAGATTATTATATATTACATAGTTTTGTTCGCATTATTATTATCCTATATAATACGTTATTGGGCGGGTGAAGCGCAGTGAAAGGAGGTCTATCTCGCGCGACCGGTACCAGATTGCTGGTGCAAATTTTCCACACAGGCCAACCGAGCTTTTCATTCCCCTGGTGTTGGCGAAGTGACACCAGACATGTCCGCGAAGGTTGAAGCACTGAATTGTTGTCGTTTCACCTCCGTAAGCTATTGTATTGGCCAAATACGCACTCAGATCGCCTCCACGACATCCCATAGAAGCAAAATGCGTGGTGCATCCTTGCTGTCCTTCATGCTTTATACTTTACATATACCGCTCTGAATATATAACAGTGGCCGGTAAAATCGAGGCAATTTGCTGTTAGTATTTTGATATGCTAGCAAATATCCTAGTCGACGTAAAATGGACTGCACTTCTCTACGCGCTGATTAAAAATCGACGCAGAATCATCGGCTTTCAAAAATTCGCGGGATTCTATGTTCTACGAGCTAGTAGAGAAACATTGGAGAATGTCAGCTTGGAGAGACAGCTGCGAACATTGCTCCAACAGTGGCAAAGGCCCTGTCAGTTGTTCGACGAGATAATGGCTTACTGCATTTCTTTTTGTCATGAAGAGGAGATCGAAGAGGAGAAGAGAACGAAGAGTCTTAAAGATCGCATCCAACATTGCACTTTTTTCCGTTCCGGCATTCACTCCTTTAATTCGCTAACGCCGCTACATTCCATCTGGCCTCTAGCCTCTTCCTTCAGTTTCTCTCCTGAATGCTCATTGCAAATGCTTGGAAACTCAAGACGAAAATATTTTTTAACTTTAAAAGAATACGCTGAAATCATCCTGCTTGTCTGTTGTACTTTATGATGATAGATCGGTTTAGCTTCTTTTATGCTTTGAACGTGAATTTGAAAAACGAGCGAAACTAAAAAGTGTAAACGGAACTCGAACCCATGCTTTAGACAGTTGATACATGGCGGGTTGCATTTCCCAGAAGAATTTTGAAAAAGACCTGGGGTGAAGAACCAGAGTGGCTGGAATTAAAAAAAATAAAGGATAAAGGACGGCGTTACTCAATCCCCTTTGGGATGCGTCAGCGCATTCTACTTCTACGGGATGTCGTGGAGACGACATGAATGCGTATTTGGCCATACAATGACTTGCGCTGGCCAGCCGATGAACAAGTCAGCGCTTTATCCTTCCCAGACAAGTCTGGTACCAATTCACCGACCCCGGAGGGATGGAAGGCTTGGTTGGCCTGGGCGGGAAATCCGAACCAAGAACCTGGTATCAGATGCACGCGACAGTCGCGCCTCCTCCGACTGCGCTACACGCTGGAATTAGATCCTAAATAGCTAATTATTGCTGGAATGATGGATAACTCTAGGAAACCTCCCTCTCTATGAATACTGTCGTATACTTACTAGTAAAAAATTGAAAAGCTAGATTTTCACGTTACAGTTGTAGTTGTTCAACATCCATAACAGCCTAGCTACAGAAGCTATGCGCAACTACTTTAGACTATTTTTACAATGTCAGAGTGGAAGATACACCTCCTGCTAACCTGAAAAGTCGTTTAATGTGCAACCGGCTGAACAACCGAACTTGCGCAACCCTAATTGCACCATCTGTTCTGGGGCCAGATTCATCAACGACTAACCCGCGGGTATAGGAAGTAGAGATACCCACAATGAAGCCTGCGTCTCTGACTCTTGCCTTATCTCTACCTGAATTTTATCTTACCTCTATCCCTTGTACCCCGCATACCCACAAATTTAATTGTTGATGAATCCGGCCCCTGCAGGTAACGAATGAGACTGCATGATTTCGGGGGTCGCCTACCTAATAAAGTGCAACAGCTGTGGAGGTGAATACATCGATGAAACAGCTTGCCCTTCTACGTTCGCGTTAAGGAACACCTGGAAGGGAAGAGCAGGTCACGACCATCAACTGCTCTGGGCTGCCACAGGTTAAGCGCCATAACGGCGTCGACTTTTGGGTATCAATAAACATTATAGCACGGGAGACCCATACCGCCACACGCAAAACCCTGGAGGGGTTCTGGATGCAGGCCAAGAGCCCGAGGTTGAATCAGCGGGGGAATCCTACTACTTATAAAAGAGCAAACGTGTGCGTTTGTGTGTCCGTCCGCCCGTCACAACTGGAGTGGGAGCACTGAGTATTGGAAACGATTGTTGAATATTGACATCGTGCTTGGCGATGCCCAAACACGTGCCGAACACGTCGGCAACCGTGCCTGGCGATGCCGCTGACGTGCCGAACACGTCGGCGACAGAGCCTGGACATTTAGATGAACATCGGCGGGAGGCGTTCACAGCAGAGGAGGGAATCTATATCGTTCGATATTTTGTGAATGTCCTTCAAGCGGTCTGAAACTTTAGCCCTGGTGATAATCGAGGTCGCTGAACACGAATCTGAAGTCGATCAATCGACATCGATCGATATTATCGATTTTTGGGGATGTCGTTCAAGCGGTAGGAAACTTCAGCTCTGGGGGTAATCAAGGTCACTGAACACCGAGAGGCCGCACTGACGGCTGGTGCGTCTTTATAACCCTTGAGCTTACCCCTTACATCAGTCTCGCCTTTTAGACAGTTTCACCTTATGGGGTCGGTCTCCTCGGGTGTTCTAAATGTTGGGTTGCTGTCAATTCTCTCTGCTGGAAGGGTTGCTGTTCGAGGGTTCTTTGAATTTTCGTAAGGTCCGTGGCGATGTTAGGCCTAGTAGCTTCAGCACTGTGAGAGTGCTGAAGCTTGTCACTTGTCACTCACACTGTCACTGTCACACTTCAGTTGGGACTTCTCTGAATAAGCCTTCTTCGAACTCTGAAGAGGCGAAATCGCCGAAACGTTAGTCTTTAGTACAGCGTGTACTAATACCTCGGTTTCGAGTTACACTACAATAAACAAGTAGACAACGATCTACGTTTACATTCTAGGGCCAGCTTCTGCTGCAGCATGAGAGAGGAGCTGCTTACACCAGATATGTAGCTAGAACTCCTAGAGAGCAAACTCGTGTCACGAGAGCCAGCAATATTGAAACCCAGAACGACAACTAGCGAGCAGAAAAACGATGCATCCGCGAAGCATCGCCGGGACTCACCAAATAAGTCAGAGTTGGCTCTGGACCGCTTCACCTAAGCCGAGACGGTCTTCTCTCATCCCCAATGGTGCACAGTTTCTGTTTTTAGGCATTTGGTCTTCGTTATTTTCTTTGCTTTATGTACGTGTTCTTCGTGACTTCAACCTGCTGCTTCGGAACACTTCTTTTCTGAACGGCACCACAAACTATCCCACCGTGGATCTTCCCGAGGGCCAGACAGCTGCTTGTTCCCTCTTTATCCATGGAGCGGCAAATATACATTCGGAGATGATCTTCTCTGAAAGCCAAAACGTCTTCAGGTGGAAAGATTGACATCAGCATTTACTAGAACTCTCGCTCGCAGACCTTCTTCGTATACCTGTCTCAGTTGGAGCAATCAGAAGCGTCGCCGCTTGAGCATGGGGGCTGCGCTATAATTGCTCCATTCATCCCGAACTTTCTGCGCTCTCTAGTCCCGTTGAAAAACTGGCTCTGCTACCGTATCAATCATGTTTCTTGTCCTGGTAGCGCAGTCGGAGAAGACGCTGGCCAGTGAGTGCGCCCCGAATCAAGTTTGTTCAGCCCAGTGCCGCCACTTCCTCCATCAATCCTTGGCCCGAGAGTGATACCATCTGTAAAATCAAAATTTGACCGTTGGGTATACTTCGCACTCATCTTAGCATTTGAGTTCCTCTTTCTGGACTTCAGGGTGTGCTCACATCACCCCTTAACCTGAACTAGCTCTCACTATCAGTATCATGCCTTCAGCACAGTACTACCTAATATTATGTACTATTATGTATATAAGTGCTACATAGTTCTTTGGTTAGTTTAACGCCACCTGGTAAAATTTTTTCCTTGTTGTCTGCCCACCGGCGCAGAAAAAATGTCTTTCTCACTTCTGCCTTTGGTGTGATTGATTGATTTGCCAAAGACTCTGCTGTAGTTTGTTGTTTTTAGCGCAAGTACATTTTCCTGTTCTGTGTAGGATTGTTCTATCCAGCAAGCAGCACATGAGGAAGCATCTTCGGACGTCATGTGCTACATATTCAGGTTTTCTAGGAGTTCATTACCCACAAATGGATGACGGTTATCATTCACGTCCTGGGCTGGGACTGACGGAAATGGCGAGAACGGCGGCCTGCATTATTCAAAATAGCTAATGAAAATGGTGAATGAAACAATCAATTAAAATAGCAAACTAGATGGTAAATTGAAAAGCAGAAAATTAGTGAATAATCTGCCGCTAATCCTTCAGATTTTTGAAATGGAGTTGCAAAAAAATTAGAAGGCGTGTTGGTGCAGTTGTTATGTTGCAATATTTGGGATGGGAGCGACTACTTCCGATTGTGCTTGAATAAAAATAAGCAATCCATAACTCATGTGTCTTCTAGGTTAATTAATTTCTACTGGTAGTGTGTGTAGTGGAGGTAGTTAATGGCTAACGTGTGCGTTAAGCTATCGCGGGATTTTCATGTTGGCGAAACAATGAATTTCATAAGTAATAAATTGCAGAATTTTTCAGAAAAAAGTGGAAGGTAAAAGACGAGAAAAGACTTGAAGCTTGAAGTGGCTAAAGGCCGAAATGCGAAGCATTGGAACGAAAACTATAAAAAACCGCTACATTTTCAAATAGCGGTAATGCGATAGCGCAAGCATTGAATTGAGGAGAAACGCTTCATATACATTTCCTTTTTATTTCTAAAATCATGCATTTTTTTTAAATTTTTAGGAGAACATGAACGCAAAATTCATATTTCTCCACGTACATAAACTCAATCAATTACCTTGTCTCTATCGCTCTGTAGGATATGTGCACAATCGAGCAGTCTCTGTGTTCCTCTAGACTAGAAATGCGACTGGTAGGAGTAAGATAGGTGAGCGAGCTCAGCTTCCAGTTTCTAGTCATTGAATTTCTTGTCGCGAATATGATACGTCAGGGTGCATGCTAGGTACATAGGAGTTAGGAGAAGCCAGTTGGTGAGAACGAAAAACAAAGGCGAATAGTTCCCAGCCGTGTTCGGCAGTGTTCCGACGCCTCAGCGTCGCGATGTAAGGATAGGAGTTGCCTTGAGTTGTACAGACAGGTGGAGGCGAACAGCGTCAACCAACACCTGCAGTTGAGCAGCGTAAACTTGGGAAGTCAGCCTAGTGGAGGATAAAGTTCTTTCCCTGGAATCATGCCAATAACAAAGAATGGCGTCCTTTCCCGTTGGTCACCTTCTGTTCTCTTGGCGGTGATTCTTTACGGGGATACCCACAGGAAGTGGGGTCAACATGGAGATAAACTCTCTTTCTCAGCAACATCTTTGAGAAAGACCTTCTTGTGTGCGCCTTGCAGCGAGAATTCCTAGCTATTGCTGAACCTCGAATTTTTGTTCAAGTCACGTAGCTCATGCTCTACGATAATTCGCGAGCGGTAGCAGGGGTTCTGCTCCATGGAGTTGCACAGAGTCTCGACGTTCAAGTCGGCAGACCCTTCCGAACCTGGATGGTCGTCGGAAGCATGAATCTGCCGATTGGAGCACTGGCACTTAGTAACAGGCGTTAGCTTTGGGAACGGCCTCGGAGCCAACGTCGCTGTGGCAAGCATGGACCAGTGACCGTCATGTACGATGCTCCTCCTTGCCAACCGTTTCATTGTCATGTTTGTCACACGCTTCTAGAGACCTCTTTTACGCGAGGCTCTCCCTCTTGCTTTATCCTCTTCCTTGGGTCTTCTTCGCAGCAGCATGCTGGGATTTCGATCGCCTCGATCGGTACTCCACAACAGGGTATTCGGTATGTGATGAACTGAAATGCAAATTGCACGTCCAGTACACGTGATCCTGCGTTGCGGCTCCAGGATTTGATAGAGGGCTGATTGCAACAGATCTTGCGAATAGTTCCGTTTGCACCACGGTCATGAAGCGTGTATTTAGTATCCACCTGACGCACCTCACCTGGAAGACTTCTTATTTCTCCGACTTAACTTCAGCTTGTTCAGAATGCACGTTTCGACTCCACACATCAAGATTGGCACCGCAATGGACCGACACGCAGCCACTTTTGTTGCGAGCGTTGGTACAAATAGGGAATCGCGGGTTAGAGGAAAATATCTGTCTTATTGTTGGCGACAGCGGTACGCTTCTAATATAATGTACAGTAATATTATTCCAGTCCAATCACCTTACCTAACACATCTACTCAACACATGGAGCAAAGGGTTCGCATTCAGCCGGCTCTATGAAATGTGGTTGTCAATCCTCCGGCTCATTATACCGTGCCCTCGACCGAGCTAATCAAAGGCAGATTGCGTTGCAGTCCCGGAAGCACGCTTTTTAGCCTGTGCCTGTTTGCGTTCCCAGCGGTACGAGATAAGTGCAGAAGAATAGAGAGATTTTTCTCAGCGATTATCCTCGGCTGCTCTTCTCGCCGGACGAGATCCTTCGTCGCGTCGGTGATGTGCTGCGGATCTCACCGCGATTGTTGCTCAAGGAATCTACACACTAAACGCTTCCTCGAGCAAACCTTTGAGCCGTCCTCTAACAAATTTCGTAGCACTTTCACCGTCTGCTCAACTCGTGGCAGTGAACAGTTCCTCCAAGGAATGTCCTCCTTTGTAGGGCTGATGCGACAGCAGAGTGAGTTCGCTCCAAAAACAGTCGTAGCCAATTCAATGAGAATATTCTGTTTTGATGACGTTTTGATGACACACATTTCCGACCTCACTGTAAACGAACTCATCAACTTCGTTTTAGCCAAGAAGAACGCTCTTTGGTGGCGCTTCGCAACAATGGAACATCTTCAGTATTGACTTCCCCCACATCTTCCGCTCAACCTCTCTTAAACGCTTCTGAGCAATCTGCAAAGGAACGTAGTGGTGGTTCAGGACAAGATCATCCTTAAAAACCTTTCTCGTTTCTTAAGAAGCCATAATAGATCGCCACTACCCTTTACACACATTCTGAACATTCTGAGTGATCAGCGGGGGGGGGGGGGGGAGGTTTTCCCAACCTCTCGGCATTGTGACAGAAATCTGGACATCTATACCCGCCTATACAGGTTATAGGTTAAACATTTTGTGGTAGGCAATTCTACTCAACGGTGGATCACTCTGATTGCATCAGCACAAGTCTATCCCCGCGCCCATTCCTCCGTCTTCTCAATCTTTTTCTCGGCTCCTCCAGTAAGAGTCGCCGATCCTGTCAAATTAGGCTCCTGTTCAAGAAAAGCAGTGCACGCATATATGTACAATACTCAAGATCTTCGAGCCATGCAGATCATAGCACAGCTCTAAAGCTTCATAGACGATCTGACAGCCTCATCTCTCAATGAAGAATGGCCGACAGTTCCTATCGCAATTCTTCTTCACAGCGTTTGGATATGAAGCGTCCGACCTGCTCATACTGGTGAGGAGTGTGGGACTGAGCGGACTAGTCCCTTGACTACAGTCATGCCCTCGAAATTTTTTCGAATACTCGAATGGTTTCGAGCACTCACAAATTTCGAATACTCGAGCTCGAATACATTCGAAAAACGCGATTTTTTGAATACTCGCATTCGAATATTCAAGTTCGAACGGAAATTATTTGAATACCTATTGAAATAGGTCATTCAGGTGCAACTAGAAACTTGACACGAAAATATGAAGGATGTGCTTTGTGAGCAAGAAGAGGATATTTCCCAACTCGTGCTATATGCTAGTATACGTATACTCTATGCCTAGTTCGTTAGAGGGTGCAAGTTTTGAGAACTTTGGTCAAAACACGCTGGGAACGCCTTCTATGATGCTTTAAAACCCAAAAGTGAGTGTTTCCAAGATGGCCGCCGCAAGCATTTCTAGATCTTCTAGATACAGGACTCGATTCGATGGAATATGACGTTCGCATGCAATTCGATTGATTATTATTTTCTCGTGAATGTACTCCGTGCTCAAAATTTAATTTGCTTCTCTAAAAAGTTACATCTATAACCTACTTTACCGAACAGGTTGGTAGAAAACCACACCACTCCTGCGCTTTTCAAGTTCACTCTTTCTCTACAATGTATTAACAATAACAAATATGTGGCTGATGTTCATCCTTACTAAAATAATTTGCTTTCGCAAATATAAATGTACAAATACATTAAAATTAATTAATAAATAGTATATTTTGTCTCGTCTTAAGTTTTGTTCATCCGTTTTGCTTTATTTCAGTTGCTGTCTTTAGGAGTATAGAGTAAAATATCAGGCATTGCATAAGAAACGCTCGACGGTCCTATCACGCAGTATGTGTTCCAAATCTGTTTGGCTATCTTCGAATAAGATATTAGGCAAATGGAGCGCTGTTGGAGTCGGTTATCATGCGCACCCGATACAAGGTTCCTTGTTCCAACTTCGCATCCAGGCCTACCAAACCATCCCTGATGCCTAAGACAGTGCGAAGTATGCCAGCTTGGCTTTCTCTGAGCTTAACCATGAGCGATTCCGATCCTTGGCGGCGAATCGTCCAAGTTGACGGTATATTCAGCGGGCAACGCGTCAGGGTATGGATGGGACTATGTGAGGAGCGTAGAGATTCAGAAGACCTACTGAAGGTGTCATCCAACGTGCGTACGGATTCTGAAGACATGCTGAAGACGTTGCCCAACGTGCGTAGGGATTCAAAAGACATGCCGCAGACGTTCAACTTGCGTAGGGATTCCAAATAAAGGGGATCAGTAGGAGGGGACCAGTGAAGAGGGGATCAGTGAAGGGGGAGCCTCTAGAGTAGGGGGGGGGGAAGGGAATAAGGGGCGACCAGTATTTTCCACTCAATATCGTCCAATGTGCGTCGGGCTTCTGAAGACGGGTCAAAGAAGTCGCGGCACTTGTGCCGGGGTGCAAAGTGTCATAGACGTCGCGGCAAAGTGGTGACATGTGAGTTGCGACCGAGAGTCACATGTTCGTGCTTAACTCTAACTCCCAGCACATATGTAGGGAAGCATTAGCGGGGAAAGGGGGGGGGGGGTGCGAGAAGAGGTAGAGAGAATGGCTATGGCACTCGGAGGAGTATTACTGGACCGTAAACGGTGTCGATCTGTCGACCAATACCGATTTATTTTAATTATGTTCCTGCAGATTAAGCACTTGGATTGAGACTCCTATGATCTATGTGATCCCCTTCATGTGCCACCTCACCGCGGTGAAGGGGTGAACATCACTTTGTGGTGGCTAACGGCACAAACGGTCACGCAGTACGCGACGCTTTGTCGTGTATGGGCGGCTCTTCTGTATCCCTGGCCAGGAACATTGAGTAACCAGACCACCGCTACGGCTCAAACAACTAAACCCGCGCCCCAGTCCTCCGCGCGCCGGAGGTGGACTTCTACGACGTCGGTTGCATCCACCTCCGGCGAGGGGACATCTAATCTCGAAGTTAAACTATCAGGACGTCATTGGAATCGGACTGCCGGAAACTCCCTCCCACCATGACACGGAAACTGCCTATTCGTCTGCACTTACAACTGTCGTTCGATCGCATCTGAGAAGGATCTTCGGACACTGCTTTACAGAAGCCGCAACATCAAACACGACGTTATCGCCCTGCAGGAAACGAAAGGCAGAACGGAAACCATAAGAAGGACCGACCACAACGAGCTTCTCATTATCGGAGCAAAGGTGGACAGAAAGAATATTGGCGGAGTTGGATTTCTCGTCAATTCGACAGTGCACCACTTAGTAGACTCTTATAAGATCATCAGTCCGCGAGTAGCTGTTCTTCGTCTGGAAACCAAAGATCAAGGAACCATCTCCATCATAAATGGATATGCTCCAACATCTGCGGCCACAGATGAAGAAAAGGAGGAATTCTACAAGCTG
Organism: Heligmosomoides polygyrus polygyrus; assembly: GCA_947396885.1. Lineage (NCBI taxonomy): Eukaryota > Metazoa > Nematoda > Chromadorea > Rhabditida > Heligmosomidae > Heligmosomoides > Heligmosomoides polygyrus. Next base: position 32,084,732 of record OX377204.1, on the reverse strand, counting down.
TCCGAAAGGACTGTCAACGACGAGAAGAGCTACTACAAAGTTGTCGTTGGTGACTTTAACGCTATCGTCGGTACGAATGATCACGACGGATGGAGGCTAGGACCACATGGAAGTTCCTCAAGGAACGAAAACGGAGAGCGCCTGATAGACTTCCTATCCGCGTGCCGTCTCTACCATGGGAATTCCATCTTTAAGAAGCCTTCAAACCGACGATGGACCTGGGAAAGCCCAAATGGAGAAACACGTTCGGAGATCGACCATGTTCTTACAAACAGACGCTGGAGTCTGTTCGACGTCTCCGTGCTGCCTTCATTTGACACCGGCTCGGATCACCGTCTTGTCCGTGCGAAGCTGACTCTCAAAAAGGGGATGTTCAAGCGTGACACTCATAAACCGGCACCGGTGAGAATCCCCACATTCAAGTCTGAGGAGTTGGAATAGCAATAAAGTCGTACGATTGGAATCTTCTTGAAGATCCATCGGAAGACTACTACCTTCTCTCCAAAGGACTGTTGAAATGTGCTAGCAGCTCTTGCGAAGCGACATCACCGTCTGCCTCAAGACTCAACGCGCATGCGATTAAACTCTTGGAGCAAAGAAGAGCTGTTAAACTGGATCCTAATGCTTCTCATCTGGAAAAAGTCACCATCTCGAAGGCCTGTCGAATTGCAGTGAAGGAGTCCATTCAAGCCTACAGAAGATTGAAGCTGTTAGAAGCGGCTGGGAAAGGCTCAAGCATAAAGCGCTGCAAACGAGATCTCTGCGATCAGAAGGCAATAATGTCAGCCCTTGTGGATAAGGATGGAACACAAACGTCTTGAAGAGCGATGGAGGTCATCGTTCAGGAATTCTACAAAGAGGAATTCTAAGAAAAAAAAATTCTAAGAAAAGAGGAATTACGTTCAGGAATTCTGTTCCGTTCTTCCATCACTGTCCCGAAATGCTTGATGCCACCAGCTGAGGAAGTACCTCCCATTCTGGAATCAGAAGTTGCTCATGCCATCAGAAGGATGAAGCCGGGCACTGCTCCCGGACCGGACGGCATTTCTGCTGATCTCCTTCGTGCGGGTGGCTGTGACGTCACGACTCATGGAAGGAGTCGAAAACAGTTTTAATCTTCAAAAAAGGTCAGCAGGAGGATATCAACAACTATCGACCCATCAGTCTTCTCTCGGTTGTGTACAAGATCTTCACCAAGATACTGCTTAACCACATGGAGTGTTGCTTGGATGAATATCAGCCGGTGGAGCAAGCAGGGTTTCGCAAGGATTTCTCCTGCATGGACCATATTCAGACTGTCTCACAGCTCATCGAGAGGAGCCGCGAATACCACCTCCCACTTGTCCTTGTCTTCGTGGATTACCGGAAAGCGTTCGACTCTGTGGAAATCAACGCCGTTTTGAACGCACTTGTGCACGCTTGTATACCATCGCCCTACACCCGACTTCTCGACGAATGCTTCTCGAACACATCGACTACCATCCAGCTGTTCGATTGAAAGCTTAAAATTCCTATCGGGAAAGGAGTACGGCAGGGAAACACGATTTCTCCCAAGCTATTCACAGCGACACTCCAGGATGCCATGAAAGACTTGAACTGGGACGATAAAGGCTACCTTGTCGACGGTAAACGGATCAGCAACCTTCGCTTCGCCGACGATATTGTTCTCATCTCTACCAGCACGACAGAAGTCGAGAAAATGCTGAACGAGCTCAATGTGGCAGGTATGAAGATTGGATTGGACATGAATATGTCCACAACACAATTTATGGTCAACCACGGGACTCGTAAGGTTAAATGGAGTCGCTCTGCAACAGGTCGACTCTTACGTCTATCTGGGAAGAGAGCTGAACATGGATAACGACCTCGCTCCTGAAATCGCTCGCAGGAGACGCGCAGCATGGGCAGCCTTCAGTTCGATTCGCGAAGTCACCGATCAGGTCAAGGATCCCGGCCTCAGGGCCTCGATATTCAACGCCTCTGTACTGCCTGCGATGTGTTACGCGACGGAAACGTGACCCGACAACAAGACAATCGCCAGAGCGATGCAAACTACGCATCGTGCACTGGAGAGATGTCTTCTAAGGACAAGCCTTCGTCAGCAATGGCAAGAAGGCCTACGAAGCTCGGAGCTACGGGAGAAGTCGCAATTAGCAGACCCGCTGCAGTACATGAAGAAGTCCAAATATCGCTGAGCCGGACACCTGCTTCGATGAAAGGACGATAGATGGAGTCTCCGTGTCACAGAATGGCTCCCGAGAGACCATAAGAGACCACTGGGATGACCGCCAACGCGATGGGCAGACTCATTCTCAAGATCTTTCAGAGAGCGGAGTCTGCCTCACTGGATGCAAGCAGCCAGAGATCGAGCGGTCTGGAAGAGTTGTGGTCCCCGCTGAGAAGACCTCCAGCCGACAACGGACCATCAAAGTATCAAAGTAAAAGTATGATCTATGTCTCGTCACGTAGAGAACGGGCACTTCGGAGAATAAATCGAAGGAGGGTGGATGCGCTTCATAGGAGCAGTGAAGATTCTGCTCTACTATATCCCGCTGCACTAATTTATATAGGAAAACAGGTTTTTCAAATAATAAAAGTAAGAGGGCCTAGAGGAGAATTGAGGAAGATTGGGGTTGTTCTATTCTCGGGGTTTGGGGGCGAAGCCCGCGAGCAGACGTTTGGCAGCCGCTAGGCCGCTGAACGTCTGGTATTGAAATAATATCGAAAGAGCTGGACGAATTGTGCACAGCCTCTTCAAGTGTTTGCGAACAAATTCAATACTACATCTACATATTAACTGCTTATAAGTCGTATGTTAGGCCAATTCTAGAATACCACAGGCACCACAATTTTTTGTCAAATTTTTAGTTTTAGTTATATGAGCGAGAAATTGCCAGGCTGGAATCCCTGAAAAACAGCTTTACAGGAAAGCTCTAGATACGAGTACAACATCATCCCTTCACTGACATCACGAAACAGATACTTCAATCTCCATAATCTTTCGAACGTTACACACCACACAATTACAATTTAATTACGATATATATAAGATGATGAACGGTTTTACTGTATTCTCCTTCAGGAGTTCTTCGTATACCTTTTCTTAATCGAACACAAGGGGTGGTCAATGGAAGATCTAGTTTCCCAGAGCAAAGAGCAGTATAAGGTCACAATTTTCACTTGACGTGCTGGCTCCGAATTTCCGAAGTTATCTAAAAAATCATCAAACCAAATTCCTTAAGGAAATATTTAAAAACCGATCTTCTTGACCGATATGTTCAGGATGCAGCTTAGCAGGCTTCTTCTTTAGTAGGTTGATTCTTGTTGCCTGTTTTTTCCTGTTTTCAATAATTTTAATTTTTATTTAGAAAAACTTGCCCGCAAACATTTGCTTCGTTTCTCTTTTGCATGGTTATCTATGCAGAGAATAAAAAAGTGTAACGCAGCCAGTCTTTTCGAACTTTCAGGGACAGCGCTTCGTAGCTGTCCTTGAATGGCCAAAATGTCAATCAAAACGAGGGCTCAACAAAATTACTGTATCGTCAAATTCCACGTGAGTGGTATCCGTAGCACAAATCAAGAACATACCGCTATGAGCTATGCAAGTACATATAGCACATCTCCAACATTCTGGAGGGCACTGGTTTTCACGACGTTCAAATTACGTTTGAATTCTTTAACGAAAGAATTTTAGAATAATTGAAGCGTTTGAGTATTTCCTAGAAGACGTGCACGTTTTTGTTGATGCGATTTGTCTATTTCTCCGACTCCTGTTTCCCTTAAAACTCCTCCCGCACCCCCTCCTCCTAACAAGAGACTTGTAAGACTGAGATACTGACGCAATAGCCGACTGCTTCGAGTTAATGCCATCAGAAATGTCATCGACATATTTCCTGTCCACACCTTACGCACTGGCATCTTACTATTCAGGAACAAAAGCTCTAAACTAGAGTTGCAAGCAAATAGGATCTTATGGAAATTTAGCACCTAATGAATCCAAATGAATCCAACTTGTATAGGATGCCCTGGTTCTGGTAGCATGCTGTGCATGACATCACATACTGGATTAGCACCCCAAAAGCTTCGTCATGGGCTGGGCCGAGGCTCGCTCGTTTAACGTTCTGCACTGCTATTCCTCCTACTGCCATAAAATATTGTCTTTCCAACATAAAGCTGCCAAATGAATATCTGATGGAAGCGAATTTAAAGTGCACTGCCCATTTGATGAGCCATCGCCCTTTAATAATAGTCTGTAAAACTTAAAGAAATGGATGAAACGCTTCCTTCTGTTGAGCACGAAAGAGCATACAGCTCGTACTGCGTAACAATGCCTTTAGACAACCATTAGTTCAGTACTGCTCGCACTGGACTCATAGGGTGTCTAAAGGCCGATTAAATGCTCCTTGACTCTGACACAAAGAGGTTTGCCCGTTTCCCCTATGTGTCCCTGCTCACACGATTCACATGAAATGCAGTATAATACGTTAGTTGTCATGCAATCTTCCTCCCTTCCGTTAGTGTATACGCAGGATGCAGCACCTCCGATCCTAGACCCGATTCCCAACCAGTTGCCCTTCAAATTTGTAGGCCACCGTCTTGCCAAATCGTGGAGGTCCGCTTAGCGCACGTGTGGATCTTTGTGCTCACGCCTTCTGCTACGAGGCGCACAGAACGGCATCCTCTTGTTCGCTCTTCTTGACGGCAGACGACCACACAGGTTTGTGGCCTTCATCTTCCAGATAAATTGCTCCTCGGGTATCCATTTCTTTTTGCGATCTTCTTTGCCATTTTCGAAGCGAGCAGTTTCTGCTTATCATCGTGTGAAAGAGTAATGGCTGTCTGAATATTTCGGTACTACCTCGTTTTCATCCCTACATGAGAAAAGTGCAGCTGTACACTGAGGAAGACTGGCCGAGTTTCATTAGGCGTTTCCCGTGTGAGCTTCATATGTTTGGACTGTTTACTTGCCAGTTCGAAACAAGTGTCCATCAGAATTTGAGTGGAGCGCACAACACATCAGTCGTCTATATACCTTTAGTATTGGCAGTCATTCTATACCGAGTCCCTGTACGGCGTGAGCAAGCCTTTGACCTATGGCTAGCTCTCGAACGCTGCTATAGAACTTTCATATAGACTACTTGAATGTGCTGCCCATTAGACACTCGTCCATCAATGTCATTGCTTGAAACATACTAAGTCCATAAAGGTTCACGCTTGATTGCTGTCTTTTAAGGATTTCAAACGTTGCCTGCAAGACTCGTCTTTTGAGACTTCGGTGCTTACGAACTGACGTTGGAAGACTCGACAAAATATTTGCGCTCCATTCTGTTGTCGCGGAGATTTTGAAGTAAAGCGTTGGTATTCGTCGGATGGGAGTAGTCGAGCTTCAGCAGTTGCACAAAAACCTAGTTTAGAAGGGGAGAGGAGCGGTCAGTTGGGCCAACAACTTCACTTGAAAATGGCCTGACCTTAAAGAATTTAATAACGTAGGTGGTAGCACCCTATAGAGACAAATTGTGGGTTTCAAGAAATAAATGTTACACGGAACGTTTTGGAATGTCGCATGTTACGATTAGTCGTGCTGCTATGTTCTTGCCGAGCTTCGCCAACTTCGCAATCTCACCATCAGTCCACTTCCTACTCACTGTGCGATACCATCTACCAAACTCCTATGTAGTGCTTCGGTTACAAATGTATTGATCTTAATTTGTGACCATGTGAACATCCTGTCCATCGTCCGAAGCAGTATAACGAACTCTACATCCCTGTCACCAACAGGATCATTGGTCCTTATGGAACAGGCTGATAACAAATCCCTCTATTTTCGTCAGACCGCATTTTTGTGCAAGTCAGATTACTTGCCAGACTTTCGCCTTCTGTGCTTCTTGACCCTGACAGCACTGATGTGGCGGAAATGCGGTGCTTTGCATCTAGCACACTGTAGTACTTCTGCTGTCCGAGTTACGTAGCGGGAAAGGGAGTAAGCAATATTGCACTGTTACCTGCAAACCTTTCCCATGAGCTTGTGCATCCATTTTCGCTCTACACCTCATGTGATCATACAGCGATTGCGAGTTGCCACGACCCTACACGATATGATAGGAATTGACAGGAGGCGAAACTATGCCCAAGGTTCAACTCGGACGCATGATCATCTCAATGTTACGCTATCCATAACCAGAGCCACACTGACATCTGTAGCCGTCTTCCGTTGCGCCCTCGTATTCAAGAGCGATAATGATGACGTCTTCCGACGGCACTTCTATTGGCTCATCAAGCAGAAGTAAAATATCATCGTTGGCTAGCAGCATACCCAAGAATAAGTGATAGTGCCGCTCCCAAGTGACGACAGCTATCTTCATCAATCGATTTCCAAAGCCTTCGATGCTTAGAATTATGTGGCGAAACCGTTCAGAGCCGAATATTCCGACACCACTGGTGGTCCTGGGACTTCCACATGGAGCGGCCTTGAAGCCATGTCTTAGGTCCCTTGACTTGCAGCAGGACCACCTCGTCTTCTGCACCGCACAGAAATCAACTCTTCTTCGCTTCAGTGCTTCAACCAGCTCGCACGAGCGGTCCGTAAACATAGCCACATTCGGCGTCACCACGCGTATCCTGCTTACGTTACAGGACCTTCGGATTATCTCAGTTGCCCACGACGCCGCCCTCGCATTATAGAACCTTTTCATGCGTCTTACTCTCGCTAAACCCTGCGAGTGTGCGTCGGCTTCTGCGGACGCCGTAGCACTAAAACGTGAACTGACATACATACGTCATGAGATGTGACACGTTATCTTTGAAGGTCGCTCTATACCAAGAGCCTGTTGCTTGCATTCGGGTGTCCGTGTTCAGCTTAGTGCGCAAGAGCGGGCAATTCCCAGTGGTGCCACCTAGAGTAACCTTCCAGCGACATTCCATTGGCGAAAGCGCGTTAAGGTCCTGTATAGGATGAAGCGGCGTTTCATCTGTAGGTAAGAAGAGCCCTTTGAATTTTCCAGCCTCTGACGAAGGCGACTACGCCGAAGCGTAACCCTAATGAAGGCCCATGTATCATGCGTTAGCCAAGTTGTGAGTCAACTTCAAGAGCTCTAACAAAGTTCACCAAATTTGAATAGGATTTTAAGAAGCTATGAAAGTTCTTAGCACTCACCCTAATCCGTTGCGTTTCAGTGTATGAAATCCACGACACCTTGCGCACGATGTATTGCAATAATAGGCAAAACTCGCACAAGAAGTGGTTTTAAAACCTTGACACATTACCAGACTGCTTAGAAGCTTCGCCGTCTTATCGAAACTTGTCCATGTCTGTTCGCCGACGAACTATTACCGTTTTTTCAAAGATATTTGATTTAGTTTTAAAGAGTATATACATTGAGGTCGAGCTGTTCCTCGATAGATAAGCGAGACATTCATATTCTCGATAGCCTGCAGACTTTTTTTAACACTTCAACATTCAGGCAACGCATTATGAGAACTTTGATTTTTACCGAGCTCCTTTCTCGCACGGCTTTCTCTTCTAGGCCACCCCAGCAACGGAGTTCCAAGAACCGCTCATCCAAACACGATTACTCGCTGCACCTCCTCGGGCTGGGCTGCTAATGCTTTTGTTGCCGTTCTTTCAGCTCCACCTTCGACGCGCCTCTTTCGTCCACTGTTTCTCGAACGCAAGCGGAGTGCTGTATTGTTTTTATAGTCTGCCGGGCACAGCAAGGATAATCCACAAGGGAGCGACCAGTATGCGGGTGGAACTGCGAGGGATCCCAGTATTCCACTGTGCCCTCGGCGCGGCTTCTCAGATATGGGCCCAGTTTTTCCTGTCTGTAAAGCGCATTCTCGGTGTAGAGGATGTAATGACACCATCGTTCTCGACGTGTACTCGGCTTCTTCTTCAAATTCATTTCGACAGCGGCTTAACAGTACGCCACCGATTAACCAAACTTCCTACAGCTTTCATCGTTGGCCGAAGAAGTGTCCTACTTTGTGGGTGGGACTTAATCTGCTTCATGTACCATATCCGACACATATTTTATGAATCTAAGCAGTTCAACTTCTTTCGCTGTTGCGAGGTCGCTAGGCTATTTTGCTCTGCCGTTGAAATGTTACAGTTCTGCCACTACTTTGTTTTGTCGTACATTGTACATTCATATGAAGTAGTCTGCCGGCAATAACTCTTTTATTTGGCGCTCATATTCTAATACGGCACCTTCTTCACTACACCCTCAGCCCTTATTCTGAAAAAGCAGGCATTTATCAGCATGATCGATAATTTTTACAGTGCTTTACATTACATGATAACGGATAAAGGACAGCATTACTTAATCCATTTTGGCGCCACGCATTCTACACGCATGGAATGTTGTGGAGGCGATTTGAATGCACATTTGGCCTATAAAATGAGTTATAGTGGCTAGCCTATGAATAGGTCGGCTCTTTATCCTTTCCAGACAAGTCTGGCACCAATTCACCGAGATATAAAGGGCTTGGCTGCCCTGGGCGTGAAAACCGAACCAAGAATCTGGTATCGGGTGAACGTGACAGCAGGTACTTCCCCCGACTGAGGTACACGTGCCTACAACAATTTACGTTATACCCTATAATCTGAACAGTCGGGATCTTGCGTGGTGACGTGACGGCACATCCTGGCTTCTTGAGTGCGCTATGTGAAGCCTCACCGATTACGGTAATTATAAGGACCGATTTATTTAGCAACACCACTCTTCATGATATCGTCTACCTGCAATTCCTGGAAGCCCATTCAGCGAGGAGCAATGTCTGGAATACCATTCGCAAGGAGGATATCGTTTACTGCATACTTCACAGTGCTCCATTCGTATCAGCGCTTTGAGAGAGTAGGAGATATATCTCATTCAAGGGCACGTGTAGCGTAGCCGGAAGAGTTCAGGCTGTCGTGTGCACCCGATACCAGGTTCCTGGTTCAGATTCCCTGTCTAGGCTAACCAAGACATCCTCCGTGGTCGCTGATTTGATACCAGACTCATCTAAGAAGGGATCGGCTCTCCACCGCAAACCATAGTATGAGAAAAATACGACTTCTAATCGCCTCCACGACGTCTCATAAAGTACGTATTAGAAAGCGTGGCGCATCCCAAAAGGGATTGAGTAACACCGTTCTTTTTCTCTTATCCTTTATCTCTTTAGACATCCTCGTTGCTCTGGGCGCTGGTACGCCGTGGAAAAGGACGATCTATGATAGGCCTCGCTAGAGATCCTTGTGTACGACAAAGTTATATCGTGGGCACCACACGAGTTACGGAACTCGGACAAATCATGTTGAATCAGTGTTGCTAGTCGCTATCCTTTCGGTCGCATATGAAGAGCTTTTTTCAAGAACATGGTTACTGGTGACGTAAGTAAGGTTCCCTAAATAAACTACACTCGCAAGGGCCTCTCGGAGAGTCGGTTCCAGGCAGCTGCCAGCTGGACCTCCTTCTTCTGTGTAACTGATGGGACTCAGAAGGAACACTTCACTGAAAGCAGCTGAATGACGGAACCACAGCAACAGCGTCGGTCTATGCCAGCAACATCGGGCCACATCAGACTTTATCAGTCAAAAATACCCAAAACGGGAGTATGTCCATACCCTGCACAACAATTCGTTTCCTCACGGCGCGAAAGTGAGCCTCGAGGAGATTCAGGAACTAGGCTGGGAACTGGTATCTCACCCGCCGTTCTTTCTAGACAAGGCTCCTTTTGACTGCTATTTATTTACATAAAGCGCTGAGACAGCATTTCCGAGATAGTTCGAGGACCGACACAGCTGGGGATGGAGGTTTCTCAGCTTTTCATATTTCTGGCGAAGGAGGATCGAAAGATTGTCCGCAAGATGGGGAGGAATGCTACATTTTTGAAAGGCTATATCATTGACTGAGTTTCTAAATTGTTTCAATCGTGTTCCCTGTTTATTTGCTGTGTTTCTATTGCAAGACTTTTTTTATCGACCTGCCGTACTATTACTACCTATTCATTAACTCCTTCCCACGTCTAGATCCATTTCTTCCATAATAGGTTCCGGGTCTTGATCTTTAATCCTTTATCTCATTCACAAATGATTGGTGCCACTGACACAGCGCTGGATCGAAAGGCTTAGCAGCTGATTTTGAGAGGTTTTCAGAACACCTGCGTTAATTCATGTCCTCCTTGTTATTGTCCTGAGCCTTCGTAGAAAACAGTTCCACCTAAGCGAACCTTGCCTACTATTAGATCATGAAGAAAACGGGAGGGGGAGTGGGAGTAAGCCTAGTGGGAGTAGTTGCAGTTGTGGGTGCTAAAGAGCGTTGGAAACGGATCGCTTCCAAAGTCCTTTAGCATCCACAACTGCAACTCACTACGCAGATATTTAGCCCCTAGTCGATTTCTGATAACAGCTTGTCGGTGTTCATGACTTCATAGCCGTGTAGCGGACCACCTCAGTAGCGTCCACAGTAATAGAAAGCCTACCCATAAGCAAAAATACTCATGATTAAGGTGGAGCACAGAACAAAAAAGACAGACGGGCTAGAGTTAATAAATACTATAAGAGATGAGCCACTCATTTTACAAACTGATTCCACAGTCTAAAGAAACTTTGGTTGCACAGTTCACCACGCAATTCAGATTGATGCTCAAATTGCACATTCGCCAGGACCACAAACCTAGGTAGTGAAGCCGTCAATAAAAATACATTCAAAACCAGTAATTGTACCAATCACCAATGAATGAACAAACAACCTATACGAATAGAGGGCTAGCAAATCTTCCGCTTATATCCAATAAAACTAATGTACTAAATTCTTTTCTCATCATCACATGGCTCATTTTACTGTCAAAAAGCAAAAAATTCTCAGATAATCCTACCCATTGCTGCGCTTCTTCTGAGCGTAGGGTGTCTGCTCACTACACCCTACCCTCAGAAGAAGCGCAAAACGCATCGAACAAGAGAGGGAATCCTAAGGGTCATTAATAAGGATCTGTCCTTTATTTCTTTTTCCAAGTTATACATTCCTTTCTGAAGTACTTATCGAAATGCCTCCTTTCGAGGGTAGAATTAGACTTCTTCGAGCTCTGCACGCACCTTAAGAGCTTCCTACTCGTTCACTCTAGAATGACTTTCATCGTTCTATTTTCCGAGGATTTATGCCATTCGTCGATCATGGTTCTATATGCCGAAGTAAGAAAAGCTCTAGGAATAGGATTCGGTGTCATCAATTCCCTTTTCCCTTTCAAGAGTTTCAGAGAAAGGAAAGATATCGTGACTGCATTCGGTCAACCTTACTTCTACGGCATCTTTAACTATGTAGAAATACGTTGCACTCATCTGCCCGTATTTATGTGCTTTGGTCTGGCCATTTGTTGTTTCTGATCTGTAAGAACATTGTCAAGGAAGATTCAGTTACTAGGATCCAACTACGTCAGTTTTCTGTAATATGTGTTGTGAACTACGCCAATGCATCATGATTCTGGGCCGAACCAAAGCTCATAAATACGGCATGTAAGAAAAACGTCTTTCTAGTTAAAGATGCCGTAGAAGTAAGGTTGACCGAATGCAGTCACGATATCTTTCTCTTCTCTGAAATTCTTGAAAGAGAAAAAGAGAATTGATGACACCGAATCCCGTTCCTAGAGCTTTTCTTACTTCGGCATATAGAGCCATGATCGACGGATGGCATCAATCCTCGAATAATAGAGCGATGAAAGCCATCATAGAGTGAATAAATAGGATGCTCTTGAGGTGCGTCCAGAGCTCCCATGGATGCGTGAAGAGAAATTGATGGCGCCATTGCCTGGGTGACTTATGCTTCCCATATCCTCCTGCCTACTCGCCCTGGTTGCTCATCAGGAGGACTCTTTCTCATAGTCTCCTTTGTTCTACCTAAAAATGTCTACATCATCCTCAGCTCTAACCGTCTCGTAGCTTACTCTCCGTTATCAATGGCATCCCTTCCAGCCAACCTTTCCTTTTTACAACCAGTTTTTGGTTGTCATTGCTTTATCCTTCTTGTAGTTAAGAGCTACATAGCGCCACGTTATAGGATATCTTGTCAAAACGTCGCTCAAAGACGTTTTGATTCGAATTCAGATGAGTGTAGAGAACATCTTGAAATGCTGTGTGACCGTCGCTCAAAGGGAGCCTTCGGAGCTTTCGGAGCCACAAGTTCGGAACTTTCCGCAATTGAGATACCCGCATTGTTATTATAAAATGGTTCGAATACGAGCGGTGAGACCAAGGTGCTTTCCTACCGCCTCTCGTCGTGGTAGCAACAGCCCAAATACTCAGCCGCGAAATCTTTTTACTGCAGGGAGACGTGATTGGATTAGATACTAACGCGGTGTTCCCTACCGTCGGTTTGATATCATATGTGTCGAACGTATAGGTGGCCGGGTTCCTGACTGACCTCACCATATGCCTTACTCGTTCTAAAATAAACTTTAGGGCTATGTGAAGACTAATCATTCAACTTTCAAACTTGTGAGGTACTAAAGCACACTGGGTGTTGGCAGAAAAGAGCGGAGTTACTTTTCAGCTGCAAGCCTATGTACATGGCGCATCAACTACAACATTTACACCAGTTGGTTGATAGCAATACATAAGTTGATCTTTTATAAATGTAAGAAGGAAATTGGACGAATTGTTAGGTAGAAAACTATTTTCACAGGTAGGTGTTGATGTGCAAGGACTTACTAAGTTTGTCAGTAGGCAGTAACGCCATAACGGTTATTAAAGTAGACGACGGGTCTTCTTAACTGGTGGAAGGGTTGGAGGGATTTGAATACAGTCGGGAACTACCAAGCATACATCCAATTTTGGTCCTAGTTCCGCTAAAGGGTGGTACTAAACTCTGCCCATAAGCACGTAACAAGAGGCAGGCAACTCATCCTATTTATAATATGTCTGCTGAAGGTTCAAATAAGCGCCAGCACGCACTCAAAATGAAGCTCTTTTCTCTGTGGTTTTCTTGATAGTTGTGGTACTCTATGACCTCAAACGAAGGGGAATCATCATCCACCAATGCCTATTACTGTACAATGTCGGACGTGGACAGTGCTGCAGAAAGTGCTAAATTCATATCACTCGAACATAGGCAACAGACATGAATCCGTGTCTTCCTCTCCAGAAAGCCATTCTCCACTGAGAGTTATTCAGTCTGAGAAAACCAGTGAAGCGACGGAGCTCGCAAAGCCAGATACCCTTTTCATGGATATGGAAGTTGTTGTGTGATCAAGTCTTCAGAGCCTCTGCTGTCAGAGGGTCCATCACACGAATTCTGCCTTGTTATCGAATCTCTTGGGCACCGAGTGCTAGGACTGGCTTCTTTACTATTGCGGCTAATGTAACTTTTCTCGAGTTTTTAGTGTCGTCTGCAAAACAGATACGTTTCCTTGTGCTCCCCTCTGCTTTCTGGTTGCTTCTGCGCTGAGACCGGCACACCAAACTGGTGTTCTCGCGCATCCAGATGAGCAATCTGGAATCTATCGGGCCATTCACCAGTTGCAATCTCTTCAATGCCGTCGTTTTTGTCGGTTTTTAATCACCCGCCGTTGTCATTGGGAACTGTTCGCGAACAATTAATTGAAGCCAGAGATGTCATTCGCCTCCATCGGTTTCAGCGAAACGATTCCGAAATAACGAAACCAAATTGGGAATCCAGGCTTTCATCATAGCAAATGCCTCGGGCAGCGGATTGCTAAAAATGTAGCTTTCAGACCACTGATCACCAGAGGATGTGAGTGAGCTCGGTAGAATGAGGTCTTTGGAACCAAAGCAGAAATACAGTCACATTTTTACGAGGACCTTGGCAATCTTCTGACATTTTCTAGGAGCATACAGTTGTCATCTACCTACTGTCACTATGGTATGTTGGGTGTACAGCCCACCTCTGTTTTGCCAAGCGCTAGCGCTCCTTCATATTTCAACAACAGCGTCGGTCGCCGGCTCCGCCGGCGCCGACGCTGGAGCGTGCGGGCCACGCCAGGCTAGCCGGCTTCGCCGGCATCGCATCCGCGGGCCACCCGGGCGAGCCGGCTCCGCCGGCGTCGGGTATGGCGGGCCACGCTAGAGACGTAGCCGAAACTAGCTACGGATGCTTCCTGACCCAGCGTCGGTCGCCGGCTCCGCCGGCGCCGACGCTGGAGTGTGCGGGCCACGCCAGGCTAGCCGGCTTCGCCGGCATCGCATCCGCGGGCCACCCGGGCGAGCCGGCTCCGCCGGCGTCGGGTATGGCGGGCCACGCTAGGGACGTAGCCGAAACTAGCTACGGATGCTTCCTCACCAAGCTCAACGCTACGGATGTTTCCTTACCCAGCGTCGGTCGCCGGCTCCGCCGGCGCCGACGCTGGAGTGTGCGGGCCACGCCAGGCTAGCCGGCTTCGCCGGCATCGCATCCGCGGGCCACCCGGGCGAGCCGGCTCCGCCGGCGTCGGGTATGGCGGGCCACGCTAGGGACGTAGCCGAAACTAGCTACGGATGCTTCCTCACCAAGCTCAACGCTACGGATGTTTCCTTACCCAGCGTCGGTCGCCGGCTCCGCCGGCGCCGACGCTGGAGTGTGCGGGCCACGCCAGGCTAGCCGACTTCGCCGGCATCGCATCCGCGGGCCACCCGGGCGAGCCGGCTCCGCCGGCGTCGGGTATGGCGGGCCACGCTAGGGACGTAGCCGAAACTAGCTACGGATGCTTCCTCACCAAGCTCAACGCTACGGATGTTTCCTTACCCAGCGTCGGTCGCCGGCTCCGCCGGCGCCGACGCTGGAGTGTGCGGGCCACGCCAGGCTAGCCGGCTTCGCCGGCATCGCATCCGCGGGCCACCCGGGCGAGCCGGCTCCGCCGGCGTCGGGTATGGCGGGCCACGCTAGGAACGTAGCCGAAACTAGCTACGGATGCTTCCTCACCAAGCTCAACGCTACGGATGTTTCCTTACCCAGCGTCGGTCGCCGGCTCCGCCGGCGCCGACGCTGAAGTGTGCGGGCCACGCCAGGCTAGCCGGCTTCGCCGGCATCGCATCCGCGGGCCACCCGGGCGAGCCGGCTCCGCCGGCGTCGGGTATGGCGGGCCACGCTAGGGACGTAGCCGAAACTAGCTACGGATGCTTCCTCACCAAGCTCAACGCTACGGATGTTTCCTTACCCAGCGTCGGTCGCCGGCTCCGCCGGCGCCGACGCTGGAGCGTGCGGGCCACGCCAGGCTAGCCGGCTTCGCCGGCATCGCATCCGCGGGCCACCCGGGCGAGCCGGCTCCGCCGGCGTCGGGTATGGCGGGCCACGCTAGAGACGTAGCCGAAACTAGCTACGGATGCTTCCTCACCAAGCTCAACGCTACGGATGTTTCCTTACCCAGCGTCGGTCGCCGGCTCCGCCGGCGACCAACGCTGGGTAAGGAAGCATCCGTAGCGTCGAGCGCGTTGAAACTTGCGCCTACTCCAGACTGATTCTTAGCTTGGTACCACTCACTCATTGTAGCACGCAGAAGAATGTTCTCAGCACTCCTTCTTCATCTAGCGTTGAATTCACAGCCTATTGGAGCTTGTCAAGCCTAACGAAATGTCTGACACTTCTGTCCAGTCGTCGTGCTTCGAGCCGCTAGGTGTGGCGAATTCCGGAGGTGACTTCATTAGCCACTAATTTTGAGGGAACGTACGGGAAGAATTATTCCGAGAGCCTAGTGTAGTCGAAAACTGGGGTGGGACAGGAACTTGGTTTCCGCTGTTGACGAACCACTACAGACAATGACTTTTGCCTCCCTCCTTTATATATGGTGCGATTTTGTGTATCTGATTTCTCTACCTCCAATGTGTCAGATAGAAATCGTGGTCGGTTCGGTTTGAGAGAAAACCGATAGCTCCACTCAAATGATCGATAATATCGATCGACATCAACTGCCTGATCAAACGCCCAATCTACTATGGAACGCTTCCGTCGGCCAACATAATCAGGCAACTCCAATCCCGATCGGTTAGGTCTGAGAGAAAACCGATAGCACCACTGGTTATTTGATTGACAGCGTAAATGCCTCTTAATTGAATCACCAAAGTGGGGGTATGTGTGCTCCTCACTGTTGTATTTGTTGTTCAACTTCTGCTATCAATCGAATAAAAATCGCTCAGTCGAAATAACTTCGAATGGGAGAATCTTACAGCCCGCAGCTAAGAAGCAAACATATAGCGCATTAAAAGATGAGATCGCGCCATGCACTCCAAAAATGCCACCTAATTGATCCACCAAAAGTGGGGATATGTGTGTTCCTCACTGTTGTATTTGTTGTTAAACTTACGCTATCAATAAATATCGTAACCTCTTAGAAGGAGGTCCAAGCGATAAATAGGAATCATGAGTGGGGGGGGGAGAAACTATTGCATGCGCTCGACACAACGAACTTCGAATGGGAGAATCTTACTTACAGCCTATGAGCAAGCATATAGCGCAATAAAAGACGAGATCGCACCATTCCCTCGAAAAGTTCACCGCAGCCTTTAATCGACTGATAGTGTAAAAACCACTTAATCACAAAGGTGGGATATGTATGTTCCTCACCGTTGTGTTTGTTGTTCAACCTCTGCTATCACTCGAATAAAAACCCAACAGCTTGGAAGGGTGTAGAAAGTAGGAAGTTTATGTGGGCGGGAGACTGATGGGCTCAATCTAACCAACTTAGAATGGGAGAATCTTACTTGCAGCCTACAGAATCAGGCGCACAACGGCTCGGGTGGACAGGGCTAACCGTGTTAAGTGGTTGTCAGTCCCTTTAAGAAGCACACGAGTGGATATAAGTGCTACAACTAGCAGTGGGGATCAAATAGGCTGGCGCGGGAGGCCCACGATGTAGGAACGCCCAATCCGTCGTTTTGTGTTGTATGAAATTCAAAACTATCAGCAGCACTGGTGGGTTCTAGCCCTATGGTGAACCAAGTTAGTTCACTTCTGCTGTGAATGGGCATACATGTGCCTTCCTACCAAGGGACATACTCTAACGTGTAGAGCGAGGAGCACTAGAATAGGGCCTCAAATTCTCACCACAACACTAACGTCAACTTAAAAGGCTCTCGAAGAGAAACAAAGTGAAACGGTGACAAAGGCAGTAACGAAGAGCGGCAGTATGGATTAACACAGCAGGAGCTGTTCTTAGAAAAGTGAAGGCGGAAGCTCGTACACGTCAGAAGGTTATGCCCGAACACAGAGAAGGCAGCACGAACAGGAGTGAGCAGTTACCTCGGCCATGCACACAGGCGGCAGAGTCGTACCCTGCGGTAATACAACTGTAGCAGCACCTAATTGCAAGCACTAATTGACCGGTAGCAAGGACAGTAGCCTTCAAGGGGGTCAGTTCGAAGCAGTAGTCACCCAACACGTGCGCGGGCAGAGCCGCGGCGCCGGCCTATTTCGCAACGGCTCGCGTGTTCTCCTCGGCAGCGGCGATTGCTCACCTCCCTGCGCTTCCCTTCGGAGAGAGAAGTCGAGAACCTGCCTCAAACTTGGGTGATTAAACCATCGAGCCCGCGGAGTTTACGAAGTTTCCCACGGTCAGGTTGAGACAAAAAAAACCCTCCTCTATTATATATGGTGGGATCACTAGTGAGCTGGGATACTCCTCACGCTATGTAGTTTCCTACAATCAAGACGGTACTCAGAGAGAATCGGGTGAGAGAATGCCATCGAAGTTCCGAGTTTCGTCAACACTCGAAGATCGGATGCCGTCGCTTGCGGCAGCTTTTCAAGAAGTAATTGGTCAGAGCATGTAATGCACCCCAGTGACAGGTCGCTGGGGGGGGGGGGGGGAAGGGTGGATAGCTGTCGGACTCCAGAACCCACTGGAATCTACAGGGGCATTAGGACGTCAACCAATGAGTTGATCAAATTTCTTCGCTGAATGGGAGATGTGGCTATCCTCATGCGAGGATTGTCCACTGGGCTAGTATGGCACTCAACAAGGGCGATTAGGAGAAACGTTATTTGCGCCCACTAGTGCAGCGCAGCAATGAACAGGAGGCAAGGTAACACAGCTGATTCAAAAAGATGGTGCTTACAGGTGGATTGAATGAATGAAATATCTGAATCTGTTTTGTCAAAGTAGTCTGTATCAGCCTTGTCTCCCTATGAGGCCTGAAATCCCATTGAACATAATCACTTACACGCGTAGTGTTACCGAGACTGCTGCCTTCTACTCCCTACCTCAATGCACGCTTTTGTTGTTACTCAAAGATATGAAGCTAAAAATCAAGCATGGGATCTCTCCGGCAAGCCCAGCAGTGGTGGGGCACGATGGGGCAACCTTTTCGAGCCAGAGCACATAAGCAAGCTGAGTTGCCTTACGTTGTTTCTGCTGTATGCGGTTCAGTGGTCTATTTGCAAACTGCAGCAAATCGGCCTAGTGTCTGGACTGACTACTTTCTGAACTTTACGGAGACGCTATTGGAAATCGATCAATATTGATCAGCTGAACAATTTCGCCATCTGTTGGGGAAGCCTTCCAGTGGTCATTGGCTGCGCATCATTCCCATCTGAGATGGTTAACCGTGTTCTTCAAAATTAAAGGCAAATTAGTTCTATGTGAAGCTCAGCCGGCATCGGTCACATTAGCGGGGTTCCATTCTCAAACCGAAGTAGCCTATAGATGAAAATTATAGATCGATCGATATTGACTTTGTATCGTGATCAGTCCCTCTCTCAGGGGATCACACAACCTATTCCAGTGTTTTACACGCTCTACGGTCGGGTTTGATCGTTTGGTTGACGGCGCTTTCATATGGCGATGGCCACCCTACGCCCATTTTCTTTGCGTGGACAGACAAACTGGCAGACAACGCACAAACAGGGGATTAGTCTTTGTATTATTGTGCGTAGGTGGTGAAGATAGAATGGTTGTGTTGAACAGATTAACCCCCTATAAAGATGATTAGATGGAAGGACAAAAATAATAAAGATAAAGCGCGGTGTTGATCAATCCCTTTTGGGATGCGCCACGCATTCCACTTATACGAGAAGTCGTGTAGGCCACTGAGATACGTACATGGCCTATACTATGACTTGCAGTGGTTACCAGATAGGCACGTCAGTGTTTTATGCTGCACATACGAGTCTGGTACTAATTCATCGAGCGCGGACGGAGGGAGGGTATAGTTGGTTTACACGGGAATCCGAACCAAGAACATAGAATCGAGCGTGTGCAGCAGACGGCGCCTCTTTCGACTGCGCTAGTTCAGGCCCTTGACGGCAAAGAGATGCGATCATTTGTTCATCTTTCTTACTCGTAGTGCGGCAGACACGTTGTCAGCTGCAGATCGAAGTTACGTGACGCTAGCATCCTCTGTTGTACGACCTTTTGGACGCAGTGTAATGATTTAGGCAAAGATGAACGACGCAGTTCAGGCGCCTATGCCATGAGTAGGCCTACGACTTCGGATTTGTTGTTCTTGCTCCGCCTTCTTCACCTGTCGAATGAATCGCTCTCGAATTTATGGTCTCGCAGCGATGAATGGTTTTCGTAATTCAGCACTTCTTTACAACCACCAACCCGCTCTTACTACGATTCGCTGCCACTGCGCTGCTCTTATCGAGCCTAGGTGATTCTCTTCAGAAGACGTGGAAGCGAGATCATTGATGCCCGAGTTGCGCGCGAGCAGAACGCAGCCGAACGCATCACTTGCACGTGCGCTGGCTGCAGCCACGGCTTAATCTTCATGACGCCTGGGGGCCTGTGAAGCGTTTCATTTCGCTCGTCACTTGAAACTCTCGCATCGTCGCTAATTGTTGTCGCACTCAGCACTTCAATTCCGCCTCGGCCGAATTAAAAGTGCAGCACCTCTGCGGAAGCACTTTGCTGCGCGCCGGTTTCCGTTCTCGAAGCCGATGCCTTCACAAAACGAGTACCGCCTTTGTTGGCAGAAGCTTTGTCTTCCGTTCTCTACCTGGAGAAGGTGGTCACGAGTGCTGAGTACTTTGAGAGGCAGTGGATCGAATTTCGGGCAACTTCACTTGTCCTTCGCGTTGTCTTGTCCTCACGTCCTGATGCATGAACGACGGCTATCCGCTGACGGGACCTCTGACCGAATCCTCTATTCAGAACTCTCGCACATGATCTTGTAAATATGTCGCTGATAGGGGTATTAACAATAAGATTAACGCGGATCTGTGCAGCATAACCTGCACCCAAACTGCATCTGTGTTTTGTCTTATTCTGCCACACCAGCTGCTGTTTGATCTTTGTCAGCAAGCTTGTTGTAGCTGGAAGTGCTCCCCATTCGGCAGCATACGCATAGGAGCCGCTCTTCTCAAACTAACTGGAGAAAATCCTCATTCATTTCGACCTCTTGCTGTATGTATATGAAAAATCCTAACGCATTAAAGTTTCGAAATATGTTGGGAGGAAAGTTCTGGTTTTGCTCAGTTGTTGAATCCTCGAAAACCTAATCTCGGTAGCACTGTAGCGTAGTGTAGCGCTCCTTGGACGGCTCGCTTACTGCTGTGGCGATGGCCTGATCTTTCACCATTGCGGAAAAATTAAGCCGTTCCCAGCCTGTGGCCTGTGAAACTTCTCGGAGCACCTCTGCTCAAGTTGGACCAGCGGAACATGACTTCTGGCTAAGCGCATCCATGTCTTGCGCACTGTGAGAATTGGAGTTTGGGAACGAGCTGCGTGATAAAGGTCGAAACTCCTCTGATAGGCCATCCCCTGACAGTGGTCTCCTCCAAGGTCTGCCGACTGCTTATGGAATCATTCTGCGACACTATGGAAAACTGCATTGCCTCTTGGATGACTAAATGGTAAACTGTGCTGCATTATAAGTACGGTCGATGGAAGAGACCTTGAAAGAGATTCTACACTCGACCTCTTCCATCGCTTTGCAATTTCTAATCAGCACCAAGATTCGGTACAGAAGTAACTTTTTAGCGCTTTCTTCACTACAGAGCCTTCCAGTTTATCTAACGTTCTCTTCATTTTCACTACAAACCGGACTCTCTGCCTCCATGGTCAACATCTACGGGAACCAGGAAGCGATAGAGCAACTCTGTTCTTGGTGAACCCACTTCGCCTACCATTTTGTGATTGTCATAACTTCGTTTGGTGAGGTCCTAAACTTTCCACACCCTAACCGCTGTAAAGGCAACAATGCAACCTGCTCGACGGCAGCTGTTGGTGGTCATTATCTTTTTTGTACCTTGGGTGAACTTTTGATCCATTCACAAATGGAATGAAACAAAGCAAAACAATAGGTAAACAATATATTCCAGCCTATAGGGTAAGTGGTAATATCCTCTACAAATTTAATAACCAACGCTAACAAAAACTTGCGAAAAGCGTTTAAAGATATTCTTTTATCGGCACTAACTCTTACGAACATATTTTTCTACATTCAATCTTTTTTCCGAAATTGATGGTGTCTATTGAATGTTAATAGATTTATGGTTTAACAAGTGTGATTTAACAAGTGCGATGATAGGACCAGCTGCTTGTTCATTTGTGCAACATAGTGATGTATAGATTCATATGCTATGCTATTCATATGCTATTGTATGCTGCGCAGAGTGGCTGCTCCGATCAAGCCAAGGATGAGTTAAGGAACGTGCTTGATGAGAAGACAGCGGAGGTACCGTCGAAAGGTGTCATTATAGTCGCTGCTGACCTTAATGGGCACGTAGGTGCTGCGAAGGACGGGTACAGCTGTCATGGTGGTTTCGGATACGGGTCTCGTAACTCCGATGGTGAACGGATTCTTGAGTATGCGGAATCGCATAGCCTCAACATTTTGAACACCGTATTTTTTAAGCGCGACTCCCACATCATCTCATACTATAGTGGGAGCTCCAAGTCTCAGATAGATTTCGTCCTTGTGAAGGATCGCGACCGAAGTCTTGTCACAGATGCGAAGGTCGTGCCGTATGAGACGGTCGCCCCACAGCACCGACCGCTGATCTGCACCCTAAAGATCGCCCCTCCAAGGCAGAAGCAATCGAGCGATGCGGTGCACCGAGAATCAAGTAGTGGCGAATGAGAGAGAAGGAAGCAGCTGTGATTTCTCGCGTGCGGTTACCGACAGTCACAACTGTCGACGAAACTTGGAAGAAGGCTGCCGACGCGATACGTGAAGCTGCAAGGTTGGAACTCGGCACTACGAAGCCTGGACGACGCAAAGTCGACAAGCAGACATGGCTATGGAGGGACGACGTGAAAGCGAAGGTTCGAGAGAAGAAGTCGCTCTATCACGTGTTTCTCGGCGACAGAACAGCCGACAACTGGCAGGAGTATCAGAAGGCGAAGAAGGCTGCAAAGAAAGCCGTGGCTGTTGCAAAAGCTACTCATTATGGTGATGTCTACCGAAAGCTCGAGTCGCGCGATGGTGAGCGGTATTTGTACCGACTTGCTAAAACCCGCCATCGCCAAACCGAGGATATTGAAAAGTTCGTTGGCATCAATGATGAGAGCGGCCATCTTCTGACAGACCGCAAAAAGGCGCTGAAGCGATGGCGTACTTTGAGGAAATTTACACTATGGAATTTCCTCATCGGGCCATCCCTTATGTGGCTTCTGTTCACGGTCCCGTTCACAAGATCACCGTGGAGGAAACAGAAGCGGCTCTGAAGAAGATGAAGCCCAGTGAGGCGACAGGGCCGGATGATCTGGCAGCCGATGTTTGGAAGTCGAAGCTCTGGTATCCTGCTGAGTGGTTGGCTGAGTTCTTCAACCAGGTAGTAAAGGAGAAGAAAGTACCGGAGTGTTGGCATAACAGTACGACGATTCCGATTTGGAAGAAGAAGGGCAGTCCTGCGGACTGCTTCAATTACCGTCCGATTCGCTTGCTTTCGCACAGCATGAAGATCTTCGAGCGAATCCTCGACAGACGAATTCGTGAACTCGTCAAGCTCTCCGACAACCAGTGCGGCTTTGTGTCTGGTTGTGGGACCATTGATGCTATACACGCCGCCCGCCTCCTGGTGAAGAAGCATCGCGAGAGACAGAGGCCGGTGCAAATCGCCTTTCTCAACTTGGAGAAGGCCTTCGACCGCGTACCGCGTGAGGTTATATGGTACGCCTTCCGACAACACAACGTACCTGAAGAACTAATACAGTACCGCGCATGTCTTTTGGTCAATTCCCGAAAAAGCCGCTTTGGAGCGTTCCAAAGCGGCTTTTTAATATAACTTTCTTTAAAATCAAGCACTTGTGAAAAAAACATATATTTAAGCTCAGCAGACCAAGCTCTATCCTCCAACGTATAAATCATTAGAATTGAACAATGCATATAGAATCGAACCTATCAATCGAGTGGGCGCACCCACTCGCAGAGTGAGGTCGAGTAAGCGCGAGAATCTGTAGAGTGACCGTTTGGGAAGTTTTATCGAAATTCCCAGCCGTTCTACTTAGCAATGTTCTAAGCCTGTTTAGCTTGCCTTTGGAATGCGCCGTAAACAAAGCACACTGAATCGAACCTATCAATCGAGTGGGCGCGAGAGCCTGTAGAGTGACCGTTTCGAGAGTTTTATCGGAAATTCCCGGCCGCCCTACTCAGAAATTGCCTTAGGACTGTAAAGCTTGCTTTTGTAGTGCGCTGTGAACAATGCATACAGAATCGAACCTATCAATCGAGTAGGCGCGACCACTCGCAAATTGCACGCGCGAGTGTGTTCGGAGCGCAATAACTCTGTCGAGATCGAATCGTTCCGGCTGCGGCTTGTGGATTTTGTAGGTAGTAGAAAGCTTTAGTAGTCCGGCGAACGTGCAGCTTTATAGCTTCTAAACACACGCAATTATAGCGGCGGCGAAAATGCAGGTTAGCCGTGTGTGACACGATTTTCTTCCCGAATTCCGTCGACCTCTGCGGCAAGAAGCGCAGAGATACCGGCCTACAAATACATGGGCGAGCAGAACACTTAAGGTATTTTACGACGACATGCTCACAACTCCTCAGCTGCCTAAACCGCCTTAGCCACAGCTGCCATTTCAGGGCGGTGAACTTAGCGTTGAAGTTGCCTGCGCCCTTACTCGCCCATATTTGAGTTTTCGACACTCGCAATAAAACCGTTGGGTTCAGCACGGAAAGCTCTATCGAATGGTCTTACTCTTGACCAATTTTGGAAAAAGCGATTTTTTGACAATTTCCCATCGAGGACGTGGGCCGAGCCTGCGCGGATGATGACGTCATAGAAAATCGATATTTCGAAATTGGCCAAATTTTATCGTTCAAAATCATCTAGTGGTTATTTTGTGCGCTGATTACGAATCCGACGTCCGTTTTTGAAAAATTCGTCGATTTCGGTAAGTTTTGGATTTTCTTCTGGATAACTGAGGGTGGTCGTGTCAGGGTCGCCAATTTTCTCAAACTTCATCTAAGGGCAGGGGTTATTCGGAATGTCTAACACGATGAAGAAGTCCATTTGGCTGATTATGGCAGAAGACACCTATACTGATGACTGAGGGTGATCGGTGATCCTGACCCGACCACCCTCAAACGCCAGTTTACCTACCGAAATACCTTAAGTGTTCTGTTCGCCCATGCTTTTGTAGGCCGGTATCTCTCCGCTTCTTGCCGCAGGGGTCGACTGAAATTGGAAGAAATCGTGTCACACAAGGCTAACCTGCATTTTCGCAGCGCCGTAACTTTTTTTGAGAAAATTAGCGACCCTGACACGACCACCCTCAGTTATCCAGAAGAAAATCCAAAACTTACCGAAATCGACGAATTTTTCAAAAACGGACGTCGGATTCGTAATCAGCGCACAAAATAACCACTAGATGATTTTGAACGATAAAATTTGGCCAATTTCGAAAATATCGATTTTCTATGACGTCATCGTCCGCGCAGGCTCGACTCGGGCGCCCACGTCCTCGATGGGAAATCGTCGAAAAATCCATTTTTCCGGAATTGGTCGAGAGTGCCACCGTTCGATAGAGCTCTTCGAGCTGAAGATAACGGTACCATTGTGAGATTTGAAAGCTCAAATCTGGGTGAGTAAGAGCACAAGGAACTCTAACCGCTATCTTACGCCGCTCTAAACTGGCAGATGAGGCCAAAGCAGTTCAAGCAGCTGAGGAGTGGTGAGCATGTCATTATAAAGTGCGTTCAGTGTTCTGCTAGCATACGCGTTTGCATGCCGTTAGCACGCCGCGTCTTCCTGCAGGGGTCGACTGAATTCGGGAAAAATCGTGTCACACACGGCTAACCTGCATTCTCGCGCCGCTATAATTTCGTTTGTTTAGAAGCTATAAAGCTGCACGTTCGCTGACCACTAAAGCTTTCTACTACCTACAAAACCCACAAGCCGCAGCCGGAACGATTCGATCTCTACAGAGTTATTGCGCTCCGAACACACTCGCGCGTGCTATTTGCGGGTGGTCGCGCCTACTCTATTGATAGGTTCGATTCTGTATGCATTGTTCACGGCGCACTCCAAAGGCAAGCTGGACAGTCTTAAGCAATTTATGAGTAGGACGGCTGGGAATTTCGATAAAACTTCCCAAACGGTCACTCTACAGGTTCTCGCGCCCGCTCGATTGATTATGTCCGGCCTATATGCATTGTTCAACTCTATTGGTTTATATGTCAAAAGATAGAGCTCGGCCTGCTGAGCTCAAATATATGTTTCTGTTCACAAGTGCTTGATTTTAAAGAAAGTTATATAAAAAAGCCGCTTTGGAACGCTCCAAAGCGGCTTTTTCGGGAATTGACCAAAAGACATGCGCGGTACTGTAGAGTGGGTGCAGATGCTCTACTCTTTCCCAAAGAGTAGAGTGCGAGCTGCAGCTGGAAGCTCATTGGAGTTTTCCATCTCTGCTGGGGTGCACCAGGGTTCTGCACTTTCTCCACTCATCTTTGTCGTCGTCATGAATGCCATTACGCTGGATCTTCAGCAGCCTGTTCCATGGACGCTGCTTTATGCTGATGACGCGATGCTCGCTTGTGAAGACAAATCTCGAGCGGCAGGTGCAAGCTTGGTGAGACCGTCTGGCGAGGTTCGCACTCAAATTGAACGTCAAGAAGACCGAGTACGTAACGACTGACGTGAACGAGCCCGGCTCCATTAAGATCAACGTTACTGAACTTGCACGCACTTCGGTGTTTAAATACATGGGATCAACATTGGCGTTTGACGGCGGTCTGTTGGTTGAAGTGAACTCACGCGTGAGTGCAGCTTGGTCCAAGTGGCGTTCGCTGACTGGCGTGCTCTGCGATAGGAAGATCCCAGAGCACCTAACGGCGAAGATTTACAGAGCCGTCGTGCGGCCGATAGCGATGTACGGTGCTGAGTGTTGGCCCGCGACTAAGAAAGTTGAAACGCGCCTCAGCGTCATGGAGACGAAGATGCTGCGCTGGACGCCTGGAGTCACGCGCATGGACCGCATTCGAAGTGATGCTATTCGGCAGAAGTTCGGTGTCGCACCGATAGCGGACAAGATGCACGAAGCTCGCTTGCGATGGTACGGCCACGTTCTGCGTGTGAAAGAAGACAGCGTCCGAAAGATAGGCCTTGAGTTGGAAGTATATGGAAAGCGGCCTAGATGACGCCCGAAGCAGCGTTGGTCCGATACGTTACACACGGACATGAAAATAGCTGGTGTCCACCCTGATAAAGCGCAGGATCGGGAACGGTGGCGTCGTAACACCAGAAGAGCGGACCCGCGACGAAGCGGGACAAACGCTGAAGAAGAAGAAGAAGAAGAAGATGTATAGATTCATAAAGTATTAACTTATCTTCACTAGATCCAGGGCGGTCATTTTCTGAGATCGATAGTGTTGCAGATATCCTTAACTACCTCTTGTTTCATCCGTTCTCCCGCTTATCTCGATCCGTTCTATTATCAAATCCCACCAAGGTTGAGAGAAGATGTCCTTGGCCCGGATTCATAAATGATTTACTGGCTGGTAACGATGGAGCATACCGCTAAACCACCACGAACCGCGAATACGCGGCGTGGTAAGTATCCGGTAAAATCCGCTGTAACGGTTACCCGGCCAGGGCTTCGGGTAGGCAACACGCTGAAGCACCGGTAACGCTCTACTGCTAATGTCGGACCCAGTGGCAACGAGTTGGGCGCCAATGTAGTCGAACGTATGAGCGGCATCCTTCACCGCGTTCTTCGTGAATCATGAGAGCCAGTAAGTTTCTAGCAAGGAACAGGTTAGGTAATGTGTGGTAGCGATTTACCGACTCCTTCGTGGATGGAAAAGCGATTTACCGACTCCTACTCATTTGAGCTACGGTAGCTGTCCAGTGGGAACAGATTCATCATTAGCTTACGGCCGCTAACGGTATATCGGTTATTGTGTATCTGTATCTCTGCATCTATCTGTGCCACTTATTACGTAGGCCGACATGGTGAATTCGCCGTGAGATGATACCGGAGGTATCCTTGATGAATCTGGCCCTTGGGGACGGTATGATCTAACGGCGGATTCACCATATCGGCCTACATAGTAAGTGATACAGGGAGATACAGAGACAAAGAGACATAGACATGATAACCGATATACCACTACCGGCCGGTAAGCGGTTTATGAGACTCGCCCCTGGTGTTATCGGCAACATGAGGTCATAGGGCCACCACCTATATAATCAACGTCTCATACGACCGCCTCTCCGATTTTCCAACACCAAGGGGTTTAAAGTGCCAGATGCCTTTACTCAATTTCGTGGTTGTTACTAGTATTCTGTAAACTAAATAATTTATCTCAAAGATCGGAAAGTTTCATGGCATTCGAATTATACGGGCCATCTTTCCATTCAATGTAGAGCTGCTTGCAGTAAAATAGGTGTTAAAAACTTAGCATTTCGCCTTAGCACAGGTGGGAACCGAGTTGGCAACACCGGACACAAGTGAGACGGAAATACTGTTTTGTTTAACATCACTTTGTAGCAACTCATGTCTTGTGTAGCTGCCGTACGACACTGCATTCACTGTTTCGGTTCATAGTTCATCTCTGTTAATTTCTGTACTTGTCGTCCATGAGCGTCTGCTCACATTGAATGCACATCTTGCAAATACAGGGAAATTGCAGTGGCAGACAAGTGCGGAAGTCAACTTCGAAAATGCTGGGAGATTTGGCTCCCGCCTCTTGCTTTTGAATACTCCACTCGTAACAGTGAAACCTACTCTGAACTTCAGCTGAACCTTATATTACTATTATTTTACTTTTATTATCTTATTCTACTATTTTTATATTATTTCTACGGGATATCATGCGGCAATTTTGAGTGCATATATGGTCTATACATAGAGTGGGTTTCGGTGACCAATCCACAGGCAATTCAGCGTTTCGCAGTCAAGTCTGGTACCAGCCACCCTGGAAGGATGGAAGGCTCGGTTGGCTTGTGCGGAAGAAATCTTGATTCGGTGGTGCGTGAGACAGCTGGCGTCTCCTCGTACTGAGCTATCCCGCTCCCCAATTGGTGATATAAATTATGAAGGTAAAGTTCGGTTCTACATACTAGACTTCTAACTGGGATATTCCACATACACTAGCACTTTTAGGAAGGGTAGGCACTTTGCAGCACGCGTAGATAATTAAGGCTTCTTAGCCTGAGAACGATCCAAATCTACATATATGCAATTCGAGCGCACGCCAGAAATAGCGGCCTTGCTAACTGCTCCACGCGCCCCATTTATCCCATGACCACTTTGATTTAATCTAAACCTGATCTGTTCTTTAACAAGCAGCTTTCCGTTCCTCTTATGGCAGCTACCCACCACTTACGGCAGCTAACCAGCACTTGGGCGGCAGACGTACGTGAAAGGTTAGGCTGCAGTACTGATATTGAACAAATTGTTTTCCGTCGAATGTTTACCCCAAACCATAGAACGACTAATTCAATCTCCTCGTTCACTTTTCTAACAACTCATAACTTTCTGTTCAGATGACTGCTGTTAACCAAAGCTTACACTGAAATGCATCGTTCTCAGACCTTCGATTACGCAATATTTTGTATCCTGGGTGCGTGGAGCTTTCGCGGAGCAGGTTCTTGGTCATAATTTCGCACCAAGGCCAGTCAAACCTTCCACTGGTCAATCAATTTATACCAGACTTTTCTGTGCAGGATAAAACACTGACTGCCTATCGGCTGGCCACCGCAATTCACTGTGTAGGCTCATATGCATTCAAATCGCTTCCATGACATTTCTTAGACGTAGAATGCGTGGCGCATCGTAAAAGAGGTTGAGTAACGACGTCGTTTTTCTTTCCATTTCCCTAAAATTGGGTCCGCATTAAGCATGTTATAGTCAATAGTTAAATTCGTGCATTCTCCATTGTGTCCACCAGAAATCTCTAAACACTATGGAGCAGGCTGGCGACGACTATCCAGTCTCTGTCAGTGAAATGAGTACCCTTTTTGGTAACGCTGTGGTAGAACTCTTCTAAGTGATCATGCAGAACCTCAATGAAACGAACGATCTCAGAACGGAGAACCCTTCCACCTTAGGTCACGGCGCTAAATAATTTGCTTAATGCATGTGCTCACGAGGCACTAGGTCGTTTTGACTTGAACCTGGATAGAACTCAGGCCAGACACTCCTTCGTAAAAGTGACGTCAATGTTCCACTTATTAAACTCCGTTACCAAGCGGGGTCTCCGCTGAAGAATGGCAAGAATAGGGCGAAGAAGGGTCTCATGTTGTATTCATGCATTGTCTAGGTCGCGTTCTTTACTCAGCTTTTGTGGTCGGATATTGAGCCTATTAATACTTCGGGCTCACCAGCACCTATTTTCGCTAGCTTTTGCATTATCGCTTTTTCATTGTTTTTCTTAACTGGAAACAAATAAGACCGAAGGGGTTACTATTTCATGTACATGCTAACGTGCTAATAGAGGTAACAAACACACAGCATTATTGTAGAACTTAGACTCGACTAGAATTATCTTGGAATAGAAGGGCTGATAAAGGAAAAAGAGAATGCAAAAGTATTTATGGGCTTGTCATGCAACCAACACCGGGTTATTGGCTCGGATTTCTCACCCAGGCCAACCAAACATTTGATCCACCCAGGGTCGTTAAATTGCTACCAGACTTGTCTGTGAAGTATAAATCACTTCTCCATCGGCTTCCAACCCTGTCATATGTAGGCGAAATAAGCATTCAAATTCCTCCTCGTTCTACTTCTACCTCCTGTCTCCTCGGCATCAGGTAGAAGTAGAATGTGTAGCGCATCCCAAAGAATACTGACTCACGCCACTCTTTATTCCTTGTTTAATGCTGTTTAATGCATGCCAAGCTAGTTTGTAAACTCAGTTTTCTGCCTCCTGTGTTAACTTGCCTAAGCACAAGATGGCGGTTCTTGCTCCAGCCACAAGGGTACAACAAGAACACCGTCTATCTGGAAAGCGTCCGCAATTTATTAATTTAATTTACTAACTTGTAATTTCTGCGTTATTTTAGTGGGCGTCGCACTTTGAACAACACGATGCTGTTTTATTCAAATCTGTTAATTCACAAAAAGATAACTATAACTTAGGATTCAACCTATTAATAGGCACGAGAAAGACAGGACTTCACTCAAGCTTCCATTCCATCCTGCAACTACTTCGCGAAAACGCTTTTACATGTTTATATGTAGACAGGGCGTTGTCAACCTCGTTCATCTTGATAAATGAGAGCTTATTTAGAGGCTCGTTCTTTTAAGTCGTCGTTTGATTGTCAGGGAATCAACCGCATGGACATCTCTGTGAACGCGTTATCTCACCATCGGAAGTTCTTCCAATAATTTCTTCGCAGCACATGATGTGACAAGGAGCTCAGAGTTGTTATTTAGCCGGAAGCTTTTTGTCCGTTTTCTTACAGAAAAAGGATGTCATGTCGCCTTGGCACTTTGTGATGAGATGTATATGAAGTCTCCTAAAAGCAGAAGCGCCCGCAGGTTTTATGTCGACTGGAGCGCGCTGTTCTTGGGGAGACTTACTTGAGCCATTGCTTCACGTAGTCTTCGCATACATAGTAGACGACTTACGGTTGTGGCATTAAAGAAGCCCTAGCCTCTCGATCTTTTATTATTATATGCTTAACAAAGGTAGAACGCCTATACAGAGAAGCTTATCGGGACCACGTATATGGATATTTTTCATTCTATCGCATCGACTTCAGCATTGACAGCCAATAAGACGAACTTGTTGTTTCACGAGGAGCATGTAAGGCATTCAAGCAAGTCGCGATTAAGTAAGACTTCCACGGGATAAAACAGTAACTGTGCCATTTTAAAATAGCAGTGCTAACAGCTAACAGTACAATAGTAACGTCGACGAATTGTGTAATGTGTGTATGTGCACGAACTATAAATGACACATCCATCCCAAACTTTCAGGCGATTTTCATAACAGACACAATAGTAGAGATGAAGTAAATAGGAAGTGTGTTGTGTCAGTTCAGTTCAGGCCCCGTAATGTGTTTCACGGTTTCGTCGGTTCTCTTCAACCCGATATCCATGTATGTCGGTGTCTGTATTAGACCGTTGACCGCTGCACTAATTTAGTGCCTTGTATAATAATCTGTTGATAGTTGTTTCTGGATAGCAAGGTGTTTCACGGAATCAGAGCTGGTGTTGAAGTGCAGAAATAGCATTTTATTGTAAAAGCCATGTAAAGTAGTGGGCGCGTGTAGCGCAGTCGGAGGAGCCGCCGACGGTTGCGTGCACCCGATACCAAGTTCCTGGTTCGGATTTTCCGCCCAGGCCAACCAAGCCTTCCATCCCTCCGGGGTCGATGAATTGGTACCAGACGTGTCTGGGAAGGATCTGACTGACTGACTTGTTCATCGGCTGGCCACCGCAAGTCATTGTATGGCCAAATACGCATTCATATCGCCTCCACGACATCCCGTAGAAGTAGAATGCGCTGGCGCATCCCTTAAAGGGATTTAATAACGCCGTCCTTTATCCTATATCCTTATGTGAAGCAATAGCCAGCGCCAGCCTCTCCATGGATAGCGTGCCCCAGTCGACATCAAATCTGAGGGCGCTGCCGCTTCTAACCATAAGATACCTCGATCTGTATCAAGGGATGCAGCTACGAACACCGACTTCAAATATGCGCCCCACATCTGATAAAGACATCTGGGAACGGAGTTGTGAACCACCAGAGGTTAGATGGGGTGCTGATTACGAATGTGGGACTCTCGTATAATACGAGTATGGGTCTCCCGTATGCATAGCAGGTCTCCTTCAGAAAAAAAAACTTACGCAACTTATATCAAGATTGTTATTCATTTTCAACAAGTGTTCGGTTACTATTCCGTGAATGATTCGATGAATCCTCCAAAAGGTTTTTCTAGGAAGAAAAATGTGTAGCGCTGTGGCACTCTGCCAAAATCGACAAAAAAGTGAATTCGCTCTGACTAAGACCGCCTCAGGAAATCTTTATTTTTTTAACTGCTGAATAGTCAGCATTAAAAACTTGAAAAGAATATTAAGAGATGAAAAATCATCTAAAACGCTAAAAATAAAACAGGTGGAAACAAAGTGCGTCGAAAATAAGGGGAGGTCTTAATATTGCGGCAAAATCGAGCCTCACGCTATATCGCCATGAACCAGCTTTGAGCGCAAGCGGAGCGCAAACAATACGAAGCGAAATTGGTCTAAAACTCCGATATTCGATATCCGTTGCAGTCGCTGAACACACAACGCATCCAAAAATGTTTTTCTTTGAGTAAAGCCACCTGCGATGGTTGTTATATGTAGAGGCCATGGGATGCCTTCCTTCGGCCATAATTCTTAACGTATGTGCAAAAAGAGCGAGAAATTATTAAAACCTAATCCTAGGCAAATAAATTTGTTGACGAGTGATATTTTATGCGGTGCAGGAAGCAGCTGATGCACCATGCATGGCGCGGTATTATGCAATATACGTCATGAGATAAATCACCTGTTTTACTTGTATCGCATGTTGTCCACGGTCATCTGCTTCAGCGGGTGTCAGCATCGCCTCTGCTCTCCCCACAGTTGTTGCTTTCATACAGGAGGGCCGTGCTGGGTACGAAGAACTCGACGATCTGCCTTTCCAGATAGACTGGTACCAGTACACCGCCACTCTTTGCTATAACTAGTTGAACATTTTGGATCTATCCTAGCCAGGTAGGGTACCAAACCATCCGTTCTCTCGAATTTGCTCAAAGGCCAGAGGGTTTCGCTCAAGGGTTACTGCGCCAAGTACATATCGCGAAAACGCGTTGCACAGGAGCGGCAATGTGCAACGGCGATTGCGAGGAGGTGCCGTTGCTCATGCCATAATCGCAGCAGCCAATCGTTCGCCCTACCTGTGCGGCTGAGTCGTTGTCTGATTGGCTGCCGCGGTACAGTAGGAATGGTGGCCCGTTACTGCGCCCCACGCGGTGCGTCTTTGCTTCATGTACCCTGCGCCATGAGATGGAGACCTCTCGGATGAATTCTCGGAATTGCGCGTTGTGCCGTGATTACATAGCTGCCACAATGCTGCTGCCTCCCTCCGACTAAGACTGACCCAATATTTTTAGTTTTCTGGTTTATCGTAGCTTTCTAATAAACATTTAATTTGTATTTTGGAAATACCTTTTTGCTTGCTTTTCTGTAGGTGATCAGCAAAAATATGCAATCTCATGACAGCGAAATGCTTATCTCACAGAACAAACTGCTATGTAACAGCTGGAGGAAATGGGTTGAAAACTACACCGTTCGCCGCTTCCCAGAGAGAAGCGGCTTCATTCACACAGTTCAGAAGCCTGACTTGGTGGGCTTCGTTCGTCTTCTCTTTTCCTCGCCTGTTCTCCATGCCGTTGTTCCTTCCTCCCTCTCCTGCACAACGTTTAAGCTGCACAACCATAATGTCTTCTTTTATGATTTTGGTTGCCATGTTGTCCTACCTGGATGGTAGCTGTGGCGCCGACGGCGGCGAGATATGTTCTGATGACGAGTCTAAAATCCATACTCTTTACTTCCCACTATCAATGGATATGTTTGAAGTAGGACACTCGTATGACGGCATTAGTGCCATAGGCTCTCATAGCGTTAAAAAGCGATGTAAGTGGTGCAATCAAAGAGAGTGCTTCGTGGCATCTCATCCTTACTTCTTATTCGTGTCCTTCACCTTTCCATTCATCTGACATCAGGGTCCTGCGATAGCGCAAGATTATAAAAGGATGTTTTCTGCAGTAACGACGAGTCGAGGTTTCTGTTGAAGTGTCGTTTCATTTGCACATTGGCGCACGTCATTGACGCTTTTGAGAGGCTAAGTATAGCACTAGTATTGCCTGATATCTCCAATTTTTTCACATCTCCCCCACTAATGCTTTGTTTGAATGTCTCTGAGTTGAGGGTTTCGTTTCAATGTCTAGGCGTTCTAATACTTAGGTCGCTCTCATTCAAGTGGGTCAGACCTGAACTTTTTCAAATTTACATATTAGTAACTCCGTTTATAAATAACTTTTTAAAAGCGTTAAAAAAAGCTTTGTGTTTTTTGCTCTTTGAACGACTGAAAAGGATTTTACAACTGTGAACACTTAAGAGCTTATAAACTGTCGGAATCCAGCTCCTGCACACGGTCAGATATCGCAGCATGAAACATCCATCGATACAAGTTCGCAACGATTCGTGGACGCTAATTCTTTTCATTTTTGCAAGCTTTAGTCTTAAACGAGGATTGTTGTAAACAGTTACAGCTCTCCCGAAAGAGAAAACTTATTTTTAAACGACGAAAGAGGCCGCACACTTTCATCGGCATCGTCCTTTTCGAGGCCCCAAGTCGCAGACTGCAGACCATCTT
Organism: Heligmosomoides polygyrus polygyrus; assembly: GCA_947396885.1. Taxonomy (NCBI): domain Eukaryota; kingdom Metazoa; phylum Nematoda; class Chromadorea; order Rhabditida; family Heligmosomidae; genus Heligmosomoides; species Heligmosomoides polygyrus. The sequence continues at coordinate 32,050,030 of OX377204.1, read as the reverse complement.
GAGTGCGAATTGCCTTTTTCCCCTTCTCTGTACATTATTTGGACAGTTAAAATGGCATATGTCGCGAAGACGGACACCATTGGGAGATGGGAACGTCCCATCCAATCAGGCGGCATTGAATGGGCGTGCCATTCGGAAAGAGAGTGTACAGTCGGTACCCTGATCGGCTGGCATGTGTTCAGTCTGTGCTCTGCTTCGATATAATTGGCTGGCGCGCTCTCACCTAATGCTGCCCACCTTCGCGACATGTACCCTGACCGTGCTTGCTCTAATTTTACCGCATCCTTTCCAACATAAAACGGAAAGCCCCATTACCGAATAATCGAACTCCTATTGCTACGAAGTGTTGCAATTTTGTCTTTATACCGATCTTTTAGATTCTTGTGCCTCACTTCTACTGGAAAAGAAGACGTTTTTAGTAATGCAATGCTTCAGAAAGTATTGACCTATCAGTGAGTGAAATCTTTGAAAAAACGGAAGCATCCAAAACAAAAATGTTGTTAAAGCGTCCGTTCTGACGTCTTATAAATTACACCGCTCGAAAGGATCCCTGCTGGTCCAAATAAGGTACAAATTCATGAAGAAATTCACTATTAGAAAGCATTCTGTTACGTCGGACGTCCATAGTTTGGACTCAATGGGCACTGACGGACTTTCTGGCATCTTAGCAACCTTATTAGTGAATTCGATATCTTTGTATTCCTCCTTTAAGACGAATAAGAGGCTATAAAGAGAAGATGTGAATATACAGACATGATACAACATAAAGAATAAAGGAAAAGCTTGGCATTATTCATACTCTTTGTGTGACGAACCACGCATTCTACTCCTAGAGGGTGTCCTGGAGGAAATTTGTATATTCTAGTCCTACATATTTGGCCTGTGCAACGAATCAACGAATAAGTGTTCTGTCCTTCCCAGACAGACCTGGTAGCTATTCGTCAACGCCGGAGGAATGAAAGTCTTGATTTGACTGGGCGAACCCTAGCCAGCAAACTCCTTCATTGACATCATTTGCCTCGGCGGACTGTGTTACCACTCCCTCAAAATTAAGTTCAATGTTTTCACATTTTTTCGACCATTAGAAGGTGTCCAGTGTAATTTCAAAAGCCTACTATTCCAATATCACTGGTTCGTTTTGAGTTAAGATGACTGGCACTCAGTAGCTGATCCCAGAATGATAGAAGGTTAGATTGACTTTCATGGGAGTCTAGCCACTAACCTCGATTCGAGGTGCATGTGACAGCTAGCGCCTCCGCCGTCTGTGCTTTTGCGCGTTCACTGAAGCAGCAATTATAAAGTCCGTTCTAGGTCGGTTGTGAGCATAGCTCATGGTCAGTACATACAACTTCGCGTCACACCGTCTAGAAAGACTTTGAGTGAGTAAAACTTTAAAATCAAGTGTTGATCGTTATCAGCAGTATTGCCTGTACGGTCCAATGTCCTTTCAACAGCCTAGACTAAACCAACAGGTGATTTTAATTTTCGGAAGATTTGAAAACCTTTTGCAACTGGTCAGTAAACGGAAGCCGTCTGCTGAGTGCAGTCTACTTATCAAATTTTACGGCTTCGTGGCAAATCAAATACCCCTGCTGACTACTTGGCGAGTGGACAGAAGCTGTTCGTCTTGCCATTCTGACTTATTTCCGAATATCTCCTGCCTGCTAATTCCTAGCCCGCATCACGCTATACTGGTATGACGACGCAAAACAAATCAACCAGCACGTCCAGGTGAAACGAAAATAAGAGACCACGTCGCGGCACTTTTCCTCATTTGCCTTGTTGTGTAGAACGGCGTCCGTGCTCCATCTGCGACTTTCGAACGGCTCTCGAGTTCCTCCTAAGGATTTTATCTCTTTTTCCTATTTTTGAGTGTCAGACATTTGATATACCGTCAATAGATACGATCATTCTAACACTAAAGAGACGATGACTATCTTTATGGCTTAACTATATAGCTTAACTACTGCAATGGGCTAGGAAGATCCCCAAGTGCTCCAGAAGCGCAAGCAGTTCGAAGCGAAATTCGATATGCATAAGCTTGTCTTTGTTGTCGATGCGCAAGTCGAACAACAAGTCTTCCTACGCTTCTGCTTTCGAGCCCATTTACCATCTTCTAGTATGGACCTCATCCTTTAGTCGCCTTTTTTGTATGCAGCGTGTAGAGAGCTGAACGTCTGCGCATGACTGTTGTCGACAACGAAGCTTGCCGTCTTTCTATTCTGTGGAGCTGTACACAAGAAGGTCGGGCTTTAGCTCTCTTATGTGATCCATATCTCATCCAGCATGTTTTGCCGTCAGTCTATGGAATGTGTGGTGCCGCTACTTCATGCTTGGGTAATTGAACTTCACATCTAGGTATGTTGCGCAGTAGATGCATTCAACTTCCTCCCATATGTAATAAGAGCACCTTAATATAAAATCCACAAGAACTGCGCGCAATTTAGCTTAGAAAGTAAGGTATGTAATGGGGTGGAGAGAAATGAGTCACATGTGTGTGTGCGTGTGTGTGTATGTGTGTGTGTGTAGTGTGTGTGTGTGTGTGTGTGTGTGTGTGTGTGTGTGTGTGTGTGTGTGTGTGTGTGTGTGTGTGTGTGTGTGTGTGTGTGTGTGTGTGTGTGTGTGTGTGTGTGTGTGTGTGTGTGTGTGAATATCCCCGTGGAGGCCATCGCTGAACTCAGTTTATGGATGGCATACCTTCTTTAGGAATACGTTCAGATGCTAAACCACTTTTACTAGTATAGCATTGCATACTCCACTCTCAAACGAAGAAGTGATCGAGGACAACTGAGGTCACAGGTGGACCCTGTTCTTATAGGCGATGTCTTATTGCCTCCAAACTCCGCTACTACCAACACTACCTCTTTAAATTATGATTAATTGGACAATTAGAGCTCGTGAACTGTCGGAAGGCATTTTACTGTCATTCCTGTTCACGGTGAAAATTCTTCTCTGAAGCTGTTCAAGAAATTCGAGAAAACAATGCTATGTTAGTGGTAGATCGTACAGTATCGAAAACGGTTTTTTATTCCTTCCTATCCTTTATTCCTTCCTACACGCTTTTTGAGAATCAATTTAAGTGCGTTACTTGGAGTTGCCGTTGGGTCTGCTGGTAACTCCCAAAGTTGGGTACATTTTCAGCAGATTTTCGTGCACTGTTCTATGATTTTAATTTCAGTGTTTTGCTGTAATTTTCTAGCTTGCTCACTGGATTCTATTGTAAATTATATCAGCAGTAGCAGGTCATTAAATACCATAAGCGGTCATCTGGATGTCACCCAAGGACTTCGCGATGGTTGGGAAAAAGAGGACTAGATCCTACACAAATGCTTGCAAGGCGTCTTCTACTATTATTCATGATCCGATCTTTATAATGAACAATTATCATTCTTAAAACTTTGCGTTCTTCTCCCACTTACGTGGAGTCCAAAGCGTGCCGTTGGCACATTTGTCGAGCCGCCAAACCATAGAGTTTAGACCAAGAGAATTTCTTTATCTTACCTGTGTAGAAGGCCTCTCAGCAGGATAATTTTTGTTAAACCCCAAACTTCAAGCTAAATTAAGAGAAAACCACTTAAAGTGTGCTGCTTTTCTTTCATTTTTTTACCCACTCCTCTGTGCGATCGTTAATTCTGAGCACGGCTTTCTGTTACTTTAAGGTACTTTAGCTCATGTTCAAAATGTATTCTGTCGCCAGTTCACTGTTCATTCATACAATGCCTTCTTGACTTAGCTTTAAACTTTGATTTAATTTCGACTTCGTGTTCCCGAGGTGCATGCCATAAAGACATGAATCTATGACACGAAAGTAGGGATTTTCTACTCTACTGTTCTAATGTACCTTCAAGAAAAGTGGCTCCCATTCCTATTATATGTTTCAGATTTATTCAAAACTAAATGTGCTCAAAATCTACAGTACCAAGTCCTTTAGGGTTACCGGTTCCACATATTTGACCCATACAATGTGACATGCGGTAAGCAACCGCTGAAAAAATTACTCTCAATCTTCTTAGACAGCTCCGGAACCAACTCTCGTGCGAATTCACTGACGACGGAAGGATGTTTAGGGGACCACAACCTTAAATTATTTCACATAAGCGAGTCGGTGTCTCCTCTTACTGCGCTATCCGAGCCCTTATATTAGCAAATATACTCCAAAGCTTACTCCAAGATCTACTGTGAAGAGGTATCAGCGCAGCGAGAGAATACATTCCTATTTTCAGGAGATACCTGCTGGGCCAGACCTTTGTCCCTTTAGGTTTTATGCACACTAGAAGACTAGGGCACACAATCCTCTCGTCTCCCTATAAAGACTAGCTGGGTCAAAACTTTCCTAACAACAAACGACAGCGACGTTGAACTGCTTTCCAGCCTTGGTTATGCATCTCTCATTATTATTTTTCCATTCAGTGAAAATGGAAAATGCTACTGTTAAGGACTGCAATAATATTGAGGGTGAGAAGTGCACAAGAGCAAGGCAGTTAGTGACGATGACTCAAACATCGGGTCATCGTCATCATCATGGCGTCTATCACAAAATATGAAATTCTTGGGGACCTTCAAACACACCGTTGACTTCTAAAGCATGTTGCTTTTAAAGCTCACACCTTGATGGTTTTGGCATGAAAAACAGTACCGCTTTCAGAGCAGATAAATTAGATGACATTTCCATTTCGTTAGCATCTATCGGAGAAACTGAGCTTTCCATACCCATGCACTGTTTCACGTGTAGCTGCGGTATTACAGAATTCACGGACTTATTAACGCATTCTGCAGCATTGCTGCATGTGCTTCTACTGATCGGTCATCTGCATTGTCACAAGGAAAAATAGCACTAAGAGCAAGTGAAGTTATAAAATCGGAGAAATTGGTGTGCTAAAAACTCCGTCAAAAACTTCAGCTCTTTCACAAGGTTGAAAAAATTTTCAGCGAGGCGCCGACTGAACAACAGCTGTTTACCGTAGCTCCTTTCCCTATCAGCGGTTTAATGGAACCCAAAAAAGGGCGTTCGGGTACCAATTGTATCGAGTTACCACCGGCACCACCTCAGGGAATTGCCACATCATTGGCGGTCTAATAGAGTCATAATTTAATAAGTTGAGTTTTGTGGCTTAGCGCAGCAAACACGAGTGAAAAACAATTTTCCCGAGCCTCCTGCTGAGTGACGAACTCGACCGAATGCTTATTTTGGGCCGAAATTTCTGTTCCGTCAGCTTCAGCCCAGCTCCTCCCATTACGACTTCTAATGGGAAGTCGCCTTGAGAGACCTAGCTCGCTTCAGCGCACTGCTGAAGAATTGCCTTCGAAATTTATGACGGGTCTTATTCTTTATCCATCACACTACAAGTTGTTCTTGTTCCGACTACGTCCTAGAGCTAAGGTCTTGCTGTCTGGGTCACCTTGTTCAGTCGTGAAGGAAAATCTAGATATCTGACACCTTGAAAGATCATAGATTTGGCTTTCTCAATACAAGCTACAAAAGTTCCGCTGCTCCTTCATATGACGTCTTTAAAGAGGGCTCTGAAAAACAGGTTCTTTTTAGCAGTTCCCTCTTTACTTTCTTAACCTGCAATATAGCACGACCAGTTTTCTAGTTTTAGACAAGTAAAATTTTATTTTGTTGCGGCAAATATTGGATAAAAAATCCTCACAGTAAAGAGATCTCCTCTCTAAAGGTGACGCCTACTCAAAGGCAGCAGGAAGGGAAGAAAGAAAAAGTTATAATTCTCGGATCTCCCTCGATAGAGAGCCTTCGGGCTCTCTTGTTAAGAGGGATCTCGGGCCGCTTGTCGCAGGGCCACGTGGCGCGTCCCCGGGTGGTGGATAGGGGAATTAAACGCGAACCAAATGCGACCGTGTACTGCCCAGAGACGCAGGTGGGATGCAGGGGATGGACTCCTTGCTCCTGCTGTGTCGGGTCGACGCGTTCCTTGTGCGTGGGAGCGGCATGTTCGTGCACAGTGTGCGTGGATGTGTCCGTGACTGTGCGGATTGTAACTGTGTCGGCTCGGCCAAAAGCTTGCACTCGGTAGACTGGGAGTACATGTAAGGCGATTCGAGGCCGCCTTAAGTCTCGCCCGGTTCCTTCGGGCAGTCTGGCTGGCTGCCCGGAGTATCCCGCCCGCACGACAGAGCCTGACTAGCTACCCGTGTTGTATTCCAGTCAAACACAGCAGCACTAAAGGGCCTCATTCCCCTGACCCCGAAAGAGCCCCCATTTCTGCAGCGATGGGAAGGACGAGTACGGAGAGGCTGCTAAAATCTCAGGGCCTAACCAGGCTGCGCAAACTGAGAAGGACTAGGATGACGATCTGTACTTACAACGCCCGCACGCTTGCGTCGGAAGCATCCGTCGAGGACCTGATGATGCAAGCCAGGAAGATCAAGTACGACGTCATCGGACTGACCGAGACGAGAAGGCACCACCCCCTGCACGCCGCCTACGACTCCGGAGAAGAACTGTTCCTCGGAACATGCGACAGCAGGGGAGTAGGCGGCGTTGGTGTCCTCGTCAACACGCACTTGGCCATGAACATCGATTCGTACGAGTCTCTGACAAGCCGATTCGGACGTCTGCGACTGAAGCGATGTGGTTCCGTGCCAGCTTTGACTGTATTCGTCGCGTATGCCCCAACATCCGACTACGACGACGAAGAGGTCGAAGCCTTCTACGTGGAGCTGGAGAAGTTCTATAAGGAAGATCACACCTTCTACAAGGTGATCGTCGGCGACTTCAACGCCAAAATCGGACCGCGAAGGTCGCCGGAAGAACTTCACATCGGAACCCACGGTTTGGAGTGGAACGAGCAAGGTGAAAGGCTGTCTGAGTTTATCATGTCGACCAAGACTATCCATGGAAACTCGCAGTTCCAGAAGCCTCCCTCCCTACGATGGACCTGGGAATCTCCCGGTGGCCAGTTCCACAACGAGATTGACCACATCATCTTCAACCGCAAATATTGCCTGACCGACGTCTCCGTTGTCCCCAAGTTCTACACGGGATCGGACCACCGCCTCCTTCGCGCAAGGTTCCGCTTTTCGCGTCAAGGAGAGAAGGCCGCGAAGTTCAAGAAGAGGAGTCCCAGAACGACCATCAGCTGGGACCTCTACACCTCTCTTGCCGGTCTTTGGGAAGATGCCGTCATGGACAACGTCGACGAGGAATACGACCGCTTCGTGCACCATCTCCACGATAGTGCTAAGGGAGCCGAGAGCTTGAAGACCACCAAGAGATGTCTGTCTCCGGAAACTCTCGAGCTGATACGCCAGCGTGGAGCAGCACGAGCGTCAGGCAACTACCAACTGACGTCCGAGCTTGCGAAGCTATGCAGAGAGGCGATAAAGGAGGATCTTAAGGAGAGAAGGGCGGAAGTGTTGGCTGAAGCTGCAGAGGCAGGGTTGAGTATCCGCAATGCCCGCCGGAACTTCGCCAACTTCAAGACCAAGATGACAGCTCTCCGACGTCCCGACGGAACCTTCACCTCTTCCAGAAGGACCATGGAGAGGGTCATCCACGACTTCTACTCCGATCTCTTCGATAGCCACGTCCACCTGCCCCCATGCCATCTTCCGCAGGATGGATACGTCGTCCCCTCTGTTCTCCCTTCCGAGATCCGACACGCCATCTCGTCGGTGAAGAAACATACAGCACCCGGTCCCGACAGGATCAGACCCGAACACCTGAAGAACCTCCCGCCTACGCTCATCAACACCCTGGCGCGGCTCTTCACACGTTACCTGTCGGAGTGCAAGGTTCCATCTCAGTGGAAGACCAGCAGAACCGTCTTGCTGTACAAGAAGGGAGACGTGCACGACATTGGCAACTATCGCCCGATCTGCCTGTTGTCCGTAGTCTACAAGCTGTTCACTCGAGTTATCCTGAATAGGATTAGCAGAACGCTGGACGAAGGACAGCCATGCGAGCAAGCAGGATTTCGGAGAGGATTCAGCACGATCGACCACATACACACCATTACGAAGTTCATCGAAGTGTCGCGAGAGTACAAGCTGCCGCTGTGCCTTACGTTCATCGACCTGAAGAAGGCATTCGACTCTGTCGAAACTGAAGCGGTCATCGAAGCCCTGCTCACTCAGGGCGTTCCTACTCAGTACATCAGAGTCCTTCGAGAGCTGTACAGTGGATTCAGGACCAAGATCTCACCATTCTACAACGACGTCGTCGTCGACGTGAAGAGAGGGGTTCGGCAAGGGGATACCATATCCCCGAAGCTCTTCAGCGCCACTCTCGAAAACGTCATGCGCGAACTAGAATGGGAAGACATGGGAGTGAAGGTCGACGGCCGGCAACTACATCATCTTCGCTTCGCTGACGACATCGTGCTCATAACGCCGAGCATTAGCCAGGCGGAGCGAATGCTGGCCGACTTCGATCGTGTATGTGGGAACGTTGGACTGCAGCTGAATCTTACGAAGACGATGTTCATGAGGAACGGATGGGTTTCTGATGCCCCATTCTCGCTCAACGGAACGAACATCTCCGAATGCTCCAGCTATGTGTATCTGGGTCGCGAAGTCAACATGGCCAACGACCTAGCACCAGAGCTGAGCAGGAGGAAAAGAGCGGCTTGGGGAGCTTTCAAGAGCGTCGAAGAAGTCGCGAAGAAGACGAAGAACGTCCGACTCCGTGCCCACCTATTCGACTCCAATGTTCTTCCTGCCCTAACATACGCCTCAGAGACCTGGGCTATACGAAAGCAGGATGAACACGCGATCAGCGTCGCGCAGCGTGGAATCGAGAGGACGATGCTTGGAGTGAAACGACTCACGCAAGTGAGAGAAGGCCTCCGGAGTTCCGAGCTTCGCCGACGCTCGAAGATCAGAGACGCTGTCGCGTGGGCCAAGTTGTCGAAAATTAGGTGGGCCGGCCACGTAATGCGCTTCGCAGACACCCGCTGGACGAGAGCCATCACCGACTGGATTCCGCGGGATGTCAAAAGAACACCAGGACGCCCACCAACGCGTTGGTCGGACTTCTTCGTGAAAGCCCTGAACGATCGATATGACGCTCTTCGTGTCCCTCGAGCGAGGAGGATCCATTGGGCCACTCTGGCACGCGACAGGGACGAATGGAGACGCTGCTGGCACCCGCTCGAGCAATTCGATGATCAACGGGACGACAGGTGATACAGGTGATACAGGACTCCCAGCATTTTTCCTCACCTTACAGTTCAGAATGCTAAGTGCTATGTACGTTTGTGCATTCCCTCTCACAGTAAGCTTTAGTTGTGTCCCAGTCGCAGCTATTATATTATAACACCGGTTTCAATTCTCACTTTTCCGCTCTGCTGACTGAGGCCTTGCCTGCCATGTGTCTCCACAAGTATTCTTTCAGCTCGTTAACAGTTACAACTCTTGCCATGTTCTAGATTTACTTTTTACCGTTTTTAAAACATTTTTTGTCCTCAAAACCACCGGTAAATTTGAACAACTGCCAGCACGGGCAGCAGATTCGTATCACCTGTATCACCTGTCGTCCCGTTGATCATCGACTTGCTCGAGCGGGCGCCAGCAGCGTCTCCATTCGTCCCTGTCGCGTGCCAGAGTGGTCCAATGGATCCTCCTCGCTCGAGGGACACGAAGAGCGTCATATCGGTCGTTCAGGGCTTTCACGAAGAAGTCCGACCAACGCGTTGGTGGGCGTCCTGGTGTTCTTTTGACATCCCGCGGAATCCAATCTGTGACGGCTTTCGTCCAGCGGGTGTCTGCGAATCGCATTACGTGGCCGGCCCACCTAATTTTCGACGACTTGGCCCATGCGACAGCGTCTCTGATCTTCGAACGTCGGCGAAGCTCGGAACTCCGGAGGCCTTCTCTCACTTGCGTGAGTCGTATCACTCCGAGCATCGTCCTCTCGATTCCACGCTGCGCGACGCTGATCGCGTGTTCATCCTGCTTTATAGCAACAAACGTGTACAACGGAATGCGTGGTTCCTACGAATGAGAAGGATTTCTAGGTCAGAAAATTAGCCACCTCAATTCAGTGAAGCTGTATAAGCAGTGGGTGCCACCAATTTTAAAAAATGTGGTAAGGAATAGGGGGTGGCGTTAACTATTCCTTTTGTAGTGTGCGTCGTGGTCATCTTCTACCCAATTTTGACAGCATCAGTCGAAATTAGGTTTTGAAGATAAGGGACTATAGTGCTGTTCCAGTTGATCTGGTGTTGTCCGCTTCCACTCTGAACAAACAAGCCATTTCACTCTGCTGACCACCTGGAATTGCACGGATAGAAGTCACAACTAATCAGCGAGGCAGCGCCGCAAATGTGGCTGTTACGACATCGTACATGGTCTCAGCACAGAGCTACGACAAAGGTCTGAGCGATGAAGTGGCTGTAAGCTAATGTTGTATGAGATTCACAGTCTTTGGATGGAATGTGGTTGAAGCCGAAGTAACCAACGTCTTCAAAGTAACTATTATACACCGTTTTACAAACAAATGTAAGCATTCCTTGAGCTTACACAACATTGTCGCGTGCGATGCTTTTGGAGTAGTTAGACTCTTATATGAAACCGCAGAAAAAAAATTAGGACACGGGAATAGACAGGATCACGCAATGCTTTCGTCTAATGCATCCAAATTTTAGACTCGATTTATTGTTTATGAAGTGAATGCATGCTACAATTTGGCTGCAAACAGCCACATGCTTTACTCAAAGTTAAGAACAACGTTGTATGCACTGCATTTGTAGTAGAATACTTACACTCAAGTGTGCAGGCAGCTATCGAGGAACCATAACTTGACTGCAGGTTAGGCTATCAGCTTGTAAATGTTACGCTGTCTCAAAATTAGTCTCCGTCTCGAGGTATGTAAAAATTAACGTGTTTTAACCTAAATCATTCCGTTATAGGGAAAGCCACACATATCGTACGGTAGGTTTTTTCCTGCTTTTTCAGAAAAGATATCTCGCTCCAAATTTTCTAGCCGCCCTTTTCCAGCGCTCCGTCAAATCATGAACCGACGCCACTATCGAACCATCATTCGTTACGAATTTAATTTGGGATGTTCTGCGGCAGAGGCATCCCGTAACCGTAGCAGCGCTTTTGGGACGGACTGTCCTTCCGAACGAGCGGTGAGGCTCTGCTTCGAAAAAACCTTTTCTGGCGATTTCGATCTCGAAGAAAAAACGGGTCGCGGGCGCAGGTCGTCGCTTAATCATGAAGTTTTGAGGAGAGTCATTTGGCAAGAATCGGCCAGGTGAGAAGATGTCGAAGTGGGTGACTGATAAGCTGATCGATGAGCCGTGTCTGGCACGTTTCGATACTTGCTCCAACCTGCTAGTTCGCTTTAGAAATGAGCCTTTTGTCAGCCATATTATGACCGTAGTTAAAAATAGACATAAAAATAGACAAAAATAGATAAATAGAAGTTGTAAAATTTGTGGCCGACGGCGGTGAAAAGAAGACGGCTGCTCCTGTTGCATGGCAACATACGCTCACACCTCACAATTCACTCAACCAAAATTGACCCATTTAGGTATAGGGGTCAAAGTTCTCCCTTACCCAATTCCTGTGATTTAAATTTTTATTGTAAAGGATTAGATTCATTACATTTCGTTGGCAAAAATGTTTATTGGTTTTTACTTCGATTAATAAGGTTTGTTTAAGCTGAGTTATAAATTTTGAAGTAAGCAGTCTGTTTCAGCGACTAATTTTGCGACAGCCTAATAGATGTCCGAATTTGGGGAAATATTAGAGGAGACAGCAACTACAAAGCTGCTATAAACATAAGAGCTGCCATCGTATGCACCTTTCGATTCTTGTAGTCGAATCATTGCTTCATTCGATGAACTTCATCGAAAGAACACGCCTTTCACACCAAAATGGGGCCAAATCAATAAGCATATTGAGTCTCCTGGTTCGCTTCAACTTGTGCTACACGGCTCCTTGTGTTAGCTACCTCTACTATGGCTACTGCCATAAACTTATGTGTATCATCTGTATCACGTGCGGTCTGGTTGATCATCGAGTTGCTCGACCGGGCAACAGCAGGGTCTCCTTTAATCCCTGTCGCGTGCCAGAGTGCACCGACCGATCCTACACGCTCGAGGGACACGAAGAGCGTCGTATCGTATGTTCAGGGCTTTCATGAAGAGTCCGACTAATGCATCCATGGGCATCCTGCTGTGCTCTTGATAGTCCCCGAAATACAGGCGGTGGCGGCTCTCGTCTCGTCGACAAGACGGGGCTTAGATATAATGGCTAAACTTAGAGCTTCAAGAAAGGTATGAAACTTCGATGTAATCGGTTGTAATCAATGCAAAGCGAAACCGCATTTGGCACCTGCAAAATCATTGCACTGACGATTTGAGATAAGAGACTAGTGTGTGGTAGATCCTGATACTGTAGCCTTCCCACTTTATGATTTTTCATCCGAATTCAAGCTCTTTCTGGCAGCTTTCCCAGTAACAAAGTTATGCTCCTCGATCAGTGCTCGCACATTTGAGCCTATCCAATCTGCCACAAAATGCATCTCTCTATGTAAAATGTTTCCTTTATGCATGGATGGAACGGGCATCTCCATTTGAAGCTTTCGGGTTACTATCTTGCACACTTTTGCTGCCTTCTAGACAAGCAATATGGCTTTGGACCCTGCTTTTAATGACGCCTTTGTTTGGCGATTGGCAATTAGCAACTCAAAAGGTATCAAACTGTGTCAGTCCCTCGAAGGCCCAGATAGAAGAGGGCGCCAGTGACTCAACAACTCATGTTGGACTTTGACCCCATATATGCAAATTTTTCCTCCCTCTAGGATCGGTGATTTGACGTCAAGTACTGAAGAACGTCTAGTCGTTGCACATCAGTCTCTGCAATTATGCATACATTTGCATACTCACATTAAAGCTCCCAAACTTCGAATACATGGCGCATCTTGAACAACAAAGATACCGCCAAACTGCAATAGTGTTTACCTTCACTAGCATGCTAGCTGTTCCAATGCTACTCCTTTGTGCGATTCACTAGATAACAATAAATGACAAGGGACGGCGTTAGTCGGTCCTTTTTCGGGATGCACCACGCATTTTACTTCTGCGCAATGTTATGGAGGCGTTGGAGTGGGTATTTAGCCTTAGCAGTGAGTAAGCAGACGATGGACAAGTCAGTATTTACCCTTTTCGCAGACAAACCTCCCACCAATTCACCTACCCCGGAGGATGGAAGGCTTGGTTGGATTATTCTAGCCGAGAACCAAGAAGCTCGATTGAGGGTGAACACTTCAGACGACTACAGCTGCCCGGCGCCACCAAACGCGTAAGGTTCACAGGCAGTTCTAAAAACTGTAAACGCTTCCTAAAATGTTATAATATTGTTGCCCAAAAATCTGTCGAGATCACATATAAAAGTTAAAGAAATCTTAGATTTTTTGGATATATGACGAAGACACGTCATGCACACGCTCGAAGCTTCACATTTTTTTACAAGTGTTCAAGATTCACAGCAAAAAACGTATAAATAACACCATAGTACGAATGTAGCGTCAACAGCGGTGAACCGACAAAGCACGCAATTGAAGAACAGGCATTCTATTCAAATTAGTTGCGGTCAAGTAGATACTCGAACGTAAAAAAACACGTCAACAAAAACGTCATTATTATCTCTATTTGAAAAGTTGAGTTTTTCAAGACGCCCGCAAGTAAGAAAGTTGGGCCTAGCTTGTGACATTGCAGCGCTGGCACACAGCCCAACCTTGCCCGCTCTACTTGGACGGTTAAAAAACTTAGCGTGATCAAGAAAATTTTTTAGAATGAATTTTAACCGCAAATAAATCCGTCTTCTTTCTTCTACAGCGTATACTAGATATATGTACTAGGTAGCCTGGCTTGCTTCAAACCCTTGGTGTATTATTGTAACCTAGTTTACAGGATTTAATGAATAATTAACTTGCAAAGCTTCCTGAATAGTTTTAAGGGATTCGACATCCTTTCCTCGATACGAATTGAGAACGGAGTTACCGAAGTCCACTGTGAGCCTAAAATATCTGCATCAATTGTTAATTTTCTGCCCATTTTCCATTAAATCTTGAATTCCAATGGACTTCTCTAAGAAAAAAATTGAAAAAATTAAATTTGCCCATCGTCAGCGTAAATTTTGCACATGGCACGAACATAGAAAAGGAATAAGGAAATTCGATGAATAACAGATAAGGTAGTGGCGGTATAACTCGCCCTTTAGGTGCTCAAGAAGATACTGCATCCACCTAAAGTTGCAGTCTTTTTCTTGCTGCATGTTGTGGCTTACAACCAGGTCAGTGCTGCTGTACTTTTTTAACTCCTCCAAACTAAGTACATTTCGAATTTCCACGGGCCCTTTTGAGCCTTTTAAAAGTCACTCTATACTTTGACACCACAGCTTTTGTTATACTTGGGTTACACCTTTCCTCACATTTGACTGCTCCTACTGGGTGTTAAGTTGGGACGAGTACATAGCGCAGTACGATGAGGCGAAGACACTTACCTGCATCCTGAACTAAGGTTAAGGTTTGTGTCCCGCTCAGGCCATCTAAATCTTCCAGATATGGTTGATCCGCTTTGGTCTTTTCCGCGAGAGACTGACTTGTCCACCGGGTGGCCACCGAAGATAGCTTTATACCGATATAATACGCATTCAAACCGTCGACACCACATCCGATGGAAACATAATGTGAGGCACATGACACGAAAAAACTACTAGCAACGATTTTTTAACTTTTATTCACTTTAACTACCACATTGTACACATGATTTTTTTGACATTGAACAAAGGCAAGGTCTATCTAGGAAAGTCAACAAAGCCACCCTAGGTAAGCATTGTCTAGGTGCTCTAGTACAGTACCGTACATTACAGACAGTACAGACACAGTACTGTATCCCTGAGAGATTTAGAGCATCGCTCAAATGTGTTGCATGTTCTAACGCTTTCGTTATTCTCAAACACCAGTTCTACTCCATTTCTCTTCCCAATATTTTCTCAGGCCCGTATTAAAACCACTTTCGAGGTCACTCCTGAATTTGGACCGATTAATTCGTCCAGAGGAAAGTGCAGCGTACAGCGTGTAATGCACTGAAACGTGGGAGGCATAATAGGGCGGAGGTCCGTGTGCAAGACGAGTCGTAGCGTATTGCTCTGGGGAAATTGTTGCTATGAATTCCTACATTGTCGAACGTTTCCAAACTACGAATCCTATGCTACAAAGCTCAAGTTGTCGAATAATGTTGTATCCAATGGCGGAAATGTTGTATCCAATGTTACTACTGTATTTTCTTGCATCTGCTGCACTTGCTGATTTACGTAAAGAAAAGAATTTTAACGCATGCAGGTGCACTACAGTAACACAATTGTTTGTCTCACCGTTCTTGTTCAGCTCTTTATTGCTATTCTTAAGCTGTTCTTTAGCTTCCCTTAAAAAGAGGAGCAATTGTCGTGTGCGCCTATGACCGACTACATATCATGGAAGATGAAACGCAGATGCATAGCTCGGCCTTGTCCCTTTCATTTTTCGACAAAAAAAAAAGATTCACTCAAGGTAAAGTGCTCTATGCCTTCAATCATAATGGATGGACAGCCAATATATTCCTGGCCATTCTAAAGACACAGCTGCTTTTATCAGTTTGAAGCAACTCTACGTGGAGTCTGATGTGAGACGACCGACGGCAGCGCGGTGGTGACCAATGGTGTTAAAGGCTTACGTACTTATGCGCGCCTTCTTTGAACTGAACTCAGAAGAGCTTAACAGTCGAGCAAAACGGCAACATTAGAGGACACGGTCATTACGGGAGCTCAAAGTCTTTCACCCTCGAAATAGCATGTACATTACGTCACCATTGTGGATTTTTGGATATTAGTACACCGTAGTACCAGCGGTGTACCGATCTCTAAAAATTCCACTTCAACATATTAAAAACAGCTCTAAAGAGCGGACCTATAACGTTGTTATCGCGTGCACCCGGATACTAGGTTCTTGGTTCTAGAGTAGCGCCATCCTTTACCCCTTATCCTTTAGTACCCTGCAACATAGCAGTTTTTTTTTCAGACATTCCAATTTCTGGTTTCCGGACATTCTGCGCCCCTCCCCCTCTGGCTCGCGTTTTGTGTTCCCCTTTTTTTGTAATGGATGACGGATGAAAAACGGAAAGCTCACTGCTAAAAAGTCGACGTTAATATTATAGTTTTGTATTGAAGACTATTGAAGGCTCATTTCGAAAAACTGGCAGCAGTACAAAATGGCGGTGAATTGCTTGAGCTGCCCGTTGTATGAGAAGAAGAGACAAAGAAAACTGTTGCAGTACTTCGTTAAAGGAACTTTGCAGATGATACGGCACATTGGCATATTTTATGAACAACGACTAGTAGTGCGGAGCGACGTCCTCACATATACTCCTGCTGACTATTTTAGCACCTCTCCCACCTGACGAATCCTTACATGATGCCACATAGAGATCGCCCCAACGTGCGTACACACATCATGCCAAACACTTAGGCTGGTGAAGGCCACATCCGGAATAACGACATCGGCGCATCAGTGATGTGGATGGCATCATGGGCGGTGCGCAATTAGTTTTCGAAGCACCATTGTAGAACTCAGAAGGATCACTGAGAGGATATTCTGCACATAAGGAGTCGTTAAGCTGCAGTCTTTAAAGTTACGCTTGCTTAGAAGAGCTTGAGTTGGAGCAGCGCCCCACTTACAGTCAGACGGAACTATAACAGTACGCTCATACCTATTCAATATGTCGTTAGACGGCAAATTATTGGCGCTTCAAAACATTTTGAATAATGGTTAGCGGCATTTTGAAGTTTACCAATTGCATTCTTTTTCAACTGTTTATTGTTAAGCATAGTTCGAAATTCAAAGATTCTATAGGTTAGACAGCAAAAACCAGGATACGTGGTAAACCGGATTATTCGCTTTGTCTTCTTGTAACGCGCAGATTTTCTTTCATACTCATTTTCATTTTTACCACCTCTGTTGATAATAAACTTTACCAAGCGTTCATTCGATGCTGAACATCACGTTTGCAAACGTTTGCTGAACATTGAAAGAACAGCTTCAGGCCCCAAAGATGTAAGGCATTTCGAAAAGGAGTTTCGTAAGGCTACAACTCTCTTACAAAGGGAAGGGGTACAAATGTTTACTATTCTTTTCTTTCTTTTCTTGACCGTTTAGTCTTGCGCATTCGCGGCTTCCATTGTTCTTGTGATTCTTCGCAATTTCATCCCGCCCGCTGTGGCGCCGCCTTCGGCGGGTCCTGTGTTAATGGCGTCCCTCCATCTTTTCTTCGGGCTCCCCGTGAACGCTTTCCGAGTGCGCTGAACTTTATAGCCATCCTTGTGGGTGATTCTCCGGTCCTCTGAGGATGTGTCCGTACCACCTTAGTAACATCTACCATATCATCTCCTGAAACGGGGTTGTCTTCACCACTGTCCTAGCGTCTCAACTCTCTTCCGACGAGTTCCACACGAGCATCTCCATTTCTGCGGCGTGCATTTGCTGCTCTCGCGCCTTATCCTGGACTCAGCACTCGCATAGCGGAGGGACTATCTCGCCACTGTCCTGAAGACCATACCTTTGTGTTTACTGGAGCACCTATCAGGGTGTCCGGAAAGTTTGAGAATTATTGATGCATCCAAGTAAAATGATGTATCTTCTCACAGGTTCTGCGTTATGTCATGTTACTAAACTTGTTGACCACAGAGCTCTGATCTAAACCACAATCAATACTATAGCCTTGTCCCCTAGGTGACGATAATCCGTCAGTCTTATCATGTTCAGCCGAACTCACTACCGCATCATTTGGCTTTGATGCCTCCGCTCCGGCTTCAACCCAGTCGAGTCCCATTAGCAGGTAGTGTCGTTGATGGCACCCGATCCCTCCTCCACTGCTATGATGTGCCGCTGGTTCGATCGTTTTGCAAAAGGAGACTTCTCCCTCGACGATGCTGCTCGATCCGGACGTCCTCAATCAAGACGCACAGCGGTTGTCCTTGCGTCTGTTCAAGCTAATCCGACTTATCCTGTACGAGCTATAGAATGAAAGACAGGCACTCCTAAATCCACCGTCCATGATATCCTCACTCGGTCATGTGAGGCGAAGCGTCCCCATACCGTACCCCAGCCGCCGAGCAAAGCGTGTGAAGCTCTGCTCTTCTCTACTCTCCCTCTACCAAACATCGGCATGGACTGAGACGAAAGTGGCCATGGATGAGATGTGGATAACGTACAGCAACCTGTACAGGGAGCTACTGTGGCTGCCTCGCGATAAAGACCCACAGCCCATCCCAAAGAGAGATATCCACGGCAGAAAGCACCTACTCTCCTTGTACGACTGTAGCAAGAGTGTCGTTTACTACAAGGTGTTGCCGGCTGGGCAGTCGATTGATGCCAACCTCCTCTCCTCAAAAATGGTAGAGATGGAGTCCAGGTTACCCGCTGACCACATACACAAGGGCAAGATTCATCCTCTGATGAATAAAGCGAGGCTTCACTTCGCAAGGAGTGCCCACGGCCAGCTAGAGAAGTTGAACATCGTATGGCTACACCATCCACCTTACTCCCCGGATCTCTCTCCCTGTGGTTTCCACACCTTCCGCAGTTTCGAGCACTGTCGTCGTCGTTATGAAACTACCGTGGACGATAGTTTCATAACGACGACATCGCGCGCAGTCGACGAATGGGCAGCTTCTCGACCTGCTTCTTTTTGGAGAGAGCCATTTGTCTCTCTGCCCGAACGATGGAGGAAGGTTGTGGCCACCAAGGGATCATACATTGTTGATTGACTAATCTTTTGTTCACTTGCAGTTTGAATACATTAAAAGTTCTGAATTTTCTCGAAACGTTCCCTGATAGGTTGCAGAGGATTCCCATGGATTTTCTCAATCTGAGCAAGGCTGCGTTTATTCGTTCCCTGATCACCTGGTCCATACTTTTCCAAGTGGTACCAACTCCCAAGGCAAAATGGTAACTTCTTCGATCCCTCTGTGATATCAATTTTGCACTCAAACAAATACGTTTTGGAAAAGTATTGGGTATGTATGGATATTTTGGATACATTTGACTCTATTTCACCAATCACTCCTATGTACTTCAAAGGACAATTCATTAGCACTACGACTGCACGTTGCATTATACCTTGCGTATGATCAATTTTAACCATATTCCGTAAATAAGGCAAATCACCAGAGGGTTTATTTAAATACGAACCTGAAAAAGTAGTTTTTGATGTCGTTGTGCAAGCGTTTATGAGTGACGTTCTGAATTTCTCAGATTTTCGTAGTTCGCATTCCGATTTTCGATCATTGGAGCATTTTCACTCCTCCTTACGCCTCTTGCGTTTCAGGTGAAAAAGTCTGCTCTCCGCTACTCATGATTCTCCACAGCATCATCAAGGCTAGGATACACTATATAATACAATCTTTTAATCCAACTGGACACTTTTCAACGGAAACTAGTCACTCTTCCAAACACGTTTGGCGCTTTTGAGATTAAACTCATCATCTTCAAAACCAAAGCATGCCTGTTCTAGATTAAACTCCAACACTGTTGGAATATTTTTGATTAAGGAGAACTTTGTATAGCTTTTTCAAAAAAATTTGAATTCACCTTTGCCAATAAGCGAACGCACTGTTTGAAACTTTGTCAACACTTTATTTATGAAGTAGAGATACTGAATTAAATTTTGTTTTGTAATGCTAGAAAACGGCATTCATTTCATAAAAAAGTCTGCATCACACACTCGACTGATCGTCGCGATTTTTATGCGTCTGATTGTAAAAGAACCGTTAAAAAAACGTGTCTTTACACCCCTGTTTCAAGCTAGCAGCATTTAAAGTGCCAATAATATAAGAGTCTAGTGGAGTGAACAGTGCGATCTCCTCATATTCTAATTACTCCTGCTTTCGTGCATCTTAAAACTAATTTAAAACTGAACTTGTTAATTTTTTTCTTTGAAAAATTAACTTTTCAAAATAAAATTTTCAGAAAATGCAGGCTCTGTATTTACTCATTAGGAGAGGCGAATCAGAGTTTAAAAAAAGCCATGCCAAATCTTTCTTGGACAAAAAATTGGTGTAATCGTGTTGAAGAATCTCCAGTTTAATCTGGAAGACACTCGTTTTGATTTAGAAGATGTTAAGATTTATCTCAAAAGCGACATGCCTGCACACAAAAAATGCGTGGACAGTTTTATTTGCGTCGAAAAAAGTGTCGAATTGGAATTATGAAGTGAATAGTTCGACGTGAAAATCGCATATATGCGAAGCAAGCTCCAACTAAAAGCTACCCATCCCACCACATTGGTAAGAAACACGTGCTAAGATGTGCTGTTTTTGGTTTTGCTCGTGCGGAAGATGAATGAAGTTCTCCTTGGATTGTTAGCAAATGAGCAATTGGAAAGACCTCTACATACAAAATTCTTCAGGCCGCTTGGGCATCAGCTTATTCCACGATCCTTCAGCTGGCTAAAAGTATACTCAGGCCCATGTCTGTCCTTTATCCGACAGTTGTTCTTCAGTCCTCGTATCGCTGCAATATATGTAGCCCTGTCGTTCCAGTAAATTGGCAGCATATTTGTCCAGATTCACTCCGCTGCTGGGCCATATCCAATTAAAATCTTTGCCCGGTCCGACTAGTGCCCTGTGGCGAAGTTGGTTGCTCGTCAACAGAGACCTCTGCTTTCCGGAATTCGCCGCTTACAAGTGGATGATGCGCTCGCTGCATGGGCGGCGGTAATCGGCAGAGGAGAGGGTTGGAGTGACGTAGTGGGCAGGGGGCTCGTACTCCTTCCGCATCACGTCCAGGCGTTGAAGCGCGCGGCAAGCTCCACTCAGGGTCCTTCACATCCCTCCTCTTCAGCGGCCCCCTTTACAGCCTACTACACCACCCGTCAGCTCTGTGATCGTTGACGGCTAGGTACTCATGCACCCTGGATGAGAATTCGGGAGAATGAGCCAGGTCGTCTGTCTGTGGTTTGTCACAGAATGAGCTTTCGTGCCTTTAAGCCTAGGCACACCTTCATTATTAGGGTATCAATTTGAAATGGACCGCGTCCACACCGAAGCCTCGTTTATTTAGGCTATGAGTGGTCCTTAGAATGTGATGTTCGGCGTGACATTTACCATTGTTTCGTTCGATGCGTGTTCTAATTTTCCCGTGTTCATTCTACTGATTTGAACTGGTTTGACACAGGGAATGATTTGTTCTTTGAAAGAAAATCCCATGACACAGATGTGCTTGCAATGGCCTTGCCAAACTTGAATACTACGCGATATTTTCGAGAGACTTCGCGAACTACATGTGTCTGGTGTTCCTGCCGCCCCCTTCCTATGTAGAAGTCGAGGTGTTCGGACTTAGTGATTGAGCTGAGAGCATCAGGAATGACTGCAACTTCGAGCGTAAGCCTTTCGATCACTATGTGCAGTTTTCAAGCGGGGGCTATTAATATCTCTTTGAATGAAACTTATGTCCCTGTTTGCTGCCAGAACCTGCGTATGATGCCCAAATCTTTGCTGTTGTGCTCGACTGTCCTCCGATTTTTCTCGACGTGAATCGAACTGATTTATTATTAGCTATCGAAGAGCTTCTATAACAAAAAGGCTTGTCTGGTGAAGGAATGCTAAAGGAACTGTTTTACAACAAAGAGAAAAGTTGTAGCTTTGCATTTCACTTTGTTTTGTCAGAATTTCGGCTGGAAAGCAGCACTTAGAAAAATTACAGAATTTGTCTCAGTGGGAGAACCCTTCACTCCATTTTTAGTTGATAAGGGTGGAAAATTGAAAGTATACGATTTTGACAGCGGCGACACATTGAACTGACCGCGCCAAGGTCTTTTTTGCAATTTGGTAGCCAGGAGAGGCGACACTATTTGAAATTGTGCCCCCCCCCCTCCCCTCCGACTAGGATCGATCAGAATTACACTTTCCTCCTAGCAAGAGAGCGTGCTTAGTGTGGAACCAAATAGTGCCTTCCTCAACTTTTAAAGATTAACCGTGGCAATGTCTCCTACGCCGTAGCGGTACACCCTAGGCAACCGATTCCATATCAATACCGCTTGACGTGAGCGGTGGCCCCTTCTTTCTTAATACTCTGCTTGCAGCGCACATTCCTTTTGCACTGCAAAGTTTCATGTACTCCTTAAAAAAGTTTTAAGTTTCTCTGGGGGAAAACGTAGAACTGCACTTTGACTCAAGGAGCCCACTGGAATCGGGTGCTTGAGGAAGACAAGCAAGGAAATGCTGCTAGAATCCTAAAGCTAAGGCATGCCTTGAACCTTACAAGAACTGGCCTAAGCTTAAGGTCCAAGATCAACAAAGCATTTTATTTGCAGTACGTGAGTTTTAGTTCTAAACGCTTCAGAAATATCAGGGCTTACCTGATTACTTGTTCCTTGACTAAATCGTAAGGCAGAGTGGTAGATCATATCTAACAGTATTGCCTCACTATTTGTAGAGAAATTAGGCCATAATGAGTGCACTCCTCCTTCTTTTCAGCTCTATTGGCTCCTTCACTTATTTCTTCCTACTGAGAGATGAGGAACCAGTGCTAATTAGACTCCATTTTCAATGCCACAGTAGGTTATATTAGAGGGTGGAAAGCGGATACTGGATCCGATATCGATTCGGGCATTTCGAATTCGTCATTTTTTCATTTTTTTCGTCATTTTTTTCCGGTTAGAAGATTTATGCAAAAAACGACATTTTTGAAAATTTTCGGATTTCGGGATGATTCAGGTGAGAGCACTTTAAGAAGAAGGATTTTCTGGTGATCATCTTAATAACTGATTTATCTTCGGACCTTACATCGGATATCCGAATGGAAAGGACATCAGATTTCTGATCAAAATTAATTATTTGAATTTTCGGTTAATCCGATCTGGTGAAAATCGCTTCACTGTCAATCGTCTTAAGATCGCAGCTTTTCAAAAACTTCATCATTCGCACGATCCTTTTAACCAGATTTTGAAGAAAAAATGACGGATCCAAGTTATCCGCATGGGCGTCAGATCCAATGTCTAGTTTAAGATGACGCAGTAATAAAATGCTATACCGAATACGACACTGGCTGAAGATCCACAAGGAGCACTTCCTTATGCAAGTTGAGCATCTGATGCGAGAGTGAGTCGGAGGGAGTCTTTTTTAATCGCATCGAGGGGAGGCGACAAAAAGTGATTTGTGCCCTAGAGCCGTTGGCCGTCGCTTTCCGAAGAGTGGATCGGGTGAGTACTTCTCAATCCACCTCCCAATAAGCTTCTGCTGCGCAGGTCGACTAGCTTAGAGCTATTCATGCATCTCAAATTCCTCGCCCGCTCTAGCGAAGCACTGCAAGTTTCTTATTTCGTTAGATGCTGTTTCCAACTCACCGTCTCTTCAATTTCACCTTCTACCTCGCATCTCTACCCTATTTGTCAGTAGCGAAATTGCGTCTGACTTAACGCCCCATGGTTCTGATGTAGTCATGCTTTGCAGCATTGTCATAGGCACCTGTTGCAAGCAGACTATTGTCGGCGAGTTGGCAGCTGTTTTTTGTGAGGCGGTGATGCTGGAGGAAGTATGGGACCTAGGTGGATGAATAGCATAAGGTCATTTAAAATTTAGGCCGAGAGCCTTTGTTTTTACTGTTTCTGAGGAATTTTTAATTGCTAAAACTCTATGTTGTTGTCTTATAACATTTTGTATTTTTTCTCATTAATGAGGACCAAGATTTTTTCCATCAAACAACTTTGTTATATTACCAGATTTTTATGCGAATTATATTTTACGTCGCCAACCTTTCCTTATCGGCAGCAGGGGTGCACATTTAACGGTTAACGATTTAACGAATTTAACGAATTAACGGCATTTTTCGGTAAAATCTGGCTTAACGATTTAACGGGAATTTTTAGAAATTTAACGGATTTTTTAACGGACGTTTTTCTCAGTGAGTTTATCACCTCTCATCCCCCCGATTAGGACTGCTCTTGAAGAAACTATTGTTGTCAGCAAGAATATTTTAATATTTTCATAAATTTGTTTGGCTTTTTGGAAATAATGCGTTTTGGGGCACGTGTAGAGCAGTCGGAGGGGATGCTCGGTTGCACCCGATACCAGTTTCCTGGTTCGAATTCCCCGCTCAGGCCAATCAAACCTTCCATCCCTCCAGTGTCGGAGAATTGATATCAGAGTTGTCTGGGAAGGAAAGGGCGCTGACTTCTTCATCGGCTGGCTACCGCAAGCCATTTTACGGGCCAATACGCAATCAAATCGCCTTCAGGAAATCCCTTAGAAGTAGAATGCGTGGTGCATCCCAAAGGGGATTGAGTAACGCCGTCCTCTATCCTTATCCTTTTATGCATTTTGGAGCTAGAAATTTGTTCGCCTAGCCAGCAAGCACGTCAACGAATCCACTAAGTACTGATCTAACCCCTCATAAGATATGCCTATCCTCACTTGGCGTTGTTTGTCCCAGAATACGTTTGCCAGCCACCTAGAACAGTGGAGACGGAGAGAATGTTTTCGGCTGCTGGACGTATTTAAAGATTTTAGAAAAACGCTAATAACAAAAATTAGATAAGCTATTTATCGCGAACGTTAACACGTTGATGACGTGTCACACCCTTTCGGCAGTGTGGGACAGTGTGACACGATGCCGCATCATGGTCCCGACGTTGCAAAAAAATGGATTGGTCCCACACACCAAGCACTTGAAAAATATGTGTTTGACAACGCGTTAACATGCCACTGATGGGCCTTCATGCCACGGATGGGCTTTTAATTGTATTTTTTATTAACTCTTTCTATACTAGCGGGCTGGTGCCCGCATCGAGATTGTATATGCTCGTAGAACAGTCACACAGAACAGTTTCGCAAAGAACTAGGAAAGGAGGGAAGGGGAATCCGGGTTCTGCCTGATGACACATTTTAAGATGCCCTGTCGGTGGTCATCATCAATGATAAATCCATAGTTCTTATTCCACAACTGTGGGTAATTTTTTGCTGCTCTGTTTTTTATGTTTGTTGATGTTCAATTGATTAATTTACATTGCAGTATTGCACTCCATTCCTTGAACTTTAGCTGTTGACCTCTTGAAGTGGAAACGTAGAAGGTTTTCCTTGATTTTTTTCATCTCTGTCGGAGTGCACCAAGGGTCTGCGCTATCCCCACTGCTCTTCGTGGTCGTCATGGATGCAATTACACGAGATCTCCAAAAGGCAGCTCCTTGGACGTTGCTGTATGCCGATGACGTCATGCTTGCATGTGAAGACAGAGCCGAACTCGAGCGACAGGCACAGGAATGGTGCGATCGCTTGGCATTGTTCGGACTCAAGCTAAACGTCAAAAAGACGGAGTACCTGACGACGGATGTGAATGAGCTCGGATCTTTCAAGACCAATGGTGCTGAGCTCTCACGAGTCACAGCTTTCAAGTATCTCGGATCAACAGTTACGTCCGATGGCAGCCTAAAGTTGGAGGTGAATGCGCGCGTAGGTGCAGCCTGGTCCAAATGGCGGTCGTTGACTGGGGTTCCCTGCGATAAGACAATACCCGAGTACCTCAAGTCGAAGGTTTATAGAACAGTCGTCCGCCCAGTAGCGACGTACGGTGCTGAGTGCTGGCCCGTGACGAGGGAAATTGAAAGCCGCCTCAGTGTAATGGAGACGAAGATGCTAAGGTGGACGGCCGGAGTAACGCGATTGGACCGCGTTCGCAGTGACACCATTACGACAGAGGTTCGGTGTCGTCCCGATAGCCGACAAGTTGCGCGAAGCCCGTCTACGATGGTATGGCCACGCCATTCGCACTAATGACGACACCGTCTGTAAGATTGGCCTAAATCTTGAAGTCTCCGGAAAACGGCCCAGGGGACGCTCAAGCAACGTTGGCTAGATACGTTGCACTTGGACTTAAAGATAGCTGGTGTGCATCCCGATCAAGCATTTGATCGGGAGAAATGGCGTCACCACACCAAAAGAGCGGACCCAGCCACCAAGCGGGATAAACGCTACTGAAAATGATGATTTGCTTGATTTTTTTCACTTGAAATAATGATTTGCAGCTAATCACATTTTTTAACGAAATTTAACGATTTACCGGAAATTTAACGAAAATTTTTCGTTAAAAAATTTCGTTAAAAAAATTTAACGCACAGAATTTTGTGTGCACCCCTGATCGGCAGCGCATCAATAGGAAGCCTTGAACATCGTGTAGTAAAGGCCTGTGTTTACTAGGCGGAGATCAAGACATTCAAATGCTTGTGAGGGGTATTCCATTGGGTTGTGGGAAAACGCCTACAACAAAGTTTTCAAAAATTTTCCACGATTTAACAAAAGCTGTTCTTGTCTGAGTAGTACTACTATTAGTTTACAGCGAGCATTTGGGTTTTTTATTTAACATTTTTAATCTTGTAATAATTTATAACACAACCATACCCGGAAGGCCCAGTGGGTCACTCAAGGAGAACCACCTCCGAAGCAGTCAAAGCCCGAAGATGGTAGCGCTGTGCTGTGGGTGGGACACAGGGAATGCACTGCCACGAATTCCTTAAGGCCTATGTCATACCATCGCTCACACCGAGTGAATCCTAATGATAGGCTCCCATATCGATTCATCGCTTTGCGCGATCGA
The DNA here is from genome assembly GCA_947396885.1 of Heligmosomoides polygyrus polygyrus. NCBI lineage: Eukaryota > Metazoa > Nematoda > Chromadorea > Rhabditida > Heligmosomidae > Heligmosomoides > Heligmosomoides polygyrus. Next base: position 32,023,440 of record OX377204.1, on the reverse strand, counting down.
TATGGGAGTTCATCATTAGGCTTCGCTCGGGGTGAGCGGTGGTATGACATAGGCCTAAAGCCAGAACCCAGCCAGTGCAAACATCTACGCTGCCCAACTGCAAACGCTGAGTGAGGCCACGCAACGGAAACGACCAGGACGGAAGAATGTTCACTGTCTTCACGACAATGCCACATGTTGCAAAGATGTCTCGTCAAAAGCTGCCGGGGCTATCGTGCACCAAACACCTGACCCACAGCTTTCGCTAACCTTCGCCTTTCTTAAGCAATATCTGAGGAACAGACACTTCGATGACCAGGCGGCGCAACTGGAATCCAAGGTGATCCAGTTTTTCGAGTCTTAGCTTCTATTCGTGATCTGCCCATTAGATAGGAGAAGGTTGTCGATGTCAGCGGTGACTACTTTGTAAAATTGTGCACAAATAAAGCAATAGCAATTTTTGGAAGGAATTGGAAGGATTTTTTGAAAAAAAAATCCTTCCAATTCCTTCCAAAAATTCCAATTTCCTTTCTCTGTTGCAGAACTTTCCCAACAACCTAATATGTACTGAGATGGTAAGTCAAAACTTACAGCGCTACTACGTTATAGAAATGTGTAATCGCAATCGTTTCACCCAAAATCAAGTATGGACACCTGATAGAAAAAATTTGCTTGAAGACCTGCTGTTATTAATCTAGTCAGATCAGCTGCTTACACTGAACTCAAGTCTAGTGCAGTCCCGCTCGCTACTGAAAGTAGAAATAAGAATACTGACTGATGAACAGGTATTTTGGTGAAATATGCCGTCGTACGAAATAAATCTCCGTCATCAGGATGTTCAGGCTCCCTCTTTGTCCACGCCGCTCAATGCAATCATGTGACGAATTTTTAAAAATGAACATTATCCTCGCGCTGTAGAAAGGCATTGTCATTTTCTACAGGACGGCTTTAGTAAGCAGACAAAAAAATACTTCCAAAAGAACGGTTCTGGGTTTAATCAGCGAAGCCAACACGAAAAACTGTAGAACACATTGCCATAAATCCCTTTAGCAGTTCTGACAAACGAGATTTCCGCTTTAGTTGACGCAGTGGTGGTGTCTACACTTTCTTAGGACCACCCAACTTCAAGTAACCTTTCTGAGTGTATTATTTGCTCTGTCGGGCACTAGCTTTTCATCTTCTTTAAGAGTTCAAGCGAACATAGCGAAGTTTTTTCACTCACGACTATGCCTAACTAATACCATCCTACTAATAATAATATAACAATGTTAGATTGGGCTTAGCACTATGAATTGAGGTGATGCCTACGCCAATCGGAAGCTAGAGGTTGCTGCTAGCTAGCGCTGTGGATGACGCAGTCTTGGGAGTATCGGATATGTGTGCGAACAGTAAGAGCTTTGGTTCCCTCTATGTGCAACTTTTTGCTTTTCTCGCTTTCTTAATGCTTATCTGAAAAGCGTTTTGTGTTTCCGGTTTTTTGTTCAATTTTTTTGTTCAGGACTAGTTTTATCTTTAAACGAAGCAATAGTCACTTTCATAATATTAGGTTGGAAAAAAAGTCTTTTCATTTTTTTCAAAGATTTATTACTTCACAACTACAAAGTCAAATCAATTGATATAAATTCTATTTTGTTCTACTACACTTCCCCAAAGACGTGGTAATTTTTCTAATTCCTCTCGCGTAAAAGACTGCAGTTCTGAAGTCGAATCACCGCTGAATCCAATTTTTGAGGTCCTCGTCCGTTTCAAAATATTTCTCTCCAATTTCTTCCTTGAGAGCGTGGAAGAAATAGCATTCGGGAGGGCCGAGGTCAGGGCTATACGGTGGATGTGGCATTACCTCCCAGCCCATCCCCTTTATTGTTTCTCTTGTGAGTCTTGCAGCATGTCGCTTTGCGTTGTCATGCAGGATCATCACCTTCGACTTCTCAGGCCTCTTTTCTTGGAAAGCTGCGGCGACTTTGTGGAGTTGGCCACTGTATGTGGCAGCAGTAAGTGTCTCTCCACTTCTCAGAGTTTGCCGATAAATCACTCCTCTGATATCCAACAAACACTCAAGAGAATCTTCCGTTCGTGAACATTGGGCTTGAGATCAGACTTAGGGCTCTCTCCCTTTTGTACCCATTGCCTTTTCCTCGGAAGTTGGCACACAGAACCCAGGACTCTTCGCCTGTCACAATCCGCAGAAGAAACGATTTTCTTCCTTATCTGGACAGAAGAGAAGCAGCGATGGAGAGCCTTCGACCTTTCTGAGTGTCTGACAGGGCATGTGGAATCCAAGCTCCAAATTTCCATGAAAGCCAAGATTCTTCAGATGGATCCCCACTATCCTATGAGACACTTCGAGCTTCTCTGCCAGCTGACGTGTCGTCTGCCAACTATCGGTACGAAGAAGATGGAGTAGTTTAGTGCCGTCCAATTCAGTTGGCCCTCCTGACCTTCTTTGCCCTCAGTGAATAATTTCCCTTTAAAGACTTTCCGAACCACTCATAACAGGCGCGATGAGTAGTAGATCCCAAGCCATATATGTGGTTAATTTGGTCTGCTGCCTGACGTGCTGTGGATTCTTTAATGAATTCTTGAAGAATGCCGTGCTGAAAACGGCCATGAGGTAGATCTGGCATTGAGTTCGGAAGATTGGATGGATAACGAATTACAAGAAGAGTCTTAACCTGTGTCTGCGTGCGAACGGTAGACAAGTGTGATAGGATTACGAAATCAGCAATCAACATTGGCTAGTACGTTTACAAGGGGAAGGGTAAAAAAATTTCGAAGTGTGAAGAGACTTTTTTTCCAACCTAATAACTAAGAGCCACCTTTGTTTATCTGTTATCTAATTTTTTCTGAGATATTCTGAAGAAGAGCGTCACTAAAGGTAGATCAATCGTCTTCCGGATCCCACCCTAAGCGGGATAGAACCTTTAGGCGGAGTGGCGTTCTACACCCGCCCTTTAAACAAAGCCATGGCAAATGTCTGTGTCTGCATCTCCACTGTCTCGTAAGGCAGCCACTGGACTCTCGAGCAAGCCTAGGTGATTGGGGTGGAGGGGGGGGGGCGGGGGGGGAGGGGGTGGGCGGGCCAGGGGGACGAGGGGGTAGAACGCTCGACCCCCGAACCTTTACAGAGGCAAAGATCGTGAGAGGACTGGTCAAGTGAAACGTTCCACTTGATCCCAGTGCTGGACATGGCCACTAGTACATAATTATGACATATGCTTTACGTTTCTGCTTCAGTCTTGAGCGGCTGGTAGAGAAGATAGAAGACGTTA
>OX377204.1:31849676-32019992 GCA_947396885.1 Heligmosomoides polygyrus polygyrus | reverse complement strand
CAAAGTTTATCCTCTATGGAAATCGCTATGCGAATCAATCTATAAAAACACCTAAAAATTCAGTTGGCTGAATTAGAAAAAGGTTAGCCGTGTTCAGAGGTCCACATGAAACTTAAAATAAACGAAGGGTGGCTAATTTAAATCTGCTAAGAGAAGCATCAGAGACTACGAGATCTTGAAGGCGGCTCTGGAGGCAATCCAGAGCCGCCTTGCTGCGCTGCATAAATGCCCAGTACCACTGGGCCTCACACCCACGTGCGAGGCGGCCGTGTAGGCGAAGCGAGCGACGGGAGCTGGACATGGGTCAGGCTGAGGTGCTCTGCTCAGAAATGTCAAAAATGTCGACATCTCTGTATCTTGACAGTTTTACATCGCCTGGAAGCTCTCGACGAGCTTAAAAACACTGTTGAAGTCATTTTTCAATTTGAGGGCAATGGACCGCAGAAACGATGAAAAACCAGCAAATCGGCGAGTTTCTATAGAAACTAAACAGTTCATAAAAATATTCTGGGAAGAATTCCTTCATTCTACTGATGATATGTCAAAGCCAGTTAAGCGTACAGTACATTGAAGTAATTCCGGCTCTTTAGCTTCCCTTATTATAGAGTTACACGACCATCAATTGCAGAAAAGACCGCAGTGCTGCAGTCACATTTCGTTCATGTGGTGGATTGCGGTTGAAATTTCTAGGTATTTCGATGCGTTGTAAAAACAGGTTTGACATTGTTTTGAAGAGTGTATTCTGCTTCATGTGCTTTATTAGTTGGTCATCCAGTAGCATAATTTGATTAGCAGAAGGTGGGCTGCTAAGTCGACTAAATCGTGTTTTCAAACAAACCACAATATGCACTTCATTCAACTAAATTTGAAGCTGTTTAATAGCAGTGAGATCCCATTAATGTACTGCAACCAATTGTGCTAAGAAAAAGGTAAAATTCCGAAGTTTTTGAACATCGCTAGTGAAGTGCGCAATGGAGAGGCCATTGGCAGTTTTGGAGGGGTCGTAAAACAATTAACGGCCTTTCAGGGGAAATTGCTGTGTAACTAGGTCAGTTTTCAAAAGAATCGGATTAGAGGCTACCTATAGATTCGTCATAGGAAGGGAAATGGTTTGGTGTAATTTAGGTTTTGTAGGAATAAATTTCGACGAAGTTATGGAGTCGCGACGGTTTGCGACGGAAAAACCTGTCGCAAAGCGTCGATTGTTCACGAATTAGGAGCGGTATTGTACATAATTATGACATATGCTTTACGTTTCTGCTTCAGTCTTGAGCGGCTGGTAGAGAAGATAGAAGACGTTAGAAGGATGTTGAGGAGGATGTGCGACCAAAACTCTTGCGTCAGGCGAAACTCGAACCCGCTGCTTTCCAGGCTGCGAACTTGCACGCTACACTACCAGCGCAAAAGTATGACATTGTAATCGTTACGGAAAGGGTGATATTGTTAAAGTACTTAATCCAAAGAAAAGGTCGCTGCAGTTGGAACTGATTAGCAACCTAATTTTTCTTTACAGAAAATTAAGAACTAATGAAAAAAATTATGTTGTTATCTGCGGATCACAGAGAATTTTGGAAACCTGAATAAGGTTAGCTCGCTCTTAACCATGGACGTGAATATCGCAGTGGAGTAAAACTACACCTGAAATTGAGAACATACATGAAGCTTGGCCCGGGTAATAGTGAAGAACAGCAAAAGTCAGCACCTAGTAGGGGGAACTGAACCTTCGGTCATCCGCTTATTTCTCACTGAGCATACGTAAGAGGCTAGGTACGAGTTTCCACATAAGTTCATGACCATGCTCACCGTCGCGAGTCATGCATTTATAGCCCTTTAAGAAGTAGTGGCGATTTTCGAGGACTTTTCAGAGAGAAGGGTGCGCTGTGTCATTTTCAGCTGTCCTAGACGGTAATCGCAATACCTTGCTTGATTCCTCAAGCGGTACTCTTTTTATATGTGCCAGCGCGCAGCGCATTGGCACAGATCACGTTTGCGCCTGGTGTTGTGAGGATTGTCAATTGTGTGTGACGGCCGTTCAATTTCTGACTACCACCAAAATTCTGCTAGATCGACTCTTCCGAAAACGAGAGGCGCAAATTGGTCCAAAGCCATGTCACGTCGTCGTCGCGTCCACGTCGCACGAATTGATGGACTGATGTTATTTGTTCTAACTGCTTGAGGATGATCCGCTCTCGGCGCAAATCTAGGGGTCCTCTCTAACTGGGTTTGCGCCAAGAATGGTCCTTTTTATGTTCTCCCCTCCCGACTGGGAACTCGCATACTGGGTCTATCTTGGCAACCAGGTTGATTGGTTGACTTATTTCTAGATGTTGTTGCCCATTTATTGTTTATCGTTATATGTCGGGAGACCGTTTAAGGGCGCCCACCACCGACTAAAATGCTTCTACTTATTTTGATGTACGTTTAGTGAAGTGTTCCAGTGCTCCAGCATGTGCTTGAAAATCCATGGCCTGCCAACATTCCTAACTCAGCCTGCAGCACCTTAAATGCTATAGATCACAGACATGCGCTACATTTTTGTTGTAAAAAATGGAAGCCGAACAGGAAATTTTGAAAACATCCGAGCTTTATGTAGATGGACAACCAGGATTGTGACCCCACCCAGTGTAACTCTCGTTTCCTCGATCGTGACACGTATAATTCGCGCACAGCTAATAGTGTTCAAAGATTTTTCGAATAGTAGGGGCCTCGTTTCAAAGTGCGTAGCCAAATTCAGTCACTTTCGTTGTTACTCATCGTGCCCACTAAGCGCGCCCTTCTTCATAATGCACGTTGGGAAGGACAAAACGTCAAGCTGCTGCTCGCGCTTACAGGTTTTCACTGTGTTGTTAATGTGTGTATAATCTTGGGCTAGGCTGTTTACGTAGGTCACAGCTTTTACGCAAAAGTGCTCGCATTCTTTGATAAATTTCTCAGCAGGAGATTTCTTGAAAGTTTTGGTTCACTGGAACTAGAATCACTTACGTCTGACATAATCTCTGTTATACTTCTGTTCGGTCATCTGGGGTGCTCGCATCTTGCTTCTTCGCTCGTCCGCAACATCTCAAACGGCACGCCATTTGATCTGACAAGAAGTGGAGAGGAGTAAACAAGCTCTAGATGTTCGGACAACGATGGCAGATTTCTTTCTTCTTCGTGCTGTGCTCAGCCCATCCCTCGTTTACTTTGCGCATATAGCCTGATTCTCCTACACTAGCTCTGCGAATACTTTTGCGCTTCTTGCTACATTTCCGCGTAACTTGGCCGCATTGGAAGCGATTAGGCTGTTCATGATGTCCCTTATTAACCGAGGTTTCCGGGGTCACTCGCGTTTTCTCGCACTTCCTAAATATTAATTCTCACATAGAGATATTGCGTAAGCTTGGTTTCTCTAAACGCTTTTAAAGTTTATTCTAGTCTCGCGGTGCGTAACAGATCAATGATAATTTCGTGTGCCAGATGATTGCCTGTGAGCACCAAGGTTACGTCGTGTAGCCGGTAGCGTCGACATCCTTACCGGTAAAGCGAGGAGTGTGGGATCGAATCCTGGAAATAGATATAGCTGAACTTCCACATTATCAAACTGCAATCCTGTCAGAAACGACTTCAAGCTGTTACAAAAGCTAGCCCAAATTAACCCTTCTTGGCAAGCGCTTCGCTTTTTGTGCCTGTGGAATATTGTGAGGGCAAATTGGCGAGCCAGTGAAGAAGGCAGCCCTTTATTCTTTCCTAACAATCAAATACCAGCCAGCGAGCGACAACGGCGGGATATGAAGGCTTTGTCCACCCAGCTGCGAACAGAAGTTAAAATCAACTCAGAGCGCATGGTTTTTTTTTTCTCGAATGCGCTATATGTCTCAATAAGGCTGATAATAGAAATCACTGAAAGTGGTTTGAAATTTAAAGCTCCCATTTGCTGGAAGGAAAAATTTCAGTTATTTCGTTTTTGGTCGAACTTTGAAGTGCGAGCTGGCCATTCTGGATTTTAATGTATCGACAATATTACACTACATACATATGAAATGGCAACGTGCACAGAAAATCAAACCAAGCGTCATAGAATCACACTAAAAATGTGCCTGTGGTCATAAATGTTGGATACCAAACGCATGACATCATGCTGTTGTTCAATAGTATTTTGTCAGGGATTCTGCTCAAAGAAATTCTTTGACGTATAATCGCTATCCTATTTTGTAATTGCTCTGAATGTTCACCAGTTTTATTGTCTACACGTGGCTCGCCCACGTCCTCAAATAAATAAATAAATAAAGAAGTGAAAAACACGACGTCTATGGGGCGTCTTCCGCACTCCGACACACGTTGGGCGATACTGAGAAAAAATACTGGTCCCCTTACTGGTCATCTCACTGTTTCCCCCTTTACTGGTTCCCTTTACCTGGTCATGTACTGCTCCTCTTCGCTGGACCCCTTACTGGTTCCTCCTTACTGGTCCGCCCTTCACTGATCTTCCTTCACTGAAGCTGAATCTGCACATGCGCTGAACGACGTCCGGTCCTGAACTCGGACACCCGTTTCGAACCGTTGGAGACACTTCTGAACCGATCACTTGCGAAACGACGTCGGTCCTACAAATTATGATATTGCATGTCATTTGCACGACGTGGGTCACACGTCTTCTGAATCCACACGCTGGTTGAACGAGGCTGGTGAGAAATCTTCTGATCCCGGACGCCTATTGTGCAACGACGAAGAGGATTGGATAGACGGACAGAGACGGACATTGAGTATGTGTTGCCGAAAGTCCAACAGTGTGTTGATATCTAAAGTGTTCCCGGATGTGAAAAGTATTTCATCAAAGCAAACAGCACCATGCACCATGACAGCGCGCTAGCGTCTACCGCTCTTGGAACACACTGCACTTTCCTGAATTCTTCCTTCTTGTGTTCCATGTTCGACTGTGGTTGAATCTTGGCATTTTTTCTTGCGCTGTAGGATCTCGTGTGAACCTGTTGAGCCAAGATTGGTATACTTCCTTATTCGGCTTACGTTTCGGCGTAACCGCCTTTTTCAGAGCCTGGAGAAGACAAAAGGAGTTGGGAAAATTACCCGCTCAAGGATCATTTTAAGTTACAGAAGTTCCAGGAGCAAGTGGTAGAATGAGACGAAAAGGGAGTAATGCAACCCGATTGACCTTATGGAGACAGCCGAGAGACTACTAAGTCACCCTCGGATGGAGAAAGACGTGGATGAATGAGACTCTCCCTTCGGCCACATCTTCAGGGACCTTCTGGTTGGCGTTCTCCTAGGTGAAGGCCACATAGATCGGCAAATGGGGCCAGCTCCTGGATAACGACCACCCGTTCCTCTTTTCTTTTAATTGCGGGGTTCTTGAACGCAATCCACAAGGCCTCCAGGGTCTTCCGCGCTGCGATAACGGACTCGCGTGCTAAGATCGTCACCTCCACACCAATCGCTGTGCCATTGTGGATTCGCAGTCTGTGCTCTCCCAAGGAAGTAGAGACCTTGCACTTATTCAACTCATCCGCATATTCTTTCACCCTGACCCAAAGAGATCTGCCCGTCTCGCCGATGTATTCTTTCGTGCATTCGGAGAAGGTAATGAGATACACCGCACCAACCACTCTGCAGTTACCTTCCCTACCGTGCCGGCAGACCATGCAAGATTGCGTTGTGCAAGTGTTATCATAGAGACGGTTCCAAACAAGTCGATGCTTGAGGTTAGCCGGGGGAATGTGATCGACCCTTACAAGGTCGTCTAATACAGGGTCGCGAACACAGTCCCGTACTTGGGTGCTCAGTGCATCCGTGATAAAGGGCACCGAGAAGGAAATTTTGTTACGTTCTCCTTGAGCAGAGCGTATTAGGTGCTGTTGGTGGTCGGCGACCTCTTCTAGGCATGTATTCCGGCACATATCCATTAGATAACGCAGTGCGGGATGCTATTTCCATTGACGAAGACTTCAAGTCGTCGTTGGAAGATACCAAGGCGGCAGTACGGAACATGCTCCGAACAGTCGCTCTTTTAGTACTGCGTGGATGGGCTGAACGAAAATGCACGATGATGTTCTTGTTACTGGGCTTCCGATACCACCTTGTTTGAAAGGTGCTCTGAGAGAGAAAGACTTCTGCATTGAGGAACGTAACCACTGATCTGTCGGTTTCTCCCTTGGGAACTTAATGTACTACGCTTGTTGATTAAGCAAATCGAAACAGGTGTCCATTTCGTTTTGCGTGGGACACACGATGAAGCAGTCGTCTATATACCGGCAGTACAGCAAGGGTCTGCGTTCCAGCGCGGGTCTCTCTAATTTGGACATAAATGCTATGGCCAGCACAGGAGCCAGACGCTGACCCATAGCCAGACCTCTGACATGCCTGTAGTATTCGTCGGACCACTTGAAGATATTGCGTTGAAGACACTCATTTATGAGCGTCATTACTTCAGCAATACTTAGCCCAAAAAACGCAATATGATCCTAGTGTTTCACAATAATTTCGTGTACGACCTGCATAGCATCGCCATTGGAGACATTTGTGTACAACGAAGTGACATCAAATGACTCCATCATAGAGTTACCTTCCAAGTGTATGTTTCGGAGTTTATCCAAGAATGCAGAAGTACTGGGAAGGTGGGCGGGTACGAATTTTAGTAACTGCGCAAGAACTAAGTTCAACAGCCACGAAATACGATCTGCTGGCCCACCAATGTTACCTATGATAGGACGCACCTTATACTGTGTGGTGTAACTGAGATCACCCTTTTGCGATAGTTTGTACTTGAGCAATACTTAGCCCAAAAAACGCAATATGGTCCTGGTGTTCCACAATAATTTCGTGTAAGGACTGGGACTGAACTGGGCAGACAAGATGCTCGCACCTTAACCGCGCTATAAGGCTTCTAGGCAGTTCTGCTGTTTTTGCAATGTTATTCCACTTTCGGTTAAGAGAGCGGCATTGTTTAGCGAACTCCTCAGGTGTAGAGCGACTGTGGACGCTAGTGTCCTTTAGGTAATGTCTTGTGATGCTCCTATCAAGATGTTGTGGAAGAATGACAAACTCCCTTCCTTTATCACTAACGCTCACCTTAATGGCTCCAGATGCCGTTAGATCCCTGACTTCCCTCAAGCCTCTGCGCCGGTCAGTTATTAAATTTGGAGGTGTATGTATGGTCATGTTTCTCTGCAGAACCGTGAGCAGGGAAGTAGCTAAAACGCAAAATTTCCTATCGATCACCCAGTTAGGTTCTTGTGTGCGAAGAAAGGAACTGGGGAAAGGTGGAGGTGGAATCGCTGCCATGCTTCTAACACCTGGCTGGTTGCTTTGCGCATCGATATTTACGTTGCATTATTCCTTCTTGGTCTTGGAACGCATGCCTACACTTTGCTGTAGGTATATGGATGACTGCTTTATACTTTGTCCCACTCAAACTGAGGCGGACACTTGTCTCGATTTGTTGAAACATCAATCTGAACATACACACAAAGCTAACACAGGAAAAGCCTAAAATCCTACGAAAGATTGGCTTGCCTTCCTGAATGTCCAGTTCACCTGGCTCATGGAGGGTAAAACTCGGTGGTACCGTAAGCCCAGTAGAAGGAACATCTTACATCATTTCGGCTTCGCCACCTTCCTCCCCCCTGGCAGTTGGTATTGCGAAAGCAAACGGGTATCTAACGCAACACTGGCATGAGGGGCGAGGAATAGAAGCCAGTGCCCGGTACGCCATGAAGAAGAGCGCGGAAAAGTACCTTTCTGCGTGTCCTTCACTTCGGACGATATGAGATAGGAGATACGCAAATATCCCCGTCTGGCTGACTTTCAGGATGCGGTGAGGGTCATTGTTGTCGCTCCTAGGTCCCTGAAGGGCACTGGTTCGAAATCGGGTCCATGACAAGACGTGTCCCACCCCGCCCCCTGCGTAGTTTGGCCCAATGGGGAAGAGGGGGGATTGCATGACTGCTAGAAATGGTTCCTCTGCGATAACCGGCGACGATCGACTCAGTGGTTGGACCGCGATGAAGCTCCGCAGCAGTTCCCGAACCCGAAATGGAACCAAAAGAAGGTCATGAAAACTGTTTGGTGATCTGCTTCTCGATTAATTCTCCACGGTTCTTGAATTCGGGCGAGACGATGACGGCAGAGAAGTAAGTCCAACAGTTTGAGGAAGTGCACGAAAAATTCCGACTTATGCACCTGCAGTGGTCAATAGAAAAGGACCGATCCTTCTCCAAGACAATAACCGCAACCACATGTTGCGCATCCGACGCTGCAGAAGTTGAGCAAGTTGAACAACCGCAACTTGCTCAACCATATTCACTGAACCTTTCGCCAGCCGCCTACTACTTCTTCAAGCATTTGGATAAGTTCCTGAACAAGAAATGCTTCAATAACCGTGCCCAGGTGGAAACTGCCTTCGATGAATTCATCTTCTTTGCAGCAGGGATAACTAAGCCAGCGTCTCGTTGGCAAAGATGTGTAGACTCGAATGGTTTTACATTGATTAGTAAAGTTGTGTTTGGGCTGAGATATGTCGTTCTAAAGTTTGAGGTACAAAATCTGGATTAATTTCCGGATAACCTAGTATTATTTAAGGCTTGAAGAATTGTAATTACACATACTCCCGTGCCTTCACTTTGCATTAATTATTTTATGACTAAATAAACTGCTTCAGCGTTCATACGTGCTATCTCGTTCAGATAGACAATGAACTCGTTCTTCATTTAAGGCGATTTACATAAAGCTGAGCAATCCAGAAACTCTGAAACGAAAGAGTAATTCCTTTTCACGCAAGAAATCTAATACTAAGCACAGCTTAATCATGAAATGAGGATCGGTACGATACATCCTAACCCCTATAAGTGACACGAGCACGTGTTTCAGACTGAAACAATGTGAAACGACGGGATTCAATACAAATTGTTTTCTTTAAGCCTCAAGTTGCTGTAAATGAGGTTATAAGCTGTTATAACCAGGTTTATTGCGATCAAAACTCTAGCGCGGTCGAGACTCGAACAAGCACCCCGCTAACGTTCATCTAGTTTTACGCCATCCAACGAGGTGAGGATGTTGTGTTCGATCAAACAGCGCCAGTGGTGAAACACGTGGAGCATCCTGCCCAGTACGCAGAGGGTTTGGGTTCGAGTCCCGCCTGGCGCAAGGGTTTAGATCGCAATAAAACAGCGTCGCAACGGCTTACAACCAGAGAAACGGCCAGATGAGGCTTAACGAAAATGACGCGTATCGAATCCGGTTGCCTCAGTTTGCTTCATCCTGAAACTGGCGCTCGTGTCACATGAAAGCAATAAAACGTATTGAACAGGAACTCGTTTCATGCGTAGGCTGTGTTTAGTACTAGGTGTTTCGCTTGACAAGGAATTTCCCAACAATTATTCTACCAGGAATTCACAATTCGAATTGTAGCTTGTGCATTCAACGAATTTCAGTGAATAACTGTCCTACAACAAAAAAGCTTCTATTCAAGAACTCTTAACTTGAAAGGAGTTGGTCATTTTCATACACTTATTCTACCAGGAATTCACAAACGGCTTCGAATTGTAGCTTTGGGCATTCAACGAATTTCAGTGAGTTACTGTCCTACAGCAAAAAAGCTTCTACTCAAGAACTCTTAACTTGAAGGGAATCGGCTACTAAATTTCACTTCAGCAGCGTTAGGGAAAAAGCTGAGGCGGTTCCTATAGCCTTCTGTTTCAACCTGAGCGTGAACGGGTATTCGGCTTATTCAAAATTGAGGCAGCCATTAGTGAGCAACGCAGCGGACATGAAAGCCCCTCCGCTATTTCAAAGACACCGGTTGAAGAGAGGGCTTTGGTCTTCGTGCGCGTATTCTGCTGCACAGAGATCTTGTTTCTGCTCGCCAAGGATGCGAATAAGGAACAGGATCCGTTCCCAGAACGTTGTTGGCACCTACTGTACCCCCCAAGCACAAGCCCACCGCCTTCGTGTCTAATCGAGGAGGAGCGCTGCGCGGCTCTTCATCAAACTGAAAGGTTGCACTTCGGTACTCTTTGAATAGAAGAGTGTGAGGAAGGAGTGCGAATAAGGACCGTTGTATGCTTATGCGAAATGATGCTGGCATTGGTCTCTGTGCAAAGCTTCACCGATGAGAAGTAGGAGCAACAGATCAGGGATGACACAGGTTGGCTGCAGTCGAGATGACGTGCCCTTGTAGAAACTGGATTAGAAGTACATAATGAACTACCTCCAACGTTCCTTTTCTGGGTGATGTGGTGGCTCCGCCCGATTCTCCAGATGTAATCATGTCCGAAGTATTCTTGCTTATTGCATGCAACCTTAGCGGCTTCGCTCAAAGAATGCTCTGCTTTTTTTAGAATCTCTTTAGAACCAACGAGGTCTCCCTGCAGCGCTTACACAACTAAGTCTAACCTAAGTTCTCAGCGTTGATTATACCATGGATGACATTGTGATAAACTGCGTATCACATCAGACATGCAGGTGACGCGCTCACCATATACTGCCGTTTCACAGGATGGGCCAGTGGAGTGCATCCTCCCACAAAGATTTCTTGCATTTTTTAAACTTATAAAAGCAACGCCTACTAGATCAAGATCTTCTGTGACAAAATTTCCACGGAATGTTTCTGTTCCAAAAATCAACTTCCCACAGATTTTATGCTGTATATTTTTTTCTCCTATTTATCTTAGAGCGAAGTTGGCCCTATATAGCGTAGAATGGAAGAGTTATATCCAATGCACTGTAACCGAAGTGGCTTCTACCATTTTCATTTCAAGCCGGACATTTTCAAATCAAACTAGGCACACCTCTAGCAAATTTGAAGCCTTTGAAATCGAACTGAACATCTGCCAAATCAAAGTGATTTTTTTCACATTAAAATAGAAGTATTTGAGACGCTTAGAATATTTTTTGTTCAAAATTATTGCATTAAATTTGTTAGTAGAAAATGTAGCATTAAAATAATTAAATAAAATATTAATATGAATTGAATATTATCAAAATAAAGGATAAAGGACGGCGTTATTTAATCCTCTTTGGGATGCGCCACGCATTCTACTTCTACGGGATGTGGTGGAGGCGTGTTGAATGCGTATTTGGTCATACAATGACTTGCGGTGGCCAGCCGATGTACAAGTCAGTGCTTCAACCTTCCCAAACAAGTCTGGTACCAATTCGCCGACCCCGAGGGATGGAAGGCTTGGTTGGCCTGGGCGGGAAATCCGAAGCAGGAACCTGGTCTCGGATGCAGGCGACAGCCGGCGCCTCCTCGACTGCGCTCCACGCGCCCATTATTAATTAGTATAGTGGTGAGTATCCGCGTCTGTCAGATTATCAAAATATTGTGTTAACATTTAGCAGGAAAAACTTTGTTTGCGTGAAGGAACACAATTGCAAACGGTACAATAAGAATAATTATAAAAGACACATATCCTTTAGTTGCTGTTTAAGTTAGCAACATTTACACTATCAATTAAATGGAAATTACCACTGAGATATTGAGCGCAGTGGATCTCCTTTTTTAATATACCAAAAGGTTGCTGTGCTTTTGCGCTATAAAACAAAAGCTATATTAATTATTTTTTCTTGAAAAATAAAATTTTCATATTATTTCAAACATAGCATTTTAAAAATTTCAAATATTTCAAACATTTTAAAAACTGAACTCAATTATTCCTTGAACAGAAAAATATTCTGGTCTTTTACTATTGTCTTTTGATTTTCGTTTTTTTTATTGTTTCTACTATTTTATTCTAATTTTCTCGGAGATTCTCTATTTTAATGCGGAACTCCTTTTTTGCGAGATATCCATTTTGATTTCAAAAGCCTCAAGCTTGCTTAGAAGAGCATCTAATCTGATTTGAAAAGTGTCCAATTTGAGTTGACATTTTTCCCATTTAATGTGAAAAGTGTCCGATTTGATTTGATCACTATCCAGTTTGATGTTAAAAGTTTCTAATTTGTCTTGAAGAATATCCAATTTGAAAAGTGTCCACTTTGGAGATGGTATATACTGGTTGAAGAGACGGTTGACCGGTTCTGGAAGAAAGCTAGGATCTATTCCAGGGAGACACTTCACATAGTCCTTTGCATAAAAACGGTTAAATTGAAAGTGCACATTTTACTGAGGCTACACTCTGAGCGAGCCTGCCATGGAACTAGCTAAGCAATCACTATGCAATCGCCTAGGCCAATTCGGTTCCTAGCGGTGCCCCTTCTACTAGGATAGAGCCGGAATCTGCTTTGAATTGGAGGTCGAGTCTTTTCCAGAGGTGCTATAATGACAGCGGATGGTATTCGATATTCGGCAGTCCTCCAACTCTTCTATTTCTGGAGTTAACAGACTTGTTCATAGGTTTGGAAAATTTAGTGTGCCTATGACATATAATACAAACCAGCATTTTCAAAGCATTTATTTATTTTCGCGTTTCCAGTGCCCAGTGGACTCCGAACGTGAAACATTTTTTATTTCATCCATTCGCTCTGTAGAAGCCTTCCAAGAGCAGTACCTAAGAAATAATTTTGTCTAATTTTTAAAAGATTTTTTGTCCTTGAAAACGACGTGTTTAGCGTTTAGCTTTCATAACTTTTTCAAACGAATACATATTATGTCTGAGTTTTCCCGATTTTTTTTAGAACTGGGGTACTCCAAAAGTCGTATGCTATTTGTGTGCTAACTTGCTACCAAACGTTTCCCACCTCGTACATAAAGAGGTTTTTACCATAATAGAAACAATGAGTATCATCAACGGTAAAGCGGGCAAGCCTCGGAATGTGTTTGATAAGAATGGAGGACCAGCAATCGCCGTCGACTGGCCGCCCACTCTGTTTGTGGACGTCACCTAATTGCGCGATGCTAATAAGTTTTTCGTTGCGTTCACCCAGCTTCCTGCTATTGTGTCCATCGTCCACGTGATGCCACCATCTCGTCTACGCTTAACGGGACGTACGTGGTCTGGGTCGAAGACAGAAGCTTCTCCTTACGTGTGGGAGGTCGATGGAGTACCGAAACGGAACAGCGACATGAAGACGCTTCCGCCGCGACTAAACGCTGCCTCGTTTGCGTTGTAACTCTATACTGCCGAGAGCCTTCCTAATCTTTCGCTTCGTTGGCGGATCTCCGTCATTTCTGGACGTAACCACTTCTTTTCGTGGTCCATTGTGCAAAAGCCCCTATTTTCACACTCCTTGCCGTCGTCGCAATTCCCGCTTAGTTCTTAGTTTTTTTTAATACGCCAATAAGACGTGCGCAAAGCTCGAGAATAGTAGGAATCAGACACGCGCAATAAAGGAAAATAAAACAATCCTAGTAGAAATAACAACGATGTATACATGGCTCTTCAGTAACCAAAAATGCGTTAGACTTATCCAAGTAGATGCCTGACCTGACTGTATGTAATCTTAATATGGAGAAAATTGAGAGTCCAGATGGAAATGAAATTCAATGCAACTCCTGCCGATGTAAAAATTGGTAAATCAATGTTATGCTGCTCGATTAAGGTGCTAACTTCATGGCGCTAATAATCGTGTAAACAGAAGACACGTTTGTGGCGTGATGTTCACTCATGGGCTACATCTCAGATATAGTGTCGCCATAGTCGCTTTTAGACGTTAAGAGCTTTTCGACAACGTCGAGGAACGATGGGAAATTTCTGTTAATGGTGTAGTTTTACTAGAATTTTGAAGAGACTGTTTTAGGCGCTTCATTCCTCGAGCTCAAGTTGCACATCCGTTTGAGTGTTCAGGTCCTTTTTCGCCATGTTTCACTATCAGCACTATTCGTTTCGTACAACACCGAGGATCGTGTCATAAATCCTCCACGGTGAAAGCTCGCTGCGCACGCTACAAGAATTCCTACATTCGTCGTTGCGTATCCTTCGAGCAAGTGCCTGCTTCTATCACTTCCAAAAACCGCCGCTCCACAGTTATCTGAAGGTCTTATGGTTAGATCCATTTGTGTCGTCTCTCTTATTTTGTTTTCTATTATAATCGGACGATACTTTTAATGCTGTTGAACTTCATTCTTAAGTGGTATAAACTAACAGTAGTAATCTAAAAGTTCTCTTCGTAAATCCTCGGCATTTTCTTAGTCTATCAATACTGCTGTGCCAAAAGGGGTTAGGCGGATCAGTTTTATTGAGCGGCCTAACGTTTCGACCTGTTCGTCGTTTTCAGAGGCCTAAAAGTGGTTCAAGACTTTAGATTTGTTACTTACCCGACCAAGCGCCTTACCCCCCCCCCCCCTTCCCACATCGTCCTAGGTGCGTGCCAAAACGAAAAACCCAATGCATGAAAAATAAAGCCACCCGCTGATCCACCCTTGACGCGGAGCGACGTCGCACCGCTGCCGTTAGTAGCCGAGTGGTGACTGAAACATACTGTGTCATCCCGCACTGATTATACTGAGTATACCAATGTCATTCGCAAGGACACATATGTCACCACCGGTCGTAATGTGAATATAATGGTAAAAGTCACTAGTAAACGAAGGACACTCATTTCGAATATTCAGTGCTGGATTCCTTGCGGAATACTTCCAACGCTTTCCTAGGCGAAGTGTCGGTCTCCTACGTCAGAACCATGCACTTAACATCAAAGTCGGTTCCTCCATGTTAAGTGCATGGTTCTGACGTATGAGACCGACATTTCGTCTAGGAAAACGTTGGAATCACTCCTCAAGGAAGCCAGCACTGAATAGTCGAAATGAGAGTCCCTCGATTACTAGTGACTTCTTACCACTCCTTTCGCATTGTGAGCTATAGAACGACCGGTGGTGACATGCGTGTCCTTGCGAATGACGCTGGTATACTCAGTATAATCAGTGAACTTCAACAGAATTAAAAGTATCGTCCGATTATAATAGAAAACAAAATAAGAGAGACGACACAAATGGATCTAACCATAAGACCTTCAGATAACTGTGGAGCGGCGGTTTTTGGAAGTGATAGAAGCAGGCACTTGCTCGAAGGATACGCAACGACGAATGTAGGAATTCTTGTAGCGTGCGCAGCGAGCTTTCACCGTGGAGGATTTATGACACGATCCTCGGTGTTGTACGAAATCCTCACTGCCCTAACATCCTCGTTTCGCACCCTGTCCCGACGGGTCCATCCGCTTCATGTGACCAGCCACTCAAACCAGTGTATTATCCCTTCCAAACAAGTAGCAATTCGTTGAAATCAAAGTTATGGGATTTGTTGGCCTGAGCTAAACCCAAACCAAGAACATCGGATCGAGGTGCTTGCGGCCCTATGTACATTGTGCTACGCCACTGTGAATCCTTGTAGTAAAATACGTGTTCTTTTTTATTTGATATACACCTCGTGGCACTATAATAACCTCTTCTTAACATATCAAGGCATAGTCGTAAACACACTGACTTTTCAGTGGTTCCATCGTCGCTCGATTTGCTACCTTAATATCTCGAACTTTGCGCTTTCTTCTCTATGGTAAGATCAGGTGGGTTATGCAGTACGATGCAGTCCAGCCCTTCATCCATCACGTACAACATCGATACCATCTCCTGACGGTCCAATTACGGTCGGAACCTTCCAGATACTGTGAAGCCCATCCGTAAATATCATACTCATGTGACTCCCATTCCGTTCAGTTACATCTGGGAAAAAAACGATACCACTGGTTAAAAACTATATAAAATCGACCGATATTAATTGCTGGTTCGAAACTTTCCACAGGCCTATAAGTAATCTGTTCGTGGCACGTCCTTGGAATCCCGACGCATGCTGGTATTCTCCGCTGTTTCTCGCAAACTTCTGGTACAAATTTCGACAAAGCACCGCTCGATAGCATTTCGGACGTTATAATACATAAGTTCAGTGAGCCGCTAGCCAGTGAACGGTGGTGAATCTTATGCTAAAGGGAAAAGCAGTGGTGCGCATCAAATGGTAGCGCAGTCCATTCTGTGCGTATTTATATCAAGGTTCCATGAGGGATATCCTGTTTAGGCACGCCATACTCGGAATTCGAATACAAAACATCTATCTGGTGGCCTTGCCTTCTTAACCATTTTTACGTCAAATTGGACACTTTTCTAAACCAGCTTGACGCTCATAACATCAAAGTGAACGTCTTTTAAATCACAGCATGCTTCTCACACATTAAGGTAGAGAATCTCGAAGACGACTAGTGAGAAACTGTACCTGTCTCGTTGCCACGCTTTGTGTGTCTTCGATCGACTCCGCGAATTTATTCAACCTCAAACTTGGGTAATTACCATAAACCAATAGCTGTGATTAATGCGACAACAATCGATTGGGTAAAATAAAATATGACGCGAGAGAGTCAATAAAAATACAAATCGCAGGCTGAAAACGGAGAGCATGTCCACAAGAAAAATTAATGCCTCCTCGTACGAGAGTAGTTTTATAGAAAGAGCCGCGGCGCCACCTGCTATCAGTTATCATCGCAGAGCACCTGTTTTCGTTCCCTGCACAAGAGCTAAATTCTTTCCCTGTTGCCAGCTAGATTTCGTTGTGCAAGATTTTTACTATAAGAAGGCGCTTCTACAATCACTAGAATAATTTTTGTTCAAGTGAAATTTCGAATAACTTTCTTTGAAATTTTCTAGTTCACTGGCCCAAGTTTCCAGTTTGACGTGAAAATAGTATATTCATAATTCAACTAACTTCCTGACTAGGAAGACCGCAACTACTTGCCAATAATGCTAAGAGTGGTTTTTCACAATGAATACCTCTCTGTTGTGAACGAGCCGAGACACACGCTTACTACCTCGATACCAGCCACTTGAGGCTTAAAGAAACTGATTTGAATTGACACGTGACTTCGTTTTAGCCATCTCCTTTAGTGGAAGTAAAAAATGTAAAGCATTCTTCGCACGAGTGACGAGTTGTAAGCAGAATTAGGCTCTCATATATTTGCCTATACTTTTCGATTATACGTGCTGCTTTCGGTTTCTTGTGTTCGTCTGTTAGCGATATTGAAAACGCACACGTTTTTGTATTTTAGAGCTGAGTGTTACTCCTAAAATTGTGCTACGTTTAGAGGATGTGCCCTAAAAATATGCTGATTTCTAACATGCACTGAGCGAAAGGTAAACTGTTGAAATAAGTATAGCGGCCAATTATAGCAACCAAGCCCTGAGCATGTGTAGATATCATCGGTCGTAATAACATTGACTTTTTTCAAATTCCTTTTCTCTACTTGCGGCTGTGATCTTTCCCATTCAGGTTCTGCCCTGTGGATTAAGCAACGAAATTTTAGAGGGTGTCTCGTTAGAGATTTTCTCGATGATATTTTACTGAACTTTTCTTCAACATTTGCATTCGAAGCTGTTTCCCTAAAACACATTCCTTGTAAGGTAGCGGCAGATCTTATTTTTTTCTTTTTCCACATGCGTTTTACACGCGAATACAGGATGTAAATTTAGTATTGTTTATGTACAGCCCAACATGTGTTATATGTATGTAGTTCTTGCTTTCAGAATAGCTGCTTATGATTTGTCCGTTAGGAAAGAATGTTTTGTAAAAGAGTACTATATTACTGCATCGTCCTTCCCATCCTCAATATTTTGACAATTTTCTGACCAATCAATTTCTTGTCGAAGTATTATATGACTTCACTGTTAAATGTACGATCTCTGAGAAGCTCAGAATCATCGTAAAGAGTACTCGTTAATTTTTAGAAAGACTGAGCCACAATGCTCCACACTTCGACGTTTAATGAAATTCTAGACCCGCTGATATCATGCTAGTAAACGCTTTTTAGGTTTTTTGAAAAGCGTGCATACCGTACCTGACGATAGGGCTATATAAAATGCATTCCTCCTCTGCAAACCGCCGTACAAGAAAAGAGCACATTCTTTGGATATGCGTAAAGTCGTCTCTACAAAAAGATAAGTATGGAAAGAACAGCACGAAATCCGAAATCATGTGACGGAAATGATTCACTAGTCCACTGCGCTATTTTTTGAACTTCATCCTGTTCACTTACTACTTTGATGAAAATAGAATTATAACTGAGGGCCAATCCAGTACATATGTAGCCCTCTTGTCGGCGGCAGCAAATTTTGAACCAATTTTCTGTTACCCTCTTGGGAACATATTCACTTCTAATTATTCACTTCTTACTGAGCGCAATTATACGCGATGCCTGGATGTATTAAGTGAAATGATGTAAGCCATCAACAGATTGAAGAAGCCCCCAGATTTCTGTTTAGAATTTGGAAGCATAAAATCCAAGAAAAAGGATTCTTTGCTGTATAGGAACCTTTTGATAAAGAGGGAATAAAGAACAGCTTCACTCATTCCCTTTTGAGATGCGCTACGCATTCCACTTTTACGGGATGTTGTGGAGGCGATTTAATGCGTATTTGACTATACAATGACTTGGGGTGGCCTGCCGATGAACACATCAGCGATTTATCCATCCCATACAATTCTGGTGCCAATTCACCGACCCAGGAGGGTTGGAAGACCTAGTTGGCCTGGTCGGGAAATCCAAACCAAGGACCTGGTATCAGATGCACACGACACTCAGCACCCTCTCCGACTGCGCTGCACTCGCCTTAGACATCAGGTATCAGTAAATTGAGGGTGAAACTTAACACGAGGGCATAATGCTGATTTAGAGAGTTTCTGGAAGGAGACAAAGAGCTTCAAGAAATTCAGCTTCATCTCTTTAAAAAAAATTCTCGTCCACTTTTCCCGTGAAAAAACGTGCTCCATATTCCAACTCGTCTCTGAAAAAACGCAGTCCTCCATCTTGGGCTACGGACGCTCACACAGTAGTATGCAAAGTGTGCTTCCGCATGAGCTGTTAAATATTTTGTGAGACGCTATCGGATCAAGTTAGTTTTTCTGGCGAAGACAGAACGGCATTTCGTAAAACAGATTGTGGAATATGGTAAATCTCGCGGTTTCAGCCTAAGTTCGAGCAGATTATGTCATCTACTCATGGAGAGTTCATTTTGAATTTTAGCAACAGAATTTGGTGTACTCATACCATTTCACTGGTTCCGATCCGCGTTCTTATACCTACCGCAGAGATGGCAACCTTCAACATCCGCAGACTCTACGTACATATGCATCTTCTGCGATAAATCTCCAATCTGCTGTGTTCGTATCCAAGTCGCGATAGATCAGAGATCATCGTAACGGAAGAAGGAAGAAGTGTTCGGTTTCAGTAGCGGTTAGACATTTCGCTGCTTAATGGGTTAATGTTGCAACGAAGAAATAGGAGACATAACTCTTCCCTGCCCCTGGGTGAATACCGCTCTTTATGTATTTTAGTCATGCACTTGGGACTCGCTGAAGCGAGATTCCTGGAGCAGCCAGTCTGTTGAAAGCCGCGTGAGGCGCGATGAAAAAGATACGAGCAATTTCCATCATGGAGGTGGTGTTATGTATAGGGTGCGAAGACATTGTATTGCCAATAATTCATTCGAATACGTTTTTTTTCTCGTCTTCTTTCCGCCTCCGCTACCTAGAAACTCGCCCTTTGTTCGCTGTCTCCCTTGCGCAGTCATCAGATGAGCATTCGCTTCTTCGCGCTCGTCGCTGTCGTCGTTGCAGTCTTCGTTGCGTGAAGAATTGGCTTCAGTTTCTGAAATGACGTTCAGGTTCCAGAAGATGATCCCTCCTTGGTCCGTTGTTTGCCTCGCAGTGACTATCACCGTCGCCACTTCACAGTACCGTAAGTCTCTTGCTAATTAGGAATACCTTAGAACTGTTAGCTGAGATGTACTGTTTTCCTTCAGTTTCTGACGCCGGCGAAAACGAGAAACGGAATGATTTCTCACGGGACATTATGCACTTTGGCAAACGGGCGGTAGGTGTTGTCGCTTATTGTTCATCTATGTATATGAATGAAAAAAAATTGTATATGAAGATATATATGGAAATGCACCGCACTCCAGTTATGTAATGCAATGGACATTCAAAACAATATTTAAACCGCTAAATTAAACTCCTTAACAAGTTGCATCCTATACAAGTGTTATTCGTGCAGCGTTCCTTTATATTAACAAGTCCGAATAAGCAGTCAGCAAAAGAGGCGTTTAGCAAGATAAATTTTTTAAAAGCAACCTTTCGTCCTTAGTTTTTCCACCAAGGCCTAATCCGGCATTGATCTGAAAACACTAGGTTAAACTGCATTGATAGCTTCAAGGGGTAGAGAATAGGAAAGAGATGAAATGGAGACACATCTTTAGAACGTTTATTGATGCTAGCCAGCACGAGAGCTGGAGAAGAACAATTCCTTTGTCCTCGTACTACGCCTAGTCTCAACTCTTGCTAGCTCACAATGACATAATCTTGATCATCGCAGAAGCTCATCCTTGGAAGAGACGAGGTTCGAGAATACGAAAGGATTACCATTTAAGGGAATGGTGAAGCACGCATTGCTGTAGAACCTGCAGAGGGAGTCCAATGCGCTAAATCCTCCAAAGTTTCCTTTAAACGTGTCATGGACTCTTTATATGTACTTTCCTATCCAGCTGTAGGCAAGCTGTAGGCACTGCCAACTATGTATGTATTCGAATTGTTCAACTAATCGACTGTCTTTTTTTCGTTGTCAAGCTCTCAGTCTGAAGAATGGCTCTTTATATTTCAAACAATAATAAACTTCCAAAAAATCATTCGTTAAAACATTCCTTTAATCAGTTTTGTCCGTCAATTGGTTCCATCCATTTTCAAGTGCTTAAACCAGTCAGCAAGAGGTGCCATTTTCGCGTGCACTCCGAATCGATTTCGGATTTTACTGTAGCCCAAGAGTCTTCTGAATTCCTGGAGCACTTGTTTGGGAAAAATAAAAGGGAGAGCGATAAAGGTCAACGTTAGACAAGCCTTCTGCAGGATGCGCCTTTATTCTACTTCTGCGAGGTGTTCTGGAGACAATCTGAGTGCATCTTTAGCCTATATAGCGGACATCTGTGGTAACCTCATCGACAACTCAGTATATGAGTATAGAGAAACTTGGTACCAATTCGCAATGAACGGAGAAGGTCAACGTTAGACAAGCCTTCTGAAGGCCTTGGCTAGAACTCAAACCAAGAACCTCGATTCGTGGTGCCGGTAACCCTATCGACTATGCTACCACGGACTTTAGGCTAGAATCTGAATCGTCTACCAGCTGGTCACGTTCAGTGTGCACGCCAATTGCGCAGGTGCCTCCAAAATTTGAGGTTAAAGTAGAGAACGTGGCGCACTCCAAAAAGAGCTTGATTAACATCGAATTCGTGATTTGCCTTCATTTATTCGTCCAGCGGCGAACAACCCATGTGTGTCGAACGATACTTCGTAGAATGAACAAGTCTTTCACACTGCTGATTTCTAAATGCCATGAGATTTTTCTAGCGTTCCGCTTGGCAATCGATTTTTTTCAAAAATGCTGCGAACAAGAAGACAACCAGCCTAAAGTTTCTTAGGATCAATGATCAAGACTGACGTCTGTTTCAGTTCGAACGGGATATGATGTCGTTCGGTAAGCGAGCAGGAGGAGGATTCGAAAGGGAGATGATGAGCTTTGGAAAGAGGACACCGGTGAGTTTCTTGCATTTATTTTGACTCGGTTTAATTCTCTTTGAAATTGGTGTTCAAATTCAACTGAAATTTTCACGCTGACTCTCTACATCTGTCATGCTAATTTTGCTTTAGTACCACTATTCTGTATAAAAATTTGGCAGAAAATTCAAAGCACATTGAATAGCTTCTTATCTCTTTTTCTCGCTTTAGCGTAAGGTGCTCGGATGCCACTTCTTTTTAATTTTATATTTTTTGATACTTTACGGTTGCACAACTATGACAAGCCACTTGTTGCTTGAACCAACTCGCCTTTAGTTTAAGAACGCTTTCCTTCACATCAAAAAGGATGCCATGAGACTGTGTTTTCTGCCACACGGTGGAAAGCTTAGAATAGAAAATCAGCATCACTCGTATTTGTAAACGCTACTTCTCAACGACGGACACGTTGTGGCGCAGCAAGAGGTGCAGGATGTCGCACGCACTCCGATTCAAGGCTCCTGGTTCGAATTTCCAATCAACTCTTCCATCTCCCCGGAGTCGGTGAAATGGTACCGGACTTCTCTGGTACCAGCTCATTGACCAAAAAACACTGACATGCCCATCGCCTAGCCACTGGAAGACATTGTCTACTACAAATACGCACTGAAATGGTCATAGCCCGTAAAAATAAAATGCGGATCCCGTAGGGGGGAGGGGTTGACTAACGCCAGCCTTTATCAATTTTTATCATTTCTATTTTAATCAATTTCTTGAAAACAAAGCGTATCTCTTCGTGGCATGATTTCTATTATTTCCACGTGCTTCCTCAGCAACTGTTTCCCGTCACCGCTAGCAGCAAAATTCCTATAACATCATTTCATAAATCACTCAAGGCCTGAGATGTTGTGCTACAGTGCTGCTGAAGTAGAAAACCTCGCGAACCTGAACGACAGAGAACGAGTGTAGGATTTGGTCCATTAGTTACTTCATAACTCCGTCCGAATACAGTAACTGTGTCAGTAAGCTACGATCTATGCTGAAGGACATTATTGCAGTTCGAGCGCGAATTTCTGCCGTTCGGAAAGCGTCGAAGTTCTGAGTTCGATCGAGAAATGTTGTCGTTCGGAAAGAGGGACGACTTTGAGCGCCCGATGATGTCATTCGGACGACGAAGGAAGTGACGTGAAAGCCAACGTAGTCGATCGTCTCCCATTTTCGTTGTTCACAAATTTCTCTTAGCCATGTTCATACCGACACACGTATTCACACACAACACACACGGACGTATCTCTCGATGCACAACGATAAATCCGTTAATAAACGTCTCATCGTTGCTTTGACTTCCGCTCTTCATTCATTCGCCACTTTTCACCACTTCTCTCATTTCGAGCAAGTAAAAGCGTTGCTTTTCAAGATTGTGTTCTGGCTCATTCATCCAAAACGTGCACTTTCGACTTGAACTAAATCACTTCCACACCATTGTTTTGAGCCACAACAAGTAGAGTGGGATAGCTTGAAGGGCGTAAGTAACCTTGGTTCTAAAGCTCTTGCAGCGACAATGAACCGTCTCAGATGCTTATTCCGATCAGTTTTCTTAACATAGATTAGTACACAATATGTGGATCATAGGCGTCTGAAGTATCTCGGAGTTTCGGCAAATGTTAATTTGTACTATGTCGTCGAAAACTTCGAGTGCACCTGTACCCTGAAAACTACAAAAATGCAGTTTGCTTTACTTCATATATTAGGTCGTTGCATATGAAACCGCCGATTTTGACTGAAAACTTTGACAGAGCATAACTTGGCTTCGAAGCATTATTATTAATCTAAATAATAAAATAAAATACACTACAATTAATGCACTTTTTCCAACGCGACAGTAGCTTAGACATTCTTCTTTGTAAAAATCAAAACCACAAAAATTAATAACAAATAAGAAGTCATTTTTCGACATCATCTCGGTTGCTGAATTTTTGCTCTTCGCTTTACGATCTAAACGCTTGAAAAAATGACAACCGATAGGGTGCATATCTGGTAAATATGCTGGATGTGGCGCAGTCTCTTCCCAATTCATCCAGTTTCTCGACAACAATGTTTGAAACGTGCGGATGCGCACTGTCACGCATTAGGAACGGTCCTCTTCGATTGACCAGAGTCGGGTGTTTTTCGATCAACTTCTGGTTCGTCACTTCAATTTCGGCACAGTACTTCTTCCGCTGTGATAATCTCTACAGTGTTCAAGTACTCGTAATGGGCCATACCAGCCATTGTCCACGATAAGATAAGGAGTGATGGTGGCCCACCGCGGTCTTCCTCTTCTAGACTTTTGTCTCCATATCGAGACATTTCGAACCAGAGGCGAATTTGAAATCCTTAACGAAATCTTCCCGAAATGCAGCGTTGAAGTTACGAGTTGCGGCGCGACATTGTGCCCACTTTTCTATTTTTGTAGGTACAACCCTGAATATCACGTTGATTCATACTGTAAAAACATCGTCCCAAAACTGTGCAGGAGGCAGTTATGTCATAAAAGCTATAAATGGCAAGAATCCTGTGATCTTGCTCCTTTAGAAACTATATACAATGCCGGAAATGGGAGTATTCGTAGCCGCGAAGAATCGACCAGAAATTGAGGTAGCGAAAACGGCCATTTCTCATGCAGCAACCTAATATTTAAATAAAATCATAAACTAAAGCTATGCATATGGATGTCGAAGCTGTGATATCAACGAAACACGTCCAACAACGCTTCCATTTTCACTTCGTTACACAACTTTTCTTGCTTATGGTGTAAAAGTGCATGCAACTGTGAAAGTACAGAATGAAGTGGAATAAGGTGATTTTTTAACTATATTAAGCTGTCGCTTTCCCCAAACTGTAGCGTTGTCTGGAGCTCCTCAAAAATTCAGTATGGGAGAACGAACACTTCCTATTGCAACCGGGGATATCAACCCCACTGGTGTCGGTAGCAGGGCGCCGGAAAGGTTCTCGCAACAAAAAAAAAACGGCGTAGAGCATTCTTCCACCACAACATCAACAATCTTCTTAGCCTTTTTCCAAACAAGTGTTATTCGAGCCATACAGATTTGTCACTGAAATTATATCGAACCAAGAGCTTCCTCCATTCTCAACTTCCAACTTCCATCCATCATAATCTGCCTCGATGTTAACCAACTCGATTAATGTAAAACCAATACATTTCGCACATCTCTGCCAATGAATCCCCCTTATCTTCTGGAATTCATTTTTAACCTTTCATATATTAGAGGGGAAGCTCCTACCAGGTAGAAGCACTCGCTTATTGCTGCCATACCAAAAAACCCTCCATACAACGACCCAAGGAATTACAGGCCTATAAGCACAACTTCTATCTTGGAAGGGAATTTGAAAAATCCTTAAAAAGCACATTCTGTGGCATCTTGAGGAACACTGTATCGTGCCTGGCTCACTGCACGGTTTTGGGAATGGTAGACGGAAGCTGCTCTTCTCACGTCGCTCAGTTATTGGACACTTGCTACAGAACCTGAAAAGCAGGTTCACGTGATCTACTTTAACTTCGCAAATCCTTTGGTAAGGTTCCACATTATACATACGACATCAATTTGCAATGACCTGTGAAAGTAAGCAGAGCTATAGGACTAAAGTTAAATCGATGAAAAAACGGCAAAGCTCATGGCAGTATTTGGTCAGATGCTGCTATCAGAACATGCACGATCAACTCTGGAGTGGTGAGCAGAGGAGACCTTCCGCATCTGGCAGCCTAACTTCAACAAGCTTATATGCACCTGCACAGTAGTCTATGTATCCATCGTCAGCGTTTTCATGGTAAAGGCTTCTGGAAAGAATCTTCGAATTCTAGCTCTTTTATGAAACGAACCACGATGTAAGCAGTCAACCAAGGATCATTTGTTAACATAGAGCGTTTTTCACCGTGTGCCACCAAAATTTCCATGGGCGCCATTGTCATTAGTAGCAGGGATTCACATTTTAGCAGCAGATCACGGGTCATGTTTCTGGCCTCATCGACAAAGGAGCATTCGTGCCTGTGAAGTGCCCCCTAGGTGAGGCGTTTCTGCTTGTCATTATGTACTTGCACGTGACAGTCGCTGTTTGGGTAACGGGTAGGACGAAGTTTTATTCGCCCTAGCTTCTGTTCCGAAAACAGGAGGCTATTCTGCACCACCTGACTCACAGATGATCAGTGGTGACTTGCAAGAACCAGAAAGAATTCTGCTGGCTCGCTAAACCACAGCGTTTATTATTCTTGTCATTAAACGTTTCATGATACTCGATTGCCTGGGAATTTACTGGGTCTGCTCTGCCTTTGCTTTCTGAACGATCTTGATAATCTTCCGCTTGATCATCACATCCTGCTTCTTCACTCGCTCCCAGCATCTGCAACGTCGCTTTATTGAATATATAGAATGCTTTAATTAGTCTTTCTGCTGGCCACACCTCCTCAGTTCGTAAGTCTTATATCCTGGTCATCAAAATCAAAATTCGGGAGAAAAGTCAGATTACACGAAGTGAAAATACCTAAACGCGCTGGCATCATCCGACATCCACTGCTTCCCAACAAGACAGTACAGCACCATCAGGTCGTCTCTGGCATTTGAGTCGCCAGCTTTCCTTCTGAACGGCACCTGAATAACAATAACGGAGGAAGTGAGCAGCCACCTTGGCCGAACACAGTCAGGCTGAAAATGTGGTGAACGTTGCTGAAGATATAGCATCATGAGG
Source organism: Heligmosomoides polygyrus polygyrus (assembly GCA_947396885.1). Taxonomy (NCBI): domain Eukaryota; kingdom Metazoa; phylum Nematoda; class Chromadorea; order Rhabditida; family Heligmosomidae; genus Heligmosomoides; species Heligmosomoides polygyrus. Next base: position 31,993,803 of record OX377204.1, on the reverse strand, counting down.
AAGAAGGAACTCTTATCGGTATCCACTCCAGAGTGGGTGAGGTTTCACTTATATCCAAATGTAACTGTTCACGCCATTGGTATGTAGTTCCGACCCAAATGACAATACTATTTCTTCGACTTTTTTTTTACAATATCGCTTCTCAAATTGAACATTATTACGTATTTAACGACGAAGGATTTAAACTAGTCTATCCTTTTCATTCACGATTTCTGACAACTGTCTTTTGATTTGTGACTTCTGCTAAGAATAGTGCTCGAAAAAAGAGCGCCATCGGTAGCTTTTGCTGAGGAAGGACTAAAGAAGAACGTCCAGTACCGTAATAACCCATTCGGCTTCACTCTTCTTTCTGCGCTACCGTATGCCTCAAAAACCTGCGCCCTTCGAAAACAGGATCAGGACGAACGAGAGTTGACACGATTCACGCTAGTGAGACAAGGCCTCTGGAGCTCCGAGATGGTTCAGCGTTCGAGGATCAGGAACGCTGAGGCATGGGTCAAGTCTTCAAAAATTAGGTGGACCGGCCACGTAATGCCCTTCGCAGACACCCGGTGGACGAGAGCCGTCACCGACTTGAGTGCGCGGGATGTCGAGAGAATACCAGGATGCCCACCAACGTGTTGGCTGGACTTCTTTGTGAAATCCTCGAACGAACGATATGACGCTCTTCGTGTCCCTCGAGCGAGGAGGATCCATTGGTGCACTCTGGCATGAGACTGGAACGAATGGAGACGCTGTTGGCGCCCGCTCGACGAACCCGATGATCACCAGGACGACGGGTGATAGAGGTGACAGGTGATTCGTTGTGCTCACGATCTCCCTTGTCCTTAAAAGACCTTTGATGGCAAACAACAAAATATCACTAATCGAAAGCAGAGCAGATACGACGAAACTGTAAACAAGCGACAACTAATAAACAAGAGACGGATGACACTTGGGATATCAGAGGAACACAAAAATCCCATAAATGCGTTGTTTGGACACGTTCCAGACAACCAGAAGGAAACACAGAAAGCTATAAGCCATCAGCTGAATCGGCAGATGAACACGAAAATTTAAAAAAAAACTATCGAGTCCATACTCCAAAGCTTAAAATGCCGTACGGGTTAGATGAGAAAACACTGAGGCCTGTTCAGATAGCACTTCTCACGTCATCGTCCAAACGGGAATCATGAAAGGCGCACTCCAGTCAGCAATCGAAGATAAGCTCCATTTTCTTTGACCCCATCACTTCAAATGCCTCCTTTTATTGACGGTAGGCATAGGTTTTTCGGTGCACAACTTCATTCAACTTCACGGCAGCGTCGTGGCGACCCTTGAACTCGAATGCATTCTCTGCAGGGCGCAATCTGATTGGCTGACAACTAACTTTTTAGCCTGCAAAGAGAACAAAATCTGAGGAATTTATAATAGGGCAGCGCTTCGGAGAGTCAAGGACGCTGAACTGGACGCTGTTCAGTTACACAATACAGCTAAACGTTGATTTTAAAATGGGAATGAGAAAGTCCATTGGTTGAAGACTCAAGCAAGTGTATGTACGTAGTAACATAGCTAATCCCGAATGACCTATTCGAACTATTTACCGTTTAAATTTTTCGCGTTTTCTCGAATATTTGACAAATCGCGTTTTTCGAATGTATACAAAATCGAGTATTCATGAAATCGCTATTTCCGAATGAATTTGAATTCGAAAATTCAGGAAGATTTTTTGAATATATTGTGTTGTCCCATAATTCCCCGCTGTTTTTTCAACGACTCACTGCAGAATTCGCCGGCGGTCTCTTGCATAACGCTGCATAGCATTCGAAAGAGAATGATTTGCTCTATCAGAACATGTGTTGCAATTCTTTTTTCATTATGAATTTTGTCAATTTTTAGGTCGTTGAAGTGAAAAGTGAAAAAGTGAAAAAGTAGCCATTTGCGCACTTGTTCTCTCCGCTTCGGTTTGTAATTTTTTGCACAGTTTTTTATAGCTCTTGGAAGACAATGTTCTGTACTACAAGAATATGTTATTGCTATTTGCTTATTTTTTCTTTATTGATTTTTAGGCCATCAAATTGGGAATTCCGACTTTTCCGTCCGAATTTTTACCAAAACTCCGGTTCTGTGGTTGGACTTTTTTGCTTGGTGTTATATGTCGTTTGGAAGAGGATGTCTTGCTCAGTAAGAATTTGTGTCGCGTTTATTGTTTCACGCTGATTTCTGTCGAATATCAACAACTGAACAAGGAGGAGTTGTTGGTGAAGACGATTTTTCTCTTTTCGGCATTTTGTTGACATTCAATAGAAATCAATAAACGCAACACATATTTTTATAGAGCAAGATATTTTCTTTTCGAATCACATATAACACCCACCCAAAAGGTCCAACCTCTGAGCAGGAGCTGTCGGCAAAAATAACCACCCTCCTTCGGACGTCCCAATTTGATGACCTAAAAATCAATAAAGGACAAGTGAGCAAATAGCACTAACACATATTCTTGTAGCACAGATCATTGTCTCCCTAATGCTTAAAAAACTACGCAAACAAATTACAAACCTAAGCGGAGAGAACAAGTGCGCAAATGGCTACTTTTTCACTTTTTCACTTTTCACTTCAACGACCTAAAAATTGTCAAAATTCATGATGAAAAAAGAAATGCAATACATGTTCTGATAGAGCAAATCATTCTCTTTCGAAAGCTATTCAGCGCTATGCAAGAGACTGCCGGCCGAATCTGCAGTGAATCGTTGAAAAAAACGGCGGGGACTTATGGGACAACCTAATATAATATCCGAATTCGAATGCCGGGAGATGATTGTCGGCATTCGAAATGATTCTTACGTTCAAAAATTTTCTGAGAGCATAAATACACATGCACACTAGGCTTTGGCTTTCCTCACTCCAGTCAGCGTATAAACCATCACTTCAGGAGATTAAGGCACAAGGCGACTACGTTTTCATGCGCGACTCGGAATGACTTTCCTTTCCGCGACCTGGCTATGGCAGATACAAGACTTTGTCGAAATTTTTCATGCTTTTTCCTCTGCTGCCTCCTCTGCAGCATTATCCCGGAGAATGCTGAACTCATTGCACTATCTCATTGCTGGAATGGAATGGACTTATGTATTCAGCCGTAGGTGTACTTTATGGACTGCGGCTTTCGAATTGATTAACGCGACGTTACTCTTAAGAAGACAAGTTCTCGTGCGCGCATGAAAAACGCTGTGGTGTTGAAGGAAATGTGAAGTCTGGTGGTGGCATCACGTGCTCGCAGCGCTATCAGAACTTAGGGGTCACCCAACAACTAACCTCATTGGTGGTTTTAAAGCTTATTCTTCATTGCGCTGTCGAACCGATGATGGAAGGAATATCGTACACAAAAACAGGCTACTAGGCTCCAACAATACATCGTATTTGCCTCCATCTCTAGCATTGTGCGACCCTTCTCAAGTACAACCTCTCGAACATTTCATCCCTATATGAGAAATCGGCAGTTCTATGAGCACCGCATGGCAGCTAAAGCGTTTTTCATGCTTTCATTCTTCATTTTTCAATAAGTTTTAACAGGAACGCCGATTTTTAAGGAGTTGATTAGCAACGCAAAATGGGAGAAAATGGTATCTGTTCCAACTTCTCAACTTCCCGTTGGTTTCTCTGCGGTCTCTCTGTAAACATTGTTGTAGTTGCGCGGCCGTATGCCTCCACCAGACACTGCTGCATTTTCTACTTACTAGTTAGAAGATCTAGGAGGTAATCGTCAAGAGACTTCTGATCCGGTGCATCCAAAACCAGTCTTAGGTTCGGTTCCTAGCCAAACCAACCGAGACTTCCACCCATCTGGGATAGAGCATGTGAGGGGCCCCAAATTTACAAAATGTCTCGAAGGGATACTATGCTTGTATTTTTCTACCGGCCTCACACCACAAATCATTATTTAGTCCAAGTACCCATCGAAGCACCTCCACGATACCAGTATGGGGAAGGTCTTTGCGACTTCTCGACGCCAGTTGCTGTTCTTGCATTTTATCTTAGAAAACCATTTTGCTGTTGCAAACCAGTTACTTTTATTGTAATTATTCCAAAAATCAGTTTTATTCGAAAAATCAGTTTTGGAGCCCCAAGTCTTGCGCAGGGTTCCATCCCTTCTTCCTCCATAATATCAATAGAACTTGCACGAAACCTTCCAAAAGAAAAGCGTTCGATAGCGCTATGTATACTTTACTAAGAGAAGCAAGAAAGCTGAAGCAATCCTGGGAACCTGCAAAGTGGACCCTCTTTCTAGACTTGCACCATGATTCGGTTCCGGGGTAGGATCCATCAATGATTAAATCCACGGGTATGCGAGGTACAAGAGGTAGAGATACCTTCAATGAAGCATTCATATCTCTTCCCTATCATATCTATACCCCTTATACCCTGCATACCCCTTCGTAAGTCCGACCACTGGGGCCGGCTTCGTCAACAATTAAACCTGTGGGTATGTGTATAAGGGGTACAGATAAAAAAAGAATCAGGTAGAGATAAGGTAAGAGTCAGAGGCGCAGGCTTCATCGAGGGTATAAGACATTGGATTCCACGCCGATTTAATCGATAATCGGATCATTGGGATAGGCCATTTTTTAAAACCCTGGAGCTTCGGATGATTCAGATGAGGGTAATTTTGAAAACCACGAATCTTCAGATGATTCAGATGAGGGTAATTATGGAAACCACGAATCTTCGGACGATTCAGATAACGTCATTTTCGGCCGAGCCGGATTTCGGATAAACGGAAACCGTATAAATCCGGCCGGATATCCGAAAATGATTCGAATCCCATGTTTAGTGGGTATCTCGACCCTTTACGCCCGCGGGTTAGTCGTTGATGAATCTCGTCCTTGATAGATCAGGGACGGGATTCATCAACGACTATATAAGGGGTAGAGATACCATGATGAAGTACATTTCTATGTCTTTTATATATCCCTTGTACCCTGCATACCCACGGGTTTAATTGCTGACAAATTCGGCCGAAGCATATAACTATTCACGTTATATGCGGAAATTCCGATGCTTCCAGAGTTGATAATCATTAGCGTCGGCAGAACTCCTGAAGCTCTCGAACTATGTACCTACGCTGCAACCCTTCTAGGAGCCGGATTCATCAACAATTAAACCCGTGGGTATGCGGGGTAGAAGGGGTAGAGATAAGATAAGAGTCAGGTAGAGATAAGGTGAGAGTAAAAGACGCAGGCTTCATCGTGGGTATCTCTACCCCTATACCCGTGGGTTATCGTTGATGTATCCGGTCCCAGGTTTTTGTGGTTAACCACGCCCAGTTTTCTTCAATCAGCTTGCCTCATCGAGGAAACTGTAGAAGGTCGCACCTGGAAAGGCTCGTTCCCCGACACATATCTTCACTCATCAACAGCTTGAAGAAATAGAGCACATAAATGGCTATGTGTCATCAGCTATGTACCTGCCAAGCCAGTGCGTTCTCTAACCCATGCAAGCTTTTACTGGCAAATCCACTCTACCACAAGACCTTTCATACAGAGCTCAGATAGTTACGCGGTACACCACTACCCTGCAGTTGAACACCTCACCTTAACTGTATTATCAAGCTCAATATCGCCACAAGCAACACCGTCAACTCCAGTCTTAGTCACATCTTCGTACTGGAACCCTTTAGAAAGCGACGAGCTGTATGCTTTCCTGGAGTCTCAAACTCACTCAGATTTCATGTGATCTTCGAAAGGTTCCGGGTGCAAGCCCCAATCTCGGCGGGGGGGGGGGGGGGGAGAGAGAGGGAGGGGGTCACCTGACTTTCTCTTAAAATCATGATTTTCATGAAAAACTGCAACATAAGGTACATCCGTGCAAACCTTATTTATTTGTTACTTATTTAAAATGTTACCAACGCGCTAGTATTAACAAATAATACATAGTAACATTAAAATCGTCTTGCGCGGCATCAATAACAACTGGCAAAACTATCCTCATGTCCTCTAACAATGGATGGAATGAGTACGCAAACCGCGTTCCAAGTTTAGTGGGGCAATTTTGGAAAAACACGGTAGAAATAAACAAAACCTGGAACAGATCCGAACTAGGTAAGCACATTTAATTGTTAACAATTTAAAGAATTTAACGAATTAACGGCTTTTTCGTTAAAATTTGGCTTAACGGCTTAATGGAAATTTTTAGAAATTTAACGAACTTCTTTCTCAGTGAGTTTATCACTTTCCCCCCAGTCTTCACCAATATTGTAGGTCTAGTTTCTCAGGAACAGTCGTACCGATCAGGACTGTTTCTGAGAAACTATTGAAATCAGCAACAATATTTCATTTGTTTGCATGATATTTTCATATTTTCTATTTGCACTTTTGGAAATAATGTATTTTGGAGCTAAAAAAGTTCTCGCTGAGCCGCCAAGCATGTGAATGAATCCACAAAGATGCTGGCCTGACCCTCACGTAAGATACGCCTATCCTCAAATGGCGCTGCTCATCGCAAAATATACTTTTGCTCGCCACCTGAAACAGTTGAGAAGAAGAGAATGTTTTCTGTGGTGGACATTTTCTAAATGATTTCATAAAAACGACGTCAACATAAAATTTTGGAAAGCTACTTTTCCTGAACTTTAAAACGTTGCCGACCGTGTCACACCCTTTCGGTCGTGTGGACCGTGACACGATGTCGTGTCACTGTCCCGACGTTGCAAAAAATCGATTGGTCCCACGCACCATGCACTCGAAAATCGTGCGTTCGTGAACGTGTTAACACTAATAGGCTTCTGGTTGTATTGTATTAATTCTTTCTGTACTAGAGGCTCGGGCTAGCATGCACATGCACATGCTCGTAGAACAGTCACACAACACGGTTTCGCAAAGATCTAAGAAAGAGGGGGATCCCGGGACCTGTCTGGCCTAGCTTACTCAGCCCGCTAAGTACCGTTCTCTTGACTGATAATTCCGTACCTATACTTCTTCCACACCCTGAAGATGATTTGTTGCTGAGAGCCTGTTTGTTTTACTGTCCTTACTTTTTGAAAGTGAATTGTTTGTTTTACGCTGTTTTTTGCACTCCACTCCTCGAATTTAGTTGTGGACCTGTTGAAGTTGGAACATATAACGTTTTCCTTGATTTTTTTTTTCATTTTAAGTAGAGTTTACAGCTAATTATATTGTTAGCGAAATTTAACGATTTGCCGGAAATTTAACGAGAAATCCGTTAAAAATTTCATTAAACAATTTTAACGCACAGAACTTCGTGTGCACTCCTGATCCGAACACCTCCGGTCAAGCAGTTAACGCTCACGCCTGGTCATGAGAAGGACAAGGACATGACTTGACAAGAGACTGCGGACGCGAAGGAGTATGTGGATGTATTGACTCTTATGAGGACGTCACGTGGATCTCCCCCCCCCCCCCACCCGATTGGGATTGCACCACGTTCCGTTCTTCAGCTGCCAAATTTTCTCGCTTTGCCAAGAAAATGTTACCAATATTTCATTTCCAGGCAAAAGAATGTCCGCACAGTCATCGATCTCGATTCTTTGGTTGGATGTGCACTTTACCTATAACGATAAATCATTCATAGATGGCGCGTCGGCGTCCATTCGATCAATCTTTTACTATCACTTGTGCGCCCGCGATGGCCCTGCCGGCAAGCGGATCGTGGTGCACTGGATAGTGGGACGTCGTGCGAGGGAAGTAGGGGTTCGGTTCCCCTGCGTTGTGGCATACTCGCATTTCATCTGACTACTTGGGATGTGAATGGCTTTGACGTCCACGCGATATTGAAGCATTTTTTGCGCATTTTATTTCAGCCGTATGCGCTTCACCCCTCGAAGAGCGCAGAACCCAGCTACGCACTCCCCTGAGTGCGCAAGGCTAAGAAAGAAAGATTTCGCGCTCTGTCGCAAATATGCGGATGTGATCGCGCAGATGTCAATTCGTTAGCCCAAATATTGCAGCAGGAGGGCGCGTGCTGTGACCGCTCGCGGCTTGGCGGAGGAAGGAGGGGGTCGAGTATTCTACCTACCCCCTTATCACCCTGGCCCGCCCGTTCCCCAACCCCTGGGCTTGCTCGAGAGTGCAGCGGCTGCCTTACGAGACAGTGGAGACGCAGACATTTGCCACGCCTCTGTTTAAAAGGCGAGGGGGGAGGGGGTAGAACGCCACTCCGTCGAGGAAGAATAACAGCGATCTCGGGCTTCAAGTAATGGTTGAACAGAAGCCATGCCGGCGCTAGAAGATGGTGATTTTCGGGTTCTCCGGTAAATTTAGGCGGAGGTTGTGATGCGACACGAGGAGGAACTCAACTGCTAGATAGGTTACCCTCCCCGATCTGCGCAGATCGTAATTTGGCTTAATATGACTTCACTACGTCATCTTGTATTCAATGTGTACTCACCCACGCACAACACGGTTTGGAAGGAGGTCAATTTTCATTCCACCACCTACGAACGGGTAGAATATTTCACCTTCCTAGTGGTTGCCCATCCCAGAGCTACGATGCGCTAGAATAGGGAACTCCAGTAACGAAAAGGGCAAAGACATCAATCATCCTGGGGGCCAGATTCGTCAACCACTTACCGGACGGTAACGGTGGAAAGCACCGCCAAACTGCTGAATCTCATATCAAGGGGATATGGCGGTATTCTAACGTTACCGGCGGTTGATGAATCTGGCTCCCGAAAGTGACCGCCAAACGATATTGAGCCTCCTCCCACGCCAAAGAGCAAACGAACGACGAAGTTGCTGGCAGTAAATTCTATTTTCGTGCAACACCTCATGCCAGATTTGGCTGCTTTACGAGGTGACCCTTTTCCCAGAGCCAGATTTGGATTTGGATTAGCCCCACCATATTTTGTATAGCAATGTCTGCTTCCAGTTATGCAGAGCACCGTACCTTGAACAGAACTCCACACGTTGAAGTATTCTGGAGAGTCAATGACGATTCCCATTTTTCTCCGCTGACCTAAACAAGAACAATGCTTTCCTGCCCCTAGCTCTGATGAAACAAAATTACCTCCACTTGTTGTGGTTTTATGGAAAACTCGTCGAAAAGCTTTGGAAATTTTGGAAACTCGAAATTTAAGTCGACCATTCAAGGGATGTTTTTCTTAGCAAGTGATGTCTATAGAGTAGTTCAGTGAAGGCAATAATGATAACCTTTATCCTTTATCACAAAGGCGAGGTTGGAAGAAATGCGACTAATACGAGATAGAAATAGTGGAGCCGCTTTTCTCATCCGCCGCATAAACAATGAATATGCTGGTTAGATGTTGATTTACCATATTCGCGTCAAGTTGGACATTCTTCTAAACAGACTGGATGCTTCTACAATCAATGTTAACGCCTCCAAATCGAACACGCTCCTTATAGTTTAAACTGCAGACTCTTCAAAATCGTTAGAACAAGTTTTTGTTTAAAGAAAAATTAGTATAACTTTCTTTAAAGTATTTAGTCCAGCTGCCATAAGTGTAACAATTTTGTGAATAGTTTATTTTCAAGACAAAATAATAAGTTAAATTTTGTTTCAAAGCGCAACAAAGCAGCAATCACATTTCCATTTAATGATTAGGTCGCGCCATGCACAAACACGTCGCAATCTTTACTTAATTGATAGTGTTAATCCTTACACAAAGTTTCAAAGAGAGGATATGTAGGTTTTTACAACTGTTTTTGTTGTTATTTTGCAGATGTGAAGCCCTATGCAAACAGAAATTTCACTATCAATCGAATAAAAATCGCGACGTCTTGGGCGAATGTATGGCGCAATCGCTTCTTTTGGCAGTAGAAAATGCCCGGCTTCCTGCTCTTTATGACAAATTTTAAAACATTATTTTCCTCAAAAATAAAAATTCCATAAAATTTCGAACATGTGTTCACTTATTGGGTAAGTAAATTAAAATTTCAAAGGAAGTGACACTAAAATTTTCCTTGAACAGAAAATTGCTCTAACCTTCTTTGAAAGCCTGATTTAATCTCGAGGGATCTCGTCTCGGTCGAAAAGATGTTCAGCTTATTTTCTAAAGCGTGAGGCTTGCCTAGAAAAGTGCCCAATCTGTCTTCAAAAGGACCAATTTGACGTAGAAATGGTGTATTTTCATTATATTTCCTAGTGGCATAAATAGCCAGTGTGGCTTCGTGGCAGATTATGGACCGATGCGCACACCTCCCACTAAGGGAAAAGTCGTGAGAAACAGAAGTGAGTGCACCTCGCTTTCCTCTACTTGGATCAGGGTGTATGGTATCCCGTACGACAACCCGGCGTTTCTGAAGGACTTGTTGAGCGGATGTGAGCGCTATACTCTGTCCGAAGTGTCGAACTTCGAGCCAGACACCTTGATGGAGTTTCCTATTTTGACCGATCTACACAGAGATTTTTGCGTTCTATCCAGTCCTCTTCGTTGGCCGTTGTGAATGCTATTTCAAGAGATCTCCAGAAGCCTACCACTTAGACATTGCTTTATGAGACGGCGGTAATGCTAACATGAAGTTTACCTCGAGCAGCACGAGCAAGCTCATGTAATTGCTTGGATATATTTAGATTGAAACTCAATACCATAATGATCGCATACTATACCAGCGACGAAAATAAGTCACTCTACATTAAGGTAGGCTGTGCTGATCTACCGGGTACTTTAGTTTGGAAAAGGCGGAGTCAGCCGTAGCGTCTAGTGGCAGTATCTTGGTGGAAGTGACCCCAAGCGTGAGGGCAGCTTGGTCTAAACGGCACTTGTTGACAGTCATGCTGCGCGACAAGAAGATGCCAGAGGGGTTGAAGAAGCAGGTCTATAGTGCCATCATCCGACCGGTAGCGCATATCGGTGCTGACGTATGAGAACTAGGAGGTCGAAATCAACGCAACACAGGCGAAGGATTGCCGCGACCTACGGCTGCTGCAACCCGTGCAGACCGCTGTATGTGAAGCGGTGGTGTCGACAGCTGGTGTTCCAAGCTCGTTTGCGATGCAGGCCACGTTTTTCATGCGATAGAAGACAGGGTTGCGAAATCATTTCGAAGGGCCTTGAGAACGGCCTAGGTGTGCCTGAAGCTGCGCTAACCTGGCAGAGTTGTTCTCGTATTTTAGTTGTTTTTGTCCTATCCTTTTGTTTCTTGTTAGATTGGAACGCGAAGACTCATTGTGTGCGCCTTGAGTAAGCAAATGAGAATAAATGCGTTAAAGTCGCTGCTGAGACAGGACCGCAAACTCAGTCCCAGTACCTCTATGAGCATCTAAATCCAAAATAGCCACCACCACCCTCAAGCCGCACTGTGTACGTATATGCTGCCCACAGAGAGATTCTTGGAACCGCCTCATGCTTCTGTGCAACCTACAAAAATTATTGCATCATAGCATACATTACAGAGTATGACATTTCCTAACCATATGATTTATGTAGAAAGCACACCGGAGCTCATTTAACTGGTATGCGAATTTCTCATTTGTCTTTTTTGACGGAAGCCGTTCTTAGTGCTCACCCATTTTATGGTCCTCGATAGCGGTCAGTCGAATTGAAATCATCATCTTTAGGCTCTAAAATGTAGGCTTTAATCCAACCCGTTAGCACGATTGTACTGAAGAGAAAAGGCCATCCCTTCGACTCTTCAAGATCGGCGGACCCATACAAGGTTGCCAATGATGAAGCATCTGAAGCACTTAAAGATCTATGTCCAACCAAACAGCATAGCCCCCTCAAACACTCTGGATAGCATCTCTTCCCTCGTATCGCCCCTAGAAAAGCTCCTTCCACCGCCTTCTGCTCTAAAGCTATCCACAAACGTTCCGCTCTGTCGCTATCCTTTTAAGCTGCTGTGACCTGAAGCGGCCCTTAGGTGAGGTATTATTGATTGAATGTTTGAGATTTCTCAACCATACGAATTAGAAAGCACATCGCAGCACATGAACTGGCATGCAGAACCTTTTCTTATCGTCCTAGCGCCTCTTAAATGCTCTCCTATATCTCTCTGAAGCGGGATTTCAAGTGGATGACATCCCACAGAGAAAATTTGGAGGTTACCTCAAGTTTCTCTGCAACCTACGAGAATTTGGCATTGTTGTTTTCTCCAGACTTTGAGAGCCTTTTACGTCGAATAAACTCTGATTACCACGATTTCGTCGCACCGAGCTAACCGCCATGATTATCCTCAAAGCACTGCATTCGTGATGTCCGATCCTCACAACGTCGTTACTAGGAAGATCCCCAAATTTTCTAGCCTTCTACGATCCATGTATTGCTGTCGGACCATCACGTCTGCCTACCCGGGAGCAAGCTCACAGCGGAGTTCCGCTCACGAACTACGTCGTGCGTCTACCAGCTTTCGGCAATTAGCCGCTCTCATTCATGATCTCCCCATCAATGTAGCGAATGTAGCGTGAATCTGCAATTTACTTCAATTAATTAATAACACATAGGTCGATCATGTAACAAACACTGACACTCGCTAAACCATCTAATAAAATGATATTCAAGACGTGATAAATCCACTCATAACATGTGTATTTACAAAATCAAGCTTCCCAAGAGGATACGGGAAGGACAGAAGGTATAACAGTCGGAATGATTCTTTGGAGAACATGGCCCACACATGTACTCGCAACACAAAAACGAAACAGTAGAAGTAGTCCATTTTCAGGATGGATCCAAGAGCCCTCGGTGCTTCCTTGTCCTACTGACAGAGCAGGAAGCACGGTCACATCATAGGAGGAGGCTGAATGAATAAGGGCGGCGGAAGGTTTGGTCCGGGTGCCACGGCCATTTTGTTCTCCTTGAGAGCGTTCTCCAGCATCCAGCCCGGTCCAACAGGCTGCAAGGGAAACAATCTGAGCTGTCAGCAGAACAGAAATCGCAGCACTCACCATGGGTGGCCGAATGGTGGGAGGATTGTGTGATGGAGCGGCTCGGGCTCCCCATCTGAGGAACAGAGGATCCTAGAACAACACGTGAAAATTCCAGGTTGTTTCTGCTAAACCATAACCAAGGAGTTTCCTTGAAAGTCGTTGATTCTCTGGGTTTCATGGATGCAAATCCGTTATCTCAACAAAGTCAATATTTATTGATGACGTTTCGTGTGATCAGTCCTTCTTCAGGTGTTTAACAAAGTGTTATCTGTGGAGAGTTAACCTACAAAAACACTACGCACCTAGGATTCAAGGCATTCTTGCACGGACAGCCAAGGAGTCCTTACTGAACCGCAAAAGTCAGCTAAAACTCCAGGTACAGAGAGAGCCACTTCGGCAATTTATAGTCTGACGGGATGTGGTCAGTCATTTTTGTAACATAGTCGACCTCAATAGCGCTTATGATGAGGGCATGAAGCTCACTGCCATCATCGTTTCCGGAGGAGAGGCGTTCCCTACACCGCCCTCAGAAAGGGGCGGAGCAAGGGGCGCGCCGAGCGCTCATCGTGAACGAGGTTTCCGGTTCCCTGCCACCACATGGAGGCATCGCGTTGCCGGCACTAGTTAAATATTACGACTCCACCAACCCGACTTCGGTCAAAAAAAAATCACTGAAACTTGTCTAGAGGGGTTATTTGGGGTGCTGATCACGAATATGACATCCGCTTTTCACGATTCGGACGGAGATCATCAGGGATGAGCAGATTAACCGTTATTCGTTATTCAGGTTCCGGCGGGTTTTGGCCTATCCGTTTTGCTGTTCGTTATCCGGTGGTTTTTGGCCGGATAACGAACAACAAAATTTGGCACCCTTATGATTAGTTAGTTGAATATAAGGACAATTTTTAAAAATCGTTTTGTGTTTTTCCCCTGATAGTCGAGATACGTTTGCAATGCTAGGCCGGTGCCTTCTCTTAGTTCTCAATGGCATAATTAGGCCAAACTATCAACCTGCTCATAGCGCGATCTGAAATGCAGAACACTGCCTTGCTCATTTCTCTTTGTGGGGTTTTCACCAAAATTCCTTCCAGCATAATATACTGTCTGGGAAAAAAAACCTATCGGTTAGAGGAGAAAGGAATAAACCTTCATACAAATCACTTCGTTTTAAGGATGTGCCAGATATTCGTCTTCTATGTACACGATCTTTTAGCTCATTGAAACTATGTTCGGCATGTGCCTAACTTCCGAGTGGTGGGTGCAACGCCAGTACTTTAATATCCTATCCTACTATATATAAAAGCGTTAGTCCGTCTGTCCTTGCGTGTCACAAACCTGTGTGAACCAGTAAACCATGTCAAACGTGTAAAGGTGACCCGCGCGTGCATGTAAAACCTGTCAAGGCTATACTCATGTGCAATGGATGGAAATGAACCAAAATTAGCGGGAAATGACCAGGTTGGGCAAATGAGTGGAAGTGTTCGAACGGACAACCACTATTGATCGATAGCATCAATTTTCGATCGGAGTTGTCGTTCAACACCACGATTTGACCAATCGGGATGCGATTATGATTATGCCGGATGAGGAGACCAATATTAATCGATGGTATCGATATTTCGACCGCAGCTATCGGTTTTCGCCCAAATTTGACCAATTGGAGTGGGAGTCACACGACATTTTCTTCGAGAGAATAGCTCCCGCTTGCAGGAAATACTCCAATATAAAGAGATTCAAACAGTTCCTAGAACAAGATAACAGTATCGATTGACCGAATAACCGATCGACTATCAATTTTTCTGCAGATTAGACTCTTCGGAGTGAGAATAGCACTAATGCGGTGGGCAGCGGACAAGGCTTAAAGGCCGCCACAGACTTCTGCGGCGCCGCTCGGCGGCGCCGCTGGCCGGCCGGCGGCACCGGCAGCACCGCTGAGCGGCGCCGCTCAGCGGCTTGACTCATCATCAGTGGGAGCGGTGACGGCGAGGTACTGTACTGTTTCTAGTCGGGACCGACTGGTGCTTAACAATAACGCGCCCCGATGACGATCGCGCGCCCGCATCGACCGTCTCCGCTCTGGATCCCGCCGCGAAAGGGCAGAGCGCAGACAGACGATTACATGAGAACTGGTCCATGACTCATTCCGCCACGCGCATGCGGCGTGAGTCAGGTAGGGAGAGTGAGCCTCTGCGTCTCGTCTCCCCGCGAGTGCCCCGTCATACGCCGTCTCCTCGACCAGAAGAATCACGTGTATAGAACGTGAACACGGTCGGAACCGTAGGGAGAGTTGGTGGCGTCGCATAGAATCGACAACTTAACATGTATTGGTTGTGTTACAACTGTTTCATGGATATGCAAAAGAAAAAAGGGAATTGATTTAGCTGTGGCTTGCGTGCGGTATGCGCTTGGTTTTCCTAACTTAGTGTATGCAGCGACACGCTTATCACGTAAAGTTTATCTTCAACATCACAATGGTAATACCAATAATACCATGAGCAGAAAAATAAAAACAAAACAATTATTACCAATGTGCTAATCTAGCGGCAAGTACATTGAGGTAGTCCTTGCATTCTCTTGTAGTAGGCGGGCGCCGTACGGTTCTCAGAAATTGATGGAACCTCCAGAGCTCGGTGAGCACTTCCACTTGTCGTTGTTGCTCATTAGTCTTATGTGGTGTGGTGCAACTTCACCTTGACGAAGTTTTATGCCTAATCCTAATACTATAAGATGGTGTGCGCTATGATTTAGCAATCAGCTGGACTTGACTGACCTCACACCCGTCTCGTAGGGATGTGGTGAGATAGCAGGGTTGATTCCAAAACGCTGCTTGGATTAGCAATTTCAACCTGCTTGGCCGTTTTGTGGCATGTAACTGCAAGGTCTGAAGTGCCGGTCATACTTCCCTTGCGAGCGCAGTGACACTGTGTTAAAGCTACGCACTAGTTTCCCATTCAATTAATCTCACTGTAGCCTCAACAGAGGTGTAATGGCGCTCTGAAGATCTGCAGCTACATTAGATGTCCTCAATGTTTGTTGCAGGTGTTTATGCTGATTTGATCAATCGGTCCACCACTCATAAGATCTATTATTGGTCGCCCGGGTCTCTCAGCTGTTGTCGCTGTTTGACTGTACTCATTCCGTCTTTGAATCACCTCTACTACTGGTAGTCTCGCACCCAACTTGCACGCACGTGGCCTCAACGGGAGAGTTGTAGACAGTGCGCTCATGAGTGAGAGGCCTGTCGGTTAGCCAGAAGTCGAGGTACATGTTGTCTGTGAGAAGCGGCAGACGCTAAAGACACGAGCGGCATGCATGTGAGGCGCGAGAGGGTGCGAGACATGGCTGCAGAAAACCCGCGCGCCGCGTTGGCACCGAGGCGCGGTCTTTATTTACGAATGGTCACCGCGCCCGCGGCGACGACTGCCGCGTGCGCGATGAGCTCCGCTGCGGTTGTGTGAGCTGTGCCCCATGACCTGCCCCAGACGCTAGGTTTGAGTTGTTGATATCACTTTCTGCTGTTGCAGGAGCTGCGGGAAAACATGGTCTGGCTCAGAAATTGAGCTCGAGTTATACAACTAAACAACGTTCTAGTGCTCATTTTTTATGATGCTTCTTCAGGAAAAGCTGAAAATATGACACGCTATCGCAGTGAAAATGACTTTGTATACACTTCCTAACACTTGATGTGCACGTTTTGATGCAGGTCTAGATATCACTGGCCGCTGAAGTCACCCAATTGCGAAGTCTTCTGCCGCGCTCGCCGCGCTATTCGTCGCGTCCGCGGCGACCTTTCGTACATAATGTCCCGCAGCCGTTGGCACCTTGCCCATGGACCAGTTCTCCGGCAATGCAGACAGACAGACGCTGGAGCTGCGCCGCCGGTGCTCAGAATTGCTGGGGATAAGCTTATAGACGTATTTCTGAGTTTTGTGTCGTTGCTCTCGATTCGAAGAAGTTGCAAGATAAGGCTCCACTAATGGTGAGTTACGGTGCTAAAAGAAGCTCCAATCCTGGCGTTCGTTCAATCGAAGTCATTTTCCTTGATCCTCAAATGGCTGTTACTATTACTATTACTGTCACTATCACTATTGCTATTACTATTACTATTTATTACATGGGTACCGATGTGTACAATGGCTAAAAAGAAATGAAAAACTCAAACACAATAAGAGCAGCAAGACAACCAAAATAGGCCAATAAACAAAAACTCGCGATAGGAAATAAGAAGAAAGAATCAACCACCGTGCGAATCAGCAGACTCTAGTCGGAGAGTTCTCTTAACGAATTTCCTAAAAGCGGGAACAGAAATAGGTAGTATACTGTTCTTGCCCAAGCGTACGTACTCAGAGCCTGGCCGATTTACAAAAAAGTGCTTCCTAACGGAGGAACATGCCTTTTCATAGAAAGGCTTACTTCGACTGCCTCTGGTGTTTGAGGGCTGAAGTTTTTTTTTAAAGTTATACTGAGGTTGTGAGCTGTTATAGCGGCGTTTTGCCGCGATCAAAACTCTAGTGCCAGGTGGGACTCGAACCCGCACCATCTGCTAACCATACAGGAATGTTCTTCGCCACCACACCACCTGCGCCGCTCGATCGAACGCAACATCCACACCTTGGTCCCAATTAGTACTCGCCCATGTATCGGGATGAGCCAACCGCTGATATCAGCATGGAACCAGTTAAACTGATTGTGTTGGTAGAAATGATACAAGTCATTCTTTCTAGGCGTTAAGTGGTTGTTATGGTTAGACAATGATTTGCATCATTTCTATAGAGACCTTCAGCTTAATCGGTTCCACATGATGTCAGCGACCGGCTCATCTATATATGGGTGAGCTCTGATGGGTCCCACGAGGTGTGGATGTTGCGTTCGATCAAACGGCGGCAGTGGCGCAATAGCGAACAGCATTTCTGCCCGGTAGCAAGTGGTGCGCGTTCGAGTCCCGTATGGCCTTAGAGTTTTGATAACGACAAAACAAAATCGTCCTAACACGTAGTATATAACAGAACATTGATCCTTCAATAATTGAGTATTGTGTCCCAGGCAGAACGTTGAAAGCAGAATCGCTATGGTGCAGTGCTGAGGGAGTTGAGCGCAAAGAGACTACCAAACAAGCAAAAATGATGAATAGTGGTAAACTCTAAGCAAGCAGTAAAGCAAATGGAACCACTGATCAATAAGAAGCACGAAACTAGGAAGGGAACAAACCCTATCACCTATGAGGCCAAATAGCGGGAGAATGATTGTGACACAAAAGTACCCAGTCACAGCACGCCAGGAAATCATTTGCTCGGATTCTTCTCTAGCCTTTCATTTCAGACCAACACTTGTAGACAAAGAGACTTGCAGGAAATAGAGCATATCCTTTTTCCCCAAAAAAACCAATCCGAGGTAGTTGCTTTATCTATGAGTCCTTGTATTACAGATATCACAGTATTGAATACCTTGAGAAAGGCTTACGAACCGAAACGTCCTGATGAAACGTTGAACTGATTGAACTTCAAAACAGGGAAACATATTCGCTGTCCCGAAACGGTGCGAGACTCCTACTCACCTTCATATCGTAGGTGACTTTGGTGTTGCCCCAGAGCTGAGGAGGTGGGCCAGCCGGTCCCGGTTGGCCTGGCATGGATGGAGGAGGCTGTTGAGTGACCGCTGAAACGGAAATTGACTATAGGGGATTGGCAGACTTCACACCTTGAAGTGAATATGAATAGCAGAAGATTCTCAAGTGGTCTCGGAATAACTGACTTGTTCCCAGCGCTGCTGCAGCGCCTCCCATCACAACATTCACCATCTCCTTGAACACGTTTTCCGCGTTCAGATCGCCTAAATTGAGATAAAGCGCAATGTGTGATTTAGGCCTTGCACGCGTACCCTCAGTACAATTCCAGAATGACCCCACAAGTAACAATAGAAAACAAGTCAACAAACGGTCAGCGAACCTTGTCCATGATTTGATATCTGGGCAGCACTGGCGTACTGCTGTTGCTGCTGTGCAGCCACTTGAGCAGCCAACTGAGCGGCTTGTTGTTGCGCCTGAATGGAAGCTCACTTAGATGCGAGAACCAGGAGACGCACAAGGAGCCGGACCTGGATTCTCTGCTGTTCTTGTTCCAGCGCCGCCTGGTGATGCGCCATGTAGGCTTGTTGCGACTGAGCATATGCAGCAGCGGCTTCGGCTAAATTGAAACATATTGTGTCACTGTACCACAACTATTTCAAAATATGCATCTGGCTACGAAGCGACCACAAAAACTCCTTAATGGTAGGAAGACTGCACGAGAACATCACAGACCTTCCTTAGCTTCCTGTATTCGCTTGGCCTTCTCCTCTTCCTCCTTTTGTGCTCTTAATTCGCTCGCTTCCCGTTCGGCCTATAAAGCGAGTTAATTTGGAATAGCCACCATAGCATCCAACTAAGAAAAAACACGTCTCGAATATGTTGGATAACATAATTTGCAATGAAAGTATAAGAAATAGTGGTGGAACACGGGTTGAAAGCTCTCTTGGTTGGATAAGCTTGAATATATTCGATATGTGCAGTCTACGACACGTAGGATAGAATATTTCGCTTTCTTAGTGGTATTCCCGCCCAGCGTTACGACAGAATAGTGAACTCTGGCAAAAAGGTAAGCAAAATTCGTCACCTTCTTAGCGACGCACCCCGACCTGTATTGCGCCGACGTGCTACTACATGTCGCGGGAGTGCCACTTCCACTTAGCATTGGAGACCTCAAATCGAACTGAACTCATTTTAAGGGCACCAAAATGAATTTAGGATCTATCCTAGTGAGGGACCAGTCTGCTCCAGAGCGGCGTTAAAATTGAAAGCGAACTAATTTAGATTGAACTAGTCCACGACAAGCCCTTTCCTTACAACTTCCTAACCGCGACAGGCACCATTTCTCGTGTTCGTTTCGCTTTTGTAATTCCACGCCCGAATAGGATAGATCCTCATTTTTTAATTTTAAAACTTCACTATTAAAACCCGTACATACACCAGAAATGATTGCACAGATTGAGAAATCATAAAATTTGGACAATGCTAACCATAGTTTTCATGTTCGTGGGGTAGATTGAAAACCATAGTTTTTATCTACCCCACGAACAGAAAGCGCCCTGTACTCGTCCAGTACGTTGCGACGCATACATGATTGATGTTAATGTTGTTTGTTATTAGTGTAGGAGTTATGTTTAAATCTTCGGTGCAGCAGGAGCACCCGAAAAAAAACGCAATTCCTGGCAAAAAATAACTGGGAGAGCAATCTTATAGCTTTTCCAAATACTGTGGTTTCGTTTACAGGTGAGATTGTTTAACGATCTAGACAAACGGAAGTAATAAGCAGCAAGTGCTGTTAACGCGTGCCCCCTCCGCAGGCGATGATAGCGATGGCAAAATGGATTTGGCAGGGCTTTAGACTACGTGGCGTCGAGGCAGGTCAAAACGACAAGTCAAAAACTGACATGGGAGAAACAGAGACGTCACACCAACGTTTTTCCTGTCCATCATAGGCATTCCTCTCTGCCGTTATCTTTTAGTTTCCTATAATTTTCCCTTTTAATAGACTTGCTGTTAGTTTTGGTGTCCTTTGTCAAAGCGTGCTATTGAGAAGTTTCCTTGTAGCACCAATTAGCGCCCAATTCTTCACACCAAGAAAATAGCGCTCCCACAAACCTAATAAGCTGTGTGCCGTACAAGTAGATGGCGAAATCTCTAGATTCAACACAACATTGCGCAGATAGGGATTTTAAGAGGGGCCTGAAGACGAGATCTAACAAATGAGGTAGGGGCGGCTATGAATGGATTAGAGCATTGCCTTTAAATAATTTGACCTTCTCTAAACGTGCTCAGCTTGCTTTTTAAACCGCCCAGTTTGATCTAAAGTGCGAGTTTTCTTCCATTGTGCCGTTTAAGGCGAACACCGCGCAAATATGAACGAGAGAAACTGTCAAAGAACAGAAAGGTTCGTAATAAAACGCGTCACCTTTTCCCGCAGAGACTTGCGCCGCTTCTCCACGTCCTTCTCCCATTCTTGAAACTGTTTCACGTACGCATCGTAAGCATCTGTTCCAATAGAACTTCTGAAAGGAAACAACTGCCGTCCACACTAATTCATTACGCTGAATCATACACACACACAAACAAACAAGCGTAAGAATGGGAATTTTATAATGCAAATTCAATCCCTAGTAACATATTCCATTCCACTTCGCTTATCCCTCGGTGCTAAATCACGACTGTAAAATCATTATCACAATACATGAGCGCTTATCACGAAACATTTCCGAAAAACATTGCGGATATGCACCCCTTCAATCAGAAGACCGTCTTGTTCCAAACTGGCAAGCCGACGTTCTTCGAAGAACGTCTTCCTGGTGTACCGTACTCAATATCAGTACGAAGTTGGATTCAATGTTCCCGGATTAAACGTGCGTTTTCTATTTTCGTGCTCTGTTCACGATTTTTCAGAAAACTGATGGACAGCAGTTAAGGAGATTTACTAGATTAACCTTCTCTAGCCAGTGCGAAGCAGCAAGGGGGTGGTCACCATGTGAGGCTGTTCTACAAAACATTCTGTGCTGCACTAAGTAAAGATTTATTCACAGCGTTGGTCTGGCCTATCCCTGAGGTGAACCAAACTGCGCCACTTCTGATGGCACACGAGTAGATGTATTTAACTACTCATGTGCTTTCTTTCGAAGGTGGATAACCAACGAATGCAATTTGACCACTCCCCCCCCTCCCCTCTCCTGAGCCACTTTGTGCGTTCTAGCCTACTCCAAGCAAACATTTAATTTTCACTACAATGGAGAGACGGAGAAAATTGATTAAAAAAAACAAAGGCGGCGTCGGCTCTCTCATGGCGAAAGGTCCACCTTATAGAACCCAATGAAAGCAAAAAACGTGAAAACAAGCTAAAATAGACTTAAATAAGGATGACGCAAAAATCCAACAAACAAGAGACAAAAATAGAAAACGAATGGAAAGACAGAAAAGTACCTCAAAGATCTTCCACATCTTCATTGGGAAAACAAAGTAGAGGATGGAAAAAAACAAGTATGATACAATGTCACATCCAGTTTTCAGTCTTATCTCGCTTTGTCTTGAGGCAGTCTTGACTTGACAAAGCCACTTCGTCGTGGCCCTACCTACTACTTTTACCTAACATCTGAGAATCTAGCGCCGATGATCCGATAATAGTCTCTTTGACACTCCGTTGTTTTCGCCACACATTACATATTGAAGCTGTGTAAAACGTGGTATGGAGACGATCTCACTTGATATTACTGTCTGTTTCTCTCGTTCTTAGCAAAAGGTGGTTGCATTGAAATGTGTCTTCTGTACTTCCTAGGCAAGACAAAGATGTGATCAGTGTGGACACTGACAAAGGTATCCACCAAGTCCAGGCACATAGTAGTGATGAGGCAACTCAAAATCGGGGTTTCGGTGGCAACGAACGGACAACGTTGGGGTTCAAGCAAGGCGGAGGAACACACCTGTGGCAGGACTAGGTGGAGGAAGTGCCGTAGAATAACCCGTAGTTTGCGTAATTGAAGGCTTAGATTTCAAAAAGATGTTTTCGGCATAATTGATGAAGCACTCAATCAGAGTATGTGCCGAGCTATCTTCACACCGAAAAGTAGTTCTCCATTATGCCACAAGTGCACTTCGCTGGCGCATGTCTAGAGCGGGGAATCCACTCTCTTTCTCCTCCCGTGGGTCCAATAAATTTCTCGAGAAACTTTTCGAATAATAGACGTTGACTCTGTGATTATATAAGGATATCTAATCGTAAGTTTCCGGCATAAATCAGCCAGCTATGGCATACATGCAGTTTGGAGCGCTTCTCTAGACTTCCGCATTACATGAGGGATTAACGATGAGTATATTTACATGTGGAGATCCAGACAAAAAGTAGAGCAAACAGAACAAAGTATTTTAAGAAATAGAACAGAGCGAATAAAATGCATATTGGTAAATACGAACGACAGACAACAAAGGCAGGGAACAAACTGTCAAGAAACGCCCTATAGATACCTGTCTAAAAGAAGCTTTTTGAAATTCAGTTCCAGCTCTAGATGTGAAAATTCCGACCTTATATTACTTCGGACTTTTGGAATTTGGATCTTTATCTGGCCAATTCTAGTGTTTGTGCTAGATGATGAACAAGATATATGCTGAAGGTACGGGAAGACCTCTTTTTGTGTAGATCTTCAATGAAAATGTGAACTTGGTCGCATTTATGCTCGCCGAAGCAAAGCTGTCTCGTTTGAGTTCGAGAAACATGACCATCATACACTTTCAATGCCCTTCGCCATATTTGTCCGTACTTTACACGAAGGTTTTCTCAGCACAGTGACAGAGGGAACGCTCAGCCTTCAAATGCAGGCTATGACGATGAGTGTAACATTATATTGTGAACTTCAAATGTCTCTTCAAATGAAGGCCATGTACCTACATTTCTAACAGAAGAAGCTTCAAAATTAGTTCCAGTCTCTGTGAAGGTTAAGCTGTGTGCCAATATTTAGCCCTATTAAAAAACCCTGCTGAAGAAAGCAAGGATGCTTTCAATACGAAACTGTTGCAAACAAGTACTCCTTTGAGAGACCCGTAGGAAATTTTTGAATTGAGTTGCCTGAAACCGATTAAATTTCGGAGGCGGTGTAGCTCATTGTACCTCGACTGGCGACAAGCTCGGGGAGGGGGGGGGGGGGAGGAGGGGAAGCAGCATGAACAACGCTATATAACGTTTTGGGCTGAAACTAAAAATTTTTGCAGCACTGGAGCGCTCTATCCCTACGGTGAACTGAGATAGGCCAATTGGGCATACATGTGCGTTCTTACTAAGACGGATAACGCTGAGTGCTAGGTGAGCACCGAGCCTATCTGCACCCTTCGCTTTTGCAATGGAATCTAAAAAGCACCCTTATGCAGCACGAGGTGACCAAAATGTTGAGGGAGTACTAGTTTACATAAACAGAAGCGTGTAAGGAGAGCAGGCTACGACATTGTGTGAAGTTCCCTTCTTGCTTACACGAAAACTCAAAATTTTGAAAGAAAACGTACTTATTCTTCTCCTTCCATTGGTCAAACTGAGCTTTATAATCACGATACTGCTTTTCTAGCTCCTCTTCTGCCGAGGTCTGTAAAACACACCTACATTAATAGTCAGAAGGCTTATCGAATAGCACAAACTGCGCAGTATCGTTTTTGGAATGACGAACGATAAGGATTCGATTAAGAGAAAGAAACGATAACTCAAAACATGCGCGAAATGACATAAACGACGAGGTCACAGATAGCCACAATGCGTATAACTAGTTCAAAGGAGAGCTCTGCGGACATACCTTCTTTGCTGTCGTCGTCGCCATCTTCTATATGAAAAGTGAGCCAAGAACCAATTTCTGAAAAGCTTCAACTCGGAAAAGTCCTTTTCGCCACACGACACTGCAAGAGACGATCGCCTGTTGAGCAACCCTGCCGCATCGGCCGCGCCCACTAAATCGCGCCGGAGCGGACAGCTCGTTGTTTGCAGCGATGTAGCGCGCTATCAGCAGCGCCCTCCTTTCATCATAGATTGTGGTTGTTTTCAGGCTTCGCTTCGCTGCCGGTTGCGCTTCCCGCTCGGGTCTGCGGTCAGAGTCCACTTGCTCAAAGTGTCGCTTCCAGGATGTACAAAGCGAGCCAGTCTGCAGTGTCACGGACCGCGCTGCCCTCGATTCAACACAAGCAGCGGTCGTCGTACACCTTCCACCAGCAGCGGCCACAAGTGCTCCAGAAGGCGACGGAGAAGCGCCCAAGTACGTTGGTTCCTCGTCGTGCCAGAGCCACGTCGTTAGACGAGCTCGTCAAACCCGTCCGCATAGGGGGATGACCAATTAACGCGTCCGATCTTGATAACTCGCGGCGGGTTCCAAAGGACGACCACATCCCGGGGCCTGCGAGGCGGTGTCTGATGGAGTGCCTGTAGTTCCGGGTGCAAGTATGAAGGGGGGGGGGGTCTGCGATCGACCTCATCCATGACAGCAGCCTTAGCGCAGCTGAAGCAAAAACTAAATTTGGTACTAAGCGGGCGGCTGTCCGATGTACACCGGCAATGTGTCTTAAAACGGGTAAGTTAGGTCAGTCACACCCCGGAGTTCCTTCCCTTGCATAGTTCGAAACCGTGCTTATTTGAGTACCCGCTTAGTACCCTAAATTTTCTTCTGCAGTTGTGAGTAAGTGACCGTGTATAAAACTTTTAGCTCAAAGCTTCTTGAGCAAGTATAGTGGATACCATTAAGTTTAGAGGAAGCAGACCCCACTAAATTGTAGAAATCAACTAGAATTTGCTGCCACCGTAATCCAAAGCTTGATTGGGGCGCGGTTGCTGCGTTCCTACTGTTCATTCACGCCGTTCATGGCGGGTTTCCACCAGACTTCTAGTGTACCATCGTAGGTTCAGCACATTCTACTGCACTCCTATTTGAGTAATTTTGACTTCCACAATAACAGCTGTTGGGGAGTCTTACTGCTTTGTTGAAAAGTGGAGCAAGAAATGTTGTTTCTCAAATACCCTATGCGAGATACTGCCAGACGGATCGCGGCGCAGTGGATGGGGTGCTGCCTTATGCGAGGGAGGTCGGAGGTTCGGTACTCCCGCGTCGCGGGACTTTTGTATTTCAACTGACTGATTGAGATTTGAGCGGTTTTGACGTTTACATCATTTTCGGGTGTTTTGAGAGCATTTTTCCTGCTGTATGCGCCTCGGCAGAACCCAGCTACGGACTTCCCTGGGCGTGTAATGCAGTTTCCACACGAGCAGCTCGGATGGACACATCCCATAGTCCCTTCCCTAGCCAGGTTCTGCTATCGTCGAGCAGAACCCAGCTGCGCACTCACCTAGGCGACGAAAGCATTTTCCACACGAACAGCTTGGATGGAACTCAAAATCCATTTCGATCTGGTTTTAGCGGCCATAGATCCACTCGTATGCGATTATCACTATCTTCTAATATCAAATGACATTTAAATTCGTATTTAGGGATGTACAATGTAGGAAATTCTACGTCACCATATCCGACTGCTGCGTTCTGTTAGGTGGAAGCTCATAGGCTGCCCCCCCCCCCCATCTCTCGCGCATTGCGTCGAGGCTTGAAATGAGGCTAGCGGAAACGTTTGAGAAAAGTTAGGAAGACTGATGGCAGGTTTCTTAGAAACCTCCAATCATTTCCGATCGCTCTTTCCTCGTCACAGTACTGCTAGTTCCACCCTTACGCTTATGGATCTGTCAGGGTAATATATGGCACATGACTATGCTATCTTTTGTTCTACAGTCCATCAGAGATATAGTGAACTAGCGTTTTTGTGGTTTGTGAGCTCGTTCATGCACTCTTCATCAAACAAGTCTTACTGTTGGGATGAGAAGGTGTTCATGAGATCATCATCATCATCATCATTTTCAATAGCGTTTGTCCCGCTTGGTGGCGGGGTCCGCTCTTCTGGTGTGGTGACGCCACTTCTCCCGATCAAACGCTTGGTCGGGATGGACACCAGCTAACTTCAAGTCCATATGCAACCTATCTAGCCAACGTTGTTTCGGGCGTCCTCTGGGCCGTTTTCCAGGGACTTCAAGATTCAGGCCAATCTTACACACGGTGTCGTCGTTAGCGCGAAGGACGTGGCCATACCATCGTAGACGTGCTTCGCCCAACTTGTCAGCTATCGAGGCGACACCGAACCTTTGTCGCATGGTTTCATTGCGAACGCGGTCCAATCGCGTTACTCCAGCCGTCCACCTTAGCATTTTCGTCTCCATTACACTGAGGCGGCTTTCAATTTCCTTCGTCACAGGCCAGCACTCAGCATCGTACGTCGCTGCTGGGCGGACGACTGCTCTATACACCTTTGACTTGAGGTACTCAGGTATTGTCTTGTCGCAAAGCACCCCAGTCAACGAACGCCATTTGGACCAGGCTGCACTCACACGTGCGTTCACCTCCAACTTTAGACTCGGACGTGACTGTTCATGGAAAAGAAGATCATGGAAAAGAAAAGTGCTTTAGCTCTTCGACCAGCTGTCCCGTATTCTGGGGTGCGCTGTGCCGACTCTTGTCACTTCACTTTTCGTAAACACGCTAATTGAGACGCTCTTAAGGCCCCCGCACGCTTCTGCGGCAACGCCGCCGCCCTATCCTTCACCATAGGGCAGGGACGCAGAGCTCACCGGCAGCGGCACGGGCGGAGACTGTCTGAGCTCTAGCCCCTCGATGAGTCATGCCGCTCAGAGGCGCCTGCCGCCACCGCTGAGTGGCATGACTCACCGTTTTCGCCGTCCGCCGCTCGCCGCAAAGGTGTGTGGAGGCCTTTGGGAGTGTTGGTAAACCTCTATCGTCTCTATCGTAGATATATGAGGGCATTCAGTTGTCGAATCAGACCTTGAAAGTCCTAGGAAAATGGAGAGGGTTTCAGTTCCTTAGGCAACCCTGGAGTGTCGCTCGTGAAGCCACCTGTGATCTGCTTGAAGCAGGTGGCTCTTGCCACCTACTTCACTTCCTAAAAAATCCTTCCTTTCTACGGTTTCTCATAAAGGCTTCAATGTAACTTGTTAAAAGTATCAGACCCTAGCGTGATGTGGCTGCTCTTAGTTCCTGTAGATTTCGTAAGCCGTCGTCGTTCTACGAGACTTCTTCTCGAACAGCAGAATATGGAGAAGTCGGCCACCGCCTATATCCTTCCGTCAGGATTCTGCCGCGCTCGCGGGGGCGAGCAGCCCACAATCGGTTACAGTGGCGACAAATTCTGGTCGATTTCAATAATTCAGTCAGACCCTTGCTGAACTTGCACCTAGATCGGTCGTATTTGAATGAGTGAAAGTTTGTGAAAAATTATTTTCTTGAGCGGAGACGATGTAGTCGCTAACAGTAGGAGTCATCTTGAATCTTCTTTTTTGTCAGATTTTGTCTTTGATATCTTTCCTTTTAAGTGCCATCGAAAAAGGAACGCGATCAACTGATTCTTCAATCTGAAATGTGAGTTCTTCAGGCTTCGCGTTTCGAGAATAGTCTCATTCGATGTGACCGATAGCTTTAAGCGTAGGCTTAATCGTCCCTGAGTTTCTACTGTTGAATAACACTTTAATTTCTGTTCCAGCCATCTGCAGATCCTATTTTTGACAATGTCGCAGGCTTTATCGTCAACAACGGCATTTCTTTTTCTTTATGACAGTAAAAAGCTGCGCGCATGCAAATAGAAATGGTGCATTGACTGTTAAACAGTTGAGAGCGATGTTTTTGACGTAACATTTTGCAGTGATTCTCAATGACTAAGCGCACGTTCGGCGATTAATCACGGGATGTAGGCATCGGAATGACTTTGCAGTGTTTTCCAAGCATTAATAACCCTCATTGCTGTAAGAACGACTCATATGCAAGTGAACCCGCTATCAGATGGCAGCGGACTCGTTAATGCTCGCAGAGTCGAAGGGAGATTTCCTGTGCAACAAGTTTTGATCATGTAGAAGGTGAGAGGCCGCGCGTTCTTTCCCTAGAACGGGTTGTGCTTTGCCCGCTCTGCAAGTCCAGGGGACAAATTCATCAATCAATTCTTACCGCCCTTCAACGGTGAAAATACCGCTCAAACCCCCGATATGACATTCATCAGCATCAGGTCTGGCGGTATTTTCACCGTTAGGGGACGGTAAGCGATTGATGAATTTGGTCCCAGGTTGTTTCAAGCTTCTCTGCTCATGAAATCTCGGTACATTTAGTCATTGTTGTGAATAAAATGTGGGTGTGCCACCCACCAAGTTTAATTGATGCTGGATGCTATGCGACTTACTGGGGGAGGGTCACTCTTTTCTAGGAGCGGATTTCTTCTGTGTACAGTTCACGGAAGATGATCATATTACGCTGAGCTTATCATGGTCCTCGCCAGCTCTTAGGATTCCAGTGGAATCCGAAACTATACCCTATACGCCAGTAACTACAATAGTAAAATACTATAATACTAATCATCCTCGACCAAGCTTGATTGCTTTTCAAGGCACGCATTCAATTCTTCGGATAGCTATAGTCGTTATCTTGCGCTTATCCTATCTTCCTAGGTGAAGTAGGCTTTCCTTAATAAATTCGAGTTTTTTCAGCTTGCAATAAAATTTCTAATTTTCATCCTTTTAGATCCGTTCCGGTATTCAATAAGACGAAACTGAAGCGTAACAACACTCCACTAACGCTGACTCCTCCATCGACACCGTCCTCACCTTTGATTGAACAGCAGATCGAATTCCTTCATAATTGTAAGTCTCAATGCAGATTTTCCGTACGTTTATATCACTATTTCACACCAGCGCTCACGTTTGTAAAACAGCTGCCGTGCACTTTTGGTGCGCCCTGTGCGAACATATAAATTGCGAAGAATTCCCCGTAGGAAGGAATACGCCTGACCGAACTGCATCGCCACTCGATTCCAAGAAACCTCTCGGACAAAGGACACGAGGATCACAGAACTATGTTTCGTTTTTGCTAAATGCCCCTGGATGGTCCAAAAATGGCAAGAAACTGAATCACTTCTGGGCGGGCTGATAAGGCAAAAGTGGCACCTGGAATGGTGCTGAAGTGCTCAGAACTTGACCTACAAAAGGTTTGGAGCTCAAATTAAAGTTAGATTATAATAAGTGGATAGCGTTAGTGCTGCGATCCCCCTCTCTTATCACTTAGGACGACTCGATTGTGGCCGTGCCACAGCAACGCAGCATGTTGTACTTCGGCGACGCGTAACACTGTCGCCGACGTTGGCGTCAACATCGTCACCGAAGTATAACATAGGCCTTGGGATGTCATGTGTATCACATTTCGCTTCACTTGTGTTAATTTGTTTGAGAGAGCGCCCAGACACGCATTCATTCGTCCCTGTCGCGTGTCTTAATGGATCCGGTCCTGTAAGCTCCTTGTGACACTTAAATTCGGTTGCTATCATAGCTTTCACGAAGAAGTCCTGCAGGCGTGGTGGTGTTCTTTTGACATCCCGCGAAATCTAGTCGGTGACATCTGTCATTCGAGGGTATCAATGAAACGCATTGAGCCGGCCCACCTAATTTTCGACGCCTGGTTCATGAAGCAGTGTCCTATCCTCGAACGTCAACGAAACTCTAGGCACTGGTTTCTCACAGTTGAATGAATTGTCCTAATCTTAGCACTGTCGCTTCGATCCCTCGTTGCCCTGATCGCATGTACGTCTTGCTTTGATAAAACCTGTTATACCGAGGCGCATTTATGTTAGCGGAGGAAGAACAGCAGAGTCAAATAGGTGGGCGTTCTTGGGCGTTCTTCGTCTTCTTCACGAATTCTTCGACGCTGTTGAATGCTCCCCAAGCCGTTCGTTTCCTCCTGCCCAGCTCCGGCACCAGGCCGCTGGCCATATTGACTTCGCCACCTGGATACCCGCAGCTGTAGTATTCGTAACTGTTATTTCTGTTGAGCGAGAATGAGGCATGAGAAACTCGTCCGCGTCTTATGGGCATCGTCTCCATTCGATTCATCTGCAGTACAGCGTTTACACTGAAACATCGAGAATCGGCCAGTATTTCCTCCGCTTGGTTAATGCCCTAGGAGCCAGATACCGTCGGCGAAGTGCAGATGGTGGGGGCGCCAGCTGTCGACCTTCACGCGTACATCCTCGTTTTCCAAGTCATACTTGGCTTCGGAGGGTGGCTCATGCTGGAATAGACTTAGTGAAACCCTTTTGGATGCGAAGCTTCATTTCCGCCTGGGTTTTTCTAATTATCAATCTATGGAAGAAGATGAGACGAGGACACAGTTTTCCCACTAGTGAGGAGTACTAATTTCCTGCAGAGGAGTGCTCCACCGAAACAGAGGCATTCTTCCACAGAAGTCTGATATTTTCCGATGGATTCCTATTCTTCAAAAGTGGGTTAGAATTAGCGGCGAAGAATAATCTAAAGGCGTTGGAAACCTGAACCACTTCTGAATCACTTTAGTGCATCCACTTCTTTTTCGAATTGATTTGAGTTTGGTTTCATTGATGTGCTGAAGTGTTCATCCTGTTGCTACAAGCAAGCTAGCCTACGGTGAGGAAGAGCTAATAGGTTCGATCATTTAAGTACTAACATGAAATCGTCTGAGGAAGTTATATGAATAGAGGTGTAATCTGAAATGTCAACTTTATTTGCCTAGAGACTTCGACCAGTCTTCTGTCTCTATCATAATTTGTTTTGGCTTTTAATGTTCCGTTTAACCTATTCTTATCGAGAGTAGGCCATTGTTCCCATCCTATAATCCGTTCTTTAATTTCTTCGAGGTTAGTGAAACGACACGACCAGACATGTGACGAAGGGGTAATGTCCTATTTGTCCATGGGTAGTCCTAGGTTTTTATAGGTTTTTATTTGTGCGTACTTCCTTTTAATAATTTCGTGTATGCCACTTGGGTGTAGAATACAGGGCGTCCCTCAAAGTGGTTGGCGAATGATGACCTTCTAGTGCTCTTTTGGCCACTGGTTAATGGCTAGTTGCCTACTGGATGTTCAAGATGGTTATCACGGGAACTTGATGGCACCACTGGGCAGCCTTCATGGTATGTGATCGACCAATCAGTGTCTGTCGATGTTTTCATGTATTGCTAAGGGTTTGATGCCGGAATCACGGGGTTACGATGCCGACAGAAAGAGCTTTCCAATAGACTAATAATATCAGTTGACCTTAAAGGATAAAGGCCAGCATTAATCGGTACCTATTATGGAATGTGCCATACATCCTACTTCAATAGGATATCCTGGAGGCAAGCTGAATGCGTACTTGGCCTGGTTATGACTCACTGTGTTGAGTCGATGACCGAATCAGGTGTTTATCCTTTCTAGACATGTAGGCATTAGTTCGCCTACCTGAAAGAAGTGGTCTTGGTGGGCCTGGGTGGGACCCAAACCATGAATCGATCCATGGTGACGAGAATCAGCTTGTATGACTGCATCCCAACCAATCGATATTTTTCGATATTATCTATTTTTGTATTATACCTGGAGGTTTGGGCGCGTGCACCCAGGACAACTTAGCCTTCTATCCCTCCAAGGTCGGTCAATTGGTGCTAGAGTTGTCTGGGAAAGATAACTTGTTCATCGGCTAGCCACCGCAAGTCATTGTATGACCAAATGCGCACTCAAATCGCCTCCACGACATCCCTTAGAACTAGAATGCGCGGCGCATCCTAAAAGGGATTGAGTAACCCTGTCCTTTACCCTTTATACCTAAAGTTTTAAGATGGACTGTTCATAGTCCATGACGGGAGCGACTAATCGCCTGGTCAAAGGATCCATATCGATTTCAACGCGTTCGACATATGAATATGTTTGCATTTGCCGTTCGTTTTCAGCTTGGCGATCGTTTCACGAGACACCGAGTGGAGAAGAAGACCCGACGATTGTTGTTTATCGCCGAGGCAAAGAGCTGCCACAGGATTTCGAACCGTTCAACATCGATCGTTTCCTTGCTGAGAAGCTGCTGAAGGAGCTGGACATCGACCCAAAGTTCGCCATTTTCTGAACAGCCTTCTGTAGTAAGCTGTTCGGCCGTAGTTCTTAGATGTATAGTGTTTGCTGTAAAACGTAGAGTAGATATAGACGTTAGTTGTTAGGATAGGCCTTATTAGTGTGAATTATCTCGTTGTTCTGTTTGTTGTTAGACGCGTAGAATGCATGCATAGATAGTAGATAGCCTATAGCTTTAGTTTTAAATGTGGTAGATTTGACGGTACGAGTTGTCACTTCTGGTTTCCCCTATTCTCGTCGTTGCACCTTCCCCGATTGAGTTCTCATAGCGGTCGGTTAGTTCGACTCTATGAGGTCAAAGTGAGGACCTCGGTCCTCTCCTCGCCTCTGCACCCGTCCGTGTCCCCTGCGGCCGTTGTTCCCCGCTCGCCAAAGACATCCACAAGCTGCTGGTCTGATCACTGCTTAGAAGGGACGTGCAGTTCCTACCACTTCACTCCTACTCGGTTAACCCTACGCTCCAGTTCTCGACTGAGAGGTTGACGGCTCGCTGGTCGTGTGTCTCGAATACTTGGTAACTTTGCAGCCATACAAAAAGGGAGTTCCTACGAGTTTCTCATAATACGCTTTCCCTCCTCATCATATTTGCGATAAGACGTGTTGCTCACTGGACGATGGCTGCATTTTCGTTCGTTGTTCCTTTGGCAGTAGAATGGTGCCTTCGTAAGTTTTCTGTGAGTCAAGCATTTCCTGTTCTCTGTTAATTTCCGGTAATTTGTTGCTGCTGTAGTGTCGTTGGTTTACTTCTTTCCAGTTTCTCTTTCATACGACTGCATTTTTGTGATTTCGTTCATACATAAACTTCCTTCTTACATTGTTGGACAGCGGCGGTGGCGTAATTACGATCTACGGTCATTTTTGGCGAATTTTTGGCGATTTACGATTAACGACATTTGGGTCGTAAATCGTAAATCGCAAAAAATTCGCTGTGACAGAACAACGCAGCTTTGTTGATAGGCCACTCGAGCACTTTCCTGGCAATGGAACGGAGCTAGCCTTTTTTCTGACCACACTCCAGCACAACATCTCACATTCGAATGGTCTGAGAGCATTTCGTTCCAGTCCACAGAAAAACATGAAAATTCTCCTTGCACTGGAATGAAGATGATCACCTGCTGAACCATATTCTATGCGGCAGCCACGGCCTAGTCAACTTTTAACTGTTTCACCACTTGTTCACCACATAGACGAGTTTGTCCGACGCACGCGAGTAGAACTCATGCAAAGCCATCAAGGAATGTTGGACTTGATTGGAGGCTGTGGAATAACAGCTAAGCTGTTGGAAAGAGTAAAACAATCATGTTTCAGTCTGATTATCACTGCACGTCATGGCGTGGAGTATATCTGCATGTGAGGTGCGCCTTAAGAAAAACGTATAACGTTTTCATGACAAACTGAAAAAGTTTGACACTTTTGGTCCCGTTTTCAGAGGTTTGATTGAGACTGTTGCGTTAGCCCCATGCGATCCATTCAGAATGCTAAAGACTGAGCAAAAGATACGATAACGCTCGTTAGAAAAGTAATGGAGAGCAGAACAGGGGAATGCAAGCAGTCGTCAATTAGTAATGCAATATTTTGGAGTTTCCGAAATTTAACACGTGCAATCAAACCTGCGAGCGAAGTAAATGCCGAACATAATTGGCTGGTATCGTCGAACACAAAGCATGACGTTAGTCAGTCCCTGTTTGAGATGCGCCATCCATTCTTCCTACCTCTGTGGAATATCGTAAAGGTGATTTGAGTGTGGGTTTGCCTTAGAGAAGGAATTCCGGTTGCCGCCGATATAGAGGTCAGGGTTTTATCCTTCCCAGGCAAGTCAGGTACCAAATTACAACCCAGCAGATATGGAAGACTTGACTGCCCGTGGTAGGATCCTTTCTTTTCTTTCTTGATTATCAAGAACTATTCTGGAGCACGCGATAGCCATCCTTCTCCGACTTCTCTACCATGGGTTTCTCCGTATATGTTTCAAATGCACCTTGTACGACCAGTTAAACCACTTTCAATTCAGGCTGCACCTTGCTTCTCTACTTTTCTTCTAAAGAATGCCACACAAATATCTTCTTTTATAATTTTAAGTCAAAAATCCGACTAAGATGAGGGTCCAAAAATGTGACCATACTCTTTCAATCGTCACACAATTCCTTCCCGTCTGCTGCTGGGTACAATTCAAAATGTGGGAAAGCTAAGAAGTTTAGTTGTGTCATACCATAGAATTGTGCCATGCGCTCACCTAGTAGGGGATGCTTGTTGGATTATTTGTGCAAATATGTCTTCGTCGAGTTGGCCAGCGATCAAATTATTTTCATTTTGGTTTTGGATGGAATGGTTTTTGTTGGTTTATTCGGAGTTGTTGCGGTTGTTTCTACAAAATCATATTTTTATGTGCAAGCCAATGGCTAGTAGAATGATAAACATTTTGATCGTCCAAGCAATGTAAGCTTTTTAATTGGGCACCCTGTATAGGCGCCTTTTAAGATAGCGTTTTTGAACAAGCACTTTATTTTGGTTCTCCAAAAACCTGTCCAGCTTGAATTGAAAGGTGCTAGTTGATTTTAATTGCTTCCATCTTAATTAAAAAAGTGTCCACCTCAAGCTGAAAACGTCTCAATAAAACATAGTTAGCTTCGAATAGCTTTAACATAATAGGAAAAAAATCAAGGAAATTAGATGCAATATAAGTCAGGCACCTCTTACGATTTCTGTTTACGATTTACGATACGACGATTTTTTTCGTAATTACGATTTACGATTTACGAAATTTCGGATTCCATTTACGCACGTGGGCGCGTGTAGCGCAGTCGGAGGAGGCGCCACTGCCGCGTGCACCCGATACCAGGTTGCTGGTTCAGATTTCCCGCCCAGGCCAACCAAGCCTTCGATCTCTCCGGGGTCGGTGAATTGGTACCAGACTTGTCTGGGAAGGATAAAGCACTGACTTGTACATCGGCTGGCCACCGCAAGTCATTGTATGGCCAAATACGCATTCAACACGCCCCCACGACATCCCGTAGAAGTAGAATGCGCTGGCGCATCCCAGAAGGGATTGACTAACGCCGTCCTTTATCCTTTTATCCT
The DNA here is from genome assembly GCA_947396885.1 of Heligmosomoides polygyrus polygyrus. NCBI lineage: Eukaryota > Metazoa > Nematoda > Chromadorea > Rhabditida > Heligmosomidae > Heligmosomoides > Heligmosomoides polygyrus. Next base: position 31,958,366 of record OX377204.1, on the reverse strand, counting down.
TTATTTACGCACACCCCTGGTAGACAGTAACGGTTGATCGACAGTGAAAGACGTGACGTTGGTGCTGGCAACACGTGTGACTCAATATGGAGAGGAAGAGGAGAAGCAGAGATTGGAACGTGGTAAGCAGTAAAATCGCCCGTCAAGAAGCGCGATCAAACTCGACGTGAAGTGTCTTGTCGCCACTCCTGACCACGAATAAGGTCGAAGCAACTGCTCGATTCGTCTACGCTGTGGTTAATTGGTTCTTTTCACGCGAAGTGATCAATATAATGCTTTATCGGGATCAGCTGTGCTCTTATGAACTTGATGTTGCCATTCTTCAGCGGACTTCACATTTTCTGGTTTCAATTCAAACTGCCACGGATTCAAAGATGAGTCGAGGTCAAGAAATGCTGTGATGGGAAGCGATGGGACTCTCAGAGATTTGGCCGAAACGGAGTAAAAACGAGGTACCAGGGATTTGGGTAGAGATGGCGTTGCATTCACATAATTTCGAAATGTTGACGGAGCGGTGAATGGATACCACTCACACCTTGTCCTATACTGACAAGGGCAGGGCACTAAATCACTGTGGCAGCTTGAGATGAGATGATGGAAACTGTGCTGGTAGCCGAGCAGTGGTGGCGCAATGGGTAGAGGAGCGGCGTGATGCGATGAGGAGAGCAGAACTACCCTCTCCTTGTGAAAAGTACTATGACCAACTGAACAGTGACCTGTGCGTGGAGAATTTTTAAGGGCTCTTTTAATCATATATAGTACAGGATCGGATAAAGTACGGCGTTAATCAATCCCCTTTGAAATGCGCAACGCATTCTACTTCTGGTTGACATGGAGGTGATTTCAATGCAAATGTGAGGCTTACACAATGATTTGTGGTGGCCGGCATTCAACTCACAGGATCCGTTGAGCTGGAAAGCTCGGTTGACCTGGGTGGGAAAACCGAACCAAAAACCTGGCACCGGATGCACGCGAAACCGGCGCCTCCTTCTGCGCTCCACGCGTCCTTTATGATGGTAGGAAGATTTGTACTGAACTTCTACCAATAAAGAAGAGACGTAGATTGGATCAATTCCCAATTATCTCTTTTTCCAACATCGGCATTGCAAGTGTTTCGACTTCTCATCGCCTCTAGAGAAACTGGATCCACCTCAAACACAGATTTTCGACCACGCTAATTGATCAGGAGAGACAAATTGGAAATTTCGATATCCTCCACAAAGTGAGAAACTCGTATTGCAATAAGCTGTTTCTATCTGATGCTATGCGCATATAGGCTTGTTGCGACCTTTCCCTTTTGTCAAGCGCTGTGCACACTTCTTTGCTCTATGTCAAGTGGCAGAGGCGCAGCACATAGCATTCTCGTACGGGAGTGTTAGCCCTCAAAAGGGAGTGAAGAAGCAAGTACGATGGGAAGACTACACTTGATCTGGTATGCGATAAATCAGAAAATAGAAATTCATGCTCTAAAGTGAGTGCCTGGATGTGTTCCAGAAGTGCAAATGATGACTGCTTGCATGTGTTCTAACTGCTCGCTCGTAGGAGCAAAAATGCCTTACAATTGTAGCAACGCAGCCAATTCTATCGTATTGTGTATGCAGGGAACGTTTCGGACTGTGAAGGCATATATCCCTTTTTCTGAGGTGAAATAGGACCTTAGTGTCCATGTATCCATCACAGTCGAGAGGGAGCAGAGGTGAAGTGACAGTTGTTCTGAGTTCAAATGAGCGCCATCGTGTCATCTGGCAGTAGCTGAAGCTCGGGGACAAATCCTTCTAATACCTAATAACACCTAATACATGGTAATAATAATACTTGTTCGACTAAAATAATACAAAAGCAGAAAAACATCTGAAAAGTTGATGTGCCCCAGTAAAAGGGAAAACTTTGTACTGTTACTTGGCGTCAACTTCCTCACCAACCAATAGACGTTCCTATATATGTTCTGTGAGACTCGACATGTGTAGGATTCTATATACATAAAACAGCATTGTTCGCTGCCGGCATCAGCTTCAGAATAGTCTTTTTCAGCCTTGAAGATGGTTACTATCCTGTGACTAAGTTAAGCTGACAATGAGATATGCCGTGTGGGGTAGCCTTTGGAGAGGTCGCTTTATTTGTGATTTTTTATTCCTCAGTGAGCAGCAAAACGTTGCTTCCTTGGTGTGAACGCGCTTGTCGCCGAACACCTCCACACGAGCTTCTGAACTCTCGCCTTCAGGCGTTCATGCGGAATCAAGAGAATGGAGACCGGGCGTCGTAGGATCACTATAAGGCGTCTGATTTTTTTCTACATATGTGCTCATGTCTGGAGAAAGTATAAGCATTGTTTGAAAAGCCATGGCTATTTTACCAATAAGTATGGCGGAAAAGGGGTACACTCAAACAAAAATGTGGCACAACGAAGCGATTGCGCCATGCGCTCATACCTTGCGTTTTAGACCCAACTGGATCAGTTTTCTCTGTTGTATTTCTTGGTTCCACGAGGTGTGGTTGGCATGCCCGTGTCTCGAAGTTCCAACAATGACATCAACATCTAGAGGTGAGGCGGTACCGGTGGGGGTAACATTTTTATGACTGGCTACATTATCTTCAGCCATTATTGTTTCAGTCGTCTTTCGGATTGCTCTATTTTGCTTGGTTTGGGGAATTTCATAGCTGAATCTGGTCAACACTCTTTTCCTTCCTCTTTTTCTAATCAACTTCGTTTTAGGGACTTGCGTTAGTAGTTTGACGTATTTGATTGATTTGAGGAGCACTCATTGTATTATAGTATAAATAAGCGAATCAATAAGTAGGTTATGTATGAGCTTAGTAGTCCATGTGAACGACGCACCGGCATCAGCCTTCTCATCCACACTTTTTAATGTCATAGCCAAACTAAATGCACATGCATTTACCGCATTCGCGTAAATCGTGGCTTTGCGCTGAATATGCGAATCGAAAACGATACCGTGAGCGTTCACCTTCTTTTCTCCCTTTCCATTGTTCTTTTCAGAACTGAAAAGGCTCGGCTTGATATGACGTACACAACAGCTGTCTTTGTTTAATTGAGCGCTGCCGTTTGTTTATACCGTTTTCACAACGAATTGAACACTTTTCAAATCAAATTAAACACTTCTTTAAGACATTTAAAATCAAAGCGAACTCCTCCAAGTTGAAAATACCCTCAGACAGGTTAGACTACAGAGCCAATAAAATGGTCAGAATAATTTTTTGTTCAAGGAAAATTTCATACAACTTTCTTTTTAGTTCATCTACTCCAATAAGTGTAATAATATTATAAAATTAATTTTTATTTTTAGAGAAAAATAGTAAATTAAAAGCTGTCTCGAGGCACAGCAAAGAAGTAAGCATATAGCGCATTAAGAGATCAGATCGCGCCATGCACTCAGTGTTCGCCACAACTTCTGATTGATTGATAGTGTGCAAATGACACTTACATGTACCATTGAAGTGAGGACATGTGTGTTCTTTACAGTTGTTTTGGTTGCATCGTTAAGAGGTGTCAAACTCCATGAAATTCTGCTATCAAACATATACAAATCGTGACGCCTTTGACCATGGCAAGGCGCGGTTTTTTCGGCATAAAAATGTCATAAAAATTTAAAATTGCGTGATAAAATTTATTCTTGATGAACACTAGTTTCGATAAAATACAGCTCCAGCCTCTCGAAAGATATCAAGCTGTGAGAAATCAGAGTTACGACGAAATGCTTAGGAGATATATGTTGAAACTAATGCATCTAGACCTTCCTGCTGTTTAAAACAAGCTTCAAACCATTATTTTTCTCGAAGGATGGAAAATGTGTAAAGCTTCAAACAGTGTGTTCGGTTATTGCGTAGGTGAATCAAAACAACAAAGAAATTTAAGGAAAAGAATAAAGGACGGCGTGACTCAATCTCTCTTGGGATGCGCCAGCATTATACCTTTATGGAATGTCGTGGAGGTGATTTGAATGCGTATTTGGCCACACAATGGCCAATTATTTTTTCTTTTTTTGACTTTTTAGTTTTTTCTTTCGTACTCTTCACGTGTTCTCTTTTATTCTTCAGTTTTCTTCATTATATCCTAATTCATTCTTCTATCAGTTGTTCCTGTTCCCTATTTGCTATTCTTCCTAGTTCACTTTTCTTAGTTTCCTATTTGATCTTCTGTATTTGTCTACCGTTTGAGAGTTCCTAATACTCCTTGTTGCTCCAACACTTCGTTACCGGTCTTGTATGAATGGTCAGGCTGAGTGTACATACAACTCCTCTGTTGCTTTCTCACTAGCCGGTATGAGATTTCTTGGAGTTGACGGACCTACCAAGCTGGTATCCGGAGCCTACCTCACGACTTGCAGTGTTGGCGGTCCACTGCTCTTCTCCTTCAAATTCTCATCCTCCCTCGATCTCCTCCTATTCACTTCCTTCTAGTGGATTTTCACAGAATTTTCCGGTTTTTTCTAACACATGGTCCTGCCCCTACTTCATTGTAGAAATATAGTTTATCAGTTAATAATTTCTGTCCGTGTCACTGTTGGCTTTTAATTTCTTGTTTCTCACATTGTGTTTTCTGTGATTACCGTGCCTATGTTGTGCTTTTTTGTTGCGCACTATATTGTGCAAGTAAATAAACAAATAAGTAAATAAATTACACATTCAGATACCCATCCAAGTACCAATACCTGCGGTGGTTCGCCGATGAACAAGTCAGCGCTTTATCCTTCTTAGACAAGTTTGGTACCAATTCACGGACCCCGCAGGGATGGAAGGCTTGGTTGGCCTGGGCGGGAAATCCGAACCAGGAACCTGGTATCGGGTGCACGCGGCAGCCGTCGCCTCCTTCGACTGCGCTACTCACTCTCAGTGAAAGTTATACTACATTTTCCTCAAATAAAAAATTATTCTTACCTTATTAGACAGTTTTTATAATAGTTTAATGTAGGGAAAGCTCATTTCGATTTCCAAGAGTTCCCTTTGATTTCAAAGGTCTTGCACTAGCTTAGAAGAGTGTCCTAATTGATTTGAAAGGTGTCCACTTTAATTTGATAAGGGTACAGTTCGACGTGAAAATGGTAAATATCCGGGTGATAGTTTCTACATGTTCAAAAGCAGGTACCTGAATTTAAGAACGAAGCGTTCTGTCTCCGAAACCGACTTTTTGGAAGAAAGGAATCAAAATACGTTGTATTTACAGCAAACACTTTGGCGTTGTGAATATGAGAGTTGTATTAGCAATAAGGAAGAGGGCTGATGAGGCTTTATCACAGAATCTCCTGAAAAACGGCTAGGAGAGAAGGAGCTTTTTCCCTTGTTTACACAGCAGCTCACGTAAGCAGCTCGTCTTCAGCCTCGTCAAGCTCGGCAACAATTGCTTGGTGGCGCCGCTGATTGGACTGCCTGAGCTTTTGTAGGCTCTTGTCAAACTCTGCTTGAAGTTCGTCCCTTTCGCTTTCCAGCTGAAAACACTGTCACAATAGTTTCTTTGACTAACATGATCAATGCGTATGATGGTGTGATGGCATGATGGTATGCCACCGTCTAACGCAAAACCAACTAGCGTCTCGAAAATTTCGAGACTATTTGAACGAAGAAACCAGCTCATTGATAGGGAAATAACGTTGGCATCGCTTTTAGATGCGCCATGAATCACTCACTACATTTGGCTCGAAGCTTTGCAAGTTAATCCAGAAAAAAGAAAGCTGCCTAAAATGATAGTTCGAGACGATAAACGTGAAGAATCCGGTCTCGTAACCCTATACAATTGACATCTAAAAAAATAAATAAATAAATAAATCTACACCAACACTCGAGCGGAAAAATATAGCGAAATGCATGGTGCAATCTTCAAGGGTATAACCAATGAAAAAAGAAGTTTTTGTAGGTGAAGTGATATCCATTTCATCATGGCTCAGATAGCGTATGCATTTTTTGAAACACCTTACAAAATGAGGCTTAAAGATCACAGCTTCAGAAATCGTAAAGGATATCACTGGTGAGAAATTCGTGGTTACCAACGGACTGCAAGTGGGTCAATTGTTTCGTATGGGAGACTGCATGGAGCCCACCCTTACAATAAATCTTACGCTCTTCTACGAGATTGGTAAGAGATAAGCGAAGGCAAGCAGCTCAGGTAAGCTTTAATCAAATGCAAATTGGGTAGTATATATTGGATCTAATCGAAAATCTTCGGATAATTGGATGACTCGGATAGTGGCGATTTCGCGGACCCCGAATTTTTGGATGATTCGGATGACGGCAATTTTGAGGACCCCGTATGTATTTAGGACATTCGACTCATTAAAGCAAGATGCAGTTTATCAGAATACTACCATTCCTTAAAGAGGAACCCATTATTTAACAACAACAACAACAACAACAACAAGTGCATGTATTGAAAGACTCTCACTTCTCGTCAAGGAAGGAAACATTCAGGTCTTCACATTTTATTTCGTTACACATAAGATTTGCGAACTTTCAATGTTTCATTTCTCCTACTATTACTATTTAATCTTACTCTTACTATTACTTATTCAATTTCTGAACAAATGTTCCTTGCTTTTATGTGTTCTGCAAAGCATGTGGAGTGTGGTTGAACTAAGGCCTATGGTATGCTCCCGCGTCGCTCCAGCGACGGGCGCGGGGCAACTGTCAACGGCGCGCATTCGCTGCAGTGGCGGACGGCGCAGTGGGGCGCAGTTGTCAGTTGACGCGCCATCGCTCCCGCGATGCGTCGCAAAGGGGTGTTATACCTCCGCGTCGCGGGAGTGAGACATACTCCCGCAACGCGGAGGTGTCAGTGCACTGCGACGAGCGACGGGTAGCGATGGTCGCGCAGAGGGAGCGCTTGTCGTGAATCTACATTTCTGTGCCATACAAGTCACAGGGAGGTCCCGTTGACATATCCGGCACAGAAGTGTGCCAATTGAACGCTGATTTTTTCGAAGTCATGTTTTTCTAGCGGGGTTTTTTTTTCGCGTCTTCGCTGACTGCAGTGTTTCTTTTGATTCTCAGGTTCCACATAGGTATGAAGGCGCACAGTTTTGCGCTTATCAGGTCATTAGAGAGTTATCGTGACGCGTTGATTACAAATCTGCCATCTCAGCTCCATGTTTTTAAAAATAATGTTTTGAACTCGGTTTTTCGCGTACGCGCATTTCTAAGAGTACTGCATTTCATTTCGCTCCAAACAAGAGTACTGCGTTTAATTTAGCTCCAACAATTAAGACTTATGAGAAGTGCACGCCCACACTTCTATATGAAAAGGGACCACAAGTCGTAGGCATGCTGATTCAGCTGATTCGCTAAAATTCTGCAAAAATCTCCGTCTGCAGAACTGCGCGGACTATGTCAGCCTCAGCGATGGCGACGCGCATCGCGAGCCGTCGCATCGCTGTGCACTTCCGCGTCGCTGTAGCGGACGGGAGTATACCATAGGCCTAAGGTTTACATTTTGTCAGTTCACACTTCCTCTATTCAATAGTATCTCTCTCATGCTCACAGATGATTCATTTCTCCTACTATTACTATTTAATCTCACTCTTACTATTAATTATTCAATTTCTGAACAAATGTTCCTTGCTTTTATGTGTTCTGCATAGCATATGGAGTGTGGTTGAATTAAGGTTTACATTTTGTCAGTTCACACATCCTCTATTCGATAGTATCTCTCTCATGTTCACAGATATGGACGTCGGGGACTTATTAGAAAACAGATAATGATTGCATGGTCCAGCAAGGATTTACCTTAAATTAATTTGGACCGATAGCGGTCAACAGTTACCACCTTTTATACTAGGTCTAGCAACGATTACCATGAATTTCTGAAATGAACTCGTTGAATGAACTCAAAATTATGGCGGACAAGCAGTAGTAACCTTCTCCCGTTGGTAAGCTTATGAGGGGTGAGGAAGTGGTGAAGGATCGCGTATTTCCTTTAGTCATAAATACACAGCTACCAGTAGAAATGCTTTAAAGGAATTATGGCAAGGGAAAAGGGTGCAAATTGGGTCGGGAGAGGTCATCTTGTATGCACTATTTTCCTCTTTCGTGAAAAGGTTCATGAATGTCAAACCACATCAGAAGTAGCCTAACGCAGTCCACTAATGAGGTAGGATACACCAGTGTTGAATAATAATTTTAATTTCAAGCAACACAAAATGCAGTATGGGGCTACCTTACATGGTGACCCCCCCACCCCGACCCAATTTTCGCGAGGGCTATACAATGTTAAATAGCGAAGTGCCGATCAGAGCACGTGCTTAATCCCTTCCCTTCCTAAGTCCCCGTCATTCCTCTCCCCCGGCAGCGCAACATGACATTTGAAGGAAAAGATGCTAACCATGCTGGTAAAATCGACGTAACGCTCAGCAGCGTGTTCAATGTATTTAACCTCATTACGACACTATTTCACAGAGCGTATCGAAAAAGTATGACTCAGCAGCGTGCCCGCCCGCGATATTCGTTTTGAATGCGCCTTTATTCAAGGTGCGCGATTTAAAAATGGAGCGAGGAAATTGAACGGATTATCCGAATTTATCCGAATCATCGCATTTCTTCAGGGTCCGGATAATTGGGTGATTCGGATAATGGTAATTTCGCAGACCCAGGATTTTGGATGATTCGGATAAGGGCGATTTTGCGAACACCGGATTTTTGAATGATTCCGAACAAGGGCTATTTCGCGGGGCCCGGGTAATTTCGGATCCAATGTATATTGGTTAGTAGGGAAAAAACGATGAAGAAACGCTCACCTTTGCGAATTCCTCCAGTGTCCTTTTCGCGATGAACTTGTGCTTTTCCAGCTCGTCCATCAGCTGATCAATGTTCTGCATTTCTTGCTGGAATGTTTCCGTCAGAATAAAGCAGGGCTTAGTTTAGGACTCAGATGCGGACCTTGTGCTTCGCCTTGTACGCCCTCAGTTCCTTGACCTCGCGACGTAGATCTTCAATCTCGGCCTTAATGCTGCCCATATCCTGAGACCGCTCAATCAGCTCCAAGTTGGCGACTTCGAGTTGTTCTTCCAGGTTCTCTCTCATCTCCCTCGACGCCCTGAGTTCGTCCTTAACAATATTTCTCTATTTTGACTACTCTTTCCTGCCATTTAATGTGCGAGAAACATTAAAAGCTGCATTTGATCCTTCCTTTAGCGAATCTTCACGCACTCAGCTTCTGCCTGATATCGCGTAGGAGTTTTAAACAAGTAGTTAGAAACACACTGAATTATTAAAAAGGATTTGCCTTTGACAGTGACTCTCCTACACACGACACTCATCCTAACCATTAGTTTTTCAAAGCAGCAAGTCCTATGCATGTTGAAACGTGTGTGTATGAACTTGTAAAAAACTTGTATGTATAATATATCACGCTCATATAAAGTAAGGCCATTAAATGAGCCACGCCTCTGCATATCAGAGTCTGCTTGGCCTTTTGTAAAACGTTAGAAAGACTGCTGAAAAAGTTTATCGTAGAGCATTTAGCATAGATCAGGAGAGCCATCTCCCAAAGAGCAAGTCGAGTGAAGTCAAAATTTTCAAGCGAATGCATGTTTTCACTCGAAAGCGCAGAAAGCTAGAATGTGGTCTACTCTAATTTTTCAAACCACTTAAAATTTAGAGGATAAACACCCGCGTTGATCAGTCTCTTCATGTGATGAGCCACGTCTTCTGCGTCTACGGCATGTCGTGGAAGCAATGCGCGTACGTACATAAATCAATTCAGTGATTTGAAGGAGCAACCGGTGGCCTATGAACAAGGGAGTGTTTATGAGTACCCCATACAAATGTTCTTCCAATTCCCGGACTCCGGAGGTATGAAAGACTTGCCCGTTGTGGACCAGATCTGAGCACTAAACCTGAATTCGGAGTGGAATCTAGAGTCGGCGCCACCTCCGACTACCCTATCCACGCCTTCCTCCAAATCATTTTAGAGGATCAATTATTAGAAAAATTCTTATTGCAACGATGCATCACCCTTTACAACATTTAACGGAAATTGATCTTAGCTAATTTTACGCAGTTGAATGTGCTAATGAAGTTTTCAAGAAGCTATGTCGTACAAATGCAAATTGTAAATTGCAACCGGCAAATGTTCATTTAGATGTAAATGCTAGCGATGGATGGCTCAGTGTTTCGCCTGTAACAGACAGCTCCTATCCACACAAGTGTGGCGAAACCACGGATGGGAGGGTTTGACTCTTTTTCGTAACACTTTTAAGAGGTGGGTGGAACGCAGTAGGAGAAGTCGGCTTTCACAGGGTCCCAACTCCAGGTTCCTGGCTCAGATTTCCCTCCCATGTCTCCCAAGCCTTCCATCCCTCTAGGGTCGATGAATTTGCACCGGACTTGTCAGAGAAGGGTGAAACACTGACTTGACCTGGCATGAGCACTGCCCCTACCGAATTACACCATAAGCGGCATTATGTGCGGGAGTGCAACACCAATGATCTACCCTAAGCGTTAACACGGTTGTGAAAACCACTCTTCGAGCAGAAGCAGCAGTGCTTACTTCCACCCGCTTCATTCACCAGGTTGGTTCTAATCGAGCTTGACACTTTGAAGACGTATCACTATGTTGCATCGAAGTTGAGGCAGCGCTCCCCACAATCCCTCAAAGAGCCTAGAGGCAGCTTCTTCTCCATGCTCTCGAGACACATGAGACCCACAGCACCTCTTTCTTGGATTCCTAGTGAACTTTAACGCAAAAAGATAACGGAGGAGTGATAGAGAGCTACTCATGATCACGCTTACGCTTATGAAGTGTGCTGTTCTATAACGTTTAGAAAAACCTGTTTAGTTGAATCCGAGATTTAAATCCGGATAGGTCGTTGCAATATACATACATGTCCACCCTACTTACCTGCAAATATTCAATGCGGCCGTTCAGTTCAGTGACTTCCCTCAGGTGGGTGCTTTCTCTTTGACGAATTGTTTGCTCGAAGCGAAGTGCAAGATCGTCCACTCGACGGTCGCTCTGCTCGCTCGCAACCCTTAGCTAAATGACGCTTGTGAATCGGGTATAGTTTCAGCAACACCGCGCTGCAGCCATAAAATCATGGGAAAAATCAAATCATAAAAGGATCAGTTCAGCAACTCTGCAGTAGAATGGCAGGCGAATCGTGGCTTTTCCCGCTGTGCAATATTCACTTAAAAATCCTCACTTGTTGCTCCACATCCTCCTTCAGAATGCTATCAATTTCAGTGAGAATACGATGAAGTGACCCTTGAATGTTGATCCCTTGAGACTGAGATTCTTCGAGAAGTATGGACAGCAGACACGCCAAGTTCGAGCCGTCACTCTGAAAAGAAAATTCTTCGACAGGAACAGGCGGCACGTAGTACATTTGCAGCTGTTTTTCATGTTCATATACTATTTCTCTAAACAGGCCACTTGTCCATTCAAGAACCTTGAACACGGGTTAAGATCTCTAGTCGACTAGTGAGAATCAACATTAGAGAGTGGGGAATTGGATGCTTCTTGCCCGTCAGGTTTACTGGACAAATATGTCACTAAAATGATGGCTATGCCCTAAAAACAGGAAACAACTTCTTCGAACACTTGAATGACTTCCTGATTCAAAGTTGCTGCAATTCGGCATAAGCAACAGAAACAAAAGACGATAGAAAAAATATATTCATGTTGCAACTTAACAGCTGGTCAGATAGACCTAAATATTTTGAAACCAAAAGACGCAGCAGATTGGTGAACCGTGACGGAAACCTCAGTAACCCCATCGTCGTGGAAGCGGTATCGGTCGTGTTCTAGCAGAGATGAACCTCCTCGTGCCCGAACTCTCGGATCAGCCGCCTCTTGTAGGAGACCGCGAATTCTGCCTCGAAGTACCTGAAGCACTATGAGTTGATTTGAGCAGAAGAAAAAACACTGATGCCAGCACTCAACGAACAAAAAGATACGAAATTCTAAAGTCTGTGGATTTCTCGACGCTACGGGCGGCAAAAACGCAATGCTCGTAGGTTCCTCGAAACCCATTGCGGTGAATGTAGATCCTCAGCGTGCTCTGTTAATGCACACAGTCTTCCCTTAGATTCTGCTTCCTAAAGAACTGAGCTGCTTGTTGCTGTGCAAACTTAATGCTCAGTGAGCTTTTCTAGTCGTGAGATATACAAGCATGAACGTGACTAACGTGACTTTCTTCCTATACTATAATACCGACACTTTTAGTTTTTCCAAGTCAAAACTATGAATTATTATTAATCACCTGAGGAACTATAAAAAAGGTTAGAGGACGGTATAAGTCAACACCGTGCTGGTATGCGTGACGTCCACTTCTACGGAATATCGTGGAGGAAATTTGAATTCGCATTTGGGCTTCAGGAAGACTTCGAGGCAACATTCTATGAAAATCCACCCCTTCTAGGCAAGTCTGTCACCAATTAATCGACCCTGAGAGGATGGAAGCTGATTGACCTGGGCCGGACACGAAGCAGCTACCGTCCATCGCTGGTGCTTTATAGTGAGCGCGTCTTCCAGTTGATACAAAATAAAGATACATTCAATTCACTTTCTTTAACCCAAATTGGTTGTTATGGCTGTTTCACAGGATGTAAGCTCTCATAATGACGTTTCGTTACAATCAAAGCTCTAGCGCCAGGCCGGACTCCATCCCGCACCACATGCTAACCGGGCAGGAATGCTCTTCGCCATTACATCGAATGCGAGTTCGAGTCCCGCTGGACGCTAAAGTTTTGATCGGAGCAGTATATCGTGATGAGAGCTTAGATAAATGTGAAATATTAATTACATCCTACTGATAACAACAAAAAAAAAGAAATCGTCGGTAAGCTGTGACTTCTTCGTGGTCGACTAGTAGTAGGCCTCAACATCACTAACCGTAAGTAGTGCGTGGCAGTATAAACAGGTTACAAAAATTAGACGCTGAATTTTATAATGTTGGAGTGCGCGCTAGCGTATGCGAAGAGACACCGGCTGTCATGTGCACTCAATTCCACCCCTGGAATTGGGTGCACATGACAGCCGGGGTCTCTTCGCATGTAATTCATCAACCGCTTCATCAACAGATTCATCAACCGCTTACCGGCCGGTGACAAGGAGAAGAACCACCAATTTTACTGATACCGCGATTCTTCATCAACATGCGGGTGGCAAGTTTGAGGTCTAACTCCCTGTATCGGTTACTACGTAGGCCGGTATGGTGAATCCGCGGTGAGATGATACTGGCGATATCGTTGATGCATCTTACCCCAGATGTCTGGTTCGGATTTACAGCCCAGGCCAACAAGGCCTTCCGTTGAACCGCAGTCGGTAAATTGGTCCCAGACTTATCTGGGTAGGATAAGACATTGACTTGTCCATCGACTAGGAACGAACACATGGCAGTTCATTGTATATGCGCATTCAAATTGCTTCCACAGTATTCCGTTTAAGTGCAATACAATGCGTGGCGCATCCCGCAAAGATCTGACTAGCGCTGACTTTTTTCCTTTTACCCCTTAAGGTTGAGGCAACGTTTGGTGAGGTACAATTGTTGTTAGATTTTGGCCATTCTGGCTCTGAAAAACGCTTCCTTTCCATTACTTTAACTGAGGAATCCAGTATAGAGCTCAACAAAGGCAAACCGCGGCTCTGATACCAGTGCAGATCGCAGAGGAATTATGATGTGGTTTTAAACATCAAACCTCGTTCTCCTTACCACTTAAGACTGGGCACACACCAATGGCTGTATACGTGGTGTTCCACGTTGTGAAATTTTCGATTTCATGTACAAAGAAATTTGTTGCAAGACAACGAACCCCAATATGCGCAGCTCTGTCAGCATAGGTTCCACCTAGTTTTTGGACTTGCGCTCTCCTCGCCTAAATAGACTTTCGTTAACAATATAGCGGATATAAAAAGTGAACATAAAAACCATCATAAGAAGCAGAGCAAACCGGAAACGTCAACCTACCGGAGCGTTGTGACTTGGAGAGGCTCTCGTTGCTCTTGGGAAAGAAACGTTGATGGGGGATCCGATGACCTTTGTAATAGAAGGTGGCACATCGCTCTTTCTTGGAATCTATAACACACTCATAACAACTGCATGGATCGCATATCTTGCATTGAGTCTTCACCTATGCTACGTCTATGCATTAAAGTTTTACCTTCTTTATTAGCTGTTTTATTATTCTTTAGCTCTTTACCTTTCATTAGCTTTCATCCACCCATTTTCTTGCTTTACCTAAAAATTATAACTAAATTTTTGCAAAATGTGCTCAGACAGATTTAATTCAATTTTACGAACGAGGACTTATCGGCTTTTACCTGACCGTGTAGTGACACAACCCGGTTTACAGCGGTACGTGAGGTAAATGGGTATGTAGCTGGTTCAGTGAGTGCTTTGATTGGGTAGCGCCCGGCTTGCCGCTCCCCAGCACCCGGTAGGGAAACAGCCCGATAGGTATGTACTATATGCACTTGTGCTCGGATGAATATATTTGAATAATTAATCGGTCAAGTTATTCGAATAAATACTCGAATAATCAAATATTCGACACTCCTAGACTCGAATACTCGTTCGAATTCGAACATCGAAAGGGACCATATTCGAATAATATTCGAAAATCGAATAAATTTAATCGAATACCGAATAAACATAAAATCTTCAAGCACAGAACCTGACTTTAACAAGTTATTCGATTAATCGAATAACTTTCCCATAATTCGTTTGAATAAAACTAAACGAGAAACGGGGCTTAATCTATTTTCGGTCATTCGAAAAGCTGATAAGCGAACAAATTCGTTTGTCCATTCGCTCGAGGTTTTCCAACATCGAATAAATTCGTTCATTCGTTCGTTCGAATATTATATATTATTATTATTGCGTTCGATCAAACGGCGCCGGTGGTGTAATGGCGGAGGGCCCGGTCAGAGGGAGGTGCGGGTTCGAGTCCCGCCTGGCGCTAGAAGTTTTGATCGCAACAAAACATCGTTGTGACAGTTTATTACCTCGATACCAGCCAACTGAGGCTTAAAGAAACTGATTTGAATTGTTTCTATTATTATTATTGTCAACATCGAATTTATTCGTTCATTTAATCGTTCAACAAAATTTCTCAAAAGCACATCTGTAGTACATATGTGCCCTGACCAATTCAAATTTTGGTTAAACTGCGTACATTTTACTCGGAACCGTTCAAAGCTGTTCTCCCTCCACTTTCAATCCTCTTTAGATTCGCGACACATGCCACTATTTGAAGTAATGTGGGCGGCATTTTGTGAAGCAACTTCATTGGCTGCCCAATACGCTCGTACGTCATTCCTTTCCTTCAACGTGATAACAAGCTCGAAAAGGGCACATAACCTTTCTATGACATTTGCCTCAGACGGAACCTAAACAGTCCCTTTATTCATTGCAGCCATTCGCTTTTGCAATCTTCGAGAAAGATCCGTAGTCTTATATTTTCACTTTTGATTGCCCGCTTCGCAGCAAAAGCCTTTCCACCAAGGCTGACCGGAAAGAGAGAAAAACAAGACATTTTCAACAAAAGTAGTTGGATCAGTTCATTTTCTGCTTCATCGTTTTGACATTTTCTGTCTCTGTTCCGTGGCCATATGAAAGGAGTAGCATAGTCATGAAATGAATTCAGGTCGGCCTTCCATAACGTACCCAAATAACTGCGAAGTACACCACACTGTGAAATGTTGTTTGTTTAATGTTCTCAAACGTTGAAGCGATGCTTCTTCGTCCTTCTTCGCCGGCTTCTTCTTCTTCTTTTTCAGTTGCAGGTCTTCGAAAGTCATGGCTTCCTACAGTTGGTGTTAACGCCTACCAGACAGAATTCAATTTTGGATCTAGTGTTCTGTAATAAACGAGACTTTGTCAGCGATGTGCAAACTGGGCCGCCCATTGGCAGTAGTGACCATTATACCTTTGTCCTTGGGAAAAAATTTCGAATTTCGAATGATCGAATAATATTCGATTTTCAAAATTTCGAATTTCGAATGATCGAATAATATTCGATTTTCAAAATTTCGAATTTCGAATGATCGAATAATATTCGATTTTCAAAATTTCGAATTTCGAATGATCGAATAATATTCGATTTTCAAAATTTCGAATTTCGAATGATCGAATAATATTCGATTTTCAAAAAGTCGAATTTCGAATAATCGAATTTCGAATAGTCGAATATTCGAATAATCAAATGAACACTATTATTTACTGTCGTCACCCAGTGGTTGACATTTAATTATTTTTTATTACCCACTGTGAAGGAAATGGATGGCTGCTCCATCTATTTCCTTTACGAGACCAAAGGACAATAACAGCGGTATAATGGCAATGAAGCACGCATTGCTTCCCTAAGAATTCGTGCACCGAGAAGAGAGAAACACCTTGGGTAGGCAGAGCTAGATTGTTATAGGTCTTTCTCTATAGGTTGCTATCTTTCCTTATGTTATAGCGAAGCTTCCAGGTGGTAAAAGAATGATTATCATGGGCGGAGAAATGACACAAAGGCGATCTGGTGCAGAAAGGGCGCACTGGAGTCTCATGAATGGCATTCAGTTTGTATTCTAGCTTCGTTGAAGAGAAACGGACCCGGCCTGGAATCTAATCTGACAAGACACTACGACTTGGACAGTGTTAGAGCGAAAATGGGGATGGCTCACTTTCATAGGAAACGGAGTATGACTGGCTCTTGTACTCCATAGTCATTGCTCTTCCTCTCTTCTTGAACGTCTTTACTGGCAGAAAGCAGGAGCTTTCTAGGCCCCTGAAAGTTCTGCCTCCCTACCGCAGCCCCTTCGGCTCTAATCGTTTCCTTGTTGTAACTGGGGTAGAAATACAAAACGAAGATTCTCCCGTAGTATACTGAAGGTAAAAATATCTATGTACAGGCATAACCCTAATCACTTGCGATTCACGTGAATGGCCACAGCACGCTCGATGGCCGTTTACAAGGAAGCAGATGCGCAGCGGAGGGCCGCGCTTGCAGCGCTTACTTCGCGTCAACTCACAGGGGAGGTCAATGAACCTCCCGTGGGAATCTTATAAGTGACCTATTGAGCGCTGTGGAGGATTGTCCGAGAGGCACTCCAGTGGTTTAAAACCGAATGCAGCTAAGGGACATTTTATTTAACGAATTTACCGAATTTACCTTTTTAACGCGAAAATTTTTCGTTAAAAAGTGGTCGTTAAAAATTTACCGAAAAAATTTAACGCACACCCCTGCTGCCCATCGCCTCCCCACCATTCTCTGCTAATCGAAGGTTTAGGGACTTGTACTCCCACAACTCCGGAGATCGAAAGCAGGTTTCGCCCAAACGTCGTCTAGAGGGCTAATTGAGGTGCTGATCGCAAATCAAGTAAACGTTTTCGCGTGATCGCGTGTTTCCACATTTTCATGAGTGATCAAGTTTATCAGTTTGAGTACATAGAATCGCTTTCTTTACCTACATATGAGATCAGACTTGCCTTCCAGTCTTCGACTTTGAGATGGAAAGTAGTGCACGAAAAATGGATAATTTAGAAAAAGAAATGACAGATTCATGGCAGCAGCCTAAATAATTTCTTAAGGCGAGGAAGGGACGAAATCAGTGGTCATGACAACCCCATCCTTACTCACGAACACACACTATGATATATCGTAAGCAGCCAAATTGTCGAAATTGGATACCATATTTGTGCTCAGCATCCAAAATAACAGTACAGGCGATGTTTGTTCGAAAAAAATCGACCTCCACTCCACTTTTGGAGTCGCAATAGTACAACGCGGCCGGTTATTCTGCACCTTTTCTCGCACATACTCACCGTCGCCTATTGTGGTCGACGGTAACACCGAACGCGTTGGCCAGCTTCGTGATCAGAACCTCAGTCAACCCTCAGGACCACATTTGTACAAATTTTATCATCTAATTACGAAGTCATGGGGATTAATACAAGTACTTACGTTTGCAAAGCCCCCCCCCCCCTGTAAGTGCGGGAGAGTGGCCGAGGAAGAATAGGCTGCAAGAAGATAAATAGAATAAGTTAATCATATATGTAAATTTTAATACTCAAACAGTTTTAAATTCAATGTCTAAACAAGGAAGTAGAATTAGAAATAACCTGGGGTATACATGAACTCTAAATCACTCTGTACTATAACAAGCAACAACTTAAACAAGTAATAACTAAAACAATGGTAACAACAACACTAAACATGTCTTGTTTCGCCTCTGCCTTCATACAAAACATGTTTATAATTAGTCACCCCGATGCTCGTCAGTGAAGAAGGTGACTAATTAATTTAGTTGTTAGTACTGTATTTGGTGTCATATGCAAATGCTACGAATACTACGGAGTACAATACTACGGAGTGAGTCAAAAATGATGCATTTTATAAGAGATGCTAGAAGTAAAAATAGTAGTAAAATTAATAAGTAAAAATAGTAAAATTTACAAGAGAAACGTTCTCTATACGAACCCGAAGACTGATCAGCACATCCCAGAGATGGACTGAAGCAACACATTCCGATCATGTTCGTAAATATGGTTAAAATGAGAATATGTTTTACATTTACCAAAACGCGCAGCAATCCGTAAACAACTCCCCTAGATTCGAACCTGGACCTCTCCCCGCTATCCACGCCCCGACTGCAGTGAATTATTCATTTGACCTAATAAATTGTCAGATTTCTAACATCTAACTATAATTAAAGCTCTATAGCATCTGAATGTTAATTTCTGAGTATTTCAAGGCCATTCAGGGCGTCACTTTCGCCTTATCAGCCAGCACTGAAGTGCTACAGTTTTTTGCAATTTTTGACCTACCCAGTTGCCCGCAGGACATTTGAAGACCACTACGGTGCTTCTTAGACACACCCTTATAACAAGCAATAGGTCATTTTGGAAATCTCCACGGGAAGTTCATTGACTTCTCTTGTCAGATTACGTACACACAATTCGGCGCACTTTGACCGAGGCGCGAAACTCAAACATCGTTTTTTATTATAAGGTCAGACTCCCCTGGTTTTCAAAGAAGAGTGCCACTAACTTGTTAAGAAATTGATAAAGAATATTCGAATATTCGATATTCGAAGCCTTCGAATATTCGAATAAACGAATATTCGAATATTGGCCACTTTCGAATATTCGAATTAACGAATAATTCGAATATTGGACTTTTTCGAATATTCGAATAATCGAATAATTCGAATATTGGACTTTCTCGAATATTCGAATAATCGAATAATTCGAATATTGGACTTTTTTCGATTAGTCGAATATTCGAATATTCGAAATTCGAATTTATTCGAAATTCGACTATTCGAAATTCGAAAAGGACAAAGGTATAGTGACCATGCTACAGTTACGTTTTGCTTAGACCTGACGCATAAAGGCAAGGAAGTGAGATGGGTTCGAAATTTCAAACACGCCGATTATAACCAAATCGGGATATTCCTGACAAGCATCGATTGGGTTGGCATAATGAGTTCGGGCAAAACAGTTGACCAACTATACGAGACGTTGCTAGCGGTCCTTCACCATGCAATCGAACTGTATGTTCCTATCAAAAAACTAAATGATGACGAACAAAGTTACCCTGGTCATATCACTAGATTATACCGTCATCGTTCGTACTGCCGGAACGTGGCACGTTCCACCGGCAAAGATGAAGACTGGTCTGCGTACGAGTTAGTTTCCGCAAAACTGGAAAAGGCCCTTCACCGTTACAATACTTACTTAGAAAGGAAGGTGACTAGAGACAAACAACTTTTTATAAGTTTATCAGATCGCGTACTGGGAGTGAGAGCTTAATTCCTGGTCTGCTCAGTGAAGGAGGTGAACTGGTTTATTCGCCAAAGGGCAAAGCAGACTTGTTAGGCGAAGTATTTCAAAAAGCATACAACAACGGGCAAAACGGTGATGATAGACGTGTAATGAACGATGATGGGACGTTGCCAAGATTTCCACATATGGAATCTACTGTATGGTTTTACAGAGAAGAAATAATTGAGGTATTAGTTAAATGGCCTAAGTCTTATTCGGTTTCTCCGGATTTCATCCCTCTTGTTTTTATAAAGAACGTTGTTTACTATATAGCCTTTCCATTGGAAAGTATATTTAACCTTAGTTACACTCGAGTGGAAGTTCCTGAAAGATGGAGGCATGCTTTTGTGACCCCCATCTCTAAAAAGGCTCCACTTAACAACCCCAGGAACTATCGGCCTGTTAGCATCACCTCAATCTTTGCGAGAGCTTTCGAAAAGATCCTTAAAAAGCACGTCCTAGCTCATCTACAAATCAACAAAATTGTCTCTGAAAATCAGTTTGCCTTTCTCAAAGGAAGATCCGAAACTGCTGTCCTTAGTTCACTAAATGACTGGCCTAAGAGTTTCGAGGATAAAAAACGTACGGATGTAGTATATTTTGATTTTTCAAAAGCGTTTGACAGAGTTCCAATAGATAAGTTGTTACTGAAAATGGAAGCGGGAGGCCTTTATCCTATGGTGATAAATTGGACTTGGCAATTTTTATCTAGGAGAGCCTACCAAGTAAAGATTGAAGGCCAGTACTCCAAGATCTTTCCTGCATTAAGCGGAGTCCCTCAGGGAGGAGTACTTTCCCCAATCTTGTTTCTTTTGTACACATAGGAACTTCCAGACTGTCTTACTAATTTAGGGGTAACATGTAAAATGTATGCAGATGATGTTATGATCTACAAAAGGATTGACAATGATGCGGATTCAATGTCTCTCCAGGTAGCGATCGACTTCATTAGTCCCTGGGCAGAAATATGGGAGTTGTCTCTCGCAATTGAGAAAACACATCTTCTGATGATCGGTCCTAAAAACCGTGCCCAAACTCCGGAATATCGAATTAACGGTCAGGTTTTAACTACAACTGATGAAGTTAGAGATCTCGGTCATATAATAAGAAACCACCTGTGTTTTTCCAAGCATTACAGTCTCTTAGTAAGAAAAGCCAATTATCGCATCTTATAACCTCTTTAGGGCTTTGAAATCCGAGCTTCCCAAGGTTTACATACGTGGTTTAAAACTTACGTAAGACCTATAGTGGAAAGTGGGACAACAGTCTTCAATCCAACAAAAAAGAAATAGTTTCACTAGGAAGCTTATGATGAGGTGCTTCTCAGTAGATTATAGTTCTATTCCAAAAGGTAGTCAACGGGCTTCGCTATTTGGTCTTTCTTCACTAAAGAAGAGAAGAAAAATTGCAGATTTTGTCATGTTATACAAAATTGTTGCAAATAAGGCTTCTATTGACACAGATAAATTCGTTGACGGGATGTTGACAAGATCCGGAAAGTTGAAACTGCGCGTCTCAGTTGCTAAATCGCGAATCAGATCAGATTTCTTAACCTATCGCATTCTCAAGGAATTCAACCTGCTACTGGGCAAATATAAAGATTTAGAGAGGCTCTCTGCTCAAGCCTGTAGAATGTTTGTCAAAGATTGAATGCCAAACAATCAAGAAATGATCCCTGTGGTTTCTTATTTACTTGACTTGTGTTCGAGTGGTCAATTTGCGATGTTTTGTTCGTTTTTTTTGTACACTTTACATGCTAGACAGTTGTCTGTGTCTGTCTATGCCTTGAATAAATAAATAAAAAAATGCTCTCCAAAATGATTCTACATAAATAGGTCTATGCAGAAAACGGTGCTTTTAAGTCTCATACCTAACATGGGCTTATAAGCATAACCCTAACGACAAGTGCTTGACAGCTGTTACAATAATGAATGAAACCCTATTAGGCCCAGGCATCACTACCCCACACTAGCAGTTGCAACTGGGAGCGGCTTGTAGAAGAAAGTAAATTTTTTTAAATCCCGGCAGCACATCAACCACCCACGAATCCATTCCAAAAGCTGGTGGCTTACCGGTAGCACCCTCACAATCGAGGGCTTCTTACTGATTGCTGCAGTGTCCATTACGCCGTCCATTAATAAGCGCTTAGGAACTGATGAATAATCCGCCCGAACGCTATGCTGCAGACGTCTGGCCAATATCGAGTTGGCATGGAAACAGCGGACGCATCCGCAGAATGTCTGTTCTCTGTGTGGGAAGGTCGTAGAGGGGCTTTGCCAATATATCAGTCCTACCGAGGAGTCCTGCAATTTTTTCACCAAGAAAGATCGTGACCGCCGGCATGAACTTGTTCGATTTTCACGGAGAGAGGCGCCTGTTACACAACACACTTCTACTGTCAGATCAAATTCTAACGCACCTCAGGGTCTGAATTCGCAGCAAATGTGGAAAAATTTACGATTTCGTCTTCCCCGCCCCCTCTCCGACCTTAAAAACGCAAATTTTGCCAAGAGAGCATGGCTGTTTAGGAAGCTGCATAAAACAAAACCCCTACTTGATAGCCGTCTCTACTTGAATATAGCCAACAATAGATTGCCATCTCTGCGGTGGAGTTGAAAAGTAGAGCTCCGCTCTATTATTGAGAGCTACTTGCAGTGGTCCTTCAGCTCGTGTGTAAATCTAAGTTAGAGGAGAAACAATCGCAACAGGTCACTGTCAAACTGAAAATTATAAAATATGTTTCATTTTTTATTTATATTCGCAGATGTTCATGAGGAACGGACAAGTTTCGGATGCCCCATTCTCGCTCAGCGGAACGAACATCTCCGAATGCTCCAGCCGCGTCGTGAAGTCAACATGATCAACGACCTAGCACCACAGCTGAGCAGAAGGAAACGAGCGGCTTGGGGAGCTTTCAAGAGCGTTGAAGAAGTTGCGAAGAAGACGAAGAACGTCCGACTCCGTGTCCGTCTATTAGACTCTACTGTTCTTCCTGCATTTAACATACGCATCAGAGACCTGGGCTACACGAAAGCAGGATGAACACGCGATCAGCGTCGCGCAGCGTGGAATCTAGAGGACGATGCTCGGAGTGACACGACTCCCGCAAGTGAGAGAACGCCTCCGGAGTTCCGAGCTTCGCCGACGTTCGAAGATCAAAGACACTGTCGCGTGGGCCAAGTTGTGGAAAATTAGGTGGGCCGGCCACGTAATGCGCTTCGCAGACGAGAGCCGTCACCTACTGGATTCCCTGGGATGTCAAGAGAACACCAGGGCGCCCACCAATGCGTTAATATTATACGTTGCGCCACAGTGGTGCATAGTAACGCAGTCGGAGAAGGCGACGGCTGTCTCTTGTTCCTCGACTGAATGTTATTGGTTCGGATTTCTTGCCTAGCAAAATTATGTCTTCTATCTTAACGAGATTGGTGAATTGGTACCAGAATGACTGACTTGTTCGTCGCCTAGGCGCTACAAGTACTGCTATAATACATACCAAACGTTCATCGGACGCCAAACGTTTAGTTGAGAAACTTCGCCCAACCCCCAGGAGTGAATCCCGTGAGTACAAGGGTTCTGCTTTTCCTCCTTAAAAGTTCTCACCCTGGCTACAGTGAAAACGCCGCTATTGAATATTTCACGGAACAGGATAGTGTAGACTTTTCAGATCGGTTCCGATGAAGCCTGTCCAACCTTCATTCGCATTAGTGCGACTACCGCTCCTAAATGTCTAATCTAACAGTCTAATGGCTCGGACTTCACTCCAGATGGATAAGCTCGCCGTCTTCAATTCCAAACTGTTACAATGACCAAGAAGACCTCTGTTCATCTGTTCATCGCCGTCTGTGATAGGTCTTCTGAATCACAGCATACGTCAGACATAAGAGAAGAAAGAGGATATAACTACTGTCTTCTATGCTTCTTGCGTCCGTAACAACTCTCAATTCACTTATAACAGGTTTTCTGGGTCTCAGCTCACGAGGTAAGACTTACGTGACACGACTTCTGAACCCTAACGCACGTCGGGAGAGGACTACGTCTTCCGAGTCGTGACGCAAATGGTACGGCATCTTCTGAACCGGCACGCATGTGCCGCAGGATCTTGAAATCGCCTCAGAGGTAGCTCTCTGGTATGGGCACATTTCCGTACTCAATTCATCTTTTTAAGATCTTCGACAAACCGCAAGGAATCTGTGGAGGAAAACGTGGCTGAACGCCACACATTGGATGCGAATCATTTTGGGGAATCCGATTCGGATCTCACGATCAGAATCATCCGAAAATCCGAGGTCCGCGAAACTGCCCCCATCCGGACCATCGCAATATCGCGAGATCGCGGATCAAGCGTTACCCGAGTCACCCAAATATCTGCAGATTTCTACCGTATCCCTTGTATCGAGTGAATCATTTTCGAATATACGATCCGGATACTCCGAGCCGAATCACTCGAAAAAAGCGAACCACACAAAATAGCCGTTACCCGAATCATCCTGTTATCCGTAGCCTTCCCATCGAATCCAGCTATAGTGACCTCTATTCTGCACTTGCACCTGAACGTGTTTTGCTGCACACTGGTTTCTCTGAGGAGAATCAGAAACGAGTATTAGCATATTTTATTTAATAACAGAAACAAATCTGATCACGACTATACATGACCGCGACATTCTGAATAGAATGGTAGGCGCCATGAGGGAGATCACGAAAACAACGAAAAGCATGCAATGTTTAGTCGACCTCCTCCATTCGGGAGGCGTCCTCTTCGGCACCGGCAACCTTGGGAACTTCGGCGGCACAAGACGCGGCGGTCACTTCCTCATCCTCGTCGTCCCCGATGTCGAGACCGAGCTTGATCATTCTGTAGATTCGCGACGCATGCGACTGGGGCTCCTCCAGGGAGAATCCGGAAGACAGCAGCGCGGTCTCGAAGAGCAGAATAACCAAGTCCTTCACGGTCTTGTCGTTCTTGTCGACCTCGACTCGTTCGCGCAGCGTCCTAGGAACGCAATTTAAGTAAGGCATGAAGAAAACTCGCAAAAAAAAAAAAAAACTCGAGCAATGCTCCAAACACCTTGCATCGAAAGCAAACTCACTTCATGATGGCGTGGTCGGGGTTGATCTCGAGGTGCTTCTTCGCAGCCATGTAACCCATCGTGGACGAGTCACGAAGAGCCTGAGCTTTCATGATGCGCTCCATGTTTGCAGACCATCCGTATTCAGAGGTGACAATGCAGCACGGAGAGTGCACAAGTCGGTTCGAGACGGCCACCTTCTCCACCTTCTTCTCGAGGATGTCCTTGATGACCTTGCAGAGGTTCTCGAACTTGACCTTAAACAGACGATGTTAACGCTTGACTCTCTTCAAGACTAACAGCGTGTAGAAGACCACGTACCTTGTCCTCTTCGAACTTCTTCTTCTCATCGTCGGACTCCGGAAGCTCGAGTCCCTCCTTCGTGACGGAAACCAGCTTCTTTCCTTCGTACTCCTTGAGCTGCTGCACGCAGTACTCATCGATGGGGTCTACCATGTACAAGACCTCGAATCCACGGTTTCGCACGCGCTCAACGAATGCAGAGTTGGCGACGGCATCCTTAGACTCTCCAGTGATGTAGTAGATTTGGTTCTGGTTCTCCTTCATTCGAGAGACATAGTCCTTGAGAGAAGTCGGCTCATCAGCAGATGAAGACGAGTAGTAGCGGAGGAAGTCAGCCATCTTCTTGCGGTTAGTCGAATCTTCGTGGATTCCGAGCTTGATGTTCTTTCCGAACTGCTCGTAGAACTTCTTGAAGTTGTCCTTGTCCTCAGCAATCTCCTCGAAGAGCTCGAGACACTTCTTCACGAGGTTCTTCCGGATCACCTTGAGAATCTTGCTCTGTTGCAGCATCTCTCTAGAGATGTTGAGTGGAAGGTCCTCAGAATCCACAACTCCCTTGATGAAGTTGAGGTACTCGGGCATAAGTTCCTCGCAGTTCTCCATAATGAAGACACGCCGCACGTACCTGCAAAATTCGCAAAATAAGACAAACAAATCAAGAAAACAGCTTTGCAGGGCAGAATCAAATACAATTATTTAAAAAGTGATAAGTTATAGTTATTTGAAAAATCGTTGCCTCACAAGCGGCTAACAATACGTCTTGAGAGGTTCTATGTACACGCTTTTTAAAGCTACGATTAACATCGGCTAAGAACCGCTGTGACCGTGTGGTATTCCCACCCTATAATACTAGCTGAACTATCGCTCACGATATATTGGCCTGAACTATTTAAGAAACTGCCAAATTTCTTCCGTACCTAAACCATTCAGTTACCACTATGCCCACAAAAAGACGGCCAAACCGATTACACGGTGACCACTCGAAGTAGTAGTACAACACACCCGACGCGAGATTCCCCGTAGGGGATTAAACTGCAGAACGCTATACTCTAGCAAAAACTGACCAACGTTTCCAAACCATCCCCGTTATTTTGCTGTTAAGTGGCATTCTTTACTTCAATTTTTGAACCTCTCAATGAACAAATAGAAGAGATACCCCTACCCAGCAGAGGTACACGCAGAAGTAGGAAGAATAGAAAAAATCCTTGGCACTATTGAACTTTCAAACTCCACGGCTCGAGGAGGTCGAAAAAAATTTTTCGCCCAAAGTTCGTCTATGGGGTTATTTGGGGTGCTGATCACGAATCTGACATCCGTTTTTCATTTTACGCTGAGGTACGGTAGGTTACGGTAGGTACGTTTGATTAAGGTCATGGTCACCGATTTCGCACAAACTTCGGCTATAGGGGTTATATGGAAGGATCTGTAGTACTACGGGATGTTTACTGAGAATATTTCCGAAGAAATACCCTGGTTCTTGGAGGATTTGGCGTCACGGTCGAACTAGATGAAAATCGTGTAACGAAGAGGAAGTACAATAGGCGTTGGGTGCGCAGGCATCAGTGGCTGTTTGGAATATACGAATGCGGAAATGCCAGATCGGTCCTGAAGTTGATGCGTAGACGGAATGCAAACACGCTCCTCAGAATAATCGTTCGCCATATAAGTCCTGGCACAACGATCATCAGTGACTGCTGGCGGGCTTATTAGCCGCATATCCGCACTGCCACAATGATACCAGCACCTGACTGTAAATCACCGGCTAAACTTCGTCGACTCGAATACAGGACCCAACACGCAAAACATCGAGTGTCATTGGCAAAAGTTCAAGGCTCTAGCACAACGCAACTACAGGATAGACAACCACGGTTACCAAGACAACTTAAGCGAACTTCTGTGAAGGGAGCAGTTTGGCGGAGAACGGGATGCTTCCTTCCACTTCTGGGACCAAGTGGCGCAAATATGCCCCTGCTGATATTGCTTTATTCTATTTTAAGGCATGTTTCAAGTTACTTTGCCGGTAGTCGACACACAAGCCTAACTGTCTATTACTTAGTTAATCCTGAAGACCACCAAATAACAATCAACATTTCCCCTTAGAAGCTGGATAGATGCTGCCACAACTGCTGTGCAAAGGTGAGATACCTCTTCAGATATTCAGGCTTCCACCAGCAATCCGTACTGAAGCGTTCCTTGCCTGCAACCTATCGTACTCCCGCGTAAAACGAAAAACGGATGTCATACCCGTGAGCGGCACCCCAAATAAACCCACTAGCCAAAGTTTGGGCTAATTTTTTTTCGACCTCTCCTCGACCCTTGGAGTTGTGAAAGAACAATGGTGCCCAATCCTTCCATTAAAAGGGCAGACTTTCATTATCAAAGGACTTACAGCTTAATGGAGTTCTTGTTCTTCTTATTCTCGAAGAGATCAAACGGAGCACGCTGCGGCACAAACAGCAAGGCTCGGAACTCCAGCTGTCCCTCCACGGAGAAGTGCTTGACCGCAAGGTGGTCTTCCCAGTCGTTGGAGAGGCTCTGAAAAACTGGGATTCAAAAACCGTGTATCTGGTACAACACCCAATCCTGGCACAAACCTTGTAGAACTCTGCGTACTCCTCGTTGGAGATGTCATCGGGGTTACGAGTCCAGATTGGCTTCGTCTTGTTCAGCTCCTCGTCCTCGTGGTACTTCTCCTTGATCTTCTTAGTCTTCTTCTTCTTCTTGTCGGCATCCTCGTCTTCACCGACGTTCTCAACCTCACCCTCCTTGGCCTGCAATAAAGAGTTTTAGTCGTATCCCTAGCGAAGCAGAACGGTAAATCCCTCACTCCAATACTCACCTCCTCCTTGGCCTCCTCCGCCTCGTCGTCCTCTACTTCCTTCTCACGCTCTTTCTCTACCACAAGTTTGATGGGATAACCAATGAACTGAGAGTGCTTCTTGACGATCTCCTTAATTCGGCGCTCCTCGAGCACCTCAGTCTGATCTTCCTTGATGTGCATGGTGATCTTAGTTCCACGAGTAACCTCAGGGTCGTTGACCGGCCTAAAGCACACAATTATGCTTGATCCCAATACCACGTCCATGCCAAACCGTTTTCTAAACAAACCTAACAATGAAGGAGCCACCAGCGCTGGATTCCCACTGGTAGCAGTCGTCATCGTTGTGCTTTGATGTGACCACAACGCGATCTGCGACAAGGAAGGCGGAATAGAAACCGACACCGAATTGTCCGATCATAGAGATATCAGCGCCCGCCTGTAACAAGGATCTGTGACGGAGAGCAATGGGAAGCAGCGTAAGTAGGGCGCATGACTGCGACCCAAAATAGTGCCAGCTAACAAGCGAAGATGATAGTCCCTACCTGCAGCGCCTCCATGAAAGCCTTCGTTCCTGATTTGGCAATCGTTCCCAGGTTGTTGACGAGATCTGCCTTAGTCATTCCAATACCGGTATCGATGATGGTGAGAGTCTTATCCTCCTTGTTTGGAACAATCTTGATGTACAGATCCTTTCCTGTGTCCAGCTCTCCTGGTTCGGTAAGAGCCTAAAAAGGGAAATCAGCAAGGGTATCAACGAAACTGTGAGAGGCCACTATAACCGTGTCTTTCTGGCTTTGGTCCACTAGGCGCATAATCCAGGTAGACTGTGGTAGCTCGGAAGGGCAGCTACAAAAACTTCAGGGTACAAGTCGCGTAGGTGAGCAGCGGAGCGGGGGTGCGGTAACGGCAGAGCACCGACCGTACTCACGCACTGTACCGTAACCACTCCAGCCAATCAAACCCGAAACGAACACGCCCCTTCTATGGCACTGCGGGGCTCAGCCGCACAGGCGGAGCCCGTGAGGTATCGATCAACGGTCAGCTGTTAGGTTGGAGAAGGGGTTGAGACGAGGCATGCGGAGGAACTCCGCCACGCGTTCCATCTAAGCTAAACGTGATGAAATAGCCTACAACCCAGAGTTCCTTCCCTTGCCAAAGCCGTGCCCGAAGGGCACGTCTGCGTCCATCTGGGAAGTTCAACAAGCTCGCCACGGATGTCACTCAACCTACACGTGCTGAAATGGCCCACAACCCGGAGTTCCTTCCCTTGCCAAAGCCGTGCCCGAAGGGCACGTCTGCGTCCATTTGGGAAGTTCAACAAACTCGCCACGGATGTCAGCCAACCTACACGTGCTGAAATGGCCCATAACCCGGAGTTCCTTCCCTTGCCAAAGCCGTGCCCGAAGGGCACGTCTGCGTCCATTTTTGAAGTTCAACAAACTCGCCACGGATGTCACTCAACCTACACGTGCTGATATGGCCCACAACCCGGAGTTCTTTCCCTTGCCAAAGCCGTGCCCGAAGGGCACGTCTGCGTTTATTTGGGAAGTTCAACAAACTCGCCACGGATGTCACCCAACCTACACGTGCTGAAATGGCCCACAACCCGGAGTTCCTTCTCTTGCCAAAGCCGTGCCCGAAGGACACGTCTGCGTCCATTTGGGAAGTTCAACAAACTCGCCACGGATGTCACCCAACCTACACGTGCTGAAATGGCCCACAACCCGGAGTTCCTTCCCTTGCCTAGTCGTGCCCGAAGGGCACGTCTGCGTCCATATGGGAAGTTCAACAAACTCGCCACGGATGTCACCCAACCTACACGTGCTGAAATGGATCACAACCCGGAGTTCCTTCCCTTGCCTAGTCGTGCCCGAAGGGCACGTCTGCGTCCATATGGGAAGTTCAACAAACTCGCCACGGATGTCACCCAACCTACACGTGCTGAAATGGCCCACAACCCGGAGTTCCTTCATTGCCAAAGCTGTGCCCGAAGGGCACGTCTGCGTCCATCTGGGAAGTTCAACAAGCTCGCCACGGATGTCACTCAACCTACACGTGCTGAAATGGCCCACAACCCGGAGTTCCTTCCCTTGTCAAAGCCGTGCCCGAAGGACACGTCTGCGTCCATTTGGGAAGTTCAACAAACTCGCCACGGATGTCACCCAACCTACACGTGCTGAAATGGCCCACAACCCGGAGTTCCTTCCCTTGCCTAGTCGTGCCCGAAGGGCACGTCTGCGTCCATATGGGAAGTTCAACAAACTCGCCACGGATGTCACCCAACCTACACGTGCTGAAATGGCCCACAACCCGGAGTTCCTTCCCTTGCCTAGTCGTGCCCGAAGGGCACGTCTGCGTCCATATGGGAAGTTCAACAAACTCGCCACGGATGTCACCCAAACTACACGTGCTGAAATGGCCCACAACCCGGAGTTCCTTCCCTTGCCAAAGCCGTGCCCGAAGGGCACGTCTGCGTTCACCTAGGTAGTTCAACCAGCCCCGCCACGGGGTCCACCTAAACTACATGTGTTAAAATGGCCCACCTTCTCACTACCAACCTCGAAGGCAGTACCTCGCAGAGGAGGCGCATTCGATCGATGCCGTGGCTGCCGCGATTACGGTAGAAGTAACGACGAGTTCGCCGCACCCTCGCGGCCGCTACCGCACCCCGCCGCCGTCACCGCACCCTCCGCTGCTCACCTCCGCGACATGTACCAACTTCAGTAACGTGGAAGAGAAATTCCTTTCCCTGCCCAATTCCGTGCTCCTGTCCCAGGCGGCTCTTCTGTTGCCCAGCTTTATGACCCATCTACGAGCAACTTCGGTGAAGGTACAACCCCCTCGGTGGACGTTTATGTCGCAATAAGGGTTGGAAGTCACTCTCATGAGGGTGTTTTGGTGCAATCCCAAGAGGGGTCCATCTTATAATGCGGTGTGCGTGCTACTCCTCGTCCTCTTGGCGTGTCCATTCCAACCTCCTGGGATTCCTCGAGTCTAGCGGCTGCCTCATGTTGTAAATTATGTTGCATGCGTTTCCATTTCAACCACCGTTTTGGTGCAATCCCAAGAGGGGTCCATCTTATAATGCGGTGTGCGTGCTACTCCTCGTCCTCTTGGCGTGTCCATTCCAACCTCCTGGGATTCCTCGAGTCTAGCAGCTGCCTCATGTTGTAAATTATGTTGCATGCGTTTCCATTTCAACCACCATTTACATGTGTGTATAAGCTGCCCCCCCCCCCCTTTATCGGGATTGCACCGGTTTGTTTTCACTTTTTTTGGTGCAAGGCGAGCTTCTGCTCACATCGCGCAGGCAAAGCATGTTGGAAACGCGTAGTCTAGAAGATCATCCAGACGCCGGACTTCGTTTGTATGTGCGCTCCTCCATTGTGCTTGCTCTGTGGAAGCACTCTGCTAAGCCAGTTGAACCTCGGTGTGGCCACCGCTAGGGAGATGAAATGCTTTCACATCGTGCGTCGTTCATCGGAAACGCTCAAGCCGTGTTGCGCCTCGTATAATTCGTATTTTATACAATACAGGAAGAGTCAGAATAGGACTTGATCGTCATCATTTAAAAACCCACTCATTCCCTTGTAGCTCCCCGTAGTCTACGAGAACGATGACAGTGACGTGTCTTCTCAAGTGCACTGGTGGTTGCGAAATAGTTCTGGAACATTCAGACGAGCCCTACCCCAACTCTTGAGCATATCAATGTTCGTTCCTGTACTAAACCTTCCTACTATCCACAACCCGAATAGGAATCCGATTGGTGAAGTTGATAGCTGATAGCGGGATTTGGATGCAGATGAACAGACTCCAGGATAGACACGCTCTGGCCGTTTATAGAGCAAGAGAAGAACACTGAAGCCCCAAACTGCTCCGAAGAGACGTTTTGAATTCTTGTTACTGTTACAATTCGTGTTAATCGAAAATCCACCCTGGAGTAAAATCTCATCAACCAACCCACCAAACCCATGGCTAGACCACAAAGTGGGAAGGGCATGCAACTCCTAAACGCTTTCAATGTGCACTTTCGGGAATTTCGGAGAATTTCACTGAACATAATGGACACGAAAAATGTTGGATTTCCGTTTAAATTTGGTCCAATCAATCTTAGCCTTGGGAGGGAAATGGCACTTTGCATCTCCACATCCTACTGCTTGAGATCTCACCCAGTGCTTCTTTCACAATGTAAAGACGTCTGATTTCAATACAGGATAGTGGGCATAAGAGAGGCAACCACTCCCCCAATTCCTGTCAGCCCTCTCAAACAAAACCCACAATCACCCCTGTTCCCGCCTCACCAAAACCACCCCTGTAAATCGGATGCTATTCTGATGGGCTCCCTCACATAGGCATCCACTCCTAGTAAGTAGTTCCACCTGATCCAATAGAGAATGTGTGACATACCTGATAGCGGATTTTATCCAAAGCATCCGAAGAGTTGGAGATAAGCTCTCTCAGGAAGATTTCCTTGTTGCTGTAGAATGTGTTAATGATCAAGCTCATAAGCTGAGCAATCTCAGCTTGGAATGCAAAGGTTTCGGCCGTTTCGTCGGACATCTCTGAAAGCATGGTATCATGATCAAGCGATCCACCGA
Organism: Heligmosomoides polygyrus polygyrus; assembly: GCA_947396885.1. Lineage (NCBI taxonomy): Eukaryota > Metazoa > Nematoda > Chromadorea > Rhabditida > Heligmosomidae > Heligmosomoides > Heligmosomoides polygyrus. Next base: position 31,925,821 of record OX377204.1, on the reverse strand, counting down.
GGACGATGGCAGCCCAGATGGGACACAAAACGTGCGAATACTAGCTGGTGTGCAATGGCACCAGTCGGCTGGATCCTACGAGACGGCAATACGGACAAGAAACCCCCAACGCAACCGCCAGGAACAAGAATCACGAAGGACTGCACCCACAGCACGCAACAGGACGGAGCGGAGCTCACCGCTGCCGGGGGTCTATATACTGGAGCTGAAAGTTCTAGAGAATTGGGCGGCGAGTCGCGCTCTGATTGGTCGATTTTCGAAAATGGGCGGCGCGCGGAACATTCGCGAACGCGCCGCGAGCGAATTAGCCGTCACGTCGATGGCGGCGGACGTGAAGGCGTACGGACATCGCCGACTACAGTGCCCGGAATTTCAAACAATTCGATGTCGGCGACTGAAGTGTTCGATGCACGGAGGCCCCTTTCCCGTCGTAGAGAACCGTATTTCCTTGGGTTCTTAGTCACCGGTTGGTGTTCGGCGTCGTCATATGTGAAGGATATTGCTGCTTGGCGCAATACGGGTGTGGGGAGTGCACCCTTATTACGAAGAGTTCTTTCATTCTAGAGCTCACTATCCTAGCATAATGCAAGAGTGGAGGTGGCCCTTCGCTAGGAAATAGAAGTGTTCTATCCTACCGGAGCTGTATATTGAAAATTTACAGACCTACAAAGTCTTCCACATCCGTATGGCGCCGGCTGCTTAAAGCGCTGAGCGAAGTCATCTGCTCAGACAAGCATTTCTCCTAGCCCAACCAATACGTAGTTCTCCCAGTTGGCGTAATCTGCTCCGTTATTGTGTCGCCATTGTAAAGTAGTTTTCAGTCTAACTCTCGTTATCAGGAAGCCTGAGAAAGCAGGCCCTTCCACTAGAACAGATCCAATTAGGCCGTACTGCGTCATTAAAGTCCTTGCTCGTTGCAGCGCTAGTAGATATATTTATCGTAGTTAGGGTTGGCGGATGGCATCACAAAAAAACGTCTAAATGTTATTCTGTGGTTCTCTGTAAACCAGAAAACCATCCTCCTTTTTATGACCAACCCTGGCTGACTGAGGTGGCCTTGTCAAGGCTTTGAGGCAGAAATAATATCACCGTAATGAGGAGACTGGTCTAGGTACATTATGGAAGCGTCTTTGAGCTGTGCACCTATAGCCCGGATATAAGCCGGCGGATGGAAGACCTGTTTACGAAAAATTTAAGCTCGATTTGCTTTCCGATTAGTAACTAGTTTTTATTTTTTATTTTCACACTCAAATATGTGATGAAAATAACTTGTGGAAGCAAGTTTCATGATGTTCCTGTTTCATGATGACCATCTTAACAACACTTTGTGGTCGAATTTGTTGATATTGTTCGCCCTTAAAAAGTTAGTTTTCTCCGTGTATGCCGAAATCTAACGGCCCTCAGAGAAAACTGGTTCACATTTGACAAGTTTCAGGAGCCGAATATGTCGCGAGCAGATGCTGGACGTCTCATTCATCTGTCGAAGAAACGCGAACGCGCGAAGGAGGATATGGAGCAACAGTTGAAGAGAATGGAAGAGGAGTCGACCAAAAGTGAGCCGATATCATTTTAATAGTTAACGCCTGTAGATACGCACTAATCCCGTTTAGGAGCTGCTGGAATAAACTCAAAATTCACCGCGAACTACGATGCTGTTGAAGAACATCTCAAGACAAAGACCGTTGGTCTGGTGACACTAGATGAAATGCGCGAGAAGCAGAAAGATGTCATTTTCGATAGGTATGCTCAGAATCGTTGCATCCGTTGCTACATTGCATACTTCTGATAACGTTTAGTGAGTGGGAATTTTTAATTCACTGTTTAGAGATGAAATAGTTGCCCTCGGAGAGTGTTCAAAGGCGCTAAAGTCGGAAGGGAAGACTTCTGACGGTGAAGGCAAGGTTGCTCAGGTGAGTGCTCCGGATTTTTGTTATTAGATCTCAGGGCACTACAGTGCTTTCACGACTTCAGAGGTGGAGTAGAGGTCCAAAAAAAATTTCCCCCAAATTTTGTCAGGGGGTTATTTGGGGTGCTGATCACGAATCTGACATCCGTTTTTCGTTTTACGATTTAGTACGGCAGATCACGGTAGGTACGGTGACCTGAAGCGTTCTCGAAGGTCAACTTAAATTACATCAATCGATATGCATGAGTGAGACATATGAAGGCCTTTTTAAAACACTGATTTATGTAACGCTAAGTTTAGACTAAAAGTGTCTAGTTATTACTAGACGTAACTAAGTGTATTGTGAGATCTTTCGCATTGTTAAGCTCTCTCCGTGTTTATATAAATTCCATAGTTTATTACTGTTACAGAAACGCGTGCTGTCCTTTGCATTCGAAGATGAGGACGAAGAGGAAGAAGAGGCTCCTGTCATTACCAAGAAAGTAATTTTTTTTTCGTAGTGTATGTTGTTAGTATGTAGAAGTAATCTGATTTCATTTCAGAGACTTGGTATGGACCCAACCATAGATACCAGTTTCCTTCCAGATAAGGACCGTGAGGCTGAAATTGCTAGGTACGTCGTTAGCAGGTTTTCGTGCTGGTGAGCCATTTGTTTATTTGACTTATAGGAAGAAAGTCGAACTTGCTGCCGCTTGGAGAGCTCAGCAAGAACGAGAGAAAAATGAGGAGATCACAGTAGCTTTCGCTTACTGGGATGGTTCTAGTCATCGCAAAAATCTCAAGGTGAAGAAGGGCCATACGATTTCGCAGTTCCTGACTTGGGCTATTGAGGTGTGCTATTTTATGAGTATGCTTTCTTATGTCGGAAGTCCTTATGCAACCTGTTGTTATAGGTTTTGAAGAAAGAGTTCACGGAGCTGAAGACAAGTACCTCAGAAAACCTAATGTTTGTCAAGGAGGACTTGATTATACCGCATTTCTATACGTAAGTCGCTAGTTCTTGATTTGTGAGAGTTCTACGACGTTGGTGATTGGACTCATTTTAATTACCCTGTTTCGTAAACAATGGAATGATGGACTTCGTCGTGATTTAGATTCCAAGACTTCATAGTGACTAAAGCTATGGGCAAAACAGGCCCCTTGTACGAGTTCGATGCTGCCGGTGATGTGCGGATTAGACAAGATGCCGCCCTAGATTGTGGAGAAGCACATCCTGCTAAGGTAGTGCTTACTTTTTCTTCTATTACGTTTGTATTCTCTGTTCTGCCAAAAGAGCGAGAGCTACCTGGTTTACTTTTTTTTTCTACAAAAGTTTATCGAACAGTCGCCATGTGTTAGGGTTAAAGTCCGTCGTTCTAAGCTCCGTTTAGAATTAGTACCCGAAATCGTTCTGAGAGCGTTGAAATGTGGTTCGGCTTTGGGAGAGATCACACTCCTGAACAAGCGCAAAGTAGGTGGGAAACGTTGGTTGAGGGATTGGAGATCTCTTTCCACTATCACTCTTTAGGTGCTATTGTAGTGGAGATCCGCCCGAATAGAGCATCCAAAACGGCGCCCGTCAAAATACTGCTCAGTAGGACTGCTGCTGGTGGTCAAGTAATTTGAAACCCGTCTCAGTGTTTTGGGTACGAAAACTCACCAGCTACACCCTGCAGAGGTGCGTGCTTGGAGCACACCAGCAACGATTCCATTCCATAGGCCAAGAAATCCGAGGTAATATTGATTGAATATGGTTTTGTTATATGGCGAGTGCTCGCACTGTCGAAGGAGGCGTCGGCTATTGCGTGCATTCCGAATCAAGGTTCTTGGTTAGGCTCTTGGCACCGGATCTTCGGAACGGTGACATGCTGACTTGTCTATCGACTGGTCCTCGGAAGTCATCCTATAGGTCGAATACGCACACGAATTGCCTCCGCGATATCCTGCAGAAGTGGAGTGCGTGGTGTATACCAAGGTGGATTTGATTAACGTTGTCCTTTAGCCGTGATCTTTTTTTGATTTTGGAAAAAGTAATAAAAAATAAAAGTAATAGAAATAAAAAATAAAAAAAGATGATACTCAATGAAATCATTTACAAAGCGAGTGCATTGAGAAAAAAGGCTCACCATCAGTGAAGCTGCGCGGCAAGGGAAGGGAGCCGGAGGAAATGTAGGACAACCTACCCAGAGCAACATGTTCTCATAAATTTTTCATATGAAGCTGGCCATGGTTTGTTTGAAGTCAAATTGCACCACGATCCATAGAAGGAATCTATAATAACTGGTTAGTGCCAACGAAGGTGACCTCATAGGCCAGTTGTTTGTTTGTGCGGCTTTGTGCTGTTTGTGTACGGCATACGGCAAACTATCAGAGCTGGTAGTGCTTTTAATAGTCAGCCTGAGGCACTGTATAAGGTGTAGCAAGTCAAGGTCAAAGAAGTTCTACTGCTCCAGACTTCAAACATGAAACCACTGCAAGGTGTCTGGTTTTGGGAAGAACTAGGAACACATTAAACTAGTGGGTGGTAAGCCAACCGAACCTCGACAACCCCACCCTGCGCCCCCGCCGCCAACAGCATCGCCATCATCTTCTCTACCCCCAGAACTGGATGACCGGGAGACAAAAATAAGAAGAAAAAGAAACCAAGTAGATGGGAGGGAACTGTAATATTTCGAGCAGGAGCAACCATCGTGATTTGCGGACCATTACTATTTAGCTAATAGTCTCCCAAGTCATATGAGTTCATAACTCAACAAGAAGGGAGACAAACAAAATCATAACTAGCTTAACAATAAAGGTAGGAGCATCGACATACATCTATTTCGTTGTTATTGTAAAGTTTTCTGAAGTATTGCAACAACGATGGCGTTTCGTGAGATTATCGCAAGCTTTAAGAAGCCTATTAAATTCCTCGAAAACTTCTGTGGCAACACTGTAGCTGTGCGTTCCTTAAAAGTATGACCTTAGATGCTGGTTAAAATTCAAACTATTACGATAACCGGCATTATTAGGGGTCGAAGAAATGTTTGAGTGTGAATTTTACATTTGGTACCTGTATCAGAGTTTAAAGAGCAAGTGCTATAAAAAAATTTTATTGGTGGGCTCAGAAATCAGTCACACCATTCATGTGCATGAAATCAATTTTCGAAAGACTTTTTTAAATTGTGAACTTTTCTCTTTACGATTTAGGTCTACAGGTAGTGTGTTAAGCTGTTTCGCCGATCGAGGAAAAAGTTTCCGTGTTAGTAGCTTTGAATGGAGTAGTGCCGCCTGGATCTGTGAGCATCAATAGTTAATGAACGCCTCCCAATGCAAGATTGTCTCAAACACCAGAACCTGGACGGAGGAAGACAAAACTCTTCAATGAGAAGTTTGAAAGCCATAACAATATCTGTAAATATCCGTATAGAGAGGAGGCTCTTTACACAAAATCTTCTCAACCGTGTTTCATACGAAGGTATGCGCATAAGGGGTATGACAGATCGAGAATTACTCGGTAAAAGACAAGCCTTGTGATTGTCATTCGAACCTTTTCTATTTTCGTATTAAGCTTCTTAGAACTACTCTAGACTTTTTTCTAATCTAAGATGGGAACAGTATGGCAGGTAGTCGTCGAGCTGTCGTGCCAAGATTGATACGGATGCTAAGATGGGAACGACGTATGTTTTGCAGAGTTTGATAAGAATGGATAAATCGGTGGTCTTTAAGTTTCTGATAATAATGTGGTTGATGTGGGCCTCCCAGCTAAAGGAAGTGCGCACAACGATTCCTAGATCTCGGATTTGTTGGATGATGCGAGCACTGGTAGCTTCATTCAAGGATAGCTGAGGAAGTCATTTCGTAGTTGTGCAATTTTCAAAATTCGATTTTAGACCCATTCATTTGCCCGTGTGGACGTCATCTCCACAACCTTACTCATAGAAATTTGAATTTCTGCTCTGTTGTTGTCAAATGTGACGAATACTTTGTAATCGTCTGCATTGGTAGCAACGTTCACTGACTGGTTGACTTTCAATATCACGGCAGATCTAGGGTGTATATGTCGAAGAGAAGTGGGGAGAGCAGCGCATCCTGTGGGACACCTGAACTGCGAGAGTGCTGAGAAAACTCGTCACTATATTTGGTCATAAAACTGCAGGGTGAGAGCTAAGCTCTCAACGTTGTAGTCTACTTGTCAAAAGCCTTGCTGTAGTAAAAATAAATGACATTAACATGTTGCGTCTGTAGCGGTTATCCACAACTAGTCGGTGAAGGAGCTGCAGTCAAGTTGAGGAATTTTTCATGAAACAGAATTGTTCTGAGGGAAGAGGCTATCCAACCAGTCTTGGATTAGCATTTTCAGGTTTTTTCATTATTTTAGACGAAATATGAGTAATACTAATCAGTCCAAATTCCTCAGGAAGACGGATCGTTTCTTAGGGATTCCGGTAACTGTCGACTTCTTCCACAAAGTACGATTTCTCCGTATACATGAAAGATAAAGTGTAAATGTGTCATAGGGGTACAACAATCCTACCCACAGATATTTTTTGAAATTTTGGAAGGGTGCTGTCGGAAGGAAGAGAAAACGATGTCGTCTCAAATATTGACGAACAAAAGTTGGGGAAAGCTGTCATGAACTACGAGTTGAAATTTACCACAACTATATAAATGTGCTGCAAAAACTTAAGAAATGGAATTCAAGGGGAAGGCAAAGAACTCTGCCCGCTTATCACCTTTCTCTTTCGCTGTTAATCACAAATTTTCCTTAGAGTCATGAAAACATGATGCATTATTCTTGTTTCGTGTGGTGAAAATCAGCGAAATTTGCACGTGGTACTGCTATAGCTTCAAGCTGAAACGCTGCATTTTAGTGTGCCGCAAGATCTTTACGGCATCTACAAAAATACGCTTGTTGGAGGTGAAGCGCATTCAATATGTATTGCGCTATGATCTTTGCATTATATCTCTTGCGAATATCTGTGTTGACGGCTCAGATAGAGAGCACGCTTGTGTGCAGCCAATCACGAGTCGTGCAGTACACGCATCACCGCTAAATCCTTCGTGAGTGGCAAAATACTCTTAGAAGTAAGCTAAGGATACGTGTTAGAGTCAAAAGAGTGATATTGGTGCAAATTGAATCACAAGAGTGCCATCATACACTCAACAAGCACGGATGAACGTATGGGTAAGACATTCGCTTGTGGTATGCTCCATTTCTACGAGATTTCTGTAGATCTTTCATGCGGGCTTGACCTATAAGGCAAGCCGCCTTATATGCCAAGCCCATCAATGGACGAGTTTGTTGCTGTTTCGCTACTCCTAGAAGACACATGCTGGTTCTTCGTCGCAAATCGAATAAAAAGTCGGCTGGATATGCTAACGAGGTTGCGCCTTCTGTAGGCTGCGCTTCTCGCGAGCATAGGCCTAACATCGTCATTTGTCCGATGAGTAGGTCATGATTTCACAGTCCACTGAAGGTATTTATTTTAGGTCGTGCTTCGAAGCTGGTATGAGAAGAACAAGCATATCTACCCGGCTTCAAGGTGGGAACCGTTCGTACCGAATAAAAAGTATGGCAGAACGATCGATGATTTGTCAACTATTTGATGAAGCTACGGTGGTGGGACCTGTGATAGATTGGTGCGTCTTTATGTGAATGATTATGCAAAGATCTCAGCAGTTTGTGCCTTTTTAGTGTATGTATTTCATGCATGTATGTCTATACACTGTTGTGTAGGACTCGTCGATTGTTACTAGCAGTTAAACGACTGTCGTGGCATCGTTCTGTTTGTACTTGTAATTCCAGATGAGTATTTGTTTTTCTTGAGAGTATAATGGAGTTATCTTTGCCTGGGTGATGTCTGGTTATCAGTTGTTTCAGATGCTTAATAAACCTCATTAATGTTTATCAGCAGTGAACGTCAATTTCAAGACCAATGCTCAGCGGCTAAGCACTAACGATGAGTACCGTGCACTGCATAGATCGCCCAGAATACTGACTGAGAACCCTTTAAAGGCTTAGGCATTCGTATGCGACCCATTGTGTGGCACAGTTGCTATACGCACTTGAGTTTTGTAGATTTTCATTTGTTTAGCAAACCATGGCCTTCAGTACGATCTGCACATCTATTGTGCAATCTTCTTCGTAACTGTTCGACACCTCCCTGTAGAATCTTAAGATATGGACTAGAAGAATGATCTCACAGTCAGGTCCGCATCAGTTGATTTTTACCATCGTAAACTTGCCTGCCCATCATCACCTGCGATGACGCTCGAGCTCTGGCAGGTCAGGCGTGACGCTGCTACACAGCGAACCCACTCCAGTTCTCGCTCCACCTGCACATAGACCAGTTGGTCTCTTAATAAACTCTGTCTCATCTCTTGTACTCGCCATCACATCCACTGAAGCACCGCATTATAAGGGCGTATAAGTCCTTCTCCATATCATCGGATACATTTGGTGCAACGGCCTAACAAGCCTAAGTCTCCGGTGTCAAAATGTAACAGCTTTGGGACACAGCACAAAGTCGATCGCATATAAGACCGCATTCTCTGGATCCAAGAGAATAAGTTTCTCGTTAAATACCTGGAGCACAAAGTCGAGTCGAAGTCGAGTCTATTCACGATCGCACTTTGTAAATAAGAAGGTTAAGTCTCCCGTACGCTAAAAGTGCCAGAAGCAGCCTCTTCGCTCACAACATTGAAGGAGAATTTTTAAAAAAATGGCATTCCATTAAAGGAAATTAGCAATCATATTGAGCTCAACCGCGCTTCATGATTTAGTAACGCGCCACAAAGAGCATAAACTGCGCAATTCAAAGTGACTCTAACTATGAGAAATGCAAGTCTACCATAGATCGTTTGGAGATCATAAGAGAATTAAAAGAGGGTGAACGAAGCCTTCAAAAACTTTTTATCGAGTTAAGGGATGAGTACATGAACTGCAAAGTTAAAGCAGAGAAAAAAGAGTTAATGGTTGAATTAGAGGAGATTGAGCGAGAATCCCATCTGCCCAAGGTTACTGCAGAAGCTGTCGACCCTACATATACTTTAAGTGAACGTGTTGACGAATTAAGATGCAGTAAAGAAAGGAAAAGGCTCCAATTTGAGCACTGCTTCCAAAACAACAGTGTAGTTGCTGCCGCAGTTCCAACACCCTCAGTGTTTCAAAGTAGCCAATTGAATTACGAAAACATTGAAGCTAATACCAGTGCTGTAACAGTGGAGGTAAACGAAAGGAGTACCCCGCTCCGTAAATGCTACGGAGGTGTCCTTACCAAATTTTTTTTTGGTAATTCAGAGGAATTTTCAGAGTATAGGCAGTTTTTGAGACTCTGGTCCATAAAAACGTTGAACTTCACGTTATCGAAAAGATCCTCCTCTTGAGGGAAAGCTTAAAAGGTAGGACAAAATCCGCCATATAAGGCATCCAGCCACTGCGGCATAACTATGAATGGATGATACAAACGCTGCTGGATGCTTGCTGCGACTATTCAATAAATAGGTAACAAATTGCCAGAAAGCTGCTACATTTAAGGCCAGCTAGTGATTTTGTGAACAGCTACTCCTTGTTCTCAGAAAAATTCAGGTTTTGATTAACCAGATGGTATCCGCAGGATATGACGTTAAGTCTACATGTGATCCAATTTGGATCGAAACCATTTTGTGCACGTTTCCTCATAGTATTGTTAAGCCTGTGCTCATAGCTAGCAGAGCAGTGCGCAATCAATCGATCGGTGAACTCATGAGTGACCTCAAGAAGGAAATTGCAGTTAGGGTCTACATCGAGAACAGACTGGGCAATACAATCAACGGCGAGGTCATCTCAACACCACGTAGATATGACGCTCCGCGACCTCAACTAAATGGGGGATGTATCTTTTGCAGCATTGGTCAGCATGCTTCTTTGTCATGCAAAACTGTTAGTGACAAATCTGCCCGCAGAAGAATTTTAAATAAGCAAAATAGATGCTGAAAATGTTGCTCCTCACAGCATGAAAGCTTCGGCTGCCAATTGCCGAACTGTACAGGATGTGGAAAAAAGCAAAAAAAAAAACCTACCATTATCAGACAACAACCAGAAATAGTCTCGTAGATAGCAGGCCTTATCGTATAAGAAATTTAGCAAATTTAAGCACTCTATTCGCTAAAAACCAGGCCCCTAATCATTCTTCGGCCTCCAATTCGCAAGCATTCATGACAGCCGAGGGAAGTGTATGGAATTGCAAGAAGGAAGAGGTAAAAACCATTTTCTGGCCTTCAGTATAATGCAGCAGCAAGGTCATGTCAACACGCACAGAAAAACCTGTAGTGTAAGGGCCCCGGTGAAATTGAGATTAAGGTTTGGTGATTGACAGAACCGATAGTTACGGACACTCTTCAATCAACACCTTGATTTAATAAAACACTTTATCGACAAACGAAACGGAACCAGAACAACAAATACACTTTAGACGAAATAACTATCCTAGCATGCACCGACAGGCCCGCTGAAACGCTGGGGGATGACCTAAAAATAACATAACTACAACGAGGCGTAGACCACCCTGATAAATTCACATAGAGAAAAAGCTTAACGTCGACAACCCTACTAAAGGATACATCAGCTACCCCGTGCTGTCACGACGAGATGACGTAGTAATGACGAGAATGCCGTCGAGTGTCGAGAAGCGATACACGATACGTCCACTAATGACTAGTAATTCGCAGGCTCTCGAGAAGATGAAGAATCCCTTCACAGACACACGCGCTCCAAAAGAGCGAGGAAACCCAACCGGAAAACGCTCACGACGAGCAAGAACACTGACCCACACGCTCACGCAGCGCACGAAGAACACCAGGACACGCTTACGCAGAGCAAGGGCAGCAGGACACGCTCACGAAGAGCACAAAGAACCAAAAAATCCTAGGCCATCCGGCGTTAACACTCTTGGCGAGCTCTTCCTTTAACCCGCTTCCCGCGCCTTGGCTATCTCGCCTAAGGCGCGTTTGCCATTACCTATACCGATTCCTACCCTATGTCTCGCCTATCTTACTTGGGGCGCGTTTTGCATCAACCGGGTCGACCGTGCCCGGAACAGTAACTGCGTTTCAGGGGTCTGCCCTGACTCGGTGAGTTACTGTTCCGCTTATACTCTAACAGTAGTGTCACCAACTAACAAAATAACTGTTGCCAACAAAAAAGTGTTCAAACGAACAATGCCTAACGATGTACAAAACCAGTCACTGAAGCAAAGACCACCCACATCAAAAGAGAAGGGCGTTACGTCTATCAAGCAACTGCTCGTGCCCTGGGGCTTGCCTTTCGTGGGAACGTTGGCCAGCTCACTACTTCATTAGCTGGACCGGCTAGGTCAAAAAAAATATACCCTCAATTACGCAACAAACAAAAAAAAATCAATATTGAAAAAAAGAACTGATGGGTTACGCTAGCAAATTTCCTGGACCTACCTTGGAAAAGCTAAGCGGAAACCGTTGCAAGACCGTCGGTATATCCATAGGTCCAGTGAATTATGCTTTTTCAAAAATGTGTACTGTACCGATTGAAGTTTAAGATCTGTCATGTTTCCTTTTCTTCCATAAAGTCGTCGCCGTGTACAACTCTCAACTAGCTGTCTAACTTGCCCGTCGTGCTGTCGTCAACATTCAATAAGAAAGAAGTCTGCAACCTCAACCACAACCAGTCAACAGCCACCCTTACCGAGTAACCTTCGCGTCCAGTCCCTATGATCTGCAAGAGTCGTCAATCAAGCCGATCGCCACCTGACATCGTGATGCCAAACTTTTCATGTCCTGCGTGAATTACATTTTTATACAATTCAAGGATTTCGTTTTGGCCTCGTCGAAAATATCAAGCTATGGCAGGTCAGGAGGCGTGACGCTGCCATACAGCGAACCCAAGCCAGTTCTCGTTCCACCTGTACAGAGACCAGTTGGTCTCTCAGTAAACTTTGTCTATCTCTTGTACTCGCCATCACATCCACTGAACCACCGCATTATAAGGGCGTATAGGTCCTTCGGCGTATCGTCGTATAAATCGTGAGGTGCGGCTGAGGTGGGGTAAACTGGAAATCGGAGTTGGGACTTGGTTGGAGTAAAATCTCCAGCAGCTGCCCTCTGGGTAACAAAGGGTGGGCGATCGTTGTGGCGCAAGAAATAAACCTTTGACTATTCGCATCCTGGAGCCTGTGCATCGTAGACGCATTTTGAATGGAGAACTAAGATGTCGGCGATAGCAGTGAGGAAGCACCCAAAAGACCTAGCGCTAACAGGGAAAGGGTCTGAAGCGTATGTCTGAACGGGGGAGCCAGTCATGTGGAGAATCCCTACCACTCAATTAGCATGAAAATGTGTCTATTTTTTGCCAAGTCGTTAAACCCAAGAAGTAGGGCTCACAATGGGATACGGCGCATCACCAGTTTCGGGGTCTTGTACGCCCGCGATGCCCCTACCTGTAAGCGGCTCGGAGCCCAGTGGAAGTGCGCTTGCTTCGTGCGAGGAAGGTCGGGGATTTGGTCCATCTGCGCTGCTCCATTTTTGCATTTCAACTGATTAGTTGAGATTTGGAGGATTCTGATGTCTATACCATTTTCAGACATTTTCTGCGCATTTTCCAGCTGCATGCTGTGGTATTCAACATGTTGATGTATAAATGTCCGACATCAGTGATGCACAGGAACAAAGTACATGAAGCAGCACTGGGCACAATACGGAAAGCGTATAAAGGCTGCAGGCTCTTACAGTCTACATACATAGAACAGTGACCTCGGGAAAACACATCCTGCCCGAATTTTCAAAAGAGACGAGGTTGTGACGTCAGAGGTGGTTAAAATGTGAAACAAGGTCTGTGGATTCCACAATTGACCTAAACGGCCAACGATGTACTCTTTCGCTCATCTTTGCCTGTCACCTAAAAATCAGAGCTTCGCTGAAGGTTTTCTAAACCTAACACCAACAATATCGCTGATTCTCGAGTGGTGATCCACCTGATCACGCTGAAGTGTGGCCACCTTTACACAAGGAACCTTCGAGGGAGGAAATCAAGCTGGCCGAACGGATGGCCAACATACTGAAGGACTTCGAAGCATGTCAACTTGAAGTTGACGAAGACGTTGTGGTTAAAAATCTGTTCAGTAATAAACAAGTCGCAAGAAAGGTACTCTCCACAGCTACAGCTGGAAAATGCGCAGAGAACGTCTGAAAATGGTATAGACGTCAGAATCCCTTAAGTCTCAAGTAATCAGTTCAAACGCGAAAATGCAGCCGCGCAGAAGAACCAAATCCAGACCTTCCTCGCACGAAGCAACCGCACTTCCACTGGGCGCCGAGCCGCTTGCAGGTAGGGGCATTGCGGGCGTACCGGACCCCCAAACTCGTGATGCGCCGTATTTAATTGTGACTCCAAGTACCCCCTGCTCCTTGGGTTTAACGACGCAAAAAAGAAACACATTTTTATAATAATTTAGGTATATGGATTCTCCCTATATGACTCGCTTCCCTCGTTCAGAAATACGCTTCAGACCCTTGCCTTGATGAGTGATAGTGTTGCTTTCTTCTTGTGATAGTTTACATCGACGTTCGTTGCAGGGTTTTTTCCACCATACACCCGCTTTTCCCCGCTATGGATAACCAGTATCTCGGCCTGTTCGTCTACGCAGATTAAATTCCGGAGCCATTCGAAATGAGAACTCTGAATAACGGTGAAGCGATTCCATACACCCGTTCGAATCCGCGGCCATCCCTGTATGCTTGAGTGGGATTCATTTGTTAAAGTTAGAAGATTTCTCAAGAATTCGAGGATGACGGTCAATCATCCCGGTCATCCACCGTATCTTCTTCTCGCAGAGCACTCCTGTCAGCCAGTGCCATTTGGACCAAGCAGCATTCACGCGTGAGTTCACTTCAATGCACCACCATCGGACGCGATTGCTGGTCCCAGGTACTTGAAAGCCGAAGTACGAGGTAGCTCAATGTCGTTTACCTTAATAGAGCGGGATTAAATTTCGTCAGTGATCAGGTTAAGCTTGCGCACAAATTCTTGTAAGCGAAAGCCCCAAGGTTGTACCTTGTGTGGGCGTATTCGAATGAAGGACACAGCAGAAGGAACAGAGGAGACGACCTTTATCTTGAGGTGATATACAAGAGTGCCCTAGCAGGGCAAACCCCCTCGCACCCTTGTTGGAGCGGGGCGAGGGGGAGGGGGCCGGACCAGCGGCACGACCATACTCCGGCCCCCCGAAACAGCACGACATGTTGCATTTTAACCGAGTTAAACATAATACAAGCACATGGTATGCACAAATATATTATCGTCGTTAAAGTAAATGTTGTCGGCGTTGTTGTCGAAATAGTAGGCGAAGTCATCTTGGGGGCGGGGGGGAGTCGTGGGCGATCGTCTTGGTTGGGGGTGGACCTCTCCTGTGATGGCAGAGCAGGGAATTGTGACCGATGCCACAATTCCCACACTTCACCTCACAGGGGTACATATGGTCCCTCTTTTAGCACATTAGGCACGGGTGCAGTTGGGCCGCTTTTGCGGTTCGGGAGACGGGGTCGGGGAAATGACTGCGACAGCTGGAGTAATGACCATCTCGATTCTCTTCTAATGAGAAGAAGAGACATGGCGACTTTAAAGTTGTACGCTCCATAATCGTCTGGATAGCCTTCTCCACAGCCTCCAGTCTCTTGACGGCTTTTTCGATCGCCTCTACTCGGGAGGCAGTTTCACGAAGCAGTGCCGAATTCGACGGATCGTCGCAGCTGTCGAAGTCGTCGAGAGCCTGCTGCATGTCGATATTGGACGAGTTCGTGATGATAACTGGACGGTTGACGACCGGCGTGTGATGCACACAAAGAGTGTGGAACATTTACTGAGTATTCCATTCCCTTATATAGTGCCTGGTCCCGGCTTCCTCTGATTTCTTCCTACCGTCTTTTCATTCCGTCTTCGCTGCCCTGAAACCGGTCCATACCCCCAACATCCCCCGTAGTGACCGTGCGTCTCTCACAACATACCTATCCAACCTTTTATTAACAAAATTTTGTTTACTCCATATCATCCATTTTCTAATCTTTCTTATTTTGTTCAACAGGGCACTGCTTTCCGCTTGATCTGGTCTCGCCCTCGTGGTAATCCTCCTTTTTCTTAATCGGCCTCTCCCTGTTGATGAACCTTGGTGGGGCTACCCGACTCTGCCGAACGCGCCCTCTCCAGGTTTCGCCATGCACGGCTTCTCACAGTACCTGCACTTGACCGTTAACTTCTCTCCTGTCATCACTCCTACCCTGCTAACGATGCCTACCTACCTCGGCCTGTGCTACAATAACTGGTGGGCTGGTGCCCTGACACGCGGGCATCGTTGCAATCGCCTGCGGCATCGTGGGCGCTCCCATCGCATGCATGCATCGCATGCATGTCCGGCCTTCGGGCTTTTCCCACGCGGCTGGCTCGAGCGAAAATGAGGTAACCTCCCTCGCTCACACTCTCTTATAGGAGGGGTACTTCTTATCTGCGCTATCAGTGCCGCTATCTTCGCTCTTTTCTCTGCCAGATATCCTTTCATTTTCTCCGTGATTTGCCGTTTCCGATGGGATCTTTTCAACTCTACCATTTTTCCCTCTTTGCTGGACTACGCTTCCTCCGTACTAAATCACCTTTAGGCGGCTCCTCCTAAGAGAAGGTTCAGCCTCTGCCAATCGGCTTCCTGTGCCGAAATACTACTACTACTATATACTACTCTGTCAGTAATTATTCCAGGTATCCAATTATCCTGGTGGTGAAAGTAGTGCTAATCCATTGAGGTTTTCCCGCGTGAGTTCGAATCTCATCCTGATCGCCAGTCGACGACCGGCGTGTGATGCACACAAAGAGTGTGAAACATTTATTGCGTATTCCATTTCCTTACATAGTGCCTGATCACCGGCTTCCTCTGATTTCTTCCTTCCGACTCTTCATTCCGCCCTCGCTGCCCTGAAAACGGTCTATACCCCCAACATAGCTTAATTCAGGTTTGCTTAAATATGTTTTTAGCGTCCTGGGCGCATATTTTATCAAATAGGCTTTGCCCTTTAGCGTTGTATGCGCCTTTCTAAGGTTGCAAATGGGAAGATGTGAGGCAGGTGCTAGGTTGTATTAGTACGAGGTCATGATAAGAGGCTAGATGTTGTCCTGTTAATTATCTACAACACTGTATGAGTAGCGACCTCACTTCTATCATTTCCCCTCCTCAATGGAGTTTGTTTTTTCTAATGTTACTCGTTGCAAAACTTCGCCAAACAAATTCGGAAATGGTGTGAGCGGTACTCTGTAAACGTTACTTTCGAAAATGGATAAGCTTGGGTGTTCTATACGGTAATGAAGGGCACCTTTTAGTGTGAACATGGAGGGCGTGTCTGTACAATGCACAAAACTGTTCCTTCACCAACGCTTTTTCAAAATTCAGCCGCATTAGGATTTGGGTCGTAGTGTACTTCAAATGTATGATTTCTACATGTAGAAATGGTCATCATAGGTTTCGTTGTTGTACATTTTAACAGAAATTGAGCTTCGTGTGGGCAGTTATAACACCCTGTGATATCAGGTGCTTCTATATTGCACCTTTGATTGAAAAAAAAAAACAGATCTGCGGAGTTTTCCACTAGCTGTGATTCAATTCTTAACTTCCAATTAACTTCCTTCTTCTTAACTTAAAATTAGCTTTCTCTTCATTTGATATGGCGAGAACGTTCGCCTTGCTGTGCAGTATTTTTTCGTGTGGTGTTTCAAGGAGAAGCATATAATCATTGCTTTCACCAAGCATTAGCAGTTTTGTGGGCATTGCACTGGTGCATTGATGTTCCGCAACACCTTATACGATTTGTGCAGCGTGAAAAATGAGTTTCTGCAAGATCTGAAATATCGCATTCTACCGCTGCTTTAAATTCTTCCGGTAGTATGTAGGAAATATTTTCTGAGATGGCGAACGTGGCGCAAAGCGACTGGGGGTCACCTCCAAAGACCTTCATAAAGCAGATAATATAAAAAACCTATGCTATTTATAGAGGGGCGATTTATCTGGAATATTAAAAATGAGCGTATATAAGTAGAAATGGTGACGGCAAATGAACATACTCTACAAGGGGGTAACGCCTGACGATTTCATTCCACAACATGTTCAGCTTATTATTTCTCCATTTCCATGCGTCCTCTAGGAAGTGGTCGTTCCACAAGGCAGTTCACGACAATGAGGGCATATACGTGTTTTGCATAGAAGCCCCATGCCCGCAAGCTAGATATCGAACTCGTCCTCGGTCATTTTAGCAATCTCCCCCCCAAGTCTTTTAACATTCTGAAATCTTTCAACGAGTCAAGGTTAGAGACAGGCATTAACTGAAAACTAACTGTTGCAGGTAGCACAGAAAGCGGCAAGGGGTAATACGCGTCGGGGGAGCGCACTCTTTTTTCCTCTTTTCGATTACGAATTCACCTTTCATATTCTTCCATGATGGGTAGGGGAAGAGACTCCAGCTCCAGGATGTAAGCTATTTCTACACGCGTGCATTAGATGCACCACATCCTGGAGCTCCCTCCCCTACCAAATTATGTGCACTCCTCCGCGTCAGCGATGGACAGCACAGAACAGAGCTATAACATTGTTCGTTTTTTTACTATCAGCGTATGGATCTCGCCATAGATAAGAGAACATACTGGCGTAACGTGAGCTGTCCATTCAAGCGCAGGGCACCCCAAGGAGGACTGTCCTCCCTAACCCGCAGTGCGCTGAGAAATCCACGTAGTTGCGTAAAGACCGCGACACACGAGAAGAAACATAAAAACCGACTGCTCGGCAAGAGTGACATGTGAAGTGAGTGACGCCCGACCGTATCGATATCTCACTTGAGCTGTGTCGGTATCTGACTTGCACGAACTCGACAGAGCTTGTCAGCGTCAGTGTCAGCGTTATTCCATACAAATTCGTTAACAGGAGGCATTTCGTGAGCTAACACGTTCACCCTATAGAAGCCTCCAATGAAGCGGTCGGAAAAAGTATCGTGTAATGGTGCTTGAGGTGAGCCCCCCCCCGAGCGTAATATGGAGGTTAATGACACATAGCATGAGAAAAGGTTAGTATTTTCAAAATTGTTCTGTTACTCCTCATAGGTTTTCTGATGACATTTTCATTTTGAATCGTTTTGAACGTGTTTGGAGGTGACCTCCCCCCCCCCTCCCCCCCCCCCCGAGCTGCTTTGCGCATGAACGTATTCCCTCTGATTCTGCTCAAAGGTTTTTGAACAGAAATTGCAGTTATATTGATACCGTCTATTTTTTATGTTACATATGGGTTTATTACCATGGTTTGGTTGATAGTTTTCCTAACCGCCATTATTGCCACATTTAGGGTAATTTATAAGGTCCAGTGTTGGCACCGTGTAACAGCGATCACTTGTCTGGATATTGGGATGTGCGCAACTCTGTAAAATAAGCATGCCGGCAAGGGCAGGAAACATCCAGAAAGTATGCCACCGCATCTGGTAACGCAGATGGAATAGCCGGGATATCTCGCTGCTCTTTTGAGCTCAGAAACAGTTTCGTTTGACTGCATTGTCTGGCATTTTCTACCGTACAAGACCCTGCTTGGGCGCAGCGCTGCACATGGAAGATTTTCTACCTTTGGTTGTCTTATGTAACTAGTTACCGTTTTCACACATTATTACTGAACCGATGTTTTTGATGGATCCGACTATAGTTTTCTCATAAATAATTTCTGTGCAAATTTGGGTCTGTAACCTATTAAATAGTATTACTCGAAAGTATTCCTAGTGGCAGTTGTTCTCGTCACAAGTCAGCTCGATTGAGTGTCTGGTGTAGCCATGTTGACAAGCGTTTCCGGCGATAGTCACTGTACATAGTATAGCAATAAGGGCTATTAAAACTTTTGGTAAGGGCGAAGTTTAAAAGAGCAATAGTTTTCATTGGTTGAACGGTTGCCTTTAATTACGGTAATTTTTGTGCAGTCACGTAGTTTTTTGGCTATTAGTACTGCGCTCGAAGTACTACAATTATTACTATTAGCACTACGTAAGCAATCAAGACTACTGCTGCAGTAACTCCTGCTGGCCAACATTGTGGGTTTCTCAGCAATGTTTTGGACATGATTGCGTGATGCTCGCAAAATATCGGCCTCTTGCAAGTATATATTTGTTGTGTTTCGTTTTCTGATTAGTCGCGCAGTTTAACTTTAACAGTGCTGCTGATAGGCGAAATCAGCAGTTTATAAGAACGCTTTTGGTTGCGTTCTTCAAGCTCTTGGCATTCAGAATCGAAACACAATTCAAAATGGTCACTTGGCGGAAGAACTGTGACCAGACCATTCAAGCAGTTGACGTGGGTGCGGCTTCTTTTGCCGCCACAGACGCAATTACTGATAGTACTGCCAGAAATAGGAATGGCGATCCAGAAAATTTCGATGTTTATGGATGTTCTAGGCTTCTCTCGAAATTCCTGACAACCTCATATGCTTGAGTTTTCGATGCGCGAGGCAGAATCTGCCGTTTATTTTCCATTGGAAGGTTTCCCTGGGGAATCAAGGTTTGATCAGCATTTTCTATAGTTCTCCTATCTTCTGCCAGATTAAGCTCCGGTGCCTTTATTTTCGTAGCCAGTTAATTCCATCGTTTGGATGATTATTTTATGATGCAGAATTGTGTTCTCGGGTATGCTGCGAATTTCAAGAGGAAATATCTTGCTAAGCGGTCATTGTACTGTTTTGCCGTTTGACATAAGAATTTTTGCTGTGCGAATCAATCCGTCGGCAGATTTTACAACTTGCGTTATTCTTCCTTAGGGCCAGTTGCCTCTCGGTGTCAAATCGTTTTCAATTATTACTATTTCGTCAACCACCGGGCATACTTTGGTGAGGTGTCTTCGTTGCTTCAGGAGTTTCCCTAAAGGATATCATACAAGTTTTCCGCTGTCCCAGGTTTTGTTGGCAATGTGTTCTGAGTGTATTATTGCTTCTATCGCTTGTTTTCAGTCTGGATAGCTTCAGATTCGAATGTAGGTTCGCGCCAGTCGACGTTTTTCTCAGAGTACGGCAAGGAGAATTTGATATTTCCTTGTAGAAAGTCTACACGTCGCAGTGTGGTATTTTTCCATGCCCCAAGAATTTGACATAGTGAGTGGCCTTGTATTGAGAATGGCTTCAATTAGAGTAAGTACCGTGTACATTTCGGTAAACCCATCCTTCGTCCTATTGACGTGTTGAACGCCTTTTTGACTGACCCTACAAGCCTTTCCATGCGCCACCAATCCATGTTGCTACTGGTGGACTAAAAATTCATTTAATTCTCTCATTTGCACTGTAGGACATTACCAATTTGCCTGAAATGTTGTTGTGTTTTTCTCGATCATTGTGGCAATTATTTTTTCCACCGTGCTTGAAATTTGACCCGCAGTCAGTCCTTACAATGGGCGGTACTCCTCTCCTAGAGACGAATCGCACGAAGCTGTTTGGGAAAGCACCAGTTGAAACGTTTTCGACATGTTCGAGGTGCTGTGCGCGCGTTTTCAGACGTGTACAGAGGCGTACATACATTTTGTTCTGCTCTTTTGAGTTGAACGGTCCCATGAAGTCGCAATAGACATTTTCAAAGGGTTTTGATCTTGTCACTCTATCAACAGGGAGGGGAGGCATATGAGGTGCGCCTAAGGGCAGTTCTTGATACGTTTTGCATGTCGCAGAGTTTTTCTAGAATTTTTTGAATGCATTTTGAAGTTCGAGGGATCCAAAAACGCTGTCGAGAGGCTGCCATCACATGGTCCTTTCCACAGTGTGCATTATTCTTGTGGATTTGTAGCACTATGAGGCGAATTAGTTCCGAATTTTCGTGTATATATATATATCGGAGATCTTGCATCTAACGGAATTTCCGCGTTTTGTAGTCGAGATTTATATCCTATTATACCGTTTTTATCGCGGGTAAGAGTTGTGTTGCGAAATCGCTTCCATAAGTCGTCTAATTTCGAGACCTTCTGTTCCTAAAAGAAAACTACTTCTTCAGCAAGTTCTATTTCGCCCGCTGATGTTTCTTGAGCGTCCTCAAAATATTTTGCTATTTGCTGCTATTTTCGTTGACCGATTACAGCTTACATAATGCTATTTTTTGACCGATTTTTATTCGTTGCGATTATCCACGTTTTCTGTGGTTTGCACAGTATGGCTGTCATACGACAGACTTTGTCCAGACTTAGAAATCTTGTTAGATCAATAATTGATTCAGAGGAATTAGTAACTTCAACTGTCATTAGGACTGGAAATATTGTTAAATCATCTTCCCCGTCTTCACTTTTCTTGAGTGATTCGACTTTTCTCAGCGGCCAAGTGTCTGCATTGTTCTGAAGCCAGCGTGGACCTTGAACCCAATCGTGATTGTTTATTTCACTGGAATTCAATCCTCTAGTTCCTGCATCTGCAGGGTTATAGGTGGTGATGACGTCAAGAAAGTTCACTTCAATACGTTTAGATTTAAGTCGGCCCTTGTTTTTTTTGGATTTTACTGCACCGATTTTCTACGAAAATTGGTAGTTTTTTGTTACTTTGTGGCGAGTAAAGTGCGATCTCGCTGTCGGACACCACTGTGATGTCTTCGATGTGTTTGTAGCATTCAACTATATTGCTGCTAAGACCTGCTGCCACTAGGATTCCAACCATTTCAAGGCATGGGATCGTTTGACTTACCGTTTGACCCTTTGCTCAGCGGGAAGACCAAACTCGCTTTTTGGGAGCGAGTTTGGTCTTCCCGCTGAGCAAAGGGGATTTTTTTTTGCTTTTTCGTGCATTGCATGTATGCACACGTGGGCATGGCGACTCCGCTTGCATCTGTGAATGCCCAAAGACGGGTGTGTTGGAGGATAGGTCGTCGAAAGGAAATAGCGGCGTTGTCTACCTGTTTGCACAATTGGTTCAACTTATTTCGAATTTCTTGGTTTAGAGGAGTTTTCTAGTCTACACCAGTTTCAAAAACTTTCCTCTTTCAAGATTTAAGATTCACTGGTAGTGGTCCGGCGAGCCCTATTGGATCGTAGACGGAATTAGTGTAGCTAACAATATCCTTTTTTGTAAAGGTCGCCACTTGCGGCAGTTTGGTTTTGACCACGAAGGTGTCCTAATGGATGCTATACTTCGAGAATTTTAATATAGGACGATTCCAGTCTGTCCTTCTTGGGCATTTGCGCCTTAACTATTGCTGAATTTGAGACGTGCTCACGTAAGTTCATGCCAGTTTTTGAAAATAAGCGTTTTGACTCGTGGTAGTTCGAGATTGCTGTTCGAGATTTTCGAGATTTTAATTTTCTGCCAACACCATTATGTTGTTCACGTATAATTTGCTGGCGATCTCTTTTTCCAGCTATGTATTGGTTTTAGTCAAGTAGGATACTAAAATCATTTTTAGCATGCTAGGACATGCTGCTCTGATTGGAGGAAGATTTATGTTTTTCACCCATAAGAATCTGCACACAACCTTATGGGAATCGATTAGGCGAATTGGCGTAAAAGCTGCCTCGATGTCGCATAACAGAAGAATCTTTTCTGCTCGAGTTGTAATGATGATATCATAGATTTTGTTGATAAACGACTCTTCTTTATGAATTACTTCGCTTAAAGACAGCTGATTCTTCTTTTTTGAAGAATCGTAGAAAACTATGGGAAGAGGCAGTGATTTGGCGGGTTTCCAGACCCCTGAGTGAGGCATTTAGTAGGTACTAACAGCAACACTGGATGTGTTTTTGAAAGGTTTCTCTCATACCTTCATTACTGTACTTTTGTATGATCTCAAAATACCATCTGCATTGCTCGGAATATAGTCGTAGTGCTTTTTGAAGTGATTCTAATAGTCAAATCTTCTTCTTCTTCTTCTTCTTCTTCTTCAGCGTCTTCCCCGCTTCGTAGCGGGGTCCGCTATTCTGGTGTCATGACGCCACCTCTCCCGATCCAGCGCTAGATCAGGGTGGACACCAGCAACCTTCAAGTCCATTTGTAACGTGTCAGACCAGCGCTGTTTCGGACGCCCTCTAGGCCGCTTTCATACCACCTCGAACTTAAGGCCTATCTTGCGGACGCTATTTTCCTTTCCACGAAGAACGTGGCCGTACCATCGTAAGCGAGCTTCGCGCATCTTGTCCGCTATCGGCGCGACTCCGAACTTCTGCTGAATTTCGGATGCGGTCCAGGCGCGTGACTCCAGCCGTCCAGCGCAGCATCTTCGTCTCCATGACGCTGGGGGCGCGATTCAACCTCCTTGGTGGCAGGCCAACACTCAGTACCGTACATCACTACCGGCCAGACGACAGTTCTATATATTTTGACTTCAAGCGCTTTGGTATCGTCCTATCGCAGAGCACGCCAGTGAACGAGCGCCACATGGACCAAGCTGCACTCACGCGTGAGTTCACTTCAATCATCAGATTGCCATCAGATGCTACTGCTGCTCCCAGGTACTAAGAAACCGAAGTGAGAGCTCGATGCCGTTAACCTTGATGGAGCGGACTCATTATCGTCCGTCGTTAGATACTCGGCCTTCTTCACGTTCAATCTGCGTCCAAAACACTCCAAGCGATCACACCAAGCTTGCACCTCTCGCTCGAGTTCATCTTTATCTTCGCTAGCGAGCATTACGTCATAAGCAAAAAGCAAAGCCCAGGGGACTGGCTTCTGAAGATCCTGTGTAATGGCGTTCATCACGATAACAAAGAGGAGTGGGGAAAGCGCAGAACCCTGGTGTACCCCTACAGAGATGGGAAACTCCATCGAGGTTCCGGCTGCAGCTTGAACTCTACACTTTGGGGAGAGTAGAGGATTTGCACCCGCTCTATGAGCTCTTCACGAACTCCATGTCGTCGCAGGGCGTACCATATCACTTCACGCGGTACGCGCTCAAGGGCCTTCTCTAGGTCGAGGAAGGCGATATGCACTGGCTTCTGTTTCTCGCGATGCTTCTCTAACAGGAGGCGGGCGGCATGTATGGCATCAATGGTGCCACAGCCAGCTAAGAAACCGCACTGATTGCTAGAAAGCTGGACGATGTCACGAATTCGACCATCGACAATTCGCTCAAAGATCTTCATGCTGTGCGAGAGCAAGCGAATCGCACGGTAATTGGAGCAGTCTGCAGGACTGCCCTTCTTCTTCCAAATCGGAATCGTCGTGCTTTGGCGCCAACACTCAGGCACCTTCTTCTCCGCCACAACCTGGTTAAAGAACTGCGCCAACCACTCAGCAGGGTACCACAGCTTTGACTTCCACAGATCAGCTGCCACGTCGTCGGGCCCAGTCGCTTTGCCTGGCCTCATCTTCCTCAGAGCCGCTTCTGTCTCCTCCACGGTGATCTTGTGAACGGGACCGTGGACAGAAGCCACAGAACGGATGGCCGGGTGAGGAAAGTGGAGATTTTTTTCTTTTCTTTTTCTTTTTTCTTTTATTTTTTCCATAGTGGAGATTTCCTCAAAATAATCACGCCGTCGCTTCAGCGCCTTTTTGCGGTCTGTCAGAAGATGGCCGCTCTCATCACTGATGCCAACGAACTTTTCAAGATCCTCGGTTTAGCGAAGGTGGGTCTTAGCAAGTCGGTACAAATACTGCTCAGCGACTCGAGCTTTCAGTAGACATCACCATAATGAGTGGCTTTCGCAACAGCCACGGCTTTCTTTGCAGCCTTCTTCGCCTTCTGGTACTTCTGCCAGTTGTCGGCTGTTCTGTCGCCGAGAAACACATGATACAGCGACTTCTTCTCGCGAACTTTTGCTTTCACGACATCTGTCCACAGCCACGTCTGCTTTTCGACCTTGCGTCGTCCAGGCACCGTGATGCCGAGCTCCAACCTTGCAGCTTCACGTATCGCGTCGGCAGATTTCTTCCAAGTTTCGTCGACAGTTGTGACTGTCGGTAACCGCACGCGAGAAATCACAGCTGCTTCCTTCTCTCTCATTCGCCACCACTTGACTCTCGGTGCACCGCATCGCTCGACCTGCTTCTGCTCTGGAGGGGCAATCTTTTGGCTGCAGATCAGCAGTCGTTGCTGTGGGGCGACCGCCTCATACGGCACGACCTTCGCGTCTGTGACAAGACTTCGGTCTTGATCCTTCACAAGGACAAAGTCTATCTGAGTCCTGGAGCTCCCACTATAGTATGAGATGAGGTGGGAGTCGCGTTTACGAAATACGGTGTTCACTATGGTGAGATTGTGCGATTCCGCATATTCAAGGATACGCTCACCATCGGCGTTACGAGACCCGTAACCTAATCCACCATGACAGCTGTATCCGTCTTTCGTCGCGCCGACGTGCCCATTAAGGTCACCAGTGACCATGATGACATCCTTCGATGGCATCTCTGCTGTCTTCTCATCAAGCAGGCTCCAAAGCATGTCCTTGTCTTGATCGGAGCAGCCAGTCTGCGGAGCATATGCAGAGAAGAAGTGATAGAGTCGCTCCTTAGCGGCAACAATGATCTTCAATCAATCGATCGTCAAAGCGTTCGACGCTTACAATCGAGTCACGAAATCGTTCGGAGACATGGAAATTAATGGAAATTGCTGCTGAAAATTAGATAGTTGCAAAGAGTCTGAATTAGTTAAATTCGGAAGATTCTCAATTAGCTACGCCCCGATTATGTGTTATGTCACAAAATTTTGGAAAAAAAAATATTAATTTTACCAGAAAATATATCACTCAGAAGCATGGCTTACTCAGAATTGGAGAAAATCTTCTCTGGCATTCGCTGGCTCGGGTAGGAGCCGTTTTTCAACTGGGGCCTCACAACCACCTGCCATTCGGGCCGTTAGCGTTGCTACTCGGGCTAAGTCGGTTGACAGGGTGTCGGCCCGCGTTGCTAAGATGTTGCAGCGTAGCAACACGAGTTGCAAATGCGTTTCAAAAATAG
Source organism: Heligmosomoides polygyrus polygyrus (assembly GCA_947396885.1). Classification (NCBI taxonomy): domain Eukaryota; kingdom Metazoa; phylum Nematoda; class Chromadorea; order Rhabditida; family Heligmosomidae; genus Heligmosomoides; species Heligmosomoides polygyrus. Next base: position 31,900,039 of record OX377204.1, on the reverse strand, counting down.
CAACTTGGGTTGCAAATGCGTTGCAAATCGGCATATCCGCGCAGTATATCCACGCATATCCAGCTCGTACATACATAGCATATCCATAGTACATCCATATATATGTGTATACACATGCATATACACATATATACAGGTATATACACGTATACACACGTGCATACATATACACACGCGTATATACAGGTGTATATATATGTATCATGTGTATATATGTATATACATGTATGTACAGATTTACTTCGATATACACTGTATACATGCATGTATACACAGTATACACTATTGTATATGCATGTATGTACCGTATATACACGAATATACATGCATATATACATGTATGTGATCATATCTATGTACACATTATGTATACATATATATATGAACACATACATGTATATATGCATGTGTACACGTGTATATACGGTATATACATGTATATACAGTAGTGTATACTGTGCATACATGCATATATATGGTATATATCGACGTACATATGTATAAACAGCTGTATATACGCGTATATGCACGTGTGTATACGTGTATATACTTGTATATATATTAATAAATACAAAACTTTTTAATATATACATTTATTATCGCAAGTCAGCAATTTCATAACACACACATATATAGTGCATGTAAAAATACAAATCTTCTGAGCCATCTATTAAAATGTGAGACAAAAGGTATTAGAGACAGAAATGTAATGGCAAATTTAATTATTTTTGAATTATTTCGAGACGAGAAAGAGAGGAGGAAAACGCACCGGCGCGGGAACCAGCCGCGCGTTAGAGTCGAGGACATATTTTCTGATGTCCCTTCCAAATAGATAAATTTGATTAATCTCTTTCATTAAGAGATGAGAAGAAGCAAGTATCAGTCAACCTACAGCGCACGTCACAAGTCGTTTGCCGTTCTCTGCGCTTTTGCTCTGCTTGGAATATGGCCGAAGGGGGGCCGAAGTGCAGAGGCAAAGAAAGACCCGAAGATCTTCGAAGGACTTTCGAAGGCAGAGATCGCCATGATATGTGGAGATGATGGTGGATCGGAAGGAAAGCAAGAAGTTGCGAGTAGTGGCATGAGGAGAACGCACATTATCCAGCCACAGGGGGTAGTAGCAAGATCATACGGTGCGGTTCGAAAGGGGCGATAACACCTGGACGCTCTGCTCGAGATAAGGACCGCCTTTATCGAGTTTTAGTGAACTGCAATAAATATTGCGGTCAAAAAAAACTATCAGAAAATTCGCAAGCCCGCAAACGTTCATAAGGCGGTACTAGTGTATTTTTTGTACCGCACTAAATCTTGTTCAAAATACGTCTACTAGGGGTAATCTGCCATGGGATGAACGAATATCATGGTCGTTTTTTTTACGGAATTGCCTTGTAAGCCCTCCATATTTAGTTATCCTATCCTCGATAGACTCGCTGGCCTTACGAGCAAAACGGTCGATTCCTCAAACTAGGATTCAAGTGCGGACTGTATTTCAAGAACTATAAGAGCAAAATGGTCGATTCCCCAAACTAGGATTCGAGTGCGGGCTGTATTTCAAGGTCAACATCCATAAAACTCTCTGAGTAAAGTCCGACTAAACCGACTGAAACGACATTGCGATTAATGCGGCAGAATTCCTCCTCCTGGTCTCCGACAGCGTAAGAGAACGTAAACCGGCAACCCCGCCGCTCCCGAGAACTCTTTGTCACAAGCACAGAATAGAAACAACGGACGGAGCATAGAATAGAAACAACGAACAAGGCTGTGTATCACGCTGCTGCTCGCCGGCGCATTAAAGGGTGTCGTCATCGCGTGTGCAGTGTGACTACGACACTTTCACAAATTTGTGTAAGTCTTGGGCGGGTGTGAGTGTAAGATTGTTAATGTTTGACAGAGAGATAATTTTATAGAATGAGTGTGTCATTAATTTTTTATTGAGATATCTGCAAAAAATATACATTGTCAAGGATTCAAACCTATCCTTATTACATTAAATAAATTTGGCATTGCGCTGTGGAGGTATGCCTATTTTGATTGCCTCGGAACTTTGGAGGATTTTCGGCTTATTTTGAGCTAGCATTCAAAGTTACGAAGCCCATTTTTTGAGGCCTAGAATTCTACCGCCGCTGTGTAAAACTTTGGAAGCCTAAACAACATTTGTGAAGCAAAATCAAAATATTCTCCACATGATATCGAACTATGTCGGCTGTTTTTCTAACGTCTAGAAATTCTAGGAAGCGTTAATTCAGCTTCTTCACTCATGTGTACCACGGATATAAGGAAGTTGTTCATGAATTCACCATTCGCAACAGTTGCGCTTTTGTTTTGTCGAACATTGGTAAAACAAATGGTGTTTCACAAAAGAGTACTTCCTTAGTTAACCTAAAAAACAGGAATTTTCCTATCTAGATGGATTTGGATATTTCACGTAATTCGCCATCGAAGCGTATTTTTCAGAAAAGGGACTTTCGTGCTGCGTGATCGAGGCGTTAATTCATTTATTTTGGCTATCTAGATGCAATGAAAGTATGGCAATAATTAAGCCTGGCACGGGACTCGAACCTTTGCGGTAGGAAGCTCTGCACTACGCTATCGTCGCATAAATTCATCGTTTCCAACAATATAGATGCAGTGACGCATGGAAAATTGTTTTCTGAGACGAGAGTCGAACCCTCGTCGTGTTCTCTGTAGTCAAGGATCATCCCACTGCACCATCAGCATGATTTATGCTTTGTAGCATAAGTTGTTTGAGAAAATTGTTTCTTGTATTTACTGGTTAGTCTGATTACTTGTTAGATCGGGGTAGAAAATCCATTCAGCGTAGATTTGGCCTAGAATTAGACTTCGAAGTGATGACTACAATTGATGTGAAAAGAAATTAGCTAACCAGAAATGATTATCCTAAAAAAAATAAATTTTTTTAAATGCACGAAATGTCAAATGTCTTTGGTTGAAGAAACAAGCAAGGAAACTTCTTTTTCTTTGGCAAAAGTTGTAAAGAAGCGTAGTAGTGAGAAAAAATTCTTGAGGTCTCTTTTACCGGCACTTTTGGTGTGCCAGTGGCGCAGTGGGGTAATGCGCCGTGATCAGGGAGTGGCTACGGGTTCGAGTCCGCGCCTAGGCAAAGACTGATAAATACTGTCCTTCATACGCGTAGGGTTACGCGCTTGCTTTATCTCTAGGCTTGGTCTGAGGATATACTTATTTAGTTATTTAAGGGGTTTGCTGATGGAGAAAATGTAGGTTTCCGAAGAAATCGAAAATTTTCTTCGCAGTCTACTTACTTCTATTTGTCTACGCCTTTAAGAGGATCAGTTATGAGTACCTCGTGAAGCGTTAGTGTTTGTAGAGTGACATCATTGTTTAATCTCAGATGTATATTACTTGAGTTTGGTCCTTTTTCTGTTTAGTACATTGGAGGATTTCCTAGTGGTCCCCCGTCTCAAGTGAATAGAGGTTGCTACGGTCTGTGTTCTGTTTTTTCTGCGGTGTCTTTCGTGCAAGTGTGTTGATGGTTCTGTGGTATTCGAATGAAGGACACAGCAGAAAGAACAGACGAGACGACCAACCTTTATCGGTGAGGAAATATACAAGCAGGACAAACCTCCTCTCACCCTTGTTGGTGCGGGGCCAAGGGGAGGGGCGGATCGACGATATACCGGAGGGGGCCCGTTCTTCCCCCAGCATGCGGAGGGGCGGCGCTAATGCGCGAGAAGTGCTCGTCGCCGACGAGTTCACGCGCTCGGCGAACTGAAGGGAAGAACGGATCTCCTCCTCAGCCATCGGCTGTTCTCATCGATAGATCGACAGGAGGCTATTCTGCGCTATATTCTTTCTGTTTCTCCCATTTTCCTCGTCTGCTTTGTAATCACTTGCTACTTCATGGAGGTTTACTTGTGCTTCTGGCTACTAGTACTCTTCTTGATAAGTAAAATGGTACAACGCCTTCGAGTGGGTACTGGATATGAGTGATCGCTAAACTTGCATGTAAGTTTGTTTACTTGTTTTTGCTGCCGTTCGGAATTTGCCTCACGTTGCCCTAACGCTTAATTTATCAAGTTTTGATATTTTCATGAAGTTATCATCATACTCACCTTGAACTCTTCGTCTTTGAAGTGGAACTACGACATTTTTCTAAGCAGCAGCGAGAGATGCACGTCTAAAGTGGGGGACCCATAGTGTTTTTCCTAATCTTGGACTCGTACCCTGAATACAGCAGTCCGAGAAATTCTTCTATATTCGGAATTCGTTTAGATGTGAATGTGCCCAACGTTCTTATTTTAAATGTTTTAAAACAAACTTTCCTGACGTTTCTATGCTTCCAAGAAGGGGTCCTCCCCTCTAGACTTGCATCAGTGCCACATTGGTCACTCATTTAGACGTTGGTCTCCTGTACTGTAGTAATTGTTTGCTTTCTCTCTACATTCGCCGGATATCCTGTTCCGTTGCGCTCCCCGGTCGTTCACACCTACATTGGCTGGCCTAAAGACACGCTTTATGCGTTCTTTGCCTGAGAAAGAGGCGCAATATGCTACGAAGCCGCACTGTTTAGTAGAGAGACGGTGTCACGAATGCGCCAGTCAACATTCCGCTCGAACATCCTCACGCTATGCGAAATCAATCGGATTGGACGGTACTTTGGCAGTCTGCTGGACTGCTCTTCTTCTAATCGCCATGCTTCTCTACCAAATATCAGGCACTTTCTTCCCGCAATAGCCTGGTTGATGATGGTGGCGATGTCCATTCGTCCACGAGGTGCAATTGGAAATTGTTCGTTTTTGAGAGCCGAGATGAACACGGTCACTCGAGTGCAGGCGACAAGCCCTTATGACATTCCGGTCTTCGAACATCATGGTTGATGGTTGATGGTTGATGATGCTGATTTTTTCACGAGGTTTGATTGATATTGCATCGAGAAGATTAGGGAGAGATAAAAATATTGCGCAACAACGGTAATGTTTGGTGTACGAAGTCAAGATAATGACAGCTGTGAACAGTACCATGAGTTCACCATAGTTAGAGGAGACCAAATGAAACTTGTTCGAGCGTCGAATTCCCCTGTTGACTTGTATACGGTTTGTTCATCGACTTTTGGTTGTTGTTGTCGAGAGAAAGCTCGGTACTCATTACTCGCCGATGGGCTGATAAGTGGGCGGGGTTTTACACATGCTTGCCAGGAATTTTCAACCTTTGAAACTTTATTGTGGGAACAGAGTAGAGATGAGAATTTAGCATACAAAAAGATCCTTCTCAGTTACATCAAATTTGAAGACGTCAAACATCCTCGCCAGCTCCACAACCACTGAGCGATCATGTTGAACTTTCTGAAAGCAAAACGGAAACGACGTTGGTTTGGTTGGAACCTTCACTAAACTTCCCTCATCACAGATTTAACGGAAACCAACTCGCCTCAACTGAGCTTATGATTTCCATTATTCTAGTCAGCCGAGCCGCATAGTTTGGCATCCTCAGATCGTAAGTGTAATGGTCATGTAGTTCATCTGATATCCGATCAAGTACGGCTTCAGCTTGTATTCTGGTCGAATGATGGATATTCTTTCCTTAACATGCACTCATAACTCCATTGTAACCTAATAGAAGGACCTGCTAAACGTTTAGCGAGTTGGATTTTTTTGTGAAGTACATACTTCGTAGCGGTGAATTACTGTTGTCGTCAAGAAGCTCGGCACTCTCATAGTTATTATTGAACAGTACATTTTGTAACATCGTCAACACCGACTTCGCTGCTTTTTTCTTTCGAAAATATGACACTCTCGACCGGGTCCTCAACTTGCCACGACTCACTTGCATAGAAGAGGAAAAACGAGCTATCGAATTAGCTGGCTATTACCTGAACTATTCATGCTGTTCTACATGTTGAAGGCGATGGTGAAAATGTGAATAGGTGGTCGTCAAACTAATGCAGGTTTTTGGATAGCAATTCCTCTTGAGCTTCCTGCAGCAGGCGGTTGTGCATATTGTATGCATATTGTTGCATATTATATCTTTCTTGGCCATCACACAGTAATGCAATTCTAAGTAATCTAAGTTTTCAATAAATTTTAGGCGTTGTGAAGGACGAGATCGAAACAGCAAGTTTGCCAAGTTTACTTCGACGAATCCATATTGTATTGTAAAGATGAAGACTAAAGACAAGAATAGTATTGCTGTATGGAGCGGAAACTTCCTTCCAAACACACAGTCCGTCGTCTGTTAAAAAATTGGCTCGGAGGATTGAATCTGGAAAGGCAAGTGGGTAGAGACAGCTTTGTTGTTGCCTGTGGAGAACTGAAAAATTTAGTGGAGGGAGAGATACCGTTTATTAAAGAAGATCTCCTCAAAGGACCAATCTCAGAAATAAAAAGCCGAGGAAAGTGAATAATTTGTTAGAGTTCAAGGTGAGTGGAATCAGATGAGGTCAGCGTTTCGTGGTCCAACTTGCGGGTTTTCTGCTCAGGAAAGGCGAAATGCTTCTACATAGAGTGTGTTGTCCTACAATGTGTTAACTGAATCCTGTACAAGGAGAGGTTAATACGAATCATGTAGCCAAATGAGAGAGACATTCGGATGCGCTGCGGAGCTGAAGCTGAACCAAGAGTGGGAATGATGCCTTATGCTAGGTGGCTTGTAAGTTTTTCACTATTTTGTCCGCAAGTCAACGAAGATGTTGTGAAACTGAAACGAATGTGCTCCTCTTCTAGTCATAGAAATTGCCCAATACTTCTTCACGACAATGAGCGACTACATATCTCCTAAACAATGCCAAACGTTGGACAAACTGTTTTACCAGATTCTGGATCATTCACGATACTCCACGGTTGTCCTGCCATTAACCCACATTTTCCAACTCTCGCAAGAGTTTCGTTTTCGACAGATCCTTCAGATCTCAAGTCAGGTGGGAGCCTCGTTGCATGCCTTCACTCTAGAGTTTTAGGTCAGACGAATATCTAGTCGCACTTCCTCTTGGAAGCAATCTGCATACTCCGGCAGTTATTAGTTTTTTAACAGTCCTATTCTTAACTGATGTTTTTCGCTTCTCCACGGATCTCCCTCGATAGAGAGCCTTCGGGCTCTCTTGTTAAGAGGGATCTCGGGCCGCTTGTCGCAGGGCCACGTGGCGCGTCCCCGGGTGGTGGATAGGGGAATTAAACGCGAACCAAATGCGACCGTGTACTGCCCAGAGACGCAGGTGGGATGCAGGGGATGGACTCCTTGCTCCTGCTGTGTCGGGTCGATGCGTTCCTTGTGCGTGGGAGCGGCATGTTCGTGCACAGTGTGCGTGGATGTGTCCGTGACTGTGCGGATTGTAACTGTGTCGGCTCGGCCAAAAGCTTGCACTCGGTAGACTGGGAGTACATGTAAGGCGATTCGAGGCCGCCTTAAGTCTCGCCCCGTCCCTTCGGGCAGTCTGGCTGGCTGCCCGGAGTACCCCGCCCGCACGACAGAGCCTGACTAGCTACCCGTGTTGTATTCCAGTCAAACACAGCAGCACTAAAGGGCCTCATTCCCCTGACCCCGAAAGAGCCCCCATTTCTGCAGCGATGGGAAGGACGAGTACGGAGAGGCTGCTAAAATCTCAGGGCCTAACCAGGCTGCGCAAACTGAGAAGGACTAGGATGACGATCTGTACTTACAACGCCCGCACGCTTGCGTCCGAAGCATCCGTCGAGGACCTGATGATGCAAGCCAGGAAGATCAAGTACGACGTCATCGGACTGACCGAGACGAGAAGACACCACCCCCTACACGCCGCCTACGACTCCGGAGAAGAACTGTTCCTCGGAACATGCGACAGCAGGGGAGTAGGCGGCGTTGGTGTCCTCGTCAACACGCATTTGGCCATGAACATCGATTCGTACGAGTCTCTGACTAGCCGAATCGGACGTCTGCGACTGAAGCGATGTGGCTCCGTGCCAGCCTTGACTGTGTTCGTCGCGTATGCCCCAACATCCGACTACGACGACGAAGACGTCGAGGCCTTCTACGTGGAGCTGGAGAAGTTCTATAAGGAAGATCACACCTTCTACAAGGTGATCGTCGGCGACTTCAACGCCAAGATCGGGCCACGAAGGTCGCCGGAAGAACTTCACATCGGAACCCACGGTTTGGAGTGGAACGAGCAAGGTGAAAGGCTGTCTGAGTTTATCATGTCGACCAAGACCATCCATGGAAACTCGCAGTTCCAGAAGCCTCCCTCCCTACGATGGACCTGGGAATCCCCCGGTGGCCAGTTCCACAACGAGATCGACCACATCATCTTCAATCGCAAGTATTGCCTGACCGATGTCTCCGTTGTCCCCAAGTTCTACACGGGATCGGACCACCGCCTCCTTCGCGCGAGGTTCCGCTTTTCGCGTCAAGGAGAGAAGGCCGCGAAGTTCAAGAAGAGGAATCCCAGAACGACCATCAACTGGGATCTCTACACCTCTCTTGTCGGCCTTTGGGAAGATGCCGTCATGAACAACGTCGACGAGGAATACGATCGCTTCGTGCACCATCTCCACGATAGTGCTAAGGGAGCCGAGAGCTTGAAGACCACCAAGAGACGCCTGTCTCCGGAAACTCTCGAGCTGATACGCCAGCGTGGAGCAGCACGAGCGTCAGGCAACTACCAACTGACGTCCGAGCTTGCAAAGCTATGCAGAGCGGCGATAAAGGAAGATCTCAAGGAGAGAAGGGCGGAAGTGTTGGCTGAAGCAGCAGAGGCAGGTCTGAGCATTCGCAATGCCCGCCGGAACTTCGCCAACTTCAAGACCAAGATGACCGCTCTCCGACGTCCTGACGGAACCATCACCTCTTCCAGAAGGACCATGGAGAAAGTCATCCACGACTTCTACTCCGATCTCTTCGATAGCCACGTCCACCTGCCCCCATGCCATCTTCCGCAGGATGGATACGTCGTTCCCTCTGTTCTCCCTTCCGAGATCCGACACGCCATCTCGTCGGTGAAGAAACGTACAGCACCCGGTTCTGACAGGATCAAAACTGAACACCTGAAGAACCTCCCGCCAGCGCTCATCAACACCCTGGCGCGGCTCTTCACACGCTACCTGTCGCAGTGTAAGGTTCCATCTCAGTGGAAGACCAGCAAGACCGTTTTGCTGTACAAGAAGGGAGACGTGCACGACATTGGCAACTATCGCCCGATCTGCCTGTTGTCCGTAGTCTACAAGCTGTTCACTCGAGTCATCCTGAATAGGATTAGTAGAACGCTGGACGAAGGACAGCCATGCGAACAAGCAGGATTTCGGAGAGGATTCAGCACGATCGACCACATACACACCATTACGAAGCTCATCGAAGTGTCGCGAGAGTACAAGCTGCCGCTGTGCCTTACGTTCATTGACCTGAAGAAGGCATTCGACTCCGTCGAGACTGAAGCGGTCATGGAAGCCCTGCTCACCCAGGGCGTTCCTACTCAGTACATCAGAGTTCTTCGAGAGTTGTACAGTGGATTCACGACCAAGATCTCACCATTCTACAACGACGTCGTCATTGACGTGAAGAGAGGGGTTCGACAAGGGGATACCATATCCCCGAAGCTCTTCAGCGCCACCCTCGAAAACGTCATGCGCGAACTAGAATGGGAAGACATGGGAGTGAAGGTCGACGGCCGGCAACTGCACCATCTTCGCTTCGCTGACGACATCGTGCTCATAACCCCGAGCATCAGTCAGGCGGAACGAATGCTGGCCGACTTCGATCGTGTATGTGGAAGCGTTGGACTGCAGCTGAATCTTACGAAGACGATGTTCATGAAGAACGGATGGGTTTCTGATGCCCCATTCTCGCTCAACGGAACGAACATCTCCGAATGCTCCAGCTATGTGTATCTGGGTCGCGAAGTCAACATGACCAACGACCTAGCACCAGAGCTGAGCAGAAGGAAACGAGCGGCTTGGGGAGCTTTCAAAAGCGTCGAAGAAGTCGTGAAGAAAACGAAGAACGTCCGACTCCGTGCCCACCTATTCGACTCCACTGTTCTTCCTGCCCTAACATACGCCTCAGAGACCTGGGCTATACGAAAGCAGGATGAACACGCGATCAGCGTCGCGCAGCGTGGAATCGAGAGGACGATGCTCGGAGTGACACGACTCACGCAAGTGAGAGAAGGCCTCCGGAGTTCCGAGCTTCGCCGACGTTCGAAGATCAGAGACGCTGTCGCATGGGCCAAGTCGTCGAAAATTAGGTGGGCCGGCCACGTAATGCGATTCGCAGACACCCGCTGGACGAGAGCCGTCACAGATTGGATTCCGCGGGATGTCAAAAGAACACCAGGACGCCCACCAACGCGTTGGTCGGACTTCTTCGTGAAAGCCCTGAACGACCGATATGACGCTCTTCGTGTCCCTCGAGCGAGGAGGATCCATTGGACCACTCTGGCACGCGACAGGGACGAATGGAGACGCTGCTGGCGCCCGCTCGAGCAAGTCGATGATCAACGGGACGACAGGTGATACAGGTGATACAGGTTTTTCGCTTTCAGTGATGAAAACCCGCAATAAATTCTCGAAAACCTAATAGTTAAAGTGAACTCTCACATGAACGGGTTCTCTATTCCTTGGGAATCGCATACGCAGCCGCACCTACGAGCTCCGCGTACAGCCATCTTATCGTATATACCTATCTTCTAGCTAATTATATAAAGTGTTGGTTCAGTTCAGCACTGTGTCCGTAAACTGAGCACACTAACCTTCGACGTGCCATATGAGAGCGCAAAGGATATACGATAATTCGAAGTTGTCTATGTTCATCTCAAAGAGAGGTCGCGCCACCTCGTCAGTCATTCGACTGCCGAATCGACTAAACATCCTGAACGATTCGTCTTCGAAGATGAAATACTCTTGAGAAACTTGAGGCGAAATCAGACTCACTCTTTGATGCTGGCGGGGTCGTGATCAGTGAATGAGCCCCATTCCATTCGCACCGTGTCTCTGTTGAAAGCCTTGTTTTCGCTGGTTAACATCATCTGTATTTCGACAAAGTTATTAGCAACTCGATTGTCAAAGCAGGGAATGTAAACATTTCAAAGTGATAAAAGGGGTTGGAAGCCTTGTAGTCTGAGAAGTTCTGATACTCAGAGCTGCAAGAATAAACATACGTATGTTTATTCTTGCAGCTTGAACATAAAAATTATTACACAAACAAAAATAAGTCGCAAGTGTTTAGCTAACGGGGAACGGGACAGGGTGGGATTCTTCAATTTAAACGTTACGCCTACCTTCTTTTCGATTGCCTCTTCCCCGAAAACCTGCAGAGTGACCTGCAGGCGTTCGAACTTCTCCCAGGGTATCCATGAGCTCTTGAAAATGACCTCCTAAACTGTCAAGAATTATGCTCATGAGCTCTTGAAAATGGAACTGACTGGAGATAATGAACATTATCGATTCTGTACACATTCTGACGGAAGAATCGGCTAACATTCGCTTTGGGGCTAGTCGAGAGTTTCCATCCTATTGCTACTCTTGTCAAGCTTTGTGATCTTGTTGAAACGGACCAGTCGATGGTTTCGAACAGCCTGCCATTTGTGCACATTGGTGCTGTACTACTAACACATCTAGTACTACGCTGCTGATAGGCGAGTGGTAGCGGAGCCGGTGGAGATGACCAAGCCTGTCTGGGGAGGAGAAATCACTGTAATTCATTGCATAGGCCAAATATGTATTCAGCTTGTCCACACGACATCCTGTAGAGGTGGAATGCCTGGTGATTCCCAAAATCAATTGATTAACGCCATCTGTCTTTACTTCTTTGTTGTGGATCCTTCTTCTAGTGGATGATGAGCTACTTCTTGAAAATTCTGCCTTTCCTATTGCTGCCAACGTAGGAGCATTCTCCTCCTACGGTCCCCGGTTTTTTGATAGGCGATCGGTGAAAATTTCGTGCATGAAACTTATAGGGTTTGCTAAGCGCAGCTGTACAAGACGACGAATGAGTCGAGTACTCAACTTTGAGCGAGTGTGAGTATGAACGAAAAGGGAAGCACGAGCTGGGTATCTGGTCACCGCCTAAGCTGTAAAAAAAATGTGCTGCAGCTGAGATATTCTAGAAAAGACAGACAGCATATCTGGGCGCACTTGAGAAATCTGATAGCATATGTAAGAAGAGTGGCTGCAAGGGGTCCCAATTCGCCTTTAACGACTTCCTGAATAGTTCTATCCCAGCCTAGTCTTTCCCTTCACGATGAAAAGAAAAGGATGTAGGAGCATCGTCCCTCGTTCTCATCACGTACCTGCAAAAGAGTGGCCGAGAAACTCCCCAATTTTGACTCGTTTACATTCGCTAATGTAATTCTACAAAGAGAAATGCGTTCGCTGCATATGCTGCTTAAGTTAGAGAAACAGTTTGTGTGGTATGGTCAATGACGAAGCGGGGCATGAAATATTCGCAAGAACTCCTGCGAAAATGGAGGTGCAAAGCTACTTCTACGATCTAACTAGTAAGAACCCTCGTTAGGTAAGCAGTGAGTCATCGTGAAAATACTACTCAACGGTAAACTTTAGAGTACGAGGCGGTGCTCCCTGCTGTAAGAACCTTGACTTATTCTAACCATTTCACACGTTTAGGAAGTACGAATAGTAAATAAGGGCACAATGTAGCGTTAAGGGATTTTCTTTAGATGACCTAACATTTTAGACTCAACGTTTTATCTCTTTTTATGCGCAATAAATTATAAATGGCTACTGCTAGATAAATTGTTGAGTAATCGTCGCATTCTGTCAGAAAGGGGGCAGAACTATAGACGCAACGAAGCATGAGGTGATGATGTGCAGGTGGGGTGTGTCGATCTTACCATTTCCTAGTGCATGTAATTTCTTCTGGGGCTACGGCGGATTATTCAGCTCCGAACGCCTGCTTGCAACAGTAGCCTCAAAACTATGTCAAATCACCTTGTCTTCTGCTGGGAGCTGAGCAAACTCTTCACAGCTCATCATCCATGTCGCTATGTCGTATAACTGTGACTTCCAGGAATCAAACTTGCCCGACAAATTGATCGTATCGAGGAACTGAAATGTTTTCTTAGCTAGCAAAAGTTGTTTTAAAACAATGAGGGCCGATTAAAGGCTGAGTTTAGCGATCTACGCGTGTCAAGAGCTATGCCCAGTGATATCTAGGCTCTTTTTCAATCCACGCTTAATTCATACAAATAGAGGGCGTACTCTACAAAGCGTCGGCTTGTTCAACTGGGTACAGCATAGCCGTAGCCTGTATTAGCCTAAAGCTATAGTCCCTGGACTCAAGTGATAATAGTCTTCGTGTTCTCTCATTTTGAAACCTCGGCATCGTTATTAGCTATGATGTCTCTGCTTCTGTGCCAACGAGGTTGATAGATGGAAAACTTTATTTTAGGCCTGACGTTTCGGCCTTTTCGTCGTCTTCAGAGGAATAAAGATGGCTTGAAGTTTTTAATTTGTAGGCTATCCGACCAAACGCCCTACCCCCGCGCTGCCATTTTTGACCTACACGATGCGCCGTAAACATGGTCTCTCAATAAAAAACGAATTACTCATGTGGAGTTGATCAGAGAACAGAGGAACTTCGTCATCAATTTAACAATGCACTAGTCAACAAGCACAGTGGATACCTTTCAATATGGCCTCCCTTGGCACGAATGAGAACTTTCAGACGCTTAGGGTAGCACTCAATGGCGGCACGCTGGGTTGCTTGCATAATTTCCTTCTGTGCTTTTTCTAGGGAGGATTTCAGACCATGAATCATAGTGCGCAATTTAGTGCAGGCATTTTCCTCTAGGATAGACCAAATGCAGTAGTCCACAACGTCCAAACCTGGCGAGTTTGATGGCCATTCAGAAGCAGGACTGAAGCTGGGAGATTCCTCACACACCACTCCTGAGTAATTTTGGACTTGTGAGCGTGTGCGCCATCCTGTCGAAAGCTCCCTGTTGAATTTTCAATGTATTCTTGAGCCCAAGGAAGCAACTTCTTCTTCGAGATATCGTTAAGGTAGATGTCGGTATTGAGCTTGGCTTCTTTTTCAACATTAACCAATGGGGCAAACTCCAGTCCAAACCAGCAGAGAAGCTGCATGAGAGCTTCTGCGAACAATTCTTCCCTTTCTCTGTGCATTGTCAACACTTTCAGTCAAAACCCGCGTGTTTTGGCAGTCAAGGGACTGAAAAAGCATGGAAGGAAATTCCACAAGCAGCCCTGCGTGCTGCCATTGAGTTCCACCCTAAGTGTCTGAAGGCTGTCATTCCTTCCAAGGGATGCGATATTGAATGATATCCACTGTGGTTGTTAACTACTTTATTAGTAAATCCTTGATGAAGTTTTGCCGTTTCGTGATCAATTCCACATGAGTAATTCGCTTTTTATTGAGTGACTCACCCCGTAAAGTCAAGAACGCCGCAAAGCCCAACAAATGCTGAAAAAGAACTCACACGATTTTCCACCATTGAGACACGAAAACTCGTTGTTAGCAGACCAATAGCGAATGAGATTCACTAGTCTGACTCCTCGTTGAGCTCGCAGAGCGGTGCAAACAGGAGCAGACAGACGCTCATTTCTGTTGCACATACTAGGATTTCTGGAGGAATCCAAAGCGCTTCGAGCGCTTTACGTGAAGAAATCTCGGCCTTGAACGCCAAAATCCCGAAGACTTGAAGCGCTTTGGATTCCTACCAGAAATCCTAGTATGAACAGTAGAAATCAGTGTCTGTCTATCACAAACGATCTGCTCCCGTTTGCACCGCTTTGCGTTTGCGAGCTCAACGACCAGGAGTGAAACGGGGTCCTATTAAGTCTGGTTCGCCACTGGTCTGCAACAATTAGTTGTAGCGACTACTACGCTCAGTGGTAGAAAGTCATATGGGTTCATCTTCAGAACTTTTGCGTTGACTTTTGCGCCGTTCTTGACTTTAGGTCAAAAATGGCAGCACGGAGGGGGGGGGGGGGGGTTTGGTCGGGTAGCCTACGAATTAAAAACTTCGAGCCATCTTTAGGCCTCCGAAGAGACGAAACGGTCAATGAATTCGTCAGGCCTAGAGTAAAGTTTTCCACCTACCAACCTCGCTGGCGCAGAAGCAGAAACATTAAGTGATAACCTTCTAGATAAAAGGAAAGGTATTTTAAGACACAATGACGTTTCATTGGACGGTGAATCAATCTAAAAAATGATGCTAACAATAAACACGATGTGAACACACCACTATTCGAGGGCTTTTCTTCGACCGATAAGTCTCTAAAGCTCGGAACATTCGAACGAGGATACACTGTTCGTTGCTAGGGCGGCTCTCCTAAAATTGACACCTGTGACAAATCTACTTCGAGTGTTGTGCGGTTAAAATTACAAAGACAGGAAGTTCACCTGTGCAAAAATCCGCCTCAGTTCATCCATGACGTCTGAAAGGTCGATCACTGGTCGCGCTTCTGCCAATGCTTCGCCTGTTCTAGGTTCCCTCCACGTTGTGCATTCCGCCAAGCGAGCATTTTTCTGAACAGTGTGACCTAAGGTTCGAGGCGAATAATTCTGAATCTGATCTATTTTACAGTATTCATGTCTTGGTTTTCATACTACGACCATAAATAGTATAGACGTCACACACTTTCATTTTCTGACTGTTCTTGCACCCTATCCCACCATGAAACATCTTTGAAGGCCTTGTTCAACCCACCCCATAGGTTTTCATTGGCTTATCTCTTTTAGCAAAAACAACAGCGCACGAAAAAATTATTTGATTCCTTTCAAAATTCTATCCTCCTCCCTAATCCAAGCCTTCACGATATCCGTGAAAGAATTGAATAACTAGGTCTTCTCTAAACACGAATCTGCAAAGAGTAATTAGTGACTAGGTAAACGTTTTATTCTTGCGATGTAGGCTAAGACAGATCCGTTCTACGTTGAAAGTTTGACTGTAGTGCGTGCCTTCTTTCAAGCTAACAAAGAAAATTAAAGAAAAAATTTAAGAAATTTGACGTGAGGTAGACTGCATGAACTGGCTTCAATAAATCTTTGTTTGCCTAACACTTCTGTCACGTTTGGCTCACGATATTTTTATTTTTACAGCGTTTCATGTTCTCTTATTTTTATATGACTTTAACCATGACCATTCCTGAACATCCTAGGCTTTTCTTTCCAGGAAACGTTCACGCCATCTGCTCATCATTTATAATGGTATAATTGTGGTCTCTGGGCGCATGTAGCGTAGTCGGAGGGGGAGCGACTGTCGCATGCACCCGATGCCAGGTTCCTTGTTCGGATCTCCCGCCCAGGCCAACCAAGCCTTCCATCCCTCCGGGGTCGGTGAATTGGTACCAGACTTGTCTGGGAAGGATAAAGCGCTGACTTGTTCATCGGCTGGCCACCGCAAGTCATTGGCCAAATACGCATTCAT
This sequence comes from Heligmosomoides polygyrus polygyrus, assembly GCA_947396885.1. Lineage (NCBI taxonomy): Eukaryota > Metazoa > Nematoda > Chromadorea > Rhabditida > Heligmosomidae > Heligmosomoides > Heligmosomoides polygyrus. Next base: position 31,883,688 of record OX377204.1, on the reverse strand, counting down.
GTCGCCTACAACATCCCGTAGAAGTAGAATGCGCTGGCGCATCCCAGAAGGGATTGAGTAACGCCGTCCTTTATCCTTTATCCTAATTGTGGTCCCTGTCCTTTTTGCAGCCGTTATTGATCAAAATCGGCTGTTTGGTGGCAAATAAGTTCTTGTCGCAAGTAAGATCAGACCTCAAATTATTGTACCGCAATGTTTACGTGAACACTCATGAATGTGCTAAATTTGCTCTTCTCGGAATAGAAGAGGGAAGGGAAGCAGATCAAGTTATGTAGCAGAGCTAGTTGCACAGATCCGCAAACGATAACGGTCTAAACGTGAGATGCATTGTTCAGCATTAGAGAATAGCCAGGTCTAAGCAGATCACAACGCCAAGTATCGGCTCAGAAATCGGTGGCTTGCGCTTACGGAAGCATTGAATGCAGAATTCGTAGGAATTACGATACACGTACAGGCTGGTTTTGGCTTGGTCCAAATTGGTGAAGGTTTTACGAACGATAAAGTTCTGAAAGTGCTTGAAAAGGTGGTAGCCGGTTGGTGAAAGGTCTGGAAAATATGGCGGGGAGGCAGGACTTCAACCCTTAATTCGTTCAATTTCGAATAGTAATTTGTGAAAGGTGTGGGCGGGCGTTATCGTGCGAAAGAATCGGGCCTCTTCTGTTGATCAATGCTGGCTGAAGCTGACGCAATTTTCGGTGCACTTCGTTGATTTCCTTACAATGAGAATCTGCTGTGATTGGTTGACTTGGTGCCAAAAGTTGTAATAGAGCCGTCGACCATCACACAGTGACCGTTATCTTTTTTCGTGGCGGTCGCCTTTGGAAAATGCCTAGGGGGCTCGTCGGTGTCCAACCACTGTCCGGAACGTTTCCAGTTATCGTACAGAATCCGCTTTTCCTCGCAAGCGATGATTCAAGCCAAAAATGGGCAGGTTTGTTGTATGAAATTAGAGAAGAACAAATCTCGAAACGTGACGATTTTTGCCGCTCACTCAACTCGTGGGGCACCCACTTTTCGAGCTTTTTCACCCTCCCAAGGCGTTTCAAAGCAGCAACAGCAGCTTTACAGCCGTCTAGCTCTTTCTCGATCCCACGAACTGTTTGGAGTGGTTCTGCTTCTACCAATTCCTTCAACTCGTCGTCCAGCATTGCTCTAGGTCGACCGCTACGGGAGTCAACTTCTCTTCTTTGAAATCTCCGATCCGAAGTTTACTGAACCACTGGCGCACAGTGCTTTCTCCAACACTATTAGGCGCCACCCTTGATTGATTTGTCGAGCTGTCTCGGCTGGGGATTATCCCAATTTGAAGTTGAAATAAAATATCGTTCGGAATTGCTCCTTCGACATACTGCAATAGCCCCTTCATGCACAGAAATATAAAACAACGTTGAAACAAATTATTTAGTCAGATAGAGCGAAAAATTCTGTACAGAAAATAGCATTGATGCGAGGTGCAAGTGAATTTGTACTTAATAACAGACGAATGACAAATAGTAACACAAGACGCTGAGAACTTTCCGGGCAACCTAATAACTACTACCCTGTAAATACGTGGGTGTGCCTATTTTAATAAATACTTTGCATGATTGGGATGCACTTCCTGCTTCTACAGAATGTCGCGCAGACACTTTGAAAGCATCGCCGACCCGCACAATAATTTGCGATACTCAACCGATAGATAAATCCGTTGTGGCTATCCAGGCACCTCTGACATCGAGTTACCGGCAAACAAATATGTAAATAAATAAATAAATAAATAAATAAATAAATAAATAAATAAATAAATAAATAAATAAAGTCTAAGAATCTAAGCCTCAAAACTGTTCTCTTCTTTGCTGGCAGAATTCCATGTTCACTGTATATTCAGATCGTGAACTGCTTACCTCATTTTGTGCGCCCATTTCATTTCTATCAGAGGCGCTGAAGGAGGCTGCTTCTGGCTGTTCCGGACTCTCCGTCGCAGTCTTAACACAAATATGAAGTAGACATGTTACTATAACATTGCTTAGCCACTGGATTGTACATAGATTTACAGAGTGCTTGAAACCTCACATTTCTTTTGGTATATGGTCTGTCGATGGTTGTTGAAAGTATGTCCCTATTCCACTGGACATCTGAAAAGACATTTTTGGACCCATGGACGTTGCGCAAGCGAACATTTTGTCTTTACTAGAGGTGTGATTCTTTTATTTATTTATTTTACTTAATTTAGTTGTAGAATGAAGTAAAATAATTAGGAATGCAGCGTTCGGAGTTTAGTATCTGAAGAAGTAGGAATTATGTAGTTTTACTCCATCACTGGGTATGATGTCTGATGTCTAATAAGCCTTGGAAAACAACAGTAATACTAGTTGTCGTGGTTGTTCTTTGAACTCTAGGCGAGGTTGGTAACAGCGTTTATTAGGCTTACGTTTCGGCGGGATCGCCTTTTTCAGAGCCTAACCACGGATCGACAGGCGATCAGGGCAGTAGCGCTCGTGAGAGTACCAAAGAAAACCTTACCCTGATTAGAATTTTTAGTCATTTTCTACTAGCACTAGCATCCTAATCAGGGCACGGTCTTTTTTGGTACCCTCATGAGCGCTACTGCCCTGATCGCCTGTCGATCCATGGTTAGGTTCTGAAGAAGGATATCCCGCCGAAACGTATGCCTAACAAACGCTGTTACCAACCCTACCTAGAGTTCAAGGAACAACAACAACAAAGAATCCATCATCATGCCGAGGTTCATAGAAAGTCGGACATGGCAACAGTAAGACTCATCGTAAGGGAGTGCTGGTATGCTTCGTAAGGGAGTGCTGGTATGCCAAAGCTTTGGTTGGACTTGATCTCTCAGCCTCAAATAATGATCTAGTTTGGTTGGGTAAATGTAAAGTGTGCAAAATTTTTGGGAAATAACACTTTAAACACTACCTGTTAGCTATATATGTCAGAAGGTCTGCATTGGGAAGCTATTTTCATGCAATTTCATGCCAAACATGTAATACAGAGTTGATACAAGGATGCTCTGATCATTCGCTCTGACGCGAAGAATTTAGTGGAACTTCGTTACTGATTTTCTGGTGATATCGCTAAATCACAGAGCAAGTAACGCAGTCCGTACGAGACGCCGATTTCTCGTGCACTACGAGTCAAGGTTTGAGCATTTAAAACAAAGAAAGCTACCCATTCCTCTAGTATAGGATAATTAGTGAGGGACGTGTGCATAACGGATAAGGACGAGAGGATGAGGGGCAATGTTATTAAGTCCTTCTTGGAATGCGCCTTTGCAATAGCCTTTGGTGGCCTGCCTATGTACAGGCTAGTGTTTTTTCCTTTCCTAACTTGGATAGTTTTGACGGGAAATTCGAACCAAGTACCCCCATACGCGATGCAGACGACGGTCAAGGCCTCCTCCGACTACGCTGTCGTGCCATCCGGTAAGGATAAAGCACTGACAAGGGACTGACAGTCTGAAACCTGTGTCTGAACGTGAAAGCCAGCCACATAGAAAAAATCACCAGTCTTAATTGAGTATAAAAATGTGTTTCGTTTTTGCCAAGTCGTTAAACCAAACGAGTAGGGGGTCCAAATTTTTTTTCAGCAACAGCAAACAATACACAAGGTTATTTTCAACAGCATACGGCTGGAAAAAGTTAAGAAAACGCCTGAAACTGTCTAACATCCCCTAAACCTCAACCGATGGGTTGAAACGCAAAAATGCTGCAATGCGCAAGAACCGAACCCGCCGCCCCTCCGCATGAAGCAACTCCTCTAGCGTTTGCCCTTTGTGCCACTTGCAGTTCGCCCATTGTGGAATATAAGGGACCAACGCGTCGCCGTCGCCTCTCCGTAGTAATCTTTTGGACCCCCTACTCGTTTGGTTCAACGACTTGGCAAATAGTGAACACATTTTTACACTAACTGAAGGGCGGTGATTTTCCCCCCGTTCAAACATACACTTCAAACGCTTCCCTTGTGAGTTGCTCTTTTGTGCTGGCCATCGAAATTTATTGCACAGGTCAAATATACATGCAAATAACCTCCCATCGATGTAGAATGCCTGGCGCATAAAAAAGGCATCGGTTGAGGGCAGCTTTTATCCCTTTCCACTAATTAAACTAATTTTATTTCTTATATTTCCAGTTCACATCACGCGCTGCAGGGAGGGGAAAAAACCACAAGAGGAGCAAATGTGCTCTTAAAAGAGAAGGAGAAAAGGAAAGGAGGGGAAGAAAATCCAAAACAAGAGAAGACTCTCAGGATTTGTGAAGAAAGGTGAGCAAATTGGAAAAAACGCGAATGCCTTACCAACACACATAGCGCAAGTAAGTGGAGGCTTTTATCATTGAATTTCTGCGATAGTTATGAAGTAGCAGGCGAGGAAATCAGTGCAGAGCAGAGAGGGCTCCTGATGGTACTGTTTACTATAGGCGCCAGACTTGCAGTAACCCATGTGGGGTAGTCCTCATTAGATTTAGTACGGAAATTGGTACACATCAGTAGGTCATCCTGTTGGTAGGCCATAAGCCAAGCCTTTTTGCTACCATTTTCACTTGAATGACAGTTGTGAATACACTAAAGACATGCAGTGTCTCAGGTATAAATATACTTAAAAGTTCGAGGAAGGAATTTATACAATGGTGCACACAGAATTGTCTCACACAGACAAAATTGTGTCATTTGATACATCTTGCTCTGTTGCTAGAAATGGCGTCCGTGTGTTAATATGGCATGGAGATTTATTGATGAATTTTGAAGGCAACCGTTGCGAATTTGAAAAGTAGTTGTTGCAGACGTACTTTCAGGTGTCATTCCCAGGGCAGTGCACCTCTGGAAACGGCAATATCTGCAGACGAATTTCTCATTCTCCGACAAGTTGCACGAGCCGTTTCCCTTTCGGCACTGGTACGTTCGACTTTGGACGACAGACCTCCTGAAACATGTGATATGATGAGCCTCTTCCATTCCCGTCTCAAACTCGAGTTTCCTCAAACCAAACTGGACAGTGCTTATTTTCAGCCACTAGTTTTCTTAGAGTAATAACAACTCAGTCGCCCTGTAGCAACGTCTGCGCATCTACTGCAAAGTTCAAGCACACTAACGAGAAGTTGCCCAATATTTTTGGATAAGCAGTGGCATTGTTTGGTATTCTAGGAGTGTATGTACTAGTTCGGCCTGAAAACTGTCCATTTGGATTTGAGGGAGTCTTACTGGTCTGGAAAATGATCCAACTGGGGTGAAAAATTACTGTACATACTTGAACGGTTCTAGTATGGAAATGGAAATTGTCTAGATTTTGTGAATAACTCGTTTAAGAGAATCACCTGAAAAATGCTGCACATGCACGACAAGTGTTCACTCCAAAGTGTTTGCCATGCCCAGCCTTACTGCATACTTGACATTTGGTTGACATTTTGCTTCAGGTCAACCTGAAAGCCATGGAATTTGAGTGCATCTCAAAACTGTACATTTATTTTCTACAGCACCACTATAGGGCAACACAAAAATTGACAAGCCTACAAATTCAGAGGATCTTTATCGTATGGTTTTCAAATGTTTTTTCTGCGCGCTGACGGTGTAAATATAACATAATACAAATGCATTATGTGTTTTTATGTATAATAAATACAAACGGACCGAATGAATATAAATATAATACATATAATATGAACATAATATATGAATATAATATGAATATGAATATATATGTGCGTAATGGGCGTGTGTCGGAGGAGGTGCTGCCCGTCGCGTGCACCTGACACCTGGTTAGAATTTCCCGCACAGGCCAACCAAGCCTTCCAACCCTTCAGGGCCGGTGAGTCGGTAGCAGACTTGTCTGGGAAGGATAGAGTGCTGACTTTTTCAATGCAAGTTATTGCATAACCAAATACGCACTCAAACCGCCTCCACGACATCCCGCAAAAGTAGAATGCGTGACGGATCCCAAGAGGGTTTGAGTAACGCCGTCATTTATCCATTATGTTTTATGTGTCTTTTTTGTGACAAGCGCATTGAATGGTCTATTACTGAGCTCGACTTTTAGCGTTTTTCTCTTATTTGCCATAGTTGGAAGGGTGCACTTCAGTCCAAATTTGACAACGGCGGAAAAGTTCAAAATTCTGAAAAAAAAGACTAAAGTTTGCAAGAGGACTGTTCCTTAGAAATTTCTAGCCCGTATTCGTGATTGGGTGTAGCGCAGTCGGAGGAGGTGCGACTGTCGCGTGCACCCGATACCAGGTTCCTGGTTCGGATTTCCCGCCCAAGCCAACCTAGCCTTCCATCCCTCCGTGGTCGGTGAATTGGTACCAGACTTGTCTGGGAGGGATAGAGCGCTGACTTGTTCATCGGCTGGCCACCGCAAGTCAATGTATGGCCAAATACGCATTCATGTCGCCTCCACGACATCCCGTAGAAGTAGAATGCGCATCCCAGAAGGGATTGAGTAACGCCGACCTTTATCCTTTATACCTTATTCGTGATCGCATGACTTTTTGACTGTCGCCTCCACCGACTCGGGCAGCTGGTCCATCCCCTTTAGGTGCCAGTGTAGGAAGTAGGATCGACGTTTGAAAGTTAAAGACGCGAAGCGTAATTATATCTATACATATATCTAGGTGTAATGGGTTGTGAGTAGGTTTAGTTAAAGCTGTTTCTTTGTTGAGCCTTGATGAGGACGTTTTGTGTGTTTTGCTTGCTGCCACGGTCTGGAATGTATGATTTGTAGCGACGGCGTGCGTGAAAATTTACGGGCACGATAACGTCGGTCAACTCTCCCTCTCTCTAGTTCTGATGTACTGCAGCTAATGCTGACGGACCAACCCTGACGAGCAAAAAGGCTGCGATGTTATTGGGCACCACCAGTTCAGTGGGCAGGAGTATTCAATTCCCCTGTATATGGGGTTTAGTAGCGCATGGAAAGTTTCGTGGCAGGTTTTGATACCTACTGCTCGAACAACTGACTCTGGTTCTGCCACCCTAATTCATGGTAACCGATATTGTTTATCGTGCGTTGTTGGGGAGCCTACTCAACTGTAAGTATTATATTATTATTATACACCTGATTAAAAAAATCGGCACCAAACGAAAAGCAAACGCCCGTGTGAAATCAATCAATATCAATCGACGACCGTCAGACGATCGATACTGCTTACTGGTCAGGAAGCCTCCTTATCAACCATCATTTTCTCGTGATTCCCTCCACGAAACACAAACCCTTAGCAGTAGTTAGTGATGCAGATCGAGATGTGAAGATCTTTATTCGCCCGCCTCTCGAGGCCATCTGATTGAAGTTTGTTCATTTCATCGAACACTGTCGGAGGTGTTGGACTAGAGCTGCATGTATTCAGAGGCTATCCTTGACTACTCTCACTGGTCCATTGAGGTCTATCATACATGAAGACGCAGAAAACAGCGGACGACTTTGCTTTCAAGTTCGATGAAACTTTAATTGATATTTCAGCTTTTGGCAATTTGGAGCTCGGCTGAGTGATTGTAAGGAGAACGCTCAGAGAACGTTGAGATGCAACAGCTTTTGGAGCAGAGTCTTAGTGCTATTTGACTACCACAGGTAAGAGCGGAATGAGGGTATTAAGGACGAAAAGCTGCCCTTCCAATGAACACTAAATGCGAGGTCAGTAACGGGTGACTTGCAGCAGTTACCATCTCCGAAGCCCGAAGTATGGAAAATGGCAGCACTGACGAATCTGTGCGATAAGACATTAAGTCGGCGAACTTTGCTCAGAAATGCTTCACGTACAGAAGAGTTCTTTGGGGAGATGGTGAGCTCCGAAGATCTGTCGCCATATCTAAGCATTAGAAATGGACCAAAATTTTGATAAACCATATGTGGTTGACGAGCAAGTGACCTTATTCCTTTCGACCCAATCATCAGGATATGTGTCTTCTCTATTGAAAGTGGTAATTCCCATTTCCCTGCCAAAGAGCCGAGTTTGCTTTCAGCGTTCGTGTGTTGTTTTCGCAGTCGGAAAGGAAGGAGATTGCTCACGTCTGGAGTAGCTTACCTCATTACTTCCACAAACGAGGGAAAGAGTATGTGGGGGATCAGCTACACCCTTCTGCGTAAGGATCAAGGAGCAGTACTGAGCTGCACAGGTCTCACGTTCTCATTCTGCGGGAGGGCACATGGTACGGCGGTAGCTGTTTTAGGGTGGAGGTCAGAACTCTCGAACGGGAAGATGAGACTTCGTCACGCCGAATTTTCGAGGGCTGCACATTGTAGAGAGGTCGATGGCCTTCTCTGTCTCTAGGTCGGATAGTTCCAAGAGCTCTAAGGCCCTAGAATGGGCTATCGTAAAATGAAATGACATTCGAGAGGATTGAATCTCAAATAGCTTTGACATCCCTGACTCTGATGAGGGAGACAATGCCGAAACCTAATCCGAAATACACATCTGACCCATCTACACATCAGGTGAGTGCAAATCCAGAGAGGGCCGCGACCACTTTCTTCCTCCTTCATATCGTTAATAAAACGCAACCTAAAACATTCAAAACAAAACCCTAAGCAACATTGTGTACATTATAATTTAGGAAGGTTTGTTGAGTTTAGAGTAAAGGCAACAATTATGGAGAAAGATGGACTTTCCGCTCTGGACTAGCATCAACATGTACCATAAAAAATTTGGCTAGATTGTAATCAGGCAATTATCAAATAATGACAATAAAATGCAGCAACATATAATCGGTATCCCGCGACCTGCGCAATCGGGGAAAGATACCAATTTCTCAAGGCTGTGAAACCGTGCACGAGCCTTCATTGTTCACGAATCGATTTTAGATTCGAATTGCACGTGGGTCAACAATGTCCTCCATTTTCAGACTACTGCTACTGGTGTCACAACTGAAGGCAAATGCAATTAGATGTAGAACTTCGTTGCTCTTCTTCATTCAGCTGTTCAGTTTCAGCTGAGCATCAAGAGCATCGGCGAAATATAGAGTTAGTATACCCTTTTATGACAAGATTTCCCGGCAAAGTAAAGCTTTTTCAAGAAACTAGAAAAGAGAAGCCTGGTTCCAGCGAGACTGTCGAAGTCACTGCAGAGTAAGCTACTATCAGAGAGTAGATGCGTCAGCAAAATGATGTTATGTAACGGCACGGCTACCGACATATGTAGTCTAAATAAGCTTTTCAGCTTGATGATAGATGACTAATTCAAGAGACAGGATCGGGTTATAATATGAAGTTGCACAGGTATTAAGTATGCTCACATTCAGAAAAGTTGGGTATATGGACTTTAGTGATCCCAACTTAAAGATACATATCGTCTAAACCTATTTTCACAAAACCGAAATATGCCGCGGTTTTCGCCTTGTTGATATTCATTAGGAGGTTGTGTAAAGGTGTGATTTGATGCGAACCGAAATACTGACGGTGGCCGTAGGAAGGCGCAGATAATAACTGGGAAGAGCGACTTTGTCGATGTTGAACTCGGCACAAATCACAAACCACCTTTTCCCCTCGCGGTCTGCACTGTCACTCGTAAAGCAATCCGAGTCACAGAGCAGAGTTCCACGTTCCTGTGGCACAAAGAGCGATCTCCAACTCTCTCCGCTTGGTCTGAAGATGAAAATTATTCCGTTTGAAATTAAAATTTCCGATAAAACTGCACCAAAGGTGGTGGTTCACTGGTGTTTTACGTCTATGTGTACTCATTCGAGATGTAAACTTTTCATTAGGCTCCCTCCACGTCCTTAACTGATGTAGGACTTTCCTCATAAATATGAAACAACGCAAAGATCTCGACATTTCCTGGCTTAACAATGCAAAAGTCTCTTACATGCATCAAATTCAGAGCTGTTAGGCGGTCAATACTGAACAGCATTATCAGCTGAACAACAAACCGGCGTTTTTTACACATGTGACAGCACGGCTGTGTTCTTTTCGCATTGAAATCACAACGCTCTATCTTTGATGAAATCGTGTCGATTTTCCCACACTTCTCAATATTTATTCAAATATTTGTTGGTGAATGCATTCCAAAGACGGGGTGATACCGTATCAGGAAAAAGCGCCGGCTGTCGCACACACCTGATTCCACGTTCTTGGTTCGGATTCCTAGGCCAACCATACCTTCCATTTCTCTACTTGGTACCAGATTTGTCTATTGGCTCACCACTGCAAGTCGTTGTATAGACCAGGTACGCATTCAAAATGCTGCCACGATATCACGTAGAATCAGAATGCGAGGCCCATCCCGAACAGTTTGATCGCCGCTGTTGTTGATCCCCTAGCCTTTTATGCTTTCCAACAGCGGACGTCTATCACATACGTATTTGTCTCTGTAGGGTCTCAGCATTCATGAGCGGAATTCCACTCGGTAACACTACTTGTGCATTTCATCGTCAGACGAGAGATCAACCACAACTGTTGCTCGGCTGACTTCGCTGTTACAGCTTTGACTTATGATTAGTCGTTGGACGTAGACCGAATAAAGAGGCCGACCAGATATCGCTTCCTTCCTAGCCGAGAGGTCTGATGGTGAGAACTCGATGATATTGCCGTTATAGTACAACACAAATGTAAGCGAACTTAGCCAGTCGCAGATCTCCTTCCCTCAGCCTACTCTTCAATGTCAGCAGGTTATGTGCTAAAGTTTTCTTACATGTGCTTGAGTTAGCACTGCAGTCCTGTATAGGCACCAGTTTTCGAAAAGAAAAGAGGTCTTACGAAGCAATTGCAAAGGCGAGGCCTGAGGCTTCATAGCGAATGCGAGGAATTCGGGCACGCACCACACAAGCTATTAGCAGAAGGTGTGAACAACACATTCGCATTTAAGTAGAGCCAGGCCTTAGGACAGAGACCCGTCTTAGCGGTGAACTACCAATGTAGATGAGTTCAACCCATAAATGAAATGCAAGAGCCCTTTAAATTGTGCATTTTTGAGCATCCATTTGCAAAGACACAAAAACAAAATTCCGAACAACAAGAATGAAGAGCAGTTCTGCAATTCTGACGCTGTGTGAATTGTGATTTGGTGCCAGGAGAATCACTGATGGTAGCTGGCAGAAAAGAGCCTGATAACAACTGGGAGATGGCGACCTTCTCTACGCGGAACTTGACACACATCACGAACCCGCCCTGTTCTTGTCTCTGTCTGACTCTTTCACTTTGAAAGCAACCAGCACCACAAGTCGAAATCTCCGGGTCCCGCGCTGGAAAGAGCGATCTTAGCCTAATCCTGCTTCATATAGATCCAAATGAAAACCGAATGAACTCAGTTCCAAGAACACTGGCCCAGCAGTTGTTCTCCTACATGCTGCCAGTGGTACTGCTTTGCTTCAATACTCTATTGGAGTGAGCTTTCGAAACTATTCGAATATTCGGAAATTTTTCGAGAACATAACTATAGCACTTATTCTCATTGCCCTTTTAATGTTGCTTAATATTCTTGTTAATTTTGTCGCAATCGGAAAGATGTCAACAAAATCTGCATAGCAAGGACGCCGTATCTCAAGCAGGGTTTGAACGACTCTCTTCCTTATCCCCACCTTCTATAACTTTCATACCTATATCTTCCTTAAATTCGCGAACTTAGGGCATGTGCCATGTGTTTTGGATCATGCTCTTGTGGTGTTGCGCGACAGCCTGAGTCTCCTAGACGTCTTCCCATCGCCCCCTCATTATTGGACGCGATCGGAAATCTAAGAGAGGCTTTTCCAGTTTGGTGCACTAGCACACATCAAATGCTGGCTGCTAGGGAAGCCCTTGATGGTCCTTTACTACTGTTGGCATCAGTCCTCAGAAGCTTAGCGTAATAACCTATTCTGTGGCCTTAACAAGGAGAGGATCGCTGCTCATGTTAAATAAAAGTGCACTGCTCGTCAAAATGGAGCCGTCGTATCGTACAGTGTAAGGACTATGGTAAAGAATGACTAACATGTGTTTTCAGAAAACTCGTATCTGCCTCCTTAAGACGGACGCAAATTTTGTAGCTGTGACTAAAACCGTTGCAGTAGACCCACTGCTGTTCTTCAAGTCTCCACTGTCTAGAAGTAAAAAAAGGGAAGCTTACCATTAGAATCTATATCTCTGTTGCAAGGACGCAGGCTAGGTCGCTTCCTCACCTACAGGAATCTCAGAGAGCTCAACTGCTTGCTTGGTGAAAACGAATGTGCCACACAGATTTCGCTTCCGGTCCTTACTAGGGAAGGGTTTCGACCTCCCATGGAACTTCAAGATGAGACTAGGATCATTAGAACAAGCTTGGAATGCTGCTTGCGAATATGGGTGTCAAAATTGCAAAACGAAACTCCTGAGCGAACTTGCTGGAATCGGGTAGCCTCACCACAGCCGGGCCGAGCGACACACCTGGCGCGAGAATGGTGAGTCATCGGAGCTCCGTAAGAAGGGCCGTCAACTGCGGCGGTGGCGCAGGGTAGTGTTCCCGCTCGTCAGGGCCGACATCGTTGGTTCGGTTCCCTTTGCTGTCGTTTTTTTTGCAAATCAGAATTTATCTTCAAAATGACCTTTTATTCTGAATTATGACACGTGTCAAATTAAATAGCAGTAAAACTGCCACACACGTTTGAAAAAATGCATTGAGGCAAAAAACTGCTATGGTGACATTTTTGTTTACTGTTTTGCACAAATAAAGTTCAAATCATATACTGCTAGAGGCGTTTCTAACAACTTTGGCATTCGTGGACCAAAGCAAACAATCGCACTACCGTACATCACGTCAACATCAGCAACATGCCATCTTCACACATTTTTTTCTTTGTTCCGTGAATGCCAAGGTAGTTAGAAACACTTCTATTTGTTCAATATATGAGTTAAACTCTATTTGTGCAAAATGGTAAATAAAAATAGATAATTCAGAGTAAAAAATAAAAATTAGAATTTGCGAAAACTCCGGCACCGATGGGAATCGAGCCAACGAAGTTGCACCTGACGAGCAGGTACACTACCACTGCCCCACCGCCGAAGCTGGCATGGTCTTCTTACGGAGCCCCGGTGACTCACCACTCCCGCGCCAGCTGTGTCGCTCGGCCCGGCTGTGGTGAGGCTACCCAATTTCAGCAGGCCATAACTCGCTCAGGAGTTTCATTTTGCAATTTTGACACCCATATTCGTAATCAGCATTCCGAGCTCTTTCTAACGATCCTGGTCCCAACTTGAAGTTCCATGGGAGGTCGAAACCCTTAGCTAGTTAGGTCATTTATTACTCGCAATTTCGTCTGTTTAGGATAACTTAGTGTTGTGTTTTATTTGGCCACCATTCACGTTTGAGTCTTGTGTTTGATATGCCATGGTTTCATTTGATTTCCTTTTTTTCCTTTAATCTACGTGTATTGTATGACATGTCTTTGAATAAATAAATAAATAAATAAATAAATAAATGTTGAATGTGAATGAATGTTAGGTTAGATATATGTATTTCCTGCAAGATAACAGCACAATATAAAACGTTCATTCTGATTAGCCACTGAGAGCACCCGTACTTCCATTAGAGAACAAAATCAAATCGCAACAAGGATCCACAGTCGTCAAGTTTCCATCTACAAAAAGGAATTTCTAGAACGAAAGTTGTAGGAGTGACATGTGACGCAGAGGTTAGAATTCCGAAACAAGAGCTCAATTTCTCGACGGTAGAACAACAAGAAAGAAAGCAGCTGATGCGCTTTCATAATTTCCATTCCTTAAGCACGTCGTCATAGATAGCTCCCGTGACTCGAGCGATTTCGGGCACTGATTGACCGACTGGCTCCGTTGGATTGTACAAGTACGTCTGAAAGGTCGACATTTTTGTTCTCACATACTCAGTTGCACGCCAATACTTAGTGTATCTGCATTTATCTGCCTAAATAAAGCTACAGGAGATTGTGGAAGCCAGGAGATGTTTTTCCCATGAAGTGAATACGGTAACCGTCCGCGAGAAGTCGCAAGCGTGATCATGATACACGAGGAAATGGCAGAAATTCGAGGATGTCCGTTAGGTAGCGATTGCAACGTTAGCTTTCAGCAGCCGTCCATCTTCCTTTTTACTTAGGGAAGTTAGGTTCTAGGAAAACATCTGAAAAGCCAGTAAAGGTAAAGAAGTGACCTATTTTTACTACATATCCATACTAGAATATTTCCTCTTCAAGACTAGATACACTTTCGCCTCGTCCTTCAATGTTTCTGCTTGGAACACAAGTGCAAAATGTGAGAATATACTAGAAAAAAAGAAACCTGTTGGATCCAGTAATGAGGCCTGACCTGATGAAATGCCGCAGGGATCTTAACAGCTGCAGCTCTCCGCTCTGAGCTTTGCTGGACGTGGATAGAACTGTCATCTTTTCCCGTCGTGAGATCGAATCGATAATGGCGAGGTTCTACATGGACACCTATCGTTCATCTACTCCTGTGCAAGACCCAATTTTCCCGCTGGTGAAGCGCCGCCTTCGATTCTTCCTTCAGAAATACTAGTCGAGATTAAAAGCATGAGGAGTAGCACATCCCCTGTTCCGGAGTACACTTCAGCCTTTTTTTCGGCTGGGAGGCATGAAAAACGTCGATCGGGTAAACGAACCCGCGTATTGCCCTTCTTCACAAGGAGGGCCATCCAGGGAGGATCTTCGAAACCGCGGTCCTATACACCAGCTGAGCGTGCGAGTTTCTGGCACGCATATTACGGACACTAGATGAAGCGGAGCCTGCAGTGAATTTCGCGAGGGTTCCTCCTCATGGACCAAATCCAGACCGCGCCGTGGATCATTGAGGACTACCGGAAATGTCGGCTGCCGTTAGTCCACACCTTCGTCGACACGAGAAGGCATTAGACAGTGTTGAAACAAACGACATTCTGTCTGCACTCATCGACCAAGGAGTGAGAGCACTAGCCGACTACTCCCTAGATCTAAGGCGAGCTTTCGTCTGCGCCAACGCCCCTACCCATTTTCATAATGGAAAGTGTGTGGCAATAAACGAACAACGTTCCAGCGTATATTCATGTGTCCCAACTACGAATGCAGTTTTAGCCAGTTGAAAGTCCTCCTAAGAAGATGCCTTTGTGAATTCGTACCTGAATCTCAGCGATCGGTGGAGATCTTCGATGACTTGTTATCGGAGCATATTCTGAAAGAAAAAGGGGTTCAGAATACAATGACTATTATCTTTTGCTTTTGCTGATCTCGGTTTTGCAATAAAATTTTATGGACGAGCCGTGAACGCTTTCGTCAGTGAGTGAATAAGGTAAGAAAAATTACTTGAATCAAAATTTAAAATTGAAACCTTCAATTTTAACATTATGAACATGGTTCTAATCCACAGTTCTCGGATCCTCTAAATCACTGCAGTTCATTCGCAACAAAATTCGTGAGGTTATCTATTTTCACGTTGGCCACTTTTCAAATCAAATCGGATATTCTTCTAAGCTTGTTTTAAGACTTTTGAAATCAAAGCGCACTCAAAGAAGTTAGACTAAAATTTTCCTTAAACAAGAAGTATGCTAACCTTTTTGGAGACTCTCTAGTTTAATGTAGAAGAAGCTCATTGCAGTTTGGAAGAGTTCGCTTTGATTTCGAAGGTCTTAGGTTGGCTTAAAAAATTGTCCAATTTGATTTGAAAAATGTCAGATTCAACGCGAAAATGGCATTCCTACTTGTTAGCAAAGAGAACATACAGATTGGATTGTCTTGCTCCTTGCGTGTTCTTCTCTTAACACAAGTTTATGAAGTTGTACTCGATTGGCCAAGTTTTCTCCGTTTATTTTGCCTCTGCAGTGACTCTTCACAAGTTTGATCATCGCAGTATCGTTACCCCAACCGGTCTATGAACAGCCTTGTCTATCCTGCTCGGCTTCCATTGAACCTTCACTAGATTACAGTGAACTTCAGGTATTCCAGCCGTTACTTTAAACGGTTGGGTCATGAGTTCTACTCGTGCAAAGGATGGCATTTTTGCAATTTGCGATTTATCCTCAGTGAGACCCTTTGTCCTCATGTCCAACACATTCAATGTTCAATAAACGCTTAGTAACTGCCCTCATTTAACTTTTTCGAGCTCTTTGAAGATAGAAATCTCTCAAATTTAGATTTCATGGAAAATGAGCCAAAAACGGATACGGTATTTGTGAATAGCACCTAAAATAACTCAACGCAAAACGTGAGGGCGGATTTGACATTTCAGACCTCACCACTTTCAAGCGCGCCTAAGGCCTCAAGATATACATAGAGCGGGTTTCGCACTTCGGCCATCATTGTCGATCAAGTACGGCGACCAAGCTGCGAAGTAGCTCAACGTGGAAACCGCTTGAACATTTTAAGCATTGGGTAGATCACACAGCAATTATAATATCTATGATGGAATCTACAATAGTCGGGGGGGGGGGGGGGGACACATAACTAAAAATCACAACAACAACAAATTGACCTGATATTCACGGAGCAGATCCTAGAGGATAAAATAGGGCCTAAACTGACAAAAAAAGCAAAAAAAAACAAAAACGAAAAAATTTCACCACGGTTGTAAGGCTATGTGCGCCCCTCACCATGACGGATCCCGGTTATAACATGCCAGGCGGCGGTCAGCTGAGTTTGAATACTCCTTACCAGCCGGAACGTCTTTACAACCGCGGTGATTTTCTGTTCGTTTTTTGTTTGCTTTGTTGCTTTTTGGGTAGCATTTTATCTTCTTGAAGCCGTTTCTTGAATCCCAAGTTAATTTATTGCATAGTTTTTAGATATGTGCCTCCCCCACTAGAATGGATCACGATGTTACGTTCAGCTATTTTTGAAGAAGCTACAGAGAGAAGCATCAGTTTTAAGCTTGTGAGCAGCATATTTCGCTATCATTTTTTCAGTCTTCCATCATTGTTGAAGGGTTCTTTCAATTAGATAGCTATTTATCTATTTATTTATTTATTTATTTATTTATTTATTTATTTATTTACGTCAAGAATGACGTGCCATTCACATTGGAACATGAGTCAGAGCAGAAATCAAACAAGTCAGAAGAAGAAGAGAAACGAAACAAAATCAACACCAGAATAAGGAATTAACGAATTAACAGGCAGCGGCGACACCCGGTGGTAACTAACTATAGGAACTAGAACTAGTACTAACTATTCTTACCAGTTGGTTATTATTCGCTCGACTACGCCCGTGTGAAGAGAGAAGTTGTTATCTACAACACTATCTTGAAACAGTTCGACTGTTCGAAAATCAAAAGGCACATGTACTGTACGACAATCAAGGTCAAAAACAGTTCTTTGAAGAGTTCGAAAGAAGCAAATGACAGTTGTAATCAAGCGCTTGCTCAAAATTGTGTTGGAAACGTGATTTATCGTTTCACTTACGATAAACCACAAATTGCAAAAACGCCATCATCTGCAAGAAGAGAACCCAGACCGAGCAAAAACGCTACCACTGCGTTGCTGCCTGAGCTGTCAAACCAACTAATGTTGGTAGTACCGTCGGCTAAGTGCAATTGGTTTCGACCGACAGCGAGCAATGTCTAGAACACTTCAACTGCGTTATTATATTTTCTGAGGTGAATACAGGGTGCGTAAAAAGTACACTAAACGTAAACGTTAGAAATAACAACACATCGTAAAATTTAACAAGTTTATATACAAAATGTCAACAATGATCTAGCGAACAGAATGGCATCACCGGTATTTTATATGGGCTTCTTTGCTGCGAATGCAGGGACGAAGACTTCGAGGAAAGGCATCGACGGTGCGCCGCAAGTGGTCCACGTCGATTTCGTTCCATGCTTTGACCAGATTATCCTCCACTGACTTCATACTTTTGTGGGAAGTGGTGCAGGCCTTGTTTTCCACAACTTCTCATATAGAGTAATTCAGCGGATTCAAATCTGGTCTACACTGAGGTCATTCCTCTGCCGAAATGAAATCCTTCAAGTTGGCGCGGCACCAGTCCTGAACAATCCTCGACTCTGCACAGGAGTCTAATCCTGCTGGAAGACATACAGCTTACTCTCAAGGTGGAATTCAAACCAATAAATCTGCTTCTTTAGGACATCAATGCAGATAGTTCTACTGATTTATCTTCACTCCTGTATCCACGAAAACGAGAGACGCTTGTGATGAATGCACAAACCATGACACTGGCCGGATCCGCCTCCCTTGCAGCGAGCCTTCCGCCAGAATTAGCACTTTGGAGGTCCTTGAAGAGCATGTAACACTTTTCAAGTTGAATGCCCAAAACTGTCAAGTCACTGAAGGTCAAAGCATAGAACGAGATCTTTGTGGACTACTTGCGGCGCACTGCCGATGCCTGTCCTCGTCGTCTTCGCTCCTGCATTCGCAGCAAAGAAGCCCATATAAAATACAAGTGATGCTATTCTGTTCGCTAGATCATTGTTAACATTTTGTATATAAACTGATGAAATTTTATGATGTTTTGTTATTTATAACGTTTACGCTTAGTGCATCAATACTTTTTACGCACCCTGAAAAATACGGAAAGCATTTGGGCGTCTCACAAACCACATCATGTATTCGTTGGCGGGGAAAGCACCTTTGACTAGAACCAGAAAGTGATATAAACTGGTTCCACAACCGACCTTGCGCTGCTTTCTTCTGCTTGAAACAAACATTCTTGAATTCACTCAGAGTTGTGGACGAAGCCGAATAGATGAGCCGATTACACGAGCAGTAGACTGGGAAACGGAGGCAGCTGAATAATGGGATATTTATATTTGTAGAAGAGCTAATCAAGATTGTTTCGAAAACCGGGGCCAACCTCGACAGTAGAGTGAGAATGCTAACGATGTCATTCATGTAGGAGTAGATGATGTTGAGACTTTCGGATTCCAGACTGGCACGATCAAAAGTCTCCCAGAAGGTGAGCACAACCTGAGCAGATGTCAGCCAGCTACGGTAAACAGTAACGGCATTTTCCATAGTGTTTCAAGTGAAAAGAGAGTTTTATTTTGGACAGACAGTATTAACTGCCTTTTAGATAATAACGACTCTATTGTCGGTTCCGAATACTTCACCTCAGGTAAGTATGAAGAAATACCCTTTACAACTTCATCCGTAAAATCAGCGTCAGAAGGCTTTAAAAGAGTAGGACAAGGGGAAAACATTCCGAATTCAACCAGTATGGAGGCAACCTGAGCCCCACCCACTCTTCTTACTCAGCCCATGCGACGAGTTGTGCACGAGTTTGGTTCCTACCCTTCACCTCCATAATACGGATAGCAAATAGGCAAAAATGGATTCGAAAAAGCAGAACTATATTCATGAGTACGAGAGCATGGCAGAACTTGAAGAGAAAACGTACGCGAGAGATGACATTTGCATAAATAGAAGATGTATGGAACCTGCACTTTGCAACAGGCACAGAGTAAAAGCTGGTAACAACCAAGGAAATGTTTAAAAAATTGCATTAAAATTCCTGCTCTTCTATGTTATTCCATTTAACTCATCCTAGGAACACCAAATTATAGCTCGCGTTTCCAGCAGTAATAAAGGAGGAATTCGCTTCGTGGAACGGTTTAGCTGCTGCACCGTCACATATCAGGGTGATTCATATGTTCTTGCGATTTTTGTGATGTATTTCAAATTTTTAGATGCTTTGATCAATCTAACCTTACTCATCGAAATATCGTCCATCTTTGTCGATAGCTGTTCTCCATCGTTCCGTGGCGATATAAATCGGCGATTTCGATTCGAAAAGTGAAGATGGTCGGATTCGACTGCTGCTCGATCATCGTATCGTCTTCCTTCCAGAAAGTGAGCTACAGAAACAGATGCTCGAAACAGATGTTGGTCAGTTGGGGCAAGGAGGTCTGATGGATAGGATAGGTAGAGAATCACTTCTCATCCTAATAGGTGGAGCTTTTGACGGGTAATTTTAGATAGATGTGGTTTTGCATTGTCATGGAGGAAATCAATCTTGTCGACTTGTGGGTGTTTAATTTGAAGAGCGTGGCTGAGTTCAGGTGGTTGGTTGCAGTGCACTCGGCTGTAATGGTGGCACCAAAAGGGAGAGGCTCTCAGCACACAACACCACGAACGTCCCAGGAAACACTCAGCATCTTCTTCCTTGGGTGCAGATCACATTTGGGAGCTGCTGGCGGCATCTCCTCTACAGGAGTCCAAGCATGCCTCGCTGTATGTGACGCATAAAATACCACCTCTCATGTCCTTTAAAGAGCGAGCCCAACCAGTCAAAACGGAGAGAGCGGGATAAGTTGAAAAGACATGCATCAGCTCGTGTAGAGTACTGGTCAGGTGTAATCTCCGACCTTCGTCACTTCTTCGAATCGAAAACCCCGATTTCTATCGCCACGGTATCCATTCCATGTCGAAACGATGGAAGACAGTCATCGGCCAAGACGGGTGATATTTCAGTGAGTAAGGTTAGTTTGATCAAAAAATATAACAATTTGAAAATATAAAAAACGCAAAATATTAAAAACGCAACGGGAACATATGAATTACCCTAATACAACCTTTCGAACGCTCTGAAGCGAATGCAGTTTTTAGACTCTCAAGAGGGAAGGCGCATCTTTTGAAGGCGAGACTTTAAGATGATAAGGATAACGTCATTACATAGAAGCTATCTAAAAAACTTAAAAAAAAAACTGTGAACGCTAGGATTTACCTAAACAAGAAAATTGTGAATGAGAGCAAAGTCACCCTAAAACACTGATTCCGATCGGTAAATGAAGCATAACGCGGTTTTTTTTATATAAGAAGGAATTTGAAGGAATTCCTATGCAAAATCTTCACAAAAACTATTCCTCACCTGCAGGGATTGCGACATCAAATACATGGAAACGACGCTAATCAGTGCTCGCGTGGCATCCTAAATAGGGGTTTTTACCCAGAAAGTCTCGGCTGCTAAACTGGATATCCGACGAATCGCTTACCCTCAAGCTTCCACGTTGCACTCGGACATTGGGATTTTTCTGCCGAATCGACGGTTGCGGTTCGAAACCTTGACGCACGTACTCCTTTTTCAAAGCCTGCAATGGAACTGTAATCCACTGTTAATAAACCAGTTAATAAACAATATCACGGTGACGTATAGACGAGCGAAGCGCAGTCCTTTTCACTCATACCCTGAATCGGTTCAAGATCCCGGCCCGGCGCATTCCAACTAAGCCTTATTTTTCATCGTAATGGGAAGGATTTGTCCGAAAGGATCAACATACCGACTTCCCATGGACTGTTGCCGGCAAGCCTCTGCACAGACCAAGTAAGGATGAGGTTAAAGAATGACGTCAAACAGACGTAACTGCGTATGTTCCGCGCATATGGGATGGTGTTGAGGCAAGTTGAGGATTATGAAATGAATTGCCATGGCCAGGCGACAACAAAGTCAGTGTTTCATCCTTTGCGAACAAGTCTTGCACCAATTAAGAGAGCCGGGGGGATGGTGGGCCGTAGACATTGGATCCGGGACATCAGATTTCGGGTCAAAATCAGTTATTCGAATTACCCCAAAATCCGATCTGGTGAAAATCATCACAACCTGAATCGCCCTAATATCCGGGCTTCTCAAAGATCCCTTCATTTGCACAATCCTATGCACACTTGTATGCGCATAGAGGCGAAAAAATTTGTTAGTGAAGACTCCAGACTATCAAGAGACCGCAGATGGTATAGTTTTTTGTCTGAGATGAAAGGTCCCAATGCATTCTCACTTATCGTTCATAGTTTCTCTTCAGAGTTCCGATTCCCTGCTTTTATTCAAAAGCACAACATGAGCTTACACGGTAACTAAAAAACTTGGTGGTGGAGTTGCACGGTCAGATAAAACTTCAAAGCTATGTAACTGTTACACTCCTTTTAGAATCTGGTGAACACCGACACAAGTCTGTCGTGGAAGGGTTGCCAACGAAACGCATGTATTCTGCCTACCTGGCTCGATCTTGAAAGACACCGCTTTGGTTGATCGTGTCGAATAATAAGATAGTAAGAAAAAATGAAAGAAAATTCTGCTCTACATTGCATGAAATATATAACGCTATCCATGCCTAACGACATACATCTGAGATAAACAGGGTTAGATTCGTAAAAAAAATTGTTCAAACCCGGAAAGCGAAGATAAAGCATGAAGCATCGCCACTTATTGGTCGTCCAAAAACATCATACATAGGTATGTAGTCTCCACCTGTGGAGCTAGCTTGAGTTTGGAGTCCTACCCCTTCACGTGGGAAAGAACACTTCCATTTCTGGCTACTAATGGCTCAATTACGAGCAACGTTAGAGATACCGTCCTTCAGGCCTAGTGGTGTGAAAGAAGCACATTAATGCTTCTGGACTTTTAATGATGAACTAAGGGGAATGAATTCTGAGAGCAATAGTCATTTAGAAGTGAAGTCGCTTATTGGTGAAAAATGGAGTGACACCCACCTTTATAATGAGATAATTCATGGCGACGAGCACGAAGAAGGGCAAAATTCGATCTAAAGCATTGCGTGTGATGAACATCCACCAGAACCGGTAGTTGGGATACACCGTCAGCGGTCCCGGGATGATCTCGTACTGGCTATAATGAATAGTTTTTAACGTTCTTCCGCTCATTCGAAAAATGCGGCAGAAACAAGAGACAGAAACCCAACGGAAACTGCTGGCCACTTCTTGACTTACGAATTTAATACTACCTTTAGCAATTTTGACAAATAATAAAATAAGAAAAAAATAGGGAGAAGCTAATAAGAGGAAGGCGGAAAGGATCTAAATTCCAACTGTCGAATATGTTGTAGAATACAACGCAGTTACTTCTGCAAAGAAACTCACGCCCATCCTTCCTCACACGTTGGTTTCCAAAGCACGTCTATCTCCCAATAGTTGCACAGTTTATATGAGAATGCCATTAGAATGCAGCCAGCACATACGGCCGGGCGGTGCTTCTCAAGGAATCTGAAGCAAGTGGTGTACAATGCTTCCTCAGTGCTTCCACTTATGGCTTTCGGCTGTCCCTGAACAGCGAGACGCTCACTTATCAGGCAGTTTTCGGCGATGTTGAACTCTCGTATCGCTATTTTCGCGCGTATTCCCTGCAGGGCATGTGATTTGGTTGTGGTCATAAATCATCGCGGACGAAAACAGAAGTCACACTTCTTGAATGCCCATGACTTATTGCCGGACACCGGCGGGCGTCTACTTATCGCTTTCGCTGCAGAAAAACGTCCGCGAATTCAGATAAAAAGTGAATGGTGGAATGATCACTCTAATGAACGTTTCCACCTCCCGAAAAAGTCGATAACAAATTGCTCGTAACTGAATAGGCTGACAAGGTTAACCGGCTCGTCAGCTATAGTTGAAGGTGGCCTGCGCATCAACCAAGCGGGAATTTTCGCATCTTAGACCAGTAGAACCTGCACCTCAGTTCAGTCAAAGCTAGCGGCTCCACAAGTTTATCATTTTGGAATGCAGACGACTTTGAACACGAAGCATTCCTATCACTGCTTGATTTACATAAAAGGATCTATGTAGTAGACGCTATACAGTTGATTGCAAACTTGGAAAATCAGTCTTAAACATTCGTAAAGAAGAATGTTGTACATTGAGAAAATAGAGTTGCAAAAATGTGACATGTTGAGGTCTCGATTTACTTTGAAGTTCTTGCCAATCTCGAAAACGTCATGCGAATCCGGCAAAGAGAAGGAAGTGGTGACATCGTCGCCTGTTTAGGACTCGCTAGAGGGTTCTCGACAGAAGGAGTGAACGCTGGCTGTTTCTGCAAATTACATGGAGGCATCGAAGTAGGTTTGTACATTTGAATGTTCAAAATCCGCGTTCATGAGGAAAATAATTGTTTCTGATTTCCCATTTACGTTCAGCGGAACTGACGTTTCCGACTGCTCCAGCTATGTACAGAAATTGGTCGCGAAATCAACGTGACCAGTGACCTGCCCCTAATCACGTGTTCATTCCTCTTTCTTGGGGCCTAGGTTTCGGATGCGCATCTTAGCGCATGAGTAGCAGTGGATTCGATAGGTCGGACGAAACTTGACATTTTCCTCGTACTTCTCATTACTTCTTCAACGCCCCTAAATATTCTTCATGCCGCTCGTTTGGTCCTGCCCAGCTCGGTGGTCCGACTTCCTCGTGAAACGACCGAGCTCACTCTGGCAAGCAGCAGGGATAAATGAGAAAGGGAACACACACGAACAACAACTGTAAAAGGAACTGCGATTTGTGCACGGCAGATTTCTTCGGAAAATCACATGAAGTAAACCTACTCGCTGAGCAGTAGATAACCCGTATATGGTGGACAGAAAGCTGGTTGGTGGACATAAATCCCATTATCAAAATGGGAACCATGGAACGTCTGACTAATACAATAGGCAATACCTCGGAAAGCCCAGCAAAGTGACGCAGCTGCCCTTCAAAACATGCAAACAAAATTATTTTAGAAGATTGTAAAAGTGGCTGATGACGAGGTGCGTTTCATTCTCAAACATGCAAATAAGCAGCTGAACAGAAGTCATCTTGCGTGTAAGAGTAAAACATCTTTAAGACTGCTTTGGATTTCTAGAGCCTTTTTTCTTTTCAATTCTTCACCCAAGTTTTACAATCTCAGGTGAATCTTTTCCTTTAACCTCAAAATAACTGAATTGTCAATTACTGTGCCACATATATCAAAGTTTTGAGGGAAATCTGAACAAACTCTTGACCGTTATCTTCAAAATGCATCCTAGTAGTTATCGTCTTGAATAGGTTGCTTCTTGTTGCTTGCTTCGTTTTTTCCTGCTTACAATGACTTTAGCTGATGTTCCTTTGCGTTGATTTGTTTACACAGTTGTCTATGTACAGAATAAATAAATAAATAAATAAGTAAATAGAAATTGGCGCTTTTTTGTATTATCAAAGTTTTGGGTTTAGTTACCCAAGTTCAAGGTAGAGAGCGTCAGGCTGCCCGTCCCGCATCGGGCTGTGTTCGCGATAGCAACCAGGGCGTCGTCGTTCTACATACACTCAAAACAAAACTGCATGGCGCGTTCTTCCTTTATTTGAAACACGAAACCCTATCGGACACAACACGGTAGCGTAGCTTCTGCTGCCAGAAGGTTGCTATAAGCTAAAGGTAGAGCACAGTATCTCAGAGAACTTGAAAACGAGTAGAGAGGGTGTAGTTCTCGCGCGGTGTCACCTGCTAGTATTCTTTATTAGAACTCGAAGGGTCTCACCTTCTTGCCTTCAGAATGGCCGCTCCATGGAATGTCCTAAGAAGTCGCTCAGTGGTGGCGAGTACGATGAGCAGCATCGACGAGAACATTGCACAGTTGCTTTCCGTAAGCACTATTCGAAAGTACGAGAGAAACAAGTGGTAGATTGGCAGGAAATGATAGTAGTCCATGTAGACCTGAAACATTAATGTAACATAGCTTTTTTAGGTATTTGCTCAGATTTATCTTCAGCGAACACTGAAATTCACCTATCAAGTGTCCCTAAACGAGGCAGTAGAAAATGGTCGCCGCTCAATAACTTCTCGGACCGTGAGCCCAATAACTTTTCGGACGATACAAAATTGGAGAGCTACATCTATCCTGGCACTGTTCGAAAAAAGAAGCCCCTTCGCGATTGGGCTATTTAGCAGCCGGGAGAGAGCCTTCCCAGTAATTCGTTTCGGGCTTCGGCACGCAAGTGCATTAAAAAACAAGACAGCTACGTAGAATGCAGACTGAGATCCGGAGGCATCAACAAAATGCACGGATGGATTACAGTGACGCCACCGCCAGCGTTTTAACATTTGCAAGGGTTTTTAAGGAAAGAATTAGAAATGTGGTACAATAGGGAGCAAGGGATTTCGTGCACATCATTCTTGGCTTACTCGTCGTATTTCTAATTTCGGACCCTTCTTCTTCTTCTTCTTCTCCTGAGCGTTTAGTCCCGCGCAGTCGCAGGGTCCGCTGTTCTTGTGATCTGTCGCCACCTCATCCTATCAAGGGCGTCATCTGCCGTGGCGCCGACTTCGGCGAGATCTCTCTTGATGACGTCCTTCCATCTTTTCCTAGGGGCTCCTCTCGGACGCTTTCCTGGTGCCTCGTAATCTAGGGCCAACCTTACGGGGTGATTCTCTGGCCTTCTGAGGACGTGTCCGTACCACCTTAGGCGCTGCTCCCTCATCTTCAGCTGGATCGGGGCAGTCTTCATCACTGCCCTAACATCCTCGTTTCGCACCCTGTCCCGACGGGTCCATCCACATGCCCACCTCAGCATCCTCATCTCTGCCGCGTGCAGTTGCCGCTCCTGCGCCTTACCCAGGGCCCAGCACTCACTGCCGTAGAGGAGGGCAGGTCTTACAACTGTTCTATAGAGCTTGCCTTTGAGCGTCCTGGAGCATCTACGGTCGCAGAGGATCCCTGTGGACTCCCTCCACTTGAGCCATGCTGCGTTTATCCGTCCCCTGACCGCCTGGTCCACACTTCCTTCCTCGGATAGGTCACTTCCGAGGTAGCGGAATTCTTCCACCTTCTCGATCCTTTCCCCTTGGCAGTCTAGGATCGATCCAGCGCACTGCTCAGAGCTGATGAACTTCGTCTTCTTCACGTTCAGCCGTAGGCCGTTGTCCGCAAGGGCTCTCTGCCACAGCTGCACCTTCTCCTCCAGCTCCTCCTGGTTGTCGGCTACTAGGGCGATGTCGTCCGCGTAGAGGATCGTTCTGAGAGGGCCTTTCTCAAGGTGGTTCACTATAGAGTCAAGCGTCAGCAGGAAGAGGAACGGGCTCAGAGCCGACCCTTGGTGTACCCCCACTGTGATGTCCACTTTCCTTGTCACCCCGTGTGGAGTTCGTATCGCCGCTTTCGAGCCCTCGTACATGTCCCTTATGACCGTGATCAGACGTTCCGGGACACCCCTCCCTCGAAGGGAATTCCAGATTACGGTCCGAGCTAGCCTGTCGTAGGCCTTCTCCAGATCCAGGAATGCCAGGTAGCAGGGTTTTCGTTTCTCCCGATATTTCTCCATCACCTGACGAGCGATGAAGATGGCGTCTGTGGTGGACCTCTCAGGCATGAAGCCCCACTGCACCTGGGAGATGGGTACCATCTCCCTCAGCCTTGAGTCTACCAGTCGTTCGTATATCTTCATCGTGTGTGAGATCAGTTTTATCCCTCGGTAGTTGGAGCATTCGGAAGCGTCTCCCTTCTGCTTGAAGATGGGGACTATGGTGCTGTTCCTCCAGTCATCCGGCATCTTACCTTCTTTCGTGATTCTGTTGAGGAACTGCGTCAGCCAGTTGATTCCGAGGTTCCCGAGCACCTTCCAAGCCTCTACTGGCACACCGTCAGGCCCTGCTGCCTTTCCGAGTTTCATCTTCCGTATGGCCTTGCGAACCTCTTCTTGCGTCCAGGGTGGGATGGGTCCTTCCGTTGGCTGTTCTTGCTCGGCCTCCCGACGAGGGAACTCCTCGTTCAGGAGTTCCTTGAAGTACTCCTCCCATCTCTCTCTGACCTCGACCGGCTTCCGTAACACTCTACCGTCAGCACTCTTCACAGTCTTCACTACTTGAATGTCGAGGCTAGCTCTATGACGCGCCTTGGCCAGGCGGATGGCGAACTTCTCTCCCTCTGGCCCGTCTAGTTTCTCGTACAGGGCATCCATTTCCGCGTTCTTTGCCTTCGCTACAGCTGTTTTTGCCAGCCTCTTCAGCTTCCTGTAGGCTGTGAGATGCTCGGGTGCCCTCGTCTTTTGCCACAGCTTGTAGGCCTCCTTCTTCCTCTTCACCGCAGCCTGCACCTCTTCGTTCCAGAACCATGCCGATTTATTCCCTCTGGCTCCTCCCTTTGTTTCTCCCAGGGTTTCCTTGGCACATCTCAGGATTGTTTCGGCTACCCTCCTCCAGGTCTCATTCACGGGACCAGCTGGATCTGGAAGGCCTGCTTCGAGCACTGCCCTTCGTAGCTCG
Organism: Heligmosomoides polygyrus polygyrus; assembly: GCA_947396885.1. Taxonomy (NCBI): domain Eukaryota; kingdom Metazoa; phylum Nematoda; class Chromadorea; order Rhabditida; family Heligmosomidae; genus Heligmosomoides; species Heligmosomoides polygyrus. Next base: position 31,855,869 of record OX377204.1, on the reverse strand, counting down.
TTCCGCTCTGAACCCCGCAGTCTCCACCATCGGATCCTGGGTTCCGTCCTCACTTTGGGCCTGGTGGGTAGAGGTATGCTAAGGTCGGCTACCAAGGGTCTGTGCTGTGATGCCACGTCTTCTCCCGGAATGACCTTCACATTCCGGACTGTTTTCAGGGCAGCCCTTCGAACCAGGATGTGGTCGACCTCAGTTCTTCTTCCTCCGCTAGCATAGGTCACCTTCTGGCTCTCCCTCTTCGCGAAGAAGGTGCTACAGACAGCCAGGTCGTGGGCGATAGCCAGATCCAGAATTCGTTCTCCATCCGGGTTTACCAGGCCGATCCCTTTTCCTCCATGAACCCTTTCCACTCCCCTTCTGCCACTCCCCACATGCCCGTTCATGTCCCCTGCTATGGAGAGGTAGTCGCCTTCTGGTACGGACCTTATGGCTTCCTCGAGCGAGAGGTAGAAGTCATCCTTGTCGTGCTCGGAGCATCCGGTCTGCGGAGCGTAGACAGACATGATGGTCCAGTAACCCTCCTTCGTGTCCAGCCGTAGTGACATGATGCGGTCGTTTATTCTTTGGACAGCCGCTACTGAATCCTTGAGGGACTCCGCGACAGCTATCCTTACCCCGTTCCTCTTGGTGTCCTCTCCGTTGTAGTACAGCTTGACCCCTTCTCCGATCTCCTTGGCTTTCGCCCCTTTCCATCGCGTTTCCTGCAGACACAGGACTTGTATCCTTCTGCGCTTCATCAGGTCAGCCACTTCCCTAGATCTCCCGGTCAGCGTTCCCACATTCAGAGTCCCCAGTCGAACTAGCTTCTTTAGCCGAGGTCGTTCGGCCCTCGGTAGCCCTCGCATACTGACCACAGAACTCGGGCGGGGGTTCTGTGCGCCACTTCCGGGTGACGTCCTAGCCTTTACACTGATTCTATTGCGACTTGTGATCATGGTTTTGTGACGAGGTTTCTCCATCAGCCGGCCTGTCAACCTGGGCCTGACGCTGGAACCGTTGCCATTTTTGCAATTTTTGCAGGGCATGGCGTGCCCGAGCCGGGAGTCGAACCTGTGACCGTTTGTGCATGAAACTACACTACTAACCACTAGGCTAACTCGGCTCTCAAATTTTTTCAGAACTATAACACATATGGTCCGAATGGGTCCGAAAAAAATTTCGGACCCATTCGGACCATATGTGTTATAGTTTCTGTCCAGGACAAAATCATCATCAATTTCCTTTTGATTCTCGTTATATCTCAAGACTGTAATCAATTTGTTTTGGTTGATTATTCCAACGGACCTATGGTATCAGTACTCAAGTCACTGATACTTGCGGGTGAAAAAAAGCATGGAGTGTACTTAACCTCGCACCATTCAAGACCGCGCAACATCTACGTGGTTCCGCACCATAGCTGGGTTGAATACCAACCAGAAGCCGTTGATCTGCGAGCAATAGATATGTCTCACAAGCTTTTTAAGGTGGCATATTTAGCAATATTTATTTATTTATTTATTTATTTTGATGCACGCAGATGTGCGCCTCACAAGAAAGGATTGAAAAAAACTCAGAAACGAAGTGCAGTTGAAAGAACTGTCCAAGTTCGACTTTCAATAAACCTTGGCATGCTGACTTCAGATCGGTGTTGTCTTATTGAGCTGGTAGCCAAAGTTGTTATCACATTTATTCGACTCGGCTTACGTTTCGGCGACCTCGCCTTCGTCAGAGCCTGAAAAAGTCGAAAAACACTTATGAAACTGTCCTCCCAAACACCATTTCATCCTACAGAATACTAATCCTGAGGAGAGATAGCGACAAGATCCAACATGACAGTTATGAAGGAACGACTGACCTTATCGGTGGATGCCGAGACGGACCACCAGTCACCCGAAGCTGGACTAGAACGTGGGTGAATGAGTCTACCCCGCGGACAACCCGACTTAAATACCCTGGGGGTCAGACCAGATAGATCAGAACCCGCAGAGCTCGACGAAGGGTGCCAGTTCTTGGGTTACCGCCAGACACTCCTCCTTCCGGTTGACCTGGGGATTCCTAGCCGTGATCCACAGCGCCTCAAGGGTCTTGCGCGCCGATATATCACTCTCTCGAGCTAAAATCGACACAGACACCTGCAGCATCGCGCCCGCATGACATCGGACCCTGTGCTCCCCCCAAGGAGTTCGGACATTGCCTTTTCTAAGACCGTCCAAATGCTCCTTAACCCTGATACATAGGGGTCTGCCCGTTTCCCCTATGTAGTCCTCACCACACTCATTGCATGACATATTGTAGACAACTCCAGAGGCCATGCAATCACCCTCCTTCCCATTAGGACACACAACACAGGACGGAGTGGAACATGTCCTGTCGTATTGCGGGTGAAAAAAAGCATGGAGTGTACTTAACCTCGCACCATTCAAGACCGCGCAACATCTACGTGGTTCCGCACCATAGCTGGGTTGAATACCAACCAGAAGCCGTTGATCTGCGAGCAATAGATATGTCTCACAAGCTTTTTAAGGTGGCATATTTAGCAATATTTATTTATTTATTTATTTATTTTGATGCACGCAGATGTGCGCCTCACAAGAAAGGATTGAAAAAAACTCAGAAACGAAGTGCAGTTGAAAGAACTGTCCAAGTTCGACTTTCAATAAACCTTGGCATGCTGACTTCAGATCGGTGTTGTCTTATTGAGCTGGTAGCCAAAGTTGTTATCACATTTATTCGACTCGGCTTACGTTTCGGCGACCTCGCCTTCGTCAGAGCCTGAAAAAGTCGAAAAACACTTATGAAACTGTCCTCCCAAACACCATTTCATCCTACAGAATACTAATCCTGAGGAGAGATAGCGACAAGATCCAACATGACAGTTATGAAGGAACGACTGACCTTATCGGTGGATGCCGAGACGGACCACCAGTCACCCGAAGCTGGACTAGAACGTGGGTGAATGAGTCTACCCCGCGGACAACCCGACTTAAATACCCTGGGGGTCAGACCAGATAGATTAGCAAGAATATCCTCATTCACTACCGTTCTGCCCACCCCTCTAGTACTAAAGCGGGCATTATCAGAAGCATGTTCCGAACGGCCAGCTCAGTCTCGTCTGATAGCGAACAAAGATCGTTGTCCATGAAAATGGCAATAAACATCGCAAGGAGCAACGGTTACCCAACGCAGCAATGGCGGAGTAGGCGCAGGTCGCAACCAGGGATGGGCGGAAATTTTGAAAATTTTCCCAGAAAACAGAAAACAGAAAATCGCTTTCGTCAGAAAACAGAAATCAGAAAACAGAAAAGCCAAAAGCGCCAGAAAATCAGAAAACAGAAATCAGAAAACAGAAAATTTGGAAATTATCACACGATCTAATTATTTTACCTAAAGATTCATTTTTCCAGTAGCAAATGCTTTTGTATGACTAGAAATGTAGTCGTAGACCAGCGTTTTATTTTGTAAGCGTTTATAAAAATGTCTACTACATTCCAGTCTACTGCAGTCAGCAAGTTGTAAATCTGGACTGATAGATCCTAGGAATCTCGACACGTGAAGTACACAACGTTACTCATCAGCCCCGTTTCACCGCGAGCGCCTCAATCAGATAATGGTCCCACTAGTGAGAAACTTTTAGAGTACCGAACACGATGAATCAGTGATCACTGTTTCCATATTTCAACTCAATTGCTTGAGTTTGTAGACCCACTCTCGCAACATACTCTAAAGCTGTACAGAGATTCGTTGAGTATTACTGGCTCCGCTAGAATCTGTATTCCTAGTTCGTTTCGTTCTTGGTCATACTTTCCTTGTAGTAGCCTAGTTTCCGCGTAACTGAAAGTTCTCAGGCCAACTTACCAATGCTCTTTACAGCACCTAGTTACTGCTTAGCCGACTAAAGATGATGTGCACTGGCTTGATGCCTTACAGTACAGCATGAGATTTTGACTGAAGGGGCTGTCAGCACAACAGATCTTAGGTGAAGGTGTTTTTTTGAATGCGTAGACACCATGTAATGAAGACCGAGCATATACCCTCTTTATCACATTAATATTTCATCTCATATCTATATATCATATTAAATCTCAGTGGAAGACCAGCAGAACCGCCTTGCTGTACAGAGGAGTGCACGACATTAGCAACAATCGCCTGGTCTGCCTGATGTACGTAGTCTATAAGCTGTTAACTCGAGTCCTCCTGAATAGGATCGGTAGAACCCTAGATGACGTACAGTCATGCGAACAAGCAGGATTTCAGAGAGGATTCAGTACGATCGACCACATACACATCATTACGAAGCTTATCGAAGTGTCGCGAGAGTACAAGCTGCCGCTGCACGTTCACCTGAAGAAGGCATTCGACTCTGTCGAAACTGAAGCGGTCGTCGAAGTCCTGCTCGTTCAGGGCGTTCCTACTATGTACATCAGAGTCCTTCGAGAGCTGCAGAGTGGATTCACGACAAAGATCTCGCCATTCTACAACAATGTCGTTGCCAAAGTGAACAGAGAGGTTCGATGAGAGGGTACTATATCCCCGGTTCTCTTCTGCGCCACCCTTCAAAACGTCATTCGACAACTAGAATGGGAAGACATGAGAGTGAAAGACGACAGACGGCACCTGCATCATCTAACACCGAGCGCTAGCCAGCCAGAGCAAATGCTTGCTGGCTTCGATCGTGTATGTGGAACATTGGACTGCAGCTGCATCTTACGAAGACGATGTTCATGAGGAATGGACAAGTTTCTGACGCCCCACGAAGAAGTCAACATGACCAACTAACTAGCGCCGGAGCTGGGAAGGAGGATGCGAGCGGCTTGAGAAGCTGTTAAGAGAATCGTGGAGAAGACGCAGAACGTCGGGTTCCGTACCCACCTTTTCGACTTCACTGTTCTTCCTGCCCTAAAAGACGAATCAGAGACCTGGGTTCTACGAAAGCAGGATGAACAAGCGATCAGTGTCGCGTAGCGGGGAATCGAGAGGACAATGCTCGGAGTGATACGACTCACGCAAGTGAGAGAAGGCCTCGAGACTTCCGAGCTTCGCCGACGTTCGAAGACCAGGGATGCTGTCGCATAGGCCAAGTCGTCGAAAATTAGGCGGGCCACGTAATGCGCTTCGCAGACACCGAGTGGACGAGAGCCATCACCGACTAGATTCCACGGGATGTCAAGAGAACACCCGGATGCCCACCTACGCGTTGGTCGGACTTCGTCAAAGCCCTGAATAAACAATATGACGCTCTTCGTGTCCCTCGTGCGAAAAGGATTCTTTAGATACCCTGGCACGTGGCATGGACGTGTTGAGACGCTGCTGGTGCCCGCTTGAACAACTCGATGATCAATGGGACGACAGATGATATAAGTGATAAATGAGAAATTTCGTGTATCAGTACTGCATCATTACAGCAGCGAAATCGAAGGTAACTAAAACTTTTCTGTCTCTTACTAAATTGTGACACCAAGGGGGAATCTTCATAGTTAGAAAAGCAGCTTCGAGCTCCGCAGAAAGCGATATTGGGGATGACCGACTAACAGTGATCAATTTTTAAACCGGAGGTGGAGAATAACCCTACCCACAGTAACTCTAGGACAAGCGGTTAGTTAGTACATAACTTAATGCCCTCAGAATACTAGTTTTAAAGTTTTAATATAAAATTTTTAGTGATAGTTCATGAGTATGCGGCGCAATTACTACACGAGCACATCCAAAAACGCCACATGCTTTCCATTTAAGATGCTCTAGAAATACTATTGTGGAATGAAGCTCACTATTCTATAATACTTTTTGGATTCCTTTCATTAGATTTCTGTGATAACATTTTGTTCGTAACTCTATTTTCTGTTTTCTGGCCAATTTTTGGCCATTTTCCCAGAAAACAGAAAACAGAAAAAAATTGTCCAAAATGGCCAGAAAATCAGAAAACAGAAAACAGAAAAAAGAAATTCTGCCCATCCCTGGTCGCAACCCAATGCGCCTCGTCGCGAGGAAGAACGCGACAAGGTACCGTTCTGTGTACCCTTCATTTCAGACGAGATGAGCAGAGAAATTCGAAGGTGTGTGCGTGCAGCTGATCTCCAAGATATGGTGAGGATCATTGATGTTCCTCCCGCTAACTTGAAGGTGCAGCTGGTTCGGAACCGTGCCTACGACAGGACATGTTCCACTCCGTCCTGTGTTGTGTGTCCTAATGGGAAGGAGGGTGATTGCATGGCCTCTG
>OX377204.1:31798422-31849476 GCA_947396885.1 Heligmosomoides polygyrus polygyrus | reverse complement strand
TTGTACATTTTATAAGCAGTAGAACGCTGAATAGGTGCGCTGACAGCAGCGTAGGTTATGATTGGACAAGGTTAGAGCGGTGCGAAAATGCAGTTTAGCCTTGTGTGACACGATTTTTTCCGATTTCAGTCAATCACTGTAGTAACACGCGATAAGCTAGCGGTCTACGAATGCGAATGGCTAGCAAATCAGCTAAGGTACTTTACGATAAAGTGCCCATAACTCTCCAGCTGCATAAACTGCCTTAGTCCCAGCTGCCATTTTAGAGCTGCGGAGGGCAGCGGTGAAGATTCTTCCGCCCTTACTCGCCCAAGTTTGAGTTTTTGACCCACGAGATGGTATCGTTCTGTTCAGCTCGAAAAGCTCTATCGAACAGTATTAATCACGGTCAATTCCGGGAAAATTGATTTTCTTGACAATTTCCTTCGAGGACGATGGCTCTCCGCCGAGCCTGCCCGGACAATGGCGTCATCGAAAGTCGGCGATTTCGAAAATTGCCAAATGTTCTTGTCCAAAATCATCTAGAGGTTATTTGGGGCGCTGATTACGAATCCGACGTCCGTTTTTAAGAATTCCACCGATTTTGGCATGTTACAGCCATTTGAGGTTGGTAGGGTCAGGATCACTGACCACCCTCTGTTATCGGTATGGGTCTCCTGCCATAATCGGCCAAGTGGACTTCGGCATCATATTCGGCACCCTAAATAAATCCTGCACTTTGACTAAATTTGAGCAAATCGGTGTTCCTGACCCAACCACCCTCAGTTATTCAGAAGAAAATCCAAAACCTATCGAAATCGGTGGAATTTTTAAAAACGGACGTCGGATTTGTAATCAGCGCTCCAAATAATCTCTAGATGATTTTGGACGAGAAAATTTGGCCCGGCTCCAAAATATCGATTTTCGATGACGTCATTGTCCTTCTGCCGCAGCCTAGAGCCGCCTTTGATGCGAAATTGTCAAAAAACAGATATTCCCAGAATTGGTCGAGATTAACACCATTCGATAGGGCTTTTCGAGCTGAACAGAATGGTATCCTGGCTGGGGCTCGAAAGCTCGAATGTGGGCAAGTAAGGGCGGAAGAATCTTCACCGCTACCGTCCGCCGCTCTAAAATGGCAGATGGGGCTAAGGCAGTATAGGCAGCTGGAGAGTTTGAAGCAGATCATCCTAAAGTGCCTTCGGCGTTTTGCTTTCCCGCGAGTTTGCATGCCGTTAACTCGCCTCATGTACCCGCAGCGGTCGACCGAAATCTGAAAAAATCGTGTCACACATGCCCAACCTGCATTTTCACACCGCCGTAACCTTGCCAATTCGTAAGATGGTTTAATGTGCTTTAATGCTTTACTAGAGCATACGATAGAGCTTTCCGAGATAAACAAAACGGCGCCATTAGAAGTGTCGAAAACTCAAATGTGGACTAGTAAGGGCGGAAGAAACTTTACCGCTGTCCTCCGCCGCTCTAAAATCGCGGCCGGGAGCGAGGCGGGTTAGGAAGCTGGGGAGCTCTGGACACTTCCTCGCAAAGAACCTTAGCTGGTTTGCTCGCATACGCATTTCTAGACCGTTAGCTCGTCACGTCCTCCCACAGTGGTCGACTGAATTTGGAAAAAATCGTGTCACACAAGGCTAACCCCATTTTCGCACCGCAATAATTTCGCACGTTTAGAAGCTACGATGGTGTACTTTTGGGGACTACAAAACCATTCTACTGCCTACAAAATCTGCCAGCCGCAGCAGGAACGATTCGATCTCCACAAAGTTATTGCGCTCCGAACACGCCCGCGCATGCAATTTGCGAGCTGTCGCGCCCACTCGATTGGTAGGTCCGATTCTGCATCCGTTGTTCACGGCGCACTCCAAATGCAATCTGGACAGTCTTGGAGCAATTTCTGATAAGGACGGCTGGAAATTTCCGATAAAACTCCCCAAACGCTCGCTCTACAAGCTGCTGCGCCCACTCGATTGATTCTGTCGGGCCTATATGCATTGTTCAACTCTACTGAGATTTATATACCAAAAGATAGAGCTTGAGCTGCTAAGTTCAAATATATGTTTATTTTCACAAGTATTTGATTTCTAAAGAAGTTATTCAAAAAGGCCGCTTTGGAACGCTCCAAAGCGGCCTATGTTGGCCGGCGCGGCTTTTTCGGCCAATGACCAAAAGACATGTCCGGTACTGTAGCGGACTACTCCCTAGATACGAAGCGACTCTTCGTCTGCGCCAACGCCCCTACCCATTTTCATAACGAAACGTGTGTGGCAATAAGCGGACAGCGTTCCAGCGTATAATCATGTATCCCAACTACGAATGCAGTTTTAGCCAGTTGAAAGTCCTCCTAAGAAGATGTCTTTGTGAATTCGCACCTGAATCTCAGCGATCGGTGGAGATCTTCGATGACTTGTTATCGGAGCATATTCTGAAAGAAAAAAGCGGTTCAGAATACAGTGGCTATTATCTTTTGCTTTTGCTGATTTCGGCTTTGCAATAAAATTTTATGGAGGAGCCATGAACGCTTTCGTCAGTGAGTAAGGTACGAAAAATTACTTAAATTAAAATTAAAAATTGAAACTTTCAACTTTAACATTATGAACATGGTTCTAATCCATAGTCCTCAGCTCCTCTTATTCACTGCAGTTCACCCGCAACAAAATTCGTGAGGTTATCTATTTTCACGTTGGCCACTTTTCAAGTCAAATCGGATATTCTTCTAAGCTTGTTTTAAGACTTTTGAAATCAAAGCGCACTCAAAGAAGTAAGACTAAAATTTTCCTTAAACAAAAAGTATGCTAACCTTTCTGGAAGCTCTCTAGTTACTAATACTATTTTATTTAAGCCAATAACAAAGCAACAAAGTCATCAAGCGAAAAACATAGCAATTCTACGATTGGCTATATAACAAGGAGAAGGAAGGTAGGTTATATCCGAAATAAATCTGCTAGCTGAGAAGAGCCCATGATTTAGATTCATGTATATTACCAACTAAATTATTTGATTAATATTGCTCACTGTGTACACATTGCAAACTCATCATCTCTCTAGACATTAATTCCATTAAGGTCATTTCAATTTTAAATTTCTGAGAAAGTAAAAGTATTATTTTTTCTAATTCATACCCAGTCTAACCACAATTTGACTGTACCTAAACGAGTTGTTAGAGGGCAAGTGAGAGCATTTCTTAACAGCGTTGCACAAAATGAAGCGGCTTTGTAAAAACCAGTAGAGTCATAGCATGGTTTGTAAGAAATTAATTAATTTCGCACCACTCTCGCGCAACATTCGTGGCAGGTCACACCTAAGCGTAAGGAAGTAGCCTTTCGAACTTAGGCGAGGTATTCCTTCTTTCAGTAACCGCCTTCGTTGCTTCTATAACTACAGACTGGTCGACCATAATACCGCAGCAATTTGTAGAGTTACGAATGGGCTTTTCTCAGACTAAGCAGATCCTTGAAACTAAATGTGAAAACACAAAAACAATCTACATAACACAGTGTATAAAATCAGGTGCCTTAAAACATTATAGTATAGCTAGTATGATCTTCGCGGTTCTCGAAGTGCTTCTGAAATCATTCTACAAGTCGATGCTGCTGTGGGGAGGCGATATAATGCTTTACCCGATATCTGTAATCCTTGATAATTGATCAAAAATTGTAACCATTAAGAAATTCAAAAGAACCCCTTTTCTTTGAGATATGACTCCAGCCTGCGGCTGAAGCTGGCTGGAGTAGATGATGAGACTAGATCGCTTGGCAATTTGTTCCACGTGTTCGTTGCACGCACTAGAAATGATTCAAAGTACTGTTGAGATCGTATTCTTCCAATGTAGATCCGCAGTAGTTTAATGTAGAAGAAGCACATTTCAGTTTGGAAGAGTTCGTTTTGATTTCAAAGGTCTTAGACTGGCTTAAAAAAGTGTCCAATTTGATTTGAAAAGTGTCAGATTCAACGCGAAAATGGCATTCCTACTTCTTAGCAAAGAGAACATACAGATTGGATTGTCTTGCTCCTTGCGTGTTCTCCTATTAACACCAGTTTATGAAGCTGTACTCGATTGGCCAAGTTTTCTCCATTTATTTTGCCTCTGCAGTGACTCTTCACAAGTTTGATCATCGCAGTATCGTTACCCCAACCGGTCTATGAACAACTTGTCTATCCTGCTCGGCTTCCATTGAACCTTCACTAGATTACAGTGAACTTCAGGTATTCCAGCCGCTACTATAAACGGTTTGGCCATGAGTTCTACTCGTGCAAAGGATGGCATTTTTGCATTTTGCGATTTATCCTCAGTGAGACCCTTTGTCCTCCAGTCCAACACATTCATTGTTCAATAAACGCTTAGTAACTGCTCTCATTTAACTTTTTCGAGCTCTTTGAGGATAGAAATCTCTCAAATTTAGATTTCATGGAAAGTGGGCCAAAAACGGATACGGTATTCGTGAATAGCACCTAAAATAACTCAACGCAAAACGTGAGGGCGGAATTGACACTTCAGACCTCACCACTTTCAAGCGCGCCTAAGGTCTCAAGATATATGTACATAGAGCGGGTTTCGCACTTCGGCCATAATTGTCGATCAAGTACGACCAAGCTGCGAAGTAGCTCAAGGTGGAAACCGCTTGAACATTTTAAGCGTTGGATAGATCACACAGCAATTATAATATCGATGATGGAAGCTACCCTTGTGGGGGGGGGGTACACATAACTAAAAATCATGCAACAAATTGACCTGATATTCACGGAGCAGGTCCTAGAGAACAAAATAGGGCCTAAGCTGACAAAAAAGCAAAAAAAAACAACAAATACGAAAAATTTCACCACGGTTGTAAGGCTATGTGCGCCCCTCACCATGACGGATCCCGGTTATAACATGCCAGGCGGCAGTCAACTGAGTTTGAATACTCCTTACCAGCCGGAACGTCTTTACAACCGCGGTGATTTTCTGTTCGTTTTTTGTTTGCTTAGTTGCTTTTTGGGCACTATTTTGTCTTCTTGAAGCGGTTTCTTGAATCCCAAGTTAATTTATTGCATAGTTTTTAGATATATGCATCCCCACTAGAATAGATCACGATGTTGTTACGATAAGCTTTTGAAAGAAGCTACAGAGAGAAGCATCAGTGGTATGCTTGAGAGCAGCATATTTCGATATCATTTTTTTTAGTCCTCCATCATTGTTGGAGGTTAATACTTACGATTAGATAGCTATTCTTACCAGTTGGTTATTACTTCCTTGACTACGTTCGTGTGAGGAGAAAAATTGTTATCTACAACACTTGAGACAATCTTGAGACAGTTCGATTGCTCTAAAATCAAAAGGCACATGTACTGTACTACAATCAAGGTAAAAAGAGTTCTTTGAAGAGTTCGAATAAAGCAAATGCCAGTTGTAACCAAGCGCTTGCTCAAAATTGTGTTGGAAACGAGAATAGAAGGTCTCACTTACGATAAAATCAATTTTGGGGCGCACTACGAAACGCTTGTAAACAAAGCTAATTATCGTACTTATAACCTGTTCAAGGTACGTAGGACAAGCGATCCCAAGGCTCTCTTACGTGCCTACATATGCTATGTGAGACCCATCATAGAATTTGCCGCCACTGTGTTTAGTCCCTGTCAAACGAAATTTATTAACCTCCTTGAAAGCGTCCAAAACAACTACACGAGAAAGCTGTTTGTGAGGTGCTTTAGAATGGGCTATGCCGACATTGCCAATGGTGCTGATAGGGCCAGACAACTAGGTTTATCCTCCCTGTGCAGTAGGCGGAAGATAACGGACCTTATCATGCTATTTAAAATTATAACCAGGAAGCTTTCAATAGACCCTACAGAGTTTTTTGGTGTGCCACTGACCAGAAATCGGATAGGAAGACTTAGGTTGTATGCCAGAGTTGTTGGGTCTAAAGTTAAGTCGAACTCCCTCACGTATCGAAATCTTAAGGAGCTCAACCTACTACTAGGTGATGATGAAAATGTTACTAACATGTCCACATTTCGTTTTAGACACCTTGTTTCTCGTAAAAACTTTTTGTAGATATTGTTGTAATTTTCTAGAATTTCTCATGTTATTTTCGATCGTATTCATACGCGTGTGATGATTCTGTAACCCACGTTTGAATAAATAAATAAATAAATAAATAAATAAATAAATAAATAAATAAATAAATAAATAAATAAATAAATAAATAAATAAATAAATAAATAAATGAACCACAATTTGCAAAAACGCCATCATCTGCAAGAAGAGAACCCAGACCGAGCAAAAACGCTACCACTGCGTTGCTGCCCGAGCTGTCAAACCAACTAATGTTGGTAGTACCGTCGGCTAAGTGCAATTGGTTTCGACCGACAGCCAGCAATGTCTAGAACACTTCAACTGCGTTATTATATTTTCTGAGGTGAGCACAGGGTGCGTAAAAAGTATTGACGCACTAAACGTAAACGTTAGAAGTAACAATACATTATAAAATTTAACAAGTTTATATAGAAAATGTCAGCAATGATCTAGCGGACAGAATGGCATCACCGATATTTTATATGGGCTTCTTTGCTGCGAATGCAGGGACGAAGACTCCGAGGAAAGGCATTGACGGTGCGCCGCAAGTGGTCCACGTCGATTTCGTTCCATGCTTTGCCCAGATTATCCTCCACTGACCTCATACTTTTGTAGGAAGTGGCGCAAGACTTGTTTTCCACAACTTTCTATATAGAGTGATTCAGCGGATTGAAATCCGGTCTATACAGAGGTCATACCTCTGCCGAAATGAAGTCCTTCAAGTTGGCGCGGCACCAGTCCTTAACAATCTTCGACTCTGCACAGGAGTCTAATCCTGCTGGAAGACATACAGCTTACTCTCAATGTGGAATTCAAACCAATAAACCTGCTTCTTTAGGACATCAATGCAGATAGTTCTACTGATTTATCTTCACTCCTGTATCCACGAAAACGAGAGACGCTTGTGATGAATGCACAAACCATGACACTGGCCGGATGCGCCTCCCTTGCAGCGAGCCTTCCGCCAGAATTAGCACTTTTTAGGTTCTTGAGGAGTATGTCACACTTTTACAAGTTGAATGCACAAAACTGTCATGTCACTGAAGGTCAAAGCATAGAACGAGATCGACGTGGACTACTTGCGGCTCACCGCCGATGCCTTTCCTCGTCGTCTTCGCTCCTGCATTCGCAGCAAAGAAGTCCATATAAAATACAGGTGATGCTATTCTGTTCGTTAGATCATTGTTGACATTTTGTATATAAACTGATGAAATTTTATGATGTTTTGTTATTTCTAACGTTTACGTTTAGTGCATCATTACTTTCTACGCACCCTGGAAAATACGGAAAGCATTTGGGCGTCTGACAAACCACATCATGTATTCGTTGGCGGGGAAAGCACCTTTGACTAGAAGCAGAAAGTGAAATAAACTGGTTCCACAACAGACCTTGCGCTGCTTTCTTCTGCTTGAAACAAACATTGTTGAATTCACTCAGAGTAGTAGACGAAGCCGAATAGATGAGCCGATTACACGAGCAGTAGACTGGGAAACGGAGGCAGCTGAATAATAGGATATCTATCTCTGTAGAAGCGCTAATCGAAGTTGTGTGGAAAACCGGTGCCCACCTAGACAGTAGAGTGAGAATGCTGACGATGTCATTCATGTAGGAGTAGATGATGTTGAGACTTTCGGATTCCAGACTGGCTCGATCAAAAGTCTCCCAGAAGGTGAGCACAACCTGAGCAGATATTAGCCAGCTATGGTAATTAGTAACTGTATTTTCAATAGTGTTTCAAGTTCAAAGAGAGTTTTATTTTGGACAAACAGTATCAACTCCCTTTTAGATAGATAAGAACTACTTTATTGTTGGTTCCGAATACTATTCCTTCAGTGAGTATGAAGAAATACCCTTCACAAACTCATCCGTAAAATCAGCGTCAAAAGCCTTTAAAAGAGTAGGACAAGGGGCAAACATTCAGAATTCAACCAGCATGGAGGCAACCTGAGCCCCACCCACTCTTCTTACTTACTAGCTCCTTAGTTCATGCGACGAGTTGTGCACGGGTTTGGTTCTTACCCTTCACCTCCATAATACGGAGATCAAATATGCAAAAATGGATTCGAGAAAACAGAACTATATTCATGAATACGAGAGCATAGCAGAACTTGAATAGAAAACATACGCGAGAGATGACATTTGCATAAAGAGAGGATGTATGGAACCTGCACTTTGCAACAAGCAAAGCGTAAAAGGTGGTGATAACCAAGGAAATGTTTGAAAAATTGCATTAAAATTCCTGCTCTTCTATGTTATTCCATTTAACTCATTCTAGGAAGACCAAATTATAGGTCGCGTTTCTTGCAGTAATAAAGGAGAAATTCGCTTCATGGAACGGTTTAGCTGCTGCACTGTTACATATCAGGGTGATTGCGATTTTTGTGATACATTTCAAATTTTTAGATGCTTTGATCAAACTAACCTTAGGATAAAGATAAAGGATAAATGACGGCGTTATTCAATCCCTTCTGGGATGCGCCAGCGCATTCTACTTCTACGGGATGTCGTGGAGGCGACATGAATGCGTACTTGACCATACAATGACTTGCGGTGGCCAGCCGATGAACAAGTCAGCGCTTTATCCTTCCCAGACACGTCTGGTAACAATTCAATGACCCCGGAGGGATGGAAGGCTTGGTTGGCCTGAGCGGAAAATCCGAACCAGGGACCTGGTATCGGGTGCACGCGACAGTCGGCGCCTCCTCCGACTGCCCTACACGCGCCCAAACTTTAAACTAACCTTACTCATCGAAATATCGCCCATCTTTGTCGATGACTGTTCTCCATCGTTTCGTGGCGATAGAAATCGTGGGTTTTGATTCGAAAAGTGACGAAGGTTAGATTCGTCTGCTGCTCGATCATCGTGTCGTTTTCCTTCCAGAAAGTGAGCTAGCGATCGTAACAAATGTTAGTCAGTTGGGGCAAGGTCTAGTGGATAGGGTGGGTAGAGAATCACTTGCCATCCTCATAGCTGGTATAGCTGGAGCTTTTGGCGGGTAATTTTTGATGGATGTGGTTTTGCATTGTCATGGAGGAAATCAATCTTGTCGAGTTGTGGGGGTGTTTAGTTTTAACAGCGTGGCTGAGTTCTTGCAGTTGGTTGCAGTACACCTGACTGCAAGTGATGGACCAAAAGGGAGAAGCTCCCTGCAGGCAACACCACGAACGTCCCAGGAAACACCCAGCATCTCCTTCCTTGGGTGCAGATCACATTTGGGAGCTGTTGGCGGCTTCTCCTCTGCAGGAGTCCAAGCATGCCTCGTGTATGTGACGCATAAAATACCACTTCTCATGTCCTTTAAAGAGCGAGCCCAACCAGTCAAAACGGCGAGAGCGGGATAAGTTGAAAAGACATGCATCAGCTCGTGTGGCGTACTGATCAGGTGTCAGGTCCGACCTCCGTCACTTCTTCGAATTGAAAACCCCGATTTCTATCGCCACGGTATCCATTCCATGTCGAAACGATGGAAGACAGTCATCGACCAAGACGGGTGATATTTCAGTGAGTAAGGTTAGCTTGATCAAAAAAACAATTTGAAAAAATATAAAAATCGCAAATGTAAAAAACGCAACGGGAACATATGAATTACCCTAATACAACCTTTCGAACGCTCTGAAGCGAATGCAGTTTTTAGACTCTCAAGAGGGAAGGCGCATCTTTTGAAGGCGAGACTTTAAGATGATAAGGATAACGTCATTACATAGAAGCCATCTAAAAAACTGTGAACGCTAGGATTACCTAAACAAGAAAATTGTGAATGAGAGCAAAGTCAAGCAAAGTCACCCTAAAACACTGTTTCCGATGGGTAAATGAAGCATAACACGGTTTTTTTATATAAGAAGGAATTTGAAGGAATTCCTATGCAAAATCTTCACAAAAACTATTCCTCACCTGCAGGGATTGCGACATCAAATACATGGAAACGACGCTAATCAGTGCTCGCGTGGCATCCTAAATAGGGCTTTATACCCAGAAAGTCTCGGCTGCTAAACTGGATATCCGACGAATCGCTTACCCTCAAGCTTCCACGTTGCACTCGGACATTGGGATTTTTCTGCCGAATCGACGGTTGCGGTTCGAAGCCTTGACGTACGTACTCCTTTTTCAAAGCCTGCAATGGAACTGTAATCCACTTTTAATAAACCAGTTAATAAACAATATCACATCAGATTTCGGGTCAAAATCAGTTATTCGAATTACCCCAAAATCCGATCTGGTGAAAATCATCACAACCTGAATCGCCCTAATATCCGGGCTTCTCAAAGATCCCTTCATTTGCGCAATCCTATGCAAACTTGTATGTGTATAGAGGCGAAAAAATTTGCTAGTGAAAACTGCAGACTAGCAGGAAACCGCGGATGATATGGATTTTTCGTCTGAGATAAAAGGTTCCTATGCATTCTCACTTATCGTTCACAGTTTCTCTTTAGAGTTTTGATTCCCTGCTTTTATTCAAGAGCACAATATGAGTCCACAATAACTAAAAAACTTGGTGATGGAGTTGCACGGTCAGATACAACTTCAAAGCTAATTGTTACACTCCTTTTGGAATCTAGTGAACGCCGGCACAAGCCTGTCGTGGAAGGGTTGCCAGCGAAACGCATGTATTCTGCCTACCTGACTCGATCTTGAAAGATACCGCTTTGGTTGATCGTTTCGATTAATAAGATAGTAAAAAAAGAAAGAAAATCCTCCTCTACATTGCATGAAATCAGGGTTCGACGCGTAAGAAAATTTTTGCGCAAAGCCCGGAAAGTGAAGACAAAGCATGAAACATCGCCACTTATTGGTCGTCAAAAACATCATATATGGGTATGGAGTGTCCACCTATGGAACTAGCTTGAGTTTGGAGTCTTATCCCTTCAAGTGGGAAAGAACAATTCCATTTGTGTGAATACTAATAGCTCAATTCCGAGGAACGTTAGAGATACCGTCCCTCAGTCCTAGTGGTGTGAGAGAAGCACATTAATGCTTCTGGACTTTTAATGATGAACTAAGGGGAATGAATTCTGAGAGCATAGTCATTTAGAAGTGTAGTCGCTTATTGGTGAAAAATGGAGTGACACCTACCTTTATAATGAGATAATTCATGGCGACGAGCACGAAGAAGGGCAAAATTCGATCTAAGGCATTGCGTGTGATGAACATCCACCAGAACCGGTAGTTGGGATACACCGTCAGCGGTCCCGGGATGATCTCGTACTGGCTATAATGAATAGTTTTTAATGTTCTTCCGCTCATTCGAAAAATGCGGCAGAAACCCAACGGAAACTGCTGGCAACTTCTCGACGTACAAGTCACCTTTAGCAAGTACCTTTAGCAATTTCGACAAATAAGGAAATGAGAAAAAAAAATAGGGAGAAGCTAATAAGAGGAGGACGGAAAGGATCTAAATTCCAACTGTCGGATGTTGTAAAATACAGCGCAGTTACTTCTGCAAAGAAACTCACGCCCATCCTTCCTCACACGTTGGTTTCCACAGGACGTCTATCTCCCAATAGTTGCACAGTTTATATGAGAATGCCATTAGAATGCAGCCAGCACATACGACCGGGCGGTGCTTCTCAAGGAATCTGAAGCAAGTGGTGTTCAATGCTTCCTCGGTGCTTCCATTTATGGCTTTCGGCTGTCCCTGAACAGGGATACGCTCACTTATCAGGCAGTTTTCGGCGATGTTGAACTCTCGTATCGCTATTTTCGCGCGTATTCCCTGCAGGGCATGTGATTTGGTTGTGGTCATAAATCATCGCGGACGAAAACAGAAGTCACACTTCTTGAATGCCCATGACTTATTGCCGGACACCGGCGGGCGTCTACTTATCACTTCCGCTGCAGGAAAACGTCCGCGAATTCAGATAAAAAGTGAATGGTGGAATGACAACTCTAATGAGCGTTTTCACCTCCCGAAAAAGTCGATAAAAAATTGCTCCAAGGCGTTTTGGTTAACCGACTCGTCAGCTATAGTTGAAGATGGCCTGCGCAGCAACCAAGCGGGAATTTTCGCATCTTAGACCAATAGAACACCTGCATCTTCAGCCAAAGCTAGCGGCTCCACAAGTTTATCATTCTATAAGCAGACAACTTTGAACACGAAGCGTTCCTATCACTGCTTGATTTACATAAAAGGATCTATGTAGTAGACGCTATACAGTTGATTGCAAACTTGGAAAATCAGTCTTAAACATTCGTAAAGAAGAATTTTGTACATTGAGAAAATAGAGTTGCAAAAATGTGACATGTTGAGATCTCGATTTACTTCGAAGCTCTCGCCAGTCTCAAAAACGTCGTGCGAATCCGGGAAAGAGAAGGAAGTGATGACATCGTCGCCTGTCTAGGATTCGCTAGAGGGTTCTCGACAGATGGAATGAATGCTGATTGTTTCTGCAAATTACATGGAGGCGTCGAACTAGGTTTGCACCTTTGAATGTTCAAAATTCCCATTCATTAGGAAAATAATCGTTTCTGATTTCCCATTTACGTTCAGCGGAACTGACGTCCCCGACTGCTCCAGCTATATACAGAAATTGGCCGCGAAATCAACATGACCAGTGACCTGCCGCTGATCATGTGCTCATCCCTGCTTCTCGAGGCCTAGGTTTCGGATGTGCATCTTAGCGCATGAATAGCAGTGGATTCGATAGGTCGGACGAAACTTGACATTTTCATCGTACTTCTCATTACTTCTTCAACGCCCCTACATATTCTTCATGCCGCTCGTTTGGTCCTGCTCAGCTCGGTGGTCCGACTTCCTCGTGAAACGACCGAGCTCACTCTTGCAAGCAGCAGGGATAAATGAGAAAGGGAACACGCATGAACAACAACTGTAAAAGGAACTGCGAATTGTGCACGGCAGATTTCTTCGGAAAATCACATGAAGTAAGCCTACTCGCTGAGCAGTAGATAACCCGTACATATAGTTGGAACTTGGTGGGCAGAAAGCTGGTTGGTGGACATAAATCCCTTTATCAAAATGGGAACCATGGAACGTCTAACTAATATGATAGGCAATACCTCGAAGAGCCCATCAGAATGACGCAGCTGCCCTTCAAAACATGCAAGCAAAATTATTTTAAAAGATTGTAAGAGCGGCTGATGACGAGGTGCGTTTCATGCTCAAACATGCAAATAAGCAGCTAAACAGAAGCCAGCTTGTATGTAAGATTTGAACGTCTTTAAGAATGCTTGGGTTTCTGGGGCCTTTTTTTGTTTTCAACTCTTTACCCAAGTTTTACAATCTCAAGTGAATCTTTCTCGTTAACCTCAAAATAACTGAATTGTCAATTACTGTGCCACATATCTCAAAGTTTTGAGGGAAATCTAAACAAAATCTTGACCGTCATCTTCAATATGCATCCTAGTAGTTATCGTCCTGAATACGTTGCCACTTGTTGCTTGTTTCGTTTTTTCCTGCTTACAATGTCTTTAGCTGATGTTCCTCTGCGTTGATTTGTTTACACAGTTGTCCATGTACAGAATGAATAAATAAATAAATAAGTAAATAGAAATTGGCGTTTTTTGTATTATCAATATTTTTGGGTGCGTGTAGCGCAGTCGGAGGAGGCGCGACTGTCGCGTGCACCCGATACCAGGTTCCTGGTTCGGATTTCCCGCCGAGGCCAACCAAGCCTTCCATCCCTCCGGGGTCGGTGAATTGGTACCAGACTTGTCTGGGAAGGATAAAGCGCTGACTTGTTCATCGGCTAGCCACCGCAAGTCATTGTATGGCCAAATACGCATTCATGTCGCCTCCACGACATCCCGTAGAAGTAGAATGCGCTGGCGCATCCCAAAAGGGATTGAGTAACGCCGTCCTTTATCCTTTATCCTTTATCAATATTTTGGGTTTAGTTACCCAAGTTCAAGGTAGAGACCGTCTGGCTGGCCGTCTCGCATCGGGCTGGTGTTCGCGATAGCAACATGGACGTCGTCGCACTACATACACTCGAAACAAAACTGCATGGCGCGTTCTTCCTTTATTTGAAGCTGGAAACCCTATCGGACCCAACGCGGTAGCGTGGCTTCTGTTGCCATAAGCTAAAGGTAGAGCACTGTATCTCAGAGAACTTGAAAATGAGTACAGAGGGTTGCAGTTCTCGCGCGGTGCCACCTGCTAGTATTCTTTATTAGAACTCGATAGAACTCGAAAGGTCTCACCTTCTTGCCTTCAGAATGGCCGCTCCATGGAACGTCCTAAGAAGTCGCTCAGTGGTGGCGAGTACGATGAGCAGCATCGACGAGAACATTGCACAGTTGCTTTCCGTAAGCACTATTCGAAAGTACGAGAGAAACAAGTGGTAGATTGGCAGGAAATGATAGTAGTCCATGTAGACCTGAAACAATAATGTAACATTGCTTTTTTAGCGGTATTTGCTGGGATTTATCTTCTAGTAAATAAAATTCACTTATCCGTCCCTAAATGTGGCAGTAGAAAATGGTCGCCGCTCAATAACTTCTCGGACCGAGAGCCCAATAACTTTTCGGACGAGACAAAATTGGAGAGCTACATATATCCTGGCACCGTTCGAAAAAAGAAGCCCCTTCGCGATTGGGCTATTTAGCAGCAGAGAGAGAGCCTTCCCAGTAATTCGTTTCGGGCCTTGGCACGCAAGTACATAAAAATAAGACAGGTACATGAAATGCATACTGAGATCCGGAGGCATCAGTGAAATGCACGGATGGATCACACTGACCCCACCGCCAGCGCTTTAACATTTTCAGGAGTTTTTAAGGAAAGAATTAGAAATGTGGTACAATAGGGGGTGTGGATTTTCATGCACATCTTTCTTGGCTTACTCGTCGTTTTTCTAATTTCGGACCACATGTATTATAGTTTCTGTGCAGGACAAAATCGTCACCAATTTCCTTTTGCTCTTCGTAATATCTCAAGACTGTAATCAATTTGTTTTGGTCGATTATTCTAATGGACCTATGGTATCAATACTCAGGTAACGGGTACTTGCGAGTGAAAAAAAGCAAGGAGTGTACTTAACCCCGCATCATTCAAGACCGCTCAACATCTACGTGGTTCCTCACCATAGCTGGGTTGAATACTAACCAGAACCCGCTGACCTGTGAGCAATAGATATGCCTCACTAGCTTCTTTAAGGTGGCATATTCAGCAATATGTGTGATTTTGTGGAATTGCAGTAGCCGTATACGTGCATAGATGCAATTTAAATGCATATTGGTCCTATAGAATGATGATTTGCGGCGGCCAGCCAATGAAAAACCAGCGTATTGTTCTTCGCAAACAGGTATAGAACACCATATGGATTATCCCGAAAGGAAGGAGGATTTGCTTGATTGGCTTTGGCTAAATCCGAACCAGGAACCTCGATTCGGAGGAGCGAGACAACCTTTGCCTCATTCGTGTGCGCAACCACGCGCTTTATGGAATAGATGCGTTAAAAAACTATGAAAAATTTTCAATTCATTTTCTTTAAGTTTCAAGTGGTTGCTATCAAGGTTGTAAGCTGCTTGCTGCGATCAGAACTCTAGCGCCAGGCGAGACTCGAACCCGAACCTCCTGCACAACGTGCGGGAATCATCCATTGCGAGAACAATGGATGATTTCTTATGTTGTTTCGCCCTGTAAGCGAGCAGACATTAAATTGCAGAGAGTAATGATTCTCTTTGATTTAGTGTCTGACTAGCACTACCCACTCTTTAAGTAAAAAAAATGATAAAGGACGGCGTTGCTCGCAATCAATCCTTTTTGGGAGGCGCCACGCATTCTACTTCTACAGGATGTCGTGGAGGCGATTTGAAAGCGTATTTGGCCATACAATGACTTGCGGTGGCAAGCTGGTGAACAAGTCAGCGCTTTACCCTTCCCAGACAAGTCTGGTACCAATTTACCGACCCCGGAGGGATGGAAGGCTTGGTTGGCCTGGGCGGGAGATCCGAGCCAGGAACTTGGTATCGGGTGCAGGCGACAGTCGGCGCCTCCTCCGGCTGCGCTACATGCGTCCTACCAACTATGGGGGCATGTTCAATTCGAATGTAATCGATTTTTGCATTACACCTGTCATCATAAGTTTCTTTTGATGCTAGAAGTGCAGTATTACCAAAAACAGATGTGTTAAACGAGCCTTTTCCGTGGAAAGTGAAAAAGACTTCGCTCTTGTATTCTACTATATAATAGAAACGCCCAATGCTTATGCTTTCGAAAGCGCTTCCGTTTTTAGACACTGCGCCTGTGCTGAATGGCTTAATAAAAATTTAGCGTCTTGTTTTTCACGGAAATTTGGCTGGCCTTATTGCTCCACGGGTATTTTATTCCCGATTGAATACGAAGGCTTCATTTCTCGAGCGATTTCAATTTTATTGGCCGTTCAACAACCAGATGTCTAGTTGTTTTGGTTGGTTACAAAAACATCAAATAATTTCTGCATTCAAAGAAGGGCTGCTTTGCAGTAAATACGGAATGCATTTAATTATGCGTCTTTATCCCAATAAAATCGACGTATGAATTAGGAGTGAGGGCTTTCTTTTTCAAAATACTGGATCCGAGTTGTAAAACATGTATTGCGCAAAAGTATCAAGAGTACATTTTGCAGCCAAAAACGAGGTATTTTATTTCGCTATGTTTCTTTCTTCTAGCAAAGGATTCCTGATGTTCATAAGCCGAAAACATCGTGTGATGATGAAGGAATTATGGGGAGGTGATCAAAAATTGTTGGATCATCCTGACGCTACTCAAAACCAACACTTGTCATGGTGCTCTTTAAAATGTGAATTCTGCCGCGGTAAAAATTACAAAATATGCACTAAGCGAATATTTCGTAGTTCGTTCGTAAAGGGACATGATTTCCGGGATACGTAATCGTCTGGTAACACAGCGTGCTAACGATAGATTGCAATGATCTAACTATAATTGAAGCTCGTTTGTGAGTTTATTTCTGCGCAGGAGAGGTCCATTGAAGGCCTCAGTTTTGCCTTATCTGAAGTGCTGAGATTTTTCGTGATTTTTGACTAACCAGATGCACGCAAGAAATTTGAAAACCATTACGGTGTCCCTCAAGCGGTGCACTATGTACAACACTCAATACTTAACTTTAAAAACTTCATGGAAGTTAAATTACTTAACTAGTAGGAGCTTCAGAAAGGAAGGAGTATTCAGCAGATCAGTTTTAGTGCAATGTTTGGTATTTATCTTGTGTACGTCTTCTTGAGAACATTTTGTGGGCCTTACAGAAGTGGACCACAAATCTCACCGGTATGGACATCACTGCGATGTAGTTTACAGCCATTATCGTGTCTATCACAGCCAAAATTCCGAAGTAGAATACTGAGGACTTTCTGAAAAAGAACTGTTGCGGTGATAAAAGTACAAATGAATTGATTAAGTTTACCTTATGGACGCATTTGTTAAGAAGACTAGCGTGAAGAATGTATTGAAGATGATCGACAGAACAGCGATGAACGTCGCGAAGACGCCGATCATGTAGATTTTCACCTCAACATGCTCTGTTCCCTGGAAAAATTAAGGGATATGTTCGTAGGCTCCTCCTCCAGATTTAGCTATGCTAAAACGTAACCGATTACGTACAAAATATGTGCAGTCGGTGAAATTGGAGTCGTCCTCGAAGTCGCCATTATTCAGCGCTTCTTCCATAAATAAATCTATCAAGTAGCTCCCTGAAACTATCCAAAATTTTCCACATTCGTTATACATGCGTTGAGAGAGTTATTGGAAACGAGAACTGAAACGAGAACAAGGGACGAAAACAAGAACAACAGAATTGTGAAAAACGAGGAAAGACTGTCATCTACGAACATGAATAATCAGTCACTTCCACCCGAAAGATCCCTCGATGTGAGCTGATCTTCTGCTAATGGACAAGCAAAACCTATAGGCGAGGGTGAATAACTGTTGTTTGCAGGCACGAACCGTTCATATGAAAATACTGTTTGAACTCAATGGTTTTAAACGTCAGCTTCGTTTTCAGTCGGGAGGAAAACTGTTCCAACATAACGCCCTCCCCCATCCCCCTCAAAAAAGGAAGCAGAAGTAAACATAGGTAATCAAGTGAGTGTATCTCATACTGGGAGCCATTAAGTGTTTGCTCTTGAGTGTTATGGGTTATGACAGCAACGATTTTATTTCATCTAAAAATGGTTCTACTTTAGGGTCTGGTGCGACAATGACTACATGGCTACATAGCTTCCTATCATATTAACCAACTTATGAACCAACCACTATCTCAGTGCAAAATGACATCATTAGTAGCTCTCGAGTGAATATGCTTCCTAAAGGATTTCTAACGCCTCGAAAGCTGAAAGAATATGCCTTCTGCTCCTGAATGTTTTCGATCCCTCGTACCGATCCTGTAAGACTACACCTAGGCATTGTATTATACGAGAATAAAAATCAAAGGGACACCATCCATCAATTGCTAAAGCACAAGGTCGGATCGAAATTAGAGACTAAAAATGCACCTAAGCCAGAGTCAAATATGTATGTCTAGAAAAACGCTGGAGAGCAAAAAACACAGTATTTACCGAACGAAGACTATACGGAGATAATTCAGTTTTTAATTAACTTTTAAACACGACAACATTCAGCAACAAAGGCAAGCGAAGCTGAGGGGAACGTCGGCTTTAGAGTATAGTATTTACATCATTATGTCCTTAACGGTTATGGCAAACGAACGTCTAAAGGCGTCGTAAGATTTTCTTCAACGTGGAGAGAAAATGATGTAAAAGGTAGAAATTCAGACAAAGGCATGAGGATGGGAGCGCGTCGAGCAGTTTATATACTGCTTCAATGTTTTCAACGACAATAGCACATATTAATTGAAGGCGGCATCCTTCGCCCGTTATGAGGCGCGCAGATGGACGCTGTTCAACTTTAATAACAAAACGCGATTTCATACTGGCTGACTACCTTAAGAGATACGTGTTTCAGCCGACGTTGCGGGGAGGTTTGGAGGTGCGGGAGGTTCTCCAGCTCAGTGCTTTGGAATAGGGTGAGTGATGTGCGACGGAACATCCCGCATGTGAAAGCAATGCAGAGTGACCCCACTCAAACCTCACTGCGCCAACTGAGAATCAAGTGGGAACACTGACCGCGAGGTGAAAAAGAACAGAAGGACAGAAAATAAAAGAGGAGCGGGAGAATGGAGTTGTGCTCCTTCTTTTTGATGACATTTCCACTGAAAATCATGAACCCTGGAAGCCTGAGGGCCATCGTAGCTTGTGTAGAAGCGCTCTTGTGGCTGCTACCATAATGAAGAAGGAAGGTCACACCGTACCCTTTCCAAATGACGTTTAGTGTTTAAAACCTCCTATATTTGTTTGGTGCTCAAGTAATAGCACAACTATGACGAAAAAGGCTCCTGAAATTTAAAACGGTGTGATATACAGGTTTAGTGGACGAATAGCGAAGAATAAATAAATCACATAAATAAATTTAATAACTGTTACGTATCACTTTCTTAAAACTATAAAAATAAAGAATAAAGGAGGACAATGATCAAGCCCTTTTTGGGATGCGCCACGCACTTTACTTCTAGTTAGATATGTCGTGGAGGCGACTTGAATGCCTATTTGACCTATTCAGTGACTTTCGGCAGCCAACCAATAGGCAAATCAGCACTTTATCCTTCCTAGGCAAGTCTGGTAGCAACTCACCGAACCGAGGAAGGGAAGCATTGGTTAACCTGGTCGGAAAATTCGAACCAGGAACATGTGCTCAGGTGCATGAGGCAGTCGGCATCTAATCCCATTGCGCTCCACGTGCCTTTTTAGATTAGCACCGTATAGCTATATATATTAGAGAGCAATGAGAAAGCGGGAACCATAAAACGAAACGAATGTAAACAGTGTGTTCAAGGTATATACCGATTTCTAGCATAGAGAGTGCAAAAGGACATAAATCGAAACACATAGGGGTGGAGTAACCATCAGAAATCTAAACCACAAACAAACCTTTTACAACAATTCATGGTATTTAACTTAACATTTTATAAGTCTTCTACAGATTTGAACAGAGATCCTTTTCAGATTTTCATGCTAGCCTAGCAGGTTCAGTCATGCTTCAGTGCAATTGGCTAATATTTTCAAAATTCCCCATATTTAGTTGGAGTAATTATGGGCTATCCTGTAGTAACGCGAGCCTAGGTTAATCTCTGAGAGATCTCACAAGAAAAGGTTTCCAACTCAAGGTGAGCTTTTGCGATGCTATTTCGACAGGAGGTGGGATCCTGTGAGCAGAGTCCAGAACCACAGTTAGTCTTTGCTAAACGCCTTTTTGAAGACCTGAAAAGGAGGTCTGAAAGCGCGCGCAACTATCATCAACCCCTTCGATACTCCTTAAGATGTGCCTCGGTTGCGCGGTTGGTAGGAGTGCCGTATTGTTAGGAGCACACCGATGCGGTTTTGAGTTCGAGTCTGCCTGCTGCCAGCATTTTTGCGCATATTAGTTTGTTACTATTACTCTCCGTCAGAAGTGAATTTTAGACGATCGACGCTAACCAAGACTGTCTATGTGCACCTTCATATGTGCTAGTTTTTCAACATTGCCTTTCTGCACCATATCATTTCTCTGGAAATAAAAAGTCCTGTCTGCTCTTCTCTTGTTGTCAACAGCTATGGTGCTAATCTATGAAACAATAAAACACAAACGCTTATATCTCCATAGATAGCGTCCAGGAGGAGTCCTTTTATGGCATCTGAAAACGCAATCTCTCTCCTTGCCGGAGAAGGGAAATACAGTGTGAAGTTGGCCGGCCGATAACACGTTAAGATGAGAACGAGATTTTTTGCACACTCATGTACCGATACGGCTCGGGTTCATAATATTCAACCGTTTTTGTGTGTAGCTACGGTCTTACTGGTGGTACAACAGGATATGGTGGTGGTGCAGATGAGCAATGTTGAAAATCTGGCACATATGAAGGGGCACATATGAAGCCTTTGTTTGTTGAAAACATTGATGGTCTAAAATTGACTCCTGTGATCATGAAAAAGCGTAACAACAAACTAATATGTACAAAAATATTGGAAGTACGCGCGCTTGAACTCAAAACCCCGCTGGTGTGCTTCTATGAGACCACACTCCTACTAACTGCGCCACCGAGGCACATCTCGTGGAGTGTGGTAGGGGTTGATGATAGTTGCGCGCGCTTTCAGACCTCCTTTTCAGGTCTTCAAAAAAGCGTTCAGCAAAAACTAACTGTTGTTCTGGACTCCCCTCACAGGACCCTACATCCTGCAGAAATAGCATTGCAAAAGCTCGCCTTGAGTCGGGAACCTTTCCTTGTCAGAAGTCGATTACGGCATGCGGTCGCTCGCACTTGACAGAAAATGTGATTCATTGGGCCCTTGCGTTATCCCCTTATCCTTAAAAGATCTTGGTGGCAAAAAAAGGAATTATCGCCAACCGGAAACAGAACGGATACGATGAACCTGCATTAAGATAAGAGGGTAAGTGTTTACCCTAACAATCGTCACGTCTTCTATTTCCATGTGATGTCTTGTTAAGTAATTTGGATGGGTGTTTAAATAATGCAGTGACTTTCGGTAGTAATCCGATGAACATGTCTTTTTTACTACTCTAGCTCTACGTCAGCTCTAGCTAGTGTTGCTAATCGTAGCGTATCTAGTGTTTTAATTCACATATCGTATCTAGTGTTTATGGTTGCGCATTTCGAAGTAGACCAACTGTAAACATTTACTTTGGTCCATGATAATTTTGTTTATGTGATCCATGTAAATATTTGTCAGTACACAATCCGTTCCATAGTTAGTTGGCAGTTTAATCCTTCTGATTCCTTGCCAGTGACTCAGGAGCAAAACGTCCGAGCTCGTCTCGAAGTCGTCCATCTCGATCCCTCCATATCCTGAACTGCTCAACATGTGCTCAATCATGCAGCCAAGCACTATCAACGTTCTAAAACCGATAGGATATCGGAGGCACGAAAAGATTGAGGAGGCCGGATTTACGACAAACCCTTTGAATGACAGCCGCCGTCGATGTCTGCTCCTATTGCTGCGTTCTCTTCTACTCCTTCTCCTTGACTTGCTTCCTGATCTCGATGATCGACTTCTGCTTTTACGTCTGGACTTGGACGAGCGCCGACTTCGTCGACTGGATCTTCTTGAGTGGTGTCGTTTGCCTCCTGACTCCTCCTCACATTCGCTTAAAAGTTCAAGCCTGACCCTTCGTGCAGCGAGCCAGTACCCGGCTGAACCTACCCGTCAACTTCTCTTTTACGACTATCGGAGTCGTTCTTGGAACTCTTACATGGCCCTCCGTACTCTTCTTTAGGCTCTGGCACAGCAACTGGAAATCTTAATTGAGAAAGCATGAGGAAAGGGTGCCTCGTAGGCAAGATCACTCACAAGAAACGCTCTGCTTCTGCTTGTCAGTTTGGGTGCTGGCATCCACCGAATCGCTTCTGTTGGATATAGGTCGCTGTCTTATTGCAGGAGTGACAATCTTCTTCTTGCTATCAGACTGCTCGGCATCTCTGCGCGATCGACGATGCCTTGGAGAACTGCTACTTCGAGAGCCGGTATTCCGGTCTTCGGGTTTGGCTTCCTTAGGCTTCTCGCGACTTTCGGATCGTGGGCTTCTCTTTGAGTGATGGCTTTTGTGAGACTTTTCGTCAGCGTGACCTGTGCCCTTAGAGGGCCCGGATTCCATGGTTAGTAGAAATGAAGACATACTTCTGATAAAGACTTTTATAACGCCCACCGAACTTATCGCGCTCCTTCTGATGTACACGTGTGCTCATATCACTATCCGTGCTCACGAGCGGTCGCTGCCATTGGCGCATATTGGTTATTTATTTATTTCTATTTATGTCTACAAATGCTCTAGCCAGACCAACTGTGTACATTTCTTGAAAGCTACAACCTTACAGCCCTACTAACATCATTGTGAGTTCTGCTTTTACACAAGGCGTTAAAAGTAGTGCATCGTTGGAATGCAGCCCAAACATTTGCGGCCGTAGCTGCAGCAAAAGTGATCTGCTGAGGCTTACGCGAATCATGCGATGTACAGGGTGCGTAAAAAGTATTGACGCACCTACTTTTTGTTTCAGCTCCAACTTTCTCTTTCTACTTTTCAAGGTTTTTGTGTGTTATTTTTGTTGTCTATATCGTGTTCAAAAAATATTCTTGTAAAAACTGAAGAAACATGATACCGTCGTGGTTATGGTGAGCCTTTCCTGGCTGTTACCAAAGGAAATGAATACTTCATTAACAAAAGAATTAAGCAGTGTTTGAAATGGTGGATGAGAAAAGAGGTCAACAACCCTAACGTCAGCCGCGGCTCTGTCATAACAGATGATGATTACAAGATGTTCAAGCACGATAACGTTCAAATCAAAAATTGTCAACCTCTGTCCCATAACGGCAAACAGATAACGCGCGCAGGTGTGAACAGCTTCTCAGAAGAGCACAGCTTGAACATGAATCCGCTGGATTACTCTTTCTAGGTGATTTTGAAGAATGAGGTCTGTGCTACTTTCAACAGAAGTGACCAGTCGCAGAAGGCTACCCTGTTCGAAGCACGGAACAAAATGCAAGCGAATACTTGCGGCGCGTGCTCATGAATTTTTCCGCCGTTTTCGCTCCTGCATTCACAGTAGAGGAGCCAATGTCGACTGCGAGTTATTCTATCGTATTTGTAAGATCATTTTCCATATTTCTCAAATGAATATTTCGAAATTTGCTGCGCATTACTGTTTCCACAACCGCCATTTACTGCGTCAATACTTTTTACGCACCCTGTATTGAAGAATAGAAGAAGAAGGCTGGCTGTGGGCCCTTCTAATCGTCTGCACTCTTCGCTTTGCTAGAATAAAAGATATGTTGATTGGTGCGTATGTAAAGAATATCAAGCACTCCAATTCTATGTCGTGAAAGGTGTCGTGAAAGAAATCTGGACTCGAGGTTCGCTTGAACAATCTTCTGTTGTGGTCACCCGCTACCCAACAAATCAGTGTTTCACAATTGGCAGACAAGTACGGCATTTATAGATCGATCATGGAGGGACAGAAGGCTCCGTTGATCTGGGCAAGACCCGAGTCTTCAACTAATTTGCACGAGAAGGAGGGTATCGCCTCAGAAGACCTGAGTGGACATGCTGGTAGCACCACCCACCCAAGTGGGAAAAGGCATACGATGATCCAAGATTCGCAGACGTCCTAGAAGCGGGCTGGCAGTTTGTCAAAAATTGAGTGCCCGATCACGATATGCTTTTTGCTGGCACCCGCTGCCAACATCCGTGATTCCAGAAGCGTTAAAAGTACAACAGGATGCCCATAAACGTCATGCTCGGACTTCATCGTGGAAGCTCTGAGCAAGAGATTTCACGATTTCACGCTGGATTTGGACCTCCTTCGAGCAGCGGGAATCCACTGATCCACTAAGGCAGAGACGACTGGAGACCTGCCAGAAGCAATTCGACAGTTAACGTGCCGACAGAGATGATAATACGAGAGATCCTTACCCTACCACACATTTACTATTTGCACTCTAGGGTGCAAGATTCACGCAGGTGAGAGAAGGACTCCGGAGTTCCGAGCTTCGCCGACGTTCGAAGATCAGAGACGCTGTCGCGTGGCCAAGTCGTCGAAAATTAGGTGGGCCGGTCACGTAATACGCATCACAGGCACCCGCTGGACGAGAGCCGCCACCGACAGGATTCCGCGAAATGTCAAAAGAACACCAGGGAGGTCACCGTTGGTCGTCCGTGAAAGCCACGAACGAACGATATGACGATCTTCGTTCCCTCGAGCGAGGAGGATCCATTAGAACACTCTCGCACGCGACACGCTGCTGGCACCAGCTCGAGAAACTCGACGATCAACGGAACGACAGGTGATACAGGTGGTAACCTAGGGTACTCTAGAACATTCGAAGCGAATTAACACATTCACAACGAGAGCGTTTTCACGTCCAGCTGCTTTTTTGGTGCACGCGTGTCCGCCCATTCATGTGGACACCTGGGAAAAAACAAAGTCTTGGAAAACGTTACTGCCGACTCAAGAAAGGTCAAGAAGAGCTGCAAAGGTTGATATAAAAAAGTCAGCAGTAGCCTGGCAAGAGATATTGACAAGAAGGAAGGAGAGTCCATACGCGCTGCTCCAGTTGCGAAGAACAGGTGCTCCAACGTTAGGAAGTGTTCTTGTCTAATGTTTGTTTATTGTCATAATCACTCAGAGCATAGGTTGTTTTATTTAAGTGTTCAATTCATGTTTTTTCTGAACTTTGTGCATTAATTCTCGTCTAGAACTATGCGTGCTTATTGTGTTTCAGTAAGTTCTTGTCTTGCTAATTACGATAAAGCCAATTATTTTTCTCTCTGTGCAACCCCAACATTGACTTGTTACTATAATTTGCGAATTTGAGAGGAAAAACAACAAAAACAAAGCAAACAACATGAACAAAAACATCAATAAAGAAAGTTATTTCCAAAACTCCTTTGCAATGATAAGCACTCAAATGAGTCGTCGGTAATGGCTAAAGAACCGCCCATTGCTTACTGGCCCACTGAGTACAGCTGAGGGGATGAAAGGATCTTTACATATCTACTCCCTCCAACGGCTCCCACACAGGTCAGTCGAGCCTTTCGTTTCCTTCGAGAGCGGTGAGTTTTTGAAAGAATTTGGTGGAAGGATAAACCGCCTGCGGAATCGCCAATCTTCATCATTTATGGCTAATCATGAAGAAAAAATCTAGGTCGCTGCTACATTTGGGAATCGATCAACCATTTGGTCATGAATCTAAAGCTGCAGAAATGGAGGCGCTCTATGTAGAACGTGATGCGTCTTATCTAACGTATTCACTATACGAAGTATAACACGGGCTTAATTCGGCTTAGGATGGGTTAGCCGTTCTGCCCTGTTATGAAGTGGTGTCAAAGAAACTGCAGAGCCCCTCGATCGAATGGGCAGCTCCCCGTGTGTCAGGGGAATTATTCCGTCGAAATGAAGTATGCGCGCTTAAGGCGGCAGTGCAATTCCCTCGGAGAAGTAAAAAGAAATTCATGAAGAATAAGAGAAGCTCAGGCTAACTGAGTATTGCAACTTCCAGGAATGAATTCCAGGAAACAGTGCCTTGAACGACAGCAATAAAGGGGAACATGAGAGACTATGTACATACAAACGCAAGTTACATTAACCTGCTGTTGAAAAACGCATTTTCGAGCGTTTCCGCTTAATCATTTAGTTATATTCGTTTTAATCAGTTATGCTTCCCTCAAAATAGTCTTGATAAAGATGTATGGAGCACAACTTGATGAAGACTACTTGAAGAACCTTTTTAATAAGACCAAAATTGCAGAAAAGCCTACTTTAGCAACGGAGACAAGAAGAAGAAAAAAAAAAGAAAAGAGAAAAATGGGATAGAGGTCCTGCACTCTTCATTTGGAAGGCTATCCTGGGACAGTCTCTTTCTCTACGTGCTTTGAGCTTCAATAGAGGAAGCGACATCATTGTTATGGGCCACATATATTGTAGCTACTGCACGGTGTGAGCACTATCCTTTACTAAGTAGCACAGACCCAGTGCTACTCAGCAGCTAAGCACCAGTGCTGCTATCTACATCCAGCACCAGTGCTGCTATCTACTATCTACGCAAGCTCGGCCGGAATGTGGACAGTATTCGACTTGTTGTAAATGGGCGTTGATATGCAGCAGTTACGAGAAAGCTTCTCTTACGAAACCAACTGGTAGATGCTAGCAGTGGCCGGACTAGCAAAGGAAGCAAAATATGGTTTTTTCTCAAATTTTTTAGTTCGTACTGGACGAAAACGTATCGTCAGGGCAAAACATGATAAGAAACAAAACAGGGCTGAAATGTGGAAAAGAACTGAAGTGATAGGACAGTTCGTTGTCATTATCGGATGTCCGGTTAGAGCAATATCGGGGGCTTGTAACAAGAAGTGAAGGCAAATGCTGCGTCGAACTCAACAGCGGCAAGTGTTTTTGTCCTGCAGATAAACGCTCGACAAAGGCTCACGGAAAGACAAAAGCCTCTTGCTTGAAAACAGAGCCATGGCTTTAACCGAGAAATCACTGGAGTTCACCGAAAGCCTAGGCTGATGAAAAGAACAGCTCGCAACCAGGAGCAAAAAACGTTTAAAAGCAGAAATATTCATAGCAAAGCGAAAAGGAACGAAGACTTGGCAAAGAGGCAACACACAAGTCATAGCTTGGAGCGGAGTTTGTTGTTGTGAATGCTCCTGACTTTTTATAGTTCTTTTTTGCAAGCGGACAGGCGATTTGGGCACGACTACGTCAAGGAAGCTATCTCTGTTTCTATACCTAGAAAATATAAAAATTTAAAAATAAAATAAATTTCTCCCCAAAATGTAAGCCGTGACACTAGAAAAGCTCGATTTTCATGTCACGTCCAGAAAAATGCACAATATTTTTTCTATTTCTTTTCTTCTTTGGAACTCAAAAGAAACTCGAACACTATATTAGCAAGAATGTGCTAAAGAATGTAACAATGGAAAACTGGTACAAGATTTTCCCAACCGAAAACACAGAACTCAAATCAGTACGAAGAAAACAATAGAAAATAGTAGAAAATAAAAAAGGGAAGCAGGAGGAGATGGCAGCTGTTTTCACATTCACGTTGATGCACTTGGAAAAGGAGGTTCATTTAATTCACTCTGCACCAGCTGAATTCTCGTAAGAACTCGCACCGGACCAACCGTAAGTGGGGGCATTTTGTTCATTAGCGGTCTGTTGCTCTTATGATTGATAGCAAAGTCTAGCAGCAAGCATTCGCACAGAGAGCAGGTCATGAGTGCCAATGTGGAAGGAATAGGAAATTCCATTATTAATGTGTCCCTGGTAAACAAGGAAGTTGTTACGCTTTCCTGTGACATCATTAATTCCACATCAGGAACGTGGTGTTTTTTTAGGTCATAATTAAGCGCCTTTATAACACCTTATGACCTCAGAAACAGCCACATGAGTCACAGTAGGTGGAAGGGCAAGTTTCTGTCAGAGAAATACGTAGTGTCATATACACCAAATTCCTCAATATAGCCAATGCTTGCTCAAAATTTGAACATTCTTGTGATAAATTAAAAGAGTTTTGTACAGTTCTTGTAAGTAATGGATTCAGTATGGATATTGTATAAATATAACATGGTGGCGATGTCCGTTCCTCCACGTGGTGCCACTGGAAACTGTTCGCTTTTGCGAGCCGAGCTGAACACGGACACTCGATTGCAGGCGACAGGCCTTTGTGACAGGCCGGCCTACGAACAGCCCATGTCACATCATATGGCTGATGGTGCTGAATGTTTCACGAGATAATGCTGCGGCGTCAGCGTGAGCCGACGCACACTCGCAAAGCCCGGCGAGGGTGAAAAGTATGTG
Source organism: Heligmosomoides polygyrus polygyrus (assembly GCA_947396885.1). NCBI lineage: Eukaryota > Metazoa > Nematoda > Chromadorea > Rhabditida > Heligmosomidae > Heligmosomoides > Heligmosomoides polygyrus. The sequence goes on along the minus strand of OX377204.1, from coordinate 31,821,074 downwards.
AGGTTCCCTAATGCGAGGACGGCATCGGGGGACAACTGAGCTAGTCCGAAAGTCCCGTAACGTAAGCAGGACCCGCGTGGCAACGCTGAATGTGTGTACGTTGACGGGCCGCTCCTTCAGAGGCACTGGAGCGAAGGAAAATTGACTTGTGTGCGGTGCAGCAGACGGTGGTCCTGTAGCAAGTCAAGGGACATAGGCCGAGGCTATAAAGCCGTTCTGTGTGGCAGTCCTAGGACCAGCAGCGGTGGTGGCATAATCGTCTCCGAACGCTTCTAGGACGCAATAGCACACGTGGAGCGTTTCAATGACCGCTTGATGGAGGTCGTAATCGCTGCAGAACGGCGGCGGTATCATCTTTTCTCTGCATATGCTCCACAGACTGGCTGTTCTGAGCGAGCCAAGGATGGATTTTGGAGCCTGCTGGATGAGATGACAGCAGAAGTGCCGTCACAAGACGTAATCAATGTCGCAGGTGACCTTAACGGACACGTTAGGGCTGCGAAAGACGGGTACGGCTGTCATGGTGGCCTCGGTTCTGGTTCACGTAACGCTGATGGTGAGCGAATCCTCGAGTACAGGAGTCACACGACCTCACCATCGTGAACACCAGATTCCAAAAACGTGAATCCCACTTTATCTCATTCTACAGCGGCAATTCTAAAACGCAGATCGACTTTGTCCTTGTGCGAAATCGTAACCAAGGCCTTCACGGGCGCGAAGGCCGTGCCGTATGAAACGGTCGCCACACAAAACCGCCCATTGATCTGCATTATGAAGATCACACCACCGATGACAGGGTGGTGTGATCTTCATGGTGCAGGTTAGTGGGCGGTCTAGGTAGGTCGAACGGAGCGGTCCGTTAAGGATCATTAAGGAATTTTTGACTTCCCTCCTTGAAGGTAAAGGACGGCGTTACTCAATCCCTTTTGGAAGAAAAGGAAGCAGCTGTAACTTCGCGTATTCGGTTGCCGGCGACGAGACATGGAAAAATGCCACCGACGCGATTCTCAATGCTGCGCGTTCCGAACTCGGTACTACGAAACAGGGACAGCGTAAGATTGATAAGCAAACATGACTGTGAACTAACAAAGTTAAGGAAAAAGTTCGAGAGAAGAATTCTTTATACCACGCATTTCTCGGCGATAAGACAGCAGATAAATGGCGTCTGTATCAGAAAGCCAAGAAAACCGCTAAGAAGGCGGTAGCCGTTGCAAGAGCCACTCATTACGATGATGTCAACGGGAAGCTTGAGTCGCGCTATGGCGAGCGATTTATTTATCGACTCGTAATTCTCCGTCATCGCCTGACTGAAAATGTTGAGAAGTACTTTGGCATCACCGATGAGAACGGTCATCTACTCATGGACCGCAAGATGGATTTGAACCGATGGCGCACCTACTTCGAGAAAGCCTCGACAGTAGAGTGTGCTCATCCGAGCATTCCATCTTCTCCTTTTTTATACGGTCCAGTTCACAAATATACCGTAGAGGAGGTAGAAGCAGCTCTGAAGAAGATGGAGCTGGGCAAGGCAACGGGCCCCGATGATTTGGCGGCCGACTTATGGAAGTCGACATCCCGGTACCCAACGAAGTGGCTGACGACATTCTTCAACCAGGTTATTGCGGAGAAGAAAGTGTTCGATATTTGGCAGAGAAGCGATTTGGAGAAAGAAGGGCAGTCCGGCAGACTGCACAAACTACCGTCCAATCCGATTGCTTTCGCATAGCATGAAGATCTTCGAGCGGATTGTCGACGAGCGCATTCATGATACTGTCCAGCTCTCTACCAATCAGTGCGGGTTCGTAGCTGGTTGTGGCACAGTCGATGCCAAACACGCCGTTCGTCTTCTGATAGGAAATCATCGGGAGAAACAGAAGCCGGTGCATCTTGCCTTCCTGGAATTGGAGAAGGCATTTGATCGCGCTCCGCGAAGTGATATGGTATGCTTTACGTGAATACGGAGTTCCCGAAGAGCTCATTGAGTGGGTACGAATACTGTGCTCTTGTCCAAAGAGTCGAGTGCAAGCTGCAGCAGGTACGACGATGGAGTTTCCCATCTCTATCGGAGTACATCAAGGGTCTGCCTCTACTCTTCGTCGTCGTTATGAACACCTTATCTTCTGATCTTCAGCAGCCAGTCCCTTGAACGTTGCTCTATGCCGATCACGTAATGCTCGCTAGCGAAGATAAGATTGAACTCCAGCGGCAGGTACAAACTTGATGCGATCGCTTGGGGAGATTTGGACTCAAACTTAATGTCAATAAGACCGAGTATATGACGACTGACGAAGATGAGTCCAGCTAAATGGCATTCAGCTGCCACGTACTTCGTTATTCAAGTACTTGGGATCAGCAATCGCATCCGATAGCGGTTTACTCATTGAAGCCAACTCACGTGTTCAGCGTGGTCCAAATGGCGCTCTCTGACGAGAGCGCACTGCAACAAGAAGATACCAGAGCGCCTAAAGCGAAGATCTACAGAGCAGTCGTCCGACCTGTAGCTGTTTACGGAGCGGAATGCTGGCCCGTTACCAAAGAAATTGAAAGGCGCCTCAGCGTAATGGAAACGAAGATGCTGCGCTGGACGGCTGGAGTAACCCGCATGGACCGCATCCGAAACGATGTTATTCGGCAGAAGTTCGGTATCGCACCGATAGCTGAGAAGATGCGCAAAGCCCGCTTGCGATGGTACGGCCACGTTCTGCGTGGAAAGGAAGACACCATGCCGAAAGACTGGTCTTAACGTTGATGTGTGTCGGTAGGCGGCCACGAGAGCGACAAGCGGTGGCTTGATACGCTGCATCAGGACTTGAAGATGGCTAGGATGCACCCTGATCAGGCATTTGATCGGGAAAAGTGGCGCCAACATTCCAGGAAAGCGGACCCCGCAAATAAGTGTACAAACGCTGAAGAAGATTGTATAAACATAACGTGTTAGATAACAGCAACATTGCCGCAAATTTTGTGAAATCATTAAGCTGAATTTCACTATGTACCCAAATTTGCTCTTGCATGGTTAAAGTGTTCACATTTACGTATGTTCATGCATGTGGTACTGTGCATTTGGATGTGTTTGGAAGCTTCATTTTGTTGCAATTGAGCACTAGGTTTAACATAATCATTTAGATATACGAATGGTGGGTTAAGACCAGATGAAGGGATATAACGAGAATGATGTTGTTCTTTATTACAGAAAAGGCTTGAAGAATTGCAAGGCTTAAGAAATAAGAGATGACGGTGAAGAGTCCCTGCTTGTGAAGCGCTGCGCACAAAGCAGTTTCTGTTGCATGTTTGCGTTCGGTAGTCACCCGATGAAGAAGTCTGTGTTTTATTCGTCCCACACAGGTCTGGTACCAAATCCCCAAACCCGTTGGATGGAGCAGGGGTGAGGCCGGACTGAATGCCCACTGGGCTACAGCCGCTCATAGAATACTGTTGAAAGGTCACACCCTTCGAGGAATACAAATTCTGAGAACGGTAAAGTATTTTGTTGGACAACCTGAGTGTTAGGGGATTTCGAAATTGTCCGAAGAGAGTTGTAGTTGTATCGCACGAGAAGAGACCAATACGTCTCCAGGTCGCGCCTTCGCTTGACCCCGTCGCTACGCGAAGCCTCATTCGGCGTAGCTGACATAACAACTTCTGGAGTTTTTCGGGCGAGTTCTGTACAATTCGCTGCCTAGAAGCCGGACCTCGCTCCATGTGATTACCTCGTTTTTCAGGTGCAGCACCTCTGGCAGAGAAAATTCATGGAAAACAACCCCTAGAAATGTATCATCGATTCTTATCGTAGCGCTTCATATCCTTCAGGGAAAGGACAGAGAGTTTCTTCTTCCCGTTAGAACTTAAATTCAGTTCATAGTAAGTGCCTCTCTGCTGTATACCTCGTCAGCACAACGCAACAGGTTTCCATTATCAGCGTTATGGCTTCTTTTTACTGCTAGATTCAAAATAATTGCACATATCTCGCATATGACATTCTTGCGCTAAAGCATCTTAGCCATCTAATGTTCACATACGTTTGGATAAAGGAATCTTCCTGAAATTTGTTTTTCATTTCGAAGGCTTTTTGAGTGCAAATAGGGATCAACTGGTAAGGAAAAGGGCGGTATCGTCATGCGAGCACTCTGGTCTCCAGGGAGGAAGAAGATTAAATTTGCCGAATTTTTCGAATTTTTCTGCGATTTGGTGAAGGATGGTTGGTGGACATGTCACCGGAAAATTGTGGGGATTCGCATGCAACGGACGCCTAGTTAGATCATAGTAAGCCTACACGAAGCTTCAACAAAAATCGGCTGAAATAACAATTATTTTGCAAAAACGGAATTCTACTCTTTAACATGCCGTACATAGGTTGGTGACATCTGACTTCTAAATGCGATGTATGCGTCAGACGAGACGGGTACGAAGTGGGAGATGAAGACGAATTTCTATTTTGTTAGTCTTTTGTCGTGCTTAAGCTTTTCTTCGGAAGGGTGGATTAAAGTGGTCGAAAAAATAGAAATATTCGAATATAATATTAGATTGGGTCAAGACTATGGCCTGGTTGGCATAGTCGGAAACCTAAACAACCTCGATTTCGGATGCAAATGTTGATCGTCTCCTCCCATCACGCTGCTCAGGAAGCCACAGTACTGCAGTAACTGAGTTTATTTTTCTTCAACTGTTGCATTCAACTATGAGAAGCATATGCGCAGAGGAAACTATGTGTGAGGAGGACGGTTCTGGATCTTTCAGGTTCCGGCTAAGAACTTTTCAGATCTATCGTGTTGACGAATAGACTCAGGACCTGCACGGGATGGAAAAAATGCTAAAATGTCCAACGGTGTGAGTCCTGGATGACGACGCAAGAGAATCGCTGCCATCGGATGTGAAGACTCCTTCAGATGAAAGGTATGTTTACTTGATACAATTCAGACTGCGGTGCACGGTCACTGGTAAACTGATGGTAGGAGGATTCGTTTCACATTTAACACTGAAGAGAAGGAAGTGGCTTAGGGATAAGCATGAAGCGCGCAACGTTAATCCCTCTCCTCCTGGGGTGGGTAAAGCATTCTTCTTCTAAAAGATGTCGTGGAGGTGATCTGAACGAATATTGGGCTTGCACAATGAGTTGCAGTGGCCAGCCGATGCAAAAGTCGGAGCATTATCCTTCCTAGACAAGTAGGGTACCGACTCTCCGTCTCCGGCGAGATGAATAGTTTGGTTAGCCTGTTCGAGAAATTCGAATCAGGAACCTGGAGTGAGGTGCACGCGTAAGTTGGCGCCTCCTCCGATTGCACTACCTACCACGCACTATTAATAGAGCACTGATGTGCGTAGAGAAGAGCCGTGATGAAAGGCAGGCTTGTGGTTCGCCTTCCATGTGGCTATCGTTTTTTGAAGAGACAGAAGTACACTTTGCTCGCAATGATAACGAATTAGTGAAGAAGGACAACAACAACACAACCAGAGACCGGTGTCGCATGAGCACAGTGAACATTCAAAAAGCACCGTGGAGCTAGATTCAAAAAAAAAAGAAAGGAAGAAAGCTACGGCTTGGCGATAGGATAAGTCAGTGATTCAACCTCCCCAAACGACTGCTGCCAATGTATAACTGAAGAGAGTACATAGGTATTGAAGACTGACTGCCTTGGGCGGGACCCAAACCCAATAGAAAAAAACTAAAAAAGTGAAACGTGAAACTATAAGACATATGTGAGACCCATAGTAGAGTGTGAAACAACAGTTTTCAATCCTCCAAAGAAAAAAGACATTCTTCCTTTAGAAAATGTTCAGAATAGTTTCACTCGTAAGCTGATGATAAGTTGCTACGGGAATAACTATTACCAGATGCCAAATGGTGCGGAGAGAGCTGAGATATTTGGTTTACCAAGACTTTTCTTAGAAGGAAAGGAGCTGGCCTCCTCATGATGTTCAAAATATTCACTGGTAGGGTTTCTATAAACCCACTCAACTTTTTTGGCACTGGATTGACAAGAAACATAAGGAAGCTCAGACTACGTTTCGGCGGAAAAATCGCGAGCCCGATGAAACTTTTTCACCTACAGAAATTTAGGGGAGTTCAATCACATTTTGAGCACAACTGAGGAAGTGTTATGTCTATCCTTGCATGGTTTCAAGAAGCCGCTTTTACGTGTACAGTGAGTGCCTTGAATTTTATTTAATTGTTTTTGATTAAGTTTGTGGGTTTTTATTCTAACATTGTATTTTCACGTGTGGCCTTAGTCCACGTCATGAATAAATAAATTCTATTAAAAAAAATAAAAAGCGAAGACGACCAGGTCTAAATGTTAGGCCTCCCGACAAAACTTATCCATCTTACATGCGTGTTCGGCGCAGAGGCATTCAATCACTAAAAAACCTTAAACCACAATAACTAAATTGAAGAATGTAGTATACCTGTGAAGTATCCTTACTTATGAGGGAAACATCAGCACAAGATACGACGGAACAGCACGCACATTTTCCCCCGTTCTGCACTTCTTCTGTTGTGTGAAGGTCAATTGTTCATAAATAACGTGCTTCTACGTGTAGCGAGGCAGCTTTGGTACTGCTTCAAAGTCCCCATTCCTCCATTACCCCTCCGCAGGATGTTTCAGCGAAGGGTCTGCTTTCCACAATAACGCGCAGTGACGCATTGCTCTTAATTTCGTAGAGAACGTTTCCCTTAGAGACACGAAGTGCATGTTTCGAGGAAAACTTTAATTGCCGTCCCCGTCAGCGAGAAGACTATCCTTATGACGGAAGAAATTGAACGACCGCGCACGGGCATGAAATAATAGGAAAGGATATTCTGTAATGGAAGAGTGAACAAAATTAAGGCAAACACAGTATAAGCGAAGTGCTTTGAGAGACCAAACTGATGAATAACACTCGACTGGACGTAGTCAGGGTTGATAGCAAAACCAATGCAGAAGAAAGGTTCTTCTTGGTAAACCGGTTTCGAAAAGAGTTGACCAACGATATTCCGCGTTCGGCTGCCATTGAATTTTGAAGTAAATTTGCAAAAATATCCTGGAATCACACCATGACTACATACAATGCCCGATGTTTCTTCGGCCTTGCTCGCCTGGGCAGACAGAATTCATTTTGAAGAAGCTAGGTTCTCGGAAGTACATGGGAGCCGATGTCTCACTTGCAGTGCACAACGGATGCTATGCTCTTGGGAAAAGTAACGAAGTCTGGTGTATTTGTCGATGTGTCAGCTAGAACTTTAATGCACTTTCGGCGACTCCCGTTCATAGCAACTCTTGGTAGAAACTGCAAGGGATTTGGAGTAGTCGTTCAAAGCCAAAGAATTTATCTTAAGAGACTAGGTAAGTTTTCCCAACTTGGCGAGTTGTGAAGACACATCCTAGTAGAAAAATAGCACTAGGAACGGACGACGTAGCAAGATTTGCAGTGGGTCTCAGTGAGTAACCGGCGATGTCCTAACATCTAACAACGGAACCTTCCTACAGCAGAAACCGGCAAAATCTCAAAAGTGAGTGGATTTGGTGGGAAGCAATATGAATACAGAGCGGATTCACAATAAATACATGAATACAGAGCATGAGGGGAAGGGAACAAACACAATGAGCGATGCCTCTTAGAGAGTCGTCAGATGGGATGGGAAAGTGGACATACTTTTTGAAATGTAGGGCTCGAAAAATGGGCGGATCAAAGCACGACTGCAGCGAATTCAGAACTGCGCGTTGAATTCACTTCGTTCTTGCTCCGAGGGCGGGGTGTCGGTCGGGAGTCGAGGAAGGGTGGCAAACGCCTTGTTGGCACGCAGGGTACGAGTAAGCGGAAGCAGCTAATGGTCCTCCGTTTCGCAGAACAACGGACGACAGCAATCCGTGACGGCAACAACAACCTTGTGGAATGAATGAATGGGTTGCAAGCCGTGAGCGTGAAGTCAGGTCAACGAGGCCATTGTGAGACGAGAGAGCGGTTTCGTTTGGGTCAGAATCTGCACAAGCAATGGTTCCCTAGCTGGATTTCATTGACGATGAGTTCGACGAATAGAGGTTTTCAACGACGAGATAGGCATCTCTCAAATCTGCTTAGAATGCGAAGTCGCTGAGCAGTCAAGGAGTGGTTTGCACACTTTGCGTTTTCAGAATGAGTACTGTCCGAAGCACCCTAGCAGTGACGTTGGCTCAGTAATGCAGGGCTACCGGAAGCAGGGCTACCATTTCACAATATTTATAACTATGAGAAACACATGCGCAGAGGAAACTATGTGTGAGGAGGACGGTTCTGGATCTTTCAGGTTCCGCCTAAGAACTTTTCAGATCTATCGTGTTGATGAATGGACTCAGAACCTGCATGGGATGGAACAAATGCTAAAGTGTCCAACGGTTGTCACCGCAATTAATTGCATTCAACAAATTTCCTCCAGGATAGGTCTAGAATGCGTCTCTTAACTATCCTAGGACCATATGGTGATCTGCCTCAGTTCTTTCCCTTGAATTTCTAGGACAGCATCAGATAATATCCCGACGCAACTGCTCTTTACAGTTGCCCCTTCCGACCAGGTTTGACCCTGCGCGCGTGCCACCACTTTCTACTTCACCGATTTCTTTCCCTTCATCTTCCATGCAAATCGCATGAACCCACAAGACGTGAACTACTTCGTCACGTTGTTCCGTATAGATGGTCTACTGGTCCTTCCTTACTCCTTCGCTCCTTTTGGTCTTTTTCAGTAATTGTGCTTATCAAGTAAATGGCGTGCTAGTTGCTGATCGAAAGCAGAAATGTAAACCTTTATAAAAGCTGATCGCCTGTGGCGCAGTGCACTTGAGAACCATTTCATGGACTGCCCTAGCCCTTGAACGCCCTAGTCTGTGAACTGATACCAGTACTGTATGGGAAACTAAAACAGTGAGCTACACATCGGCTATCGACTTCAAATAATTTTGCACCTCAACTACAAGACCTAAAGTAGTCCAAAGTACCGCAAAAGCAACAAATGGAAGGGAATGTGGCACATTCCTAGAGGAATGGACGACAATCTCTATCCTTTGTTCTTATCCTTTATCTTTAGCTGCGTCTTGAAGGGTCGCCGTATCACAGAAGAGAAGCAGAGCACATCACAGTTAAAGTCAATGACCGTATGAGGTGGTTGAGACTTCGTAGTCCTTGCGAAATGTCCTGTGCTTTGCTAGGGCTTTTCTTGTTTTAGGTAGTTTCCGATGATCCTGTTGAACCGTGGTGGGGGGGGGGGGGGGGGAGGGACAAAACCAATATGGGACATAGAAGAACCAGCAAATCGTTCGGCGTTAAGCAGTCGTACACAGTTGTCACAGCAGTTGTACTTCTGAAATGATGAGCTGTTTCTAACAAGGAGATATCTCCGAAACTTTAGCTGTTTCCCACATAGGTTCATCGGCTGGTGTTTCGAAGATATCCCGTTGTTCAGGACCCTTAAAGTGTTAAAATGAACTAGAAAGTAAATGTTGTCTTAACCTGGAAATTTCATTAGCAATTTTTGTTTAGAAACCGTAAACCTATAAACCACAGCAAATCAGTATTCTTCGGTTGCGATACACAACACGCTTATGCGACAGTTCTGCGCGTGGTTTACTATGTATGTGTAAAGCTGGTTTCTGCAAAGATTTCTGTGGGGTGGTGATTTAGCACATTTTTTTAACATTATGTGACACTATCTACAATTCAAGAATAAAAGAAGGAAGGAGAGATTCCTTGCCTTTGCTTAGCTAAAGCACATAATTCCTTCTGGTGGAGCACGGAACGGAGTTTCAACGTGAGAAAAGCGTCAGTTGAAAGTGGCTATGGACATTTCACCAGGGTGCTATTAGTGATAATACTATGGAACAGATTTAATAAATCTCTACAGATGAGGCTTCCCAACATAATGCTTCCTTCGGAATGCTATGGAATAACCAATCTTTTATCTTTAGATGCGTCTTGCATCATTGCCTCAATTTTTGCAAGAGCATTTGAAATGATTCTTAAGAAACATGTTTTACTTCATCTCGAACTGCATGAAATCATCCCGGAAAACCAGTTCGGGTTTCTAAAGGGCAGGTCCGTGGAAACCGCCGCCCTTACCTCCCTGAATGACTGGTCTAAGAGTTTCGAAGACAGAAGACACATGTTGTGTATTTTGATTTTCCAAAAGCATTTGATAAAGTTCCGACAGACAAGTTGATATTAAAGATGGAGGCGGTAGGCTTCATCGCATGATCATCAACTGGACTTGGGAATTTCTGTACAAAAGGACCTACTAGGTTAGGATTGAAGGCCAGTACTTCAAGGTCTTTCTCGCATTTAGCGGGGTTCCGCAAGGCGGAGTACTGTCCCAAATATTATTTCTGTTGTATACGTACGAGGTTCCGAGCCGTATAACCGATTTGGGAGTAACATGTAAAATGTGTGCTGATGATGTAAAGATCTAGAAAAGGATTGATAACGACGAAGACTCAAAGTCCCTCCAGCTGGCCTTCGATTTCATTAGTCGCTGGGCAAAATATGGGAATTGCCCCTTGCAACTGAGAAAACTCACTTTTTGATGATCGGGCCTAAAAACCGCCCGCAGATTCCGGAATACCGCATTAACGGCCAGATTTTAAGCAAGGTTGGTGAAGTGAGAGATCTTGGATACATAATGAGGACCGACCTGTGTTTCTCCAGACACTGTAGTATGATGGTAAAAAGCCAACTACCGTGTTTATAATCTGTTTAGGGATTTGAAATCCAATGTTCCTGAGGTCTACATACGTGGATTCAAAACCTATGTGCGACCCATTGTAGAAAGTGGGCCATCGGTGTTCAATCCAACGAAGAAGAAAGATATAGATCTTTCAGAAAGCGTTCAAAACAGCTTCACCAGGAAGCTTATGGTGAGGTGCTTCTCATAGCACCTCACCAGTGGAATATAGCTCCATTCTTAGCGGTGCTCAGCGGACTACGCTCTTTGGTCTTTCTTCCTTGAGAAAAAGAAGAAAGATCGCTGACCTTATCATGATGTATAAAACTCTCGCAAATAAGGTGTCCGTTGACCCGAGAAAGTTCATTGATGGTATTCTGACAAAAACCATGAGAGGTAAGTTGAAACTTCGAGTCTCAGTGGCCGAACTGCGACTGAGGTCGGACTTCTTAACCTATCGAGCCCTCAAAGAATTCAACCTGTTGCTGGGCAAATACGAAGATTTAGAGAGACTCTCCGCCCAGGCCTGTAGAAGATTTATCCGATGTTAAATACTACGGTTTGCTGCTAGATTCATTGCTTGTAATAGTTTATTAGATGGCTGATGGTTACATTCACCCCGTTTCATGTTGTTTCCTTTTTTGTGTTTCCTCACAATTTGTTTGCTAGACAAGGGTTTATGGGTTTAAGGTCTATGCCTTAAATAAACAAATAAAAATAAATAAATGCTCCAAGGCGGCAGGAAGCGGGCTCAATATCTGCATGTTACCTAGTATTACAGAGAGCTTCGAAACTCGTTCAATATTTCGGGTGAAAAAGTAAATTTCCTCCCTTTAAGTGGCGTTCGAGATGAATAGAAAACCAATCCCTATGGTTTCAGCGCTATTCCGCAAAGCCTACATACACTCTGCTCGGCTTTTTTGTTCGCTATCTAGAGAAAGCACTGCGCTGTTGGGTCCTTTTCAAGCTATAAGGTTAGATCTTACTTACTTTGATACTTTGATGGCCCTTTGTCGGCTGGAGGTCTTCTCAGCGGGGACCACAACTCTTCCAGACCGCTCGATCTCTGGCTGCTTGCATCCAGTGAGGCAGACTCCGCTCTCTGAAAGATCTTGAGAATGAGTCTGCCCATCGCGTTGGCGGTCGTCCCAGTGGTCTCTTATGGTCTCTCGGGAGCCATTCTGTGACACGGAGACTCCATCTATCGTCCTTTCGTCGAAGCAGGTGTCCGGCCCAGCGATATTTGGACTTCTTCATGTACTGCAGCGGGTCTGCTAATTGCGACTTCTTCCGTAGCTCCGAGCTTCGTAGGCCTTCTTGCCATTGCTGACGAAGGCTTGTCCTTAGAAGACATCTCTCCACTGTACGATGCGTAGTTTGCATCGCTCTGGCGATTGTCTTGTTGTCGGGCCAGGTTTCCGTCGCGTAACACATCGCAGGCAGTACAGAGGAGTTGAATATCGAGGCCCTGAGGCCGTGATCCTTGACCTGATCGGTGACTTCGCGAATCGAACTGAAGGCTGCCCATGCTGCGCGTCTCCTGCGGGCGATTTCAGGAGCGGGGTCGTTATCCATGTTCAGCTCTCTTCCAAGATAGATGTAGGAGTCGACCTGTTGCAGAGCGACCCCATTTAACATTACTGGTTACATTACACACCACTGGTTGACCATAAATTGTGTCTTGGACATATTTATGTCCAATCCAATCTTCATACCTGCCACATTGAGCTCGTTCAGCATTTCCTCGGCTTCTGCCGTGCTGGTAGAGATGAGAACAATATCGTCGGCGAAGCGAAGGTTGCTGATCCGTTTACCGTCGACAAGGTAGCCTTTATCGTCCCAGTTCAAGTCTTTCATGGTATCCTGGAGTGCCGCTGTGAATAGCTTGGGAGAAATCGTGTCTCTCTGCCGTACTCCTTTCCCAATAGGAATTTTAAGCTTTCGATCGAACAGCTGGATGGTAGTCGATGTGTTCGAGAAGCATTCGTCGAGAAGTCGGATGTAGGCGATGGTATACCAGCGTGCACAAGGGCGTTCAAAATGGCGTTGATTTCCACAGAGTGGAACGCTTTCCGATAATCCACGTAGACAAGGACAAGTGGGAGGTGGTATTCGCGGCTCCTTTCGATGAGCTGTGAGAGTCTGAATATGGTCCATGCAGGAGAAATCCTTGCGAAACCCTGCTTGCTCCACTGGCTGGTATTCATCCAAGCAACGCTCCATGCGGTTAAGCAGTATCTTGGTGAAGATCTTGTACACAACCGAGAGAAAACTGATGGGCCGATAGCTGTTGGTATCCTTCTGCTGACCTTTTTTGAAGATTAAAACTGTTTTCGACTCATTCCATGAGTCCGGAATCCTACCAAGTCGAAGGAAGTGGTTGAAGTACTTGGCAAGAAGTGAGCAGACGGCACTGCCACCCGCACGAAGGAGATCAGCAGAAATGCCGTCCGGTCCGGGAGCAGTGCCCGGCTTCATCCTTCTGCTAGCATGAGCAACTTCTGATTCCAGAATGGGAGGTACTTCCTCAGCTGGTGGCATCAAGCATTTCGCGACAGTGATGGAAGAACGGAACAGATCTGTGTAGAATTCCTGAACGATGGCCTTCATCGCTCTTCGAGACGTTTGCGTTGTTCCATCCTTACCCACAAGGGCTGACATTATTGCCTTCTGCTCGCAGAGATCTCGTTTGCAGCGCTTTATGCTTGGTCCTTTCCCAGCCGCTTCTAACAGCTTCAATCTTCTGTAGGCTTGAATGGACTCCTTCACTGCAATTCGACAGGCCTTCGAGATGGTGACTTTTTCCAGATGGGAAGCATTAGGATCCAGTTTAACAGCTCTTTTTTGCTCCAAGAGTTTAATCGCATGTGCCTTGAGTCTTGAAGCAGACGGCGATGTGGCTTCGCAAGAGCTGCTAGCACATTTCAGCAGTCCTTTGGAGAGAAGGTCGTAGTCTTCCGATGGATCTTCAAGAAGATTCCAATCATACGACTTTATCGCATATTCCAACTCCTCAGACTTGAATGTGGGGATCCTCACCGGTGCCGGTTTATGGGTGTCACGCTTGAACATCCTCTTTTTGAGAGTCAGCTTCACACGGACAAGACGGTGATCTGAGCCGGTGTCAAATGGAGGCAGCACGGAGACGTCGAACAGACTCCGGCGTCTGTTCGTAAGAACATGGTCGATCTCCGAACGTGTTTCTCCATTTGGGCTTTCCCAGGTCCATTGTCGGTTTGAAGGCTTCTTAAACATAAAATTTCCATGGTAGAGACGGCACGCGGATAGGAAGTCTATCAGGCGCTCTCCGTTTTCGTTCCTTGAGGAAGTTCCATGTGGTCCTAGCCTCCATTCGTCGTGATCATTCGTACCGAAGTCACCAACGACAACTTTGTAATAGCTCTTCTCGTCTTTGACAGTCCTTTCGAACAGCTTGTAGAATTCCTCCTTTTCTTCATCTGTGGCCGAAGATGTTGGAGCATATCCATTTATGATGGAGATGGTTCCTTGATCTTTGGTTTCCAGACGAAGAACAGCTACTCGCGGACTGATGATCTTGTAAGAGTCTACTAGGTGGTGCACTGTCGAATTGACGAGAAATCCAACTCCGCCAATATTCTTTCTGTCCACCTTTGCTCCGATAATGAGAAGCTCGTTGTGGTCGGTCCTTCTTATGGTTTCCGTTCTGCCTTTCGTTTCCTGCAGGGCGATAACGTCGTATTTGATGTTGCGGCTTCTGTAAAGCAGTGTCCGAAGATCCTGCTCAGATGCGTTCGAACGACAGCTATAAGTGCAGACGAATAGGCAGTTTCCGTGTCGTGGTGTGAGGGAGTTACGGTAGTCCGATTCCAATGACGTCCTGATAGTTTAACTCTGAGATTAGATGGCCCCTCGCCGGAGGTGGATGCAACCGACGTCGTAGAAGTCCACCTCCGGCGCGCGGAGGACTGGGGCGCGGGTTTAGTTGTTTGGACCGTAGCGGTGGTCTGGTTACTCACATGTTCCTGGCCAGGGATACAGGAGAGCCGCCCATACACGACAAAGCGTCGCGTACTACGTGACCGTTTGTGCCGTTAGCCATCACAAAGTGATGTTCACTCCTTCACCGCGGTGAGGTGGTACATGAAAAACGTACAATATATTTAGAATCATACCGTCGCGATCCAGGCTATGCTTCAGCTTGCAATCAGGTCAGCAGAATCTGTTAAGCATAAGGAATTGACGTTTATGGTGGTCACTGTATAGCTTATGATTCGACATTCTCCCAAAAAGCTCTGGCGACCGTCTAGTCTACTTCTTGGCCTGCACTTTCCTCACTGTGCATCATTTAATTTGTGTTCAGCACGCAAAAACGTCTAATGGAGACGCCAGTCCTTAAGAAGGCATGAAATTTGGGAACTTTGGGCATGGAATTCGAGAAACAATGGGTTGGGGGACTTTACCTTATGCAAGTGACTATCGAATAGAATAGTGTAAGACAGACTTCGCTAACATCTTTTTATGGATTACTTCATTCTAGCGGGCTGCATACATAGTGTTTGCAAAAGGAACAAGGTAGACGAAATCAGAGCTCGATTGAGGAAGGGGTTTTCTCAATATTTCTTCGATGAGCGTCTAATTCCTAGAAAAACCTCGAAAGTCAAACAAGTGTAGTAGGTAAGTAAACAACGGATGTTTCTCAAAACTACGAGCAGATCTGGTTAGCGGAAACTTCTAATTCTTTTGAGAGCACGATAGCGCGACTTTTGGAATCGACTCCGCCGTTGCCTATTCTATGAACTTCTAAAACGTTTAACGAGTGAGATCCGTTCAGATATGAACGTTAGCGAGACACCAGATGCGACATATAAACCGCGCTATCAGCACTGGCGCCAGATGTTCAGCGGCGGAGAGAACTGCATCGAAAATCATCCACTTCGCACGCTGGTTACCGTAGATTCCATTCGTTTTAGGGAAGCTCTGGAAAGCAGTTCTTCCATTACTACTCATCAGATTCCAGCCGAGTCATTGTGCTACAAGGACACTATGGATAAAATTGGTTATTCTTCCCTATGTCTCTTTTCCCACCGGCTCAGCAGAATAATCAGTGGAAACGGGAGGCAGTTAGCACATGGAGATTCACAGCAGAAGGATTCAGGGGTGAATATCAACAACCACAGAGAATCGTCGGAACTGGGTTGGAACTGCGTTGGAACTGGGTCCCAGCTTCGCTCCCAGCCAGTGTCTGACGCATGGCGTAGTGCGTAGAATAGCGTGCAGCCTGCAGTGGTTGCGAGATCGGTTGCGGGCCAGGGCAAAAATCGATGCGCAAGGCAGTCAGCTGATCTCGGCTAACAGCGCGCCTTTACCGGCGCCGCCTTTCCCACGTTCGTTTCTAAGTGCGCAGCCACCAGATCGGGCGATCGATACCAAGTTCCGCATGCTAGCCACCACCTTACTTCCGGTTCTGCAGAGAGGAATGACAAAACGAGTCATTCCCAACCTATCGCCCGGCCAGCGAAGGGGTTTGAAAGAAATAAAGGACCTTACAGCATGTGGCTCTTTAAGAGTGGGCGTCAGTGACAAAGGAGGGGAGTTTGTGGTCCTACCACAAGAGCTTGACAGAGCTATTACTAGACTCCACCTCCAGGACCACAGTGTCTACGTCGAATCCACGTGCAAGGAATTTACAGCCCAGTCCGAGCGTCTCAAACAGACGTGGTCAACGATTGCAAGAGAAGCCGGATTCGATGATAAGCTTATTAGAACGCTCAAGTGCGTTAACCCGGTCTGTCCGGTGCTATACGTACTCATCAAGACCCACAAGTTGCCCACGGGAGATGCACTCAATGACCCTGCGGAGTTTAAGGTTAGACCTATCATCAGCGGCGTTGGGGGCCCCACAGATCGCGTATCATGGTTACTAAATCTGGTCCTCAAACAGGTCCTCAAGTTTCTGCCGGCCCATCTTCCCAATACCGCTGCTTTCCTGGGGAGGCTTAGGGGAGTGTCATTGGGAGAAGGCTGCGTTATGGAGTCGTTCGATGTAGCATCGCTGTACACGAACGTCCCTAAAAGCAGCGCAATGCAGGCGGTGTATGAAATTCTAACGGCACATCAGGACCAGCTCATTCTTTATGGACTTTCTATATCACGAATTATGACACTCATAAGTGGGTGCCTGGAATGCAATGTTTTTAGATGGTCCAATAAGTACTATAAGCAGGTTAGAGGGCTGGCTATGGGCCAGCGTCTTGCTCCGGTATTGGCTATCGCTTTCATGTCTAAAATAGAGGAACCCGTCATGGAGTGCAGACCTCTACTGTACTGTCGCTACATTGATGACTGTTTCATTGTATGTGCGACCCAGAACGAAATGGACATGTGTTTCGAATTGCTCAACCAGCAGGCAGAGCATATTAAGCTCACAAGGGAAAAACCCACTGATAACTGGTTGCCGTTCCTCAACGTCCAAGTCAGTTGCACGCGGGGCGGATTCCATACTAAATGGTATCGTAAGCCCAGTAGTAAGAACATCATCGTGCACTTCAGGTCTGCTCATCCATCTCAAACGAAGAGGGCCACGATTAAGAACATGTTCCGAACGGCGGCGGCGGTATCCTCAGACAGCGATCTCAAGTCCGTGTCATTGCAAATGGCATCTCGAATCGCGGTGTCCAACGGGTATCCCGAGCAGAGCCTGGCTAAAGGTCATCGAACACCGGGAATGGCAGCGAGACATCAGAGCGACAATAAAATTCCTTTTAAGGTGCCTTTTGTCTCGGATGATTTCAGTACCGAAGTGCGAAACTGCATTCGCAAAGCTGGTCTTGATAGCATGGTCCGCATCATCGAGGTTCCGCCGGCCAATCTCAAGGCACGTCTCGTTAGGAATCGACTATACGATTCCTGTTGTAAAACTCGCCAGTGTATTATCTGCCCATTCGGTAAGGAGGGAGACTGCATGGTCTCTGGTGTGGTATACCTTATAAAATGCACGGGTTGCAACGGCGAGTACATTGGCGAGACGGGTAGACCCCTTGGGGAGCGCGTTAAAGAACATTTGGGCATGCTTCGTAGGTGCGATATCGCCGGTCCGTTGGGTGAGCACAGGCTACGATGTCACAATGGCGCGGGCATTGACGTGGCGGTGACGATATTGGCACGCGAGTTCGAGATCTCGGCGCGCAAAACACTAGAAGCGCTGTGGATTGCCGCTAGGAACCCCACGATCAACAGGAAGGAGGAACGCGTAGCGGTGATACAGGAGCTGGCTCCGTACGTTGACCTTTGCGGTCTCGAACCGGAGGACAGTCTGCCAGAGGCTCGCTAGGAGGGTGAACCGAAGGTGACCTCATCTCCTCATGTGTCGCCTTAAAAGGGGTACCGTTCGCCCATCTGCACTGGACTGTTTGTGTTACCTCCTCGTGTTTCGTCTCCCTCTCCTACCAACCTCTGATTCTCCGCTGTGGTCTGAAATGGCTCTTGGACGGATGGTTTTTCAAACTCAATTTGACTCTTCCAGGCTCTGAAGAAGGCGGTTACGCCGAAACGTTAGCCGGAATAAAGGATCTGTACTAATCTTGGCTCGTCAGCTACATCACTTGGGTATTCATACTGATCAATATCATGCCAAGATTCAATGACAGTCGAACATGGAACCACAGAGAAGTCCAAAAGTCGATCTCGGCCCGAAAATTGTGCCGCTCCCTGGTTAGTTGAGTGCTGGAAGGAAGCCAGTATTTAAATCTCATCGGTGTTAGGACACCCACATTGTAGAGGTACTTGTACTCGCTACAAAAACGAAGCAATAGAAGAATGCCAACAGTAGAACAATGCGATCACCAAACACTTCCTTTGAGACTCGCCAGGTATATTAATTGGACGAGTTAGGAGGAGGCAATCTAAAAGCTGATTGGGCTACACATACAAAAGCTAGCCCATAGACATTAGCCTTTTATTAGCCTGCGTTTCAATGCGGTGCCAACGTCATCCTCCTCCAGCTTTCTGACTCGGATTTCCTGCCTAGTCCAGCCAAGCCCTCCATCCCTGCGATAAACTGGCACCGGATTTGTAGGGGTAAAGTACTGCCTTTCCATCGGTAGCCCACTTCAAACAATTATGTTGGCCAAATAAAGGATAAAGGATAAAGGACGGCGTTACTCAATGCCTTCTGGGATGCGCCAGCGCATTCTACTTCTACGGGATGTCGTGGAGGCGACATGAATGCGTATTTGGCCATACAATGACTTGCGGTGGCCAGCCGATGAACAAGTCAGCGCTCTATCCTTCCCAGACAAGTCTGGTACCAATTCACCGACCCCGAAGGGATGGAAGGCTTGGTTGGCCTGGGCGGGAAATCCGAACCAGGAACCTGGTATCGGGTGCACGCGACAGTCGCGCCTCCTCCGACTGCGCTACACGCGCCCAATGGGTTTAATTACTCAAGTTTGAGGGCTCCTGAAGAAGGATGTTGGCCAGATCCTTATCACGCATGGCCGTCCTCTCACGGCGGGGGTTCGCTGCTGCAGCAGCTCAACAGCATCAGCAGAAAAACCCCGAGGAACTTCGACTGACGTTCGCTTCTCCAGATACGGCATTCTTCAATAACGCTGTCGTCAAACAAGTCGATGTTGGCCAAATACGCACTAAAACTCCCCAACAATATGCCGTAGAAGTAAGTGCACGGCGCCTTCTATTAGGGATTGATTAACACCATTATTTATCCTTTATCCTTCTAGTCGGCGTTTTGCGCTTTCAGCTTTGCCAATAAAACGCCAGACCGCAAAGGAATGGAAGAATGGAGAGGTCTGGACTAACCCAATACGAAACTCTATTTGGAGTGCGTGTAAGAACAGGCAGTGCGTTTTCTGTGATGCATTCGTTCTGTCTATTTTGCTGTACAACACTGCACAGCTCGGACTAGGTAGGTGAAAAAATTCACCTTCCTGTGCTATCAATCAGCTAGCTAAAGCTAATAAGACCTAAGTCGAATGTCAAGGTTTTTGAATGTTCAGCGACTCGTTCGATAGAACATTCCAGCTGAAACTATGTGTTAAGCGGGATTACGAGAGAAAATGCCCGAACCGCGCTGCGTCTATTTCGGTGCGAGAAAATGCCCGCAACCAGGGGAGAAAATGCCTGCGACCAGGGGATAAAATGCCTGCGACCAGGGGAGAAAATGCCCGCAACCAGGGGAGAAAATGCCCGCGACCAGGGGAAAAAATGCCCGCAGCCAGGAGAGAAAATGTCCACAGCCAGGGGAGAAAATATCTGTGGCCACTGAACGGTTTTCGATAGGGTCCACTACAACAACCACTACAACAAAACACATGGTAATCACGTGGACAGGGATACGGCATTTTCTCATGCCGTCGAGAAAAGGGAATGAGAAATCGTGGGCGTGGCAGCTGAAACTGTGACACCATCACTTGGATTCCCTAGCAGACTTGATGGCCTTACCGTGATAGAGAACCTTTGGAGAATACGATGAAAGATTCTCGTTACACAGTTAACAGGCATGCTCAACCGTTAAATTAGTACCAACGGTGTTTTATGTAAAAAAACACTTGAAAACACTGAAAGGAGCGAAAGAGGCATTTTCGCCCAGATCTCAATTTCTAGCACGTGAAACTATAAAAACGGTATCTGGTAACTTAGAATTACTTTTCGAAGCATTGAGCTGCGGAACTATAGGCCACCTCAATTTTTGAGTTCGTTTTTAAGCCACATGAACGCCACATGGAGTGAACAGTAAGGTACATGCACTTCAAAGTCATGATAAGTAGAAAATGAAAAAATGGCAGAACTTACTTGGAAATTTATTTTCAAATTGGCTTTTGAATTTTACTGAGGTTTTACTGAGTCTTTCTGGTGAAGTCTTCATTTTTGACCAATCATTTCCTTCTTTACTGAAACAGGATTTGAACATAGATATTTCAACACTCATTGCTTTTCAAGTGATTTTCAACTGATACACCGTTGGTATCACAAATACTTGTTGTGCCCCTTTTTTATTAAAGTTTTTCTCAGTGTAGGATTTCTATTTTGATTCGCTTTGTTGCTGTTTTTCTGATATTTCCACATATCTGAATAAAGGATTTAAATATCTGAATGATTAGTTGCAACATAGGTTTTACCAAAAACGTTATTAAAATGACCATAACCTACGGTGTTGCACCTCGCCGAAAATCTTTCAAGACGCCTTCTCGAAATATAGTGTTTTTTGAACATGAAATTTTGCGACCAACTTCTTATTAGAGCTTTGGTACGAGTGAAACGTTACGGAAATAGACCATTGTATAATAATAACGATACGTCCGGTTAAGGCTCTTCTACGGTTTTTTCCACAGTTTCAAACTTTTCTTAGTTTCCTAAGTGATGTTTACCGCTCAAAACTGCTTTCTTTATTACGGCGCTTTTGCTATTCACCACATGATGGTGTGCTATAGATTCTTCTCGTAGACCCGGGAATTTTCTCTCCTGATCGCGGGCATTTTCTCCCTTGGTTGCGGGCATTTTCTCCCCTGGTCGCGGGCATTTTCTCCCTATTTCGGGCATTTTCTCCGCACGCAAGGCGCGCCGTGAGATTCGGGCATTTTCTCCGTAGACCGTTAAGCGGAGGCCTTTACTGGGATTGTGTGGAGGACAATTTTAGAATACAATAGCAAATTGGTTGCCTGGAGACATTCATTCCTTTTTTGGCAGGGTAATGCCACCCTAATACTAAAGAATTATGTAATGTTTTGAAGGTTCTCTAAATCTAAAAACAGACGCACTCGAAGTAATTATCCATTTGGCTTCAGAAGCTATTTGTGCCTTTCATTATGGAAGGCCACTGACACTGAGGAGCCTGACAATTTTGCAATTACGCGGTTTCGCTTGGTGTGCAGTTCCCAGAAATTTTCGTATTCATCGTATGCCGTACTCATCAGCATCGCTTCTCTTGAGCTTCGATGTTCACTTTTTGAACGTTGCGCAGGGGATGCAGTCATTCTCAATAGACATCACTGCGATGTTGGAACCAGGAAAACAATCATAAATATTGCTTCGTCAAAGCCCTTCTGAAGTCGTTTTGGAAGTGCATAAACCGCCTTTCAATCATAACGAAGGCTTCGCAACCGAATGACCACCTTCCTGGTGGCCTGCCTACAAATCAAAACTGATAATATTTTAATAGGCGGCTTTTTTGCCTTGTTTATGTATCGATTAGTAAACGAATTTGAAGAAACAATAAACCAGTATAACAACATCTCAAACAGACATGTTAGGGGAGGGAACCGTGCATGATTAAATGGGAGATTCCGCCACTCCCAAGCACTTCTACTCGACAGTCAAAGTTTTCATTGCAAAGCATTCAGATTTTGTCGATCCGAATAAAAGAAAGAATGGATACAGGAAGCCATGTCAGGCAACATGTGTCTTCCTCAGCTCAGGTCAAGGCTGTCATCCGCATTAATCAACGTTGCAACATACGACTAAGTATTGCATTTCTTGCGCAATTTCTGAACAACTGTTCAATTCTAGTTCAAAGCTCACTTTGGGCCAAAAGTCGCCGAAAATTTGAAATTGAAAAGGTAAAGGCGCTACGCCATCGTCGAAGGGTGTCGCAATATGCATAACAGTCATGACAAATGCACGCAGTAGATCAGGAACTACCATGGTGCGAATTTTTAAGTTTTGGAAAGAAGAAGCACCAACAGCTAACCAGGAACCTGTTGTTCCTTCTTTGTTTTGCGTGTAAGTATGTCAACCCTACCTAGGGAGCTTTCACAACATTTACAATACAACAACAGGTTGGGTGAAGGTAAAGCACTTCCGACAGAATAGCAGTGCCCTATAAACCTTGCCAATGCGGTCATAACGCCTAAAACCCTCTTAGGTTTTAGCCAAGTCAAACAAAGAAGTTGGGAGGAATCAAGACCATCCAACCTGCTAGTACATACCATTCCTCCGCTCCTCCTCTTTCGGTCGTCCGAACTTGGAGTGTTTCACTAGCAACAGCTCGTATTAT
>OX377204.1:31766186-31798222 GCA_947396885.1 Heligmosomoides polygyrus polygyrus | reverse complement strand
CCGCCCCCAAATAATATCGTTTAAGAGCCCACTTTCAGCAGAAGAAAGTATCTTTCTCCGTCACTAGCCCACAGCTTACAATTAAGCGAATACAAGTAGTGCATTTTAGTGACGAATTCAGCGCTATATCGCTTCTAACTGTATGGTACTTCAAAGGCGCGTGTACCGCAGGATGAAGTGCTGGCTGTCGCGTGCGCACGATACCAGGTTCCTGGTTCGCATTTCTGGTCCAAGCCAACCACGTCTTCCATCCCTGAGGTGGCGGCGAATTGGTACCAAAGTCGTCTGAGAAGGGAAACATCAACTCGTTCAGATACGCATCTAAATCGCCTCCACGACATTCCTCAAAAGGTGAGTGCGTGGCGCATCCCAAATAGATTGAATAACGGACACATGTCGCGTAGGTGAGCAGCATTGGTAGGTGGGAGCGCGCCAACCAATAATAAACGAAACAGAGCACAGCCCGAACATATGCCAGTCCATCAGGGTACTGACTGAATAACGCCCTCTCTGAACGGC
The DNA here is from genome assembly GCA_947396885.1 of Heligmosomoides polygyrus polygyrus. Taxonomy (NCBI): domain Eukaryota; kingdom Metazoa; phylum Nematoda; class Chromadorea; order Rhabditida; family Heligmosomidae; genus Heligmosomoides; species Heligmosomoides polygyrus. The sequence continues at coordinate 31,797,703 of OX377204.1, read as the reverse complement.
ATACCCACTCAGTGCGGTCTGACTAGTTTAGGCGTTCCCACATACCAATGCTGCTCACCTACGTGTCATATACGGAATAACGTTATCGTTAATCCTTTTTTACAGAAGTTAAAAAATTAGGTATTCAATCTTATGGGTCGAATACATGCGTGAAGCCAGCTGAGAAAGAAGGAATAGGTCATTAGGCACATTTGCAAGTGGAAAGAGTGCGGTAAACGAACGTAACTTTACTGCTGATAAGCAACAGACCAGTCCCTTTCGCAACACTCTTCGCATTCTACTCCTACGAAATAATCGCAGGATCCCTTAATGAGTAATCAGTCAATTCAATACTATCTGTTATAATAGATATGGTTCACAGAGATGTGTGCCAGCAATCTGCCGATTCCAAATAAAATAACAAGGCTGAACCGGCATGGTTGCAAGGACGACCTAAAATCACTTGAAATGCACCCGAGATTTTATTTATTTATTTATTTATTCATGACGTAGGCCGAAGTCTACGTGGTACGGAGACAACGAGAACAGCAAGCCAAGACAACACAGTCAGAACCAAGAACCAAAACAAAAAATGATAAGGAATAAAAGAAAACCTAAACTAAACAACTAAAACTAGGATTATAAGCAGGACTGAAAACTTAGGACACCTCTGCAAGCGCAATTTTACTGGCCCTTCTTCTGAAAAAACGAGCAGTGGAACGACTCGTAAAGAAAAGAATTTCGCCCTAACCTGTTTCTCAGAAGACGGAGCCCTGATTTTAATACTGGAACCTCTCGTTCTGGAATTAGCAACCGAGAAGAGACTGCTTGAACAAAATGAGGCTCTTCCGGTGAGAATTTTGAAGGCCATAACCATGTCGTTTCTTTTTCTTCTGGAGAATAAACTGGGTAAACCAAATACTCGACGTCTTGTAACTCCGTCAGGAATAAACTCATAACTAAGCCCAGAACAACGCATGGCCAACTTTCAAGTGAAATTATTTTGTGCGATCAGTATCCTTCTTCTTATACGGAGAGAATACCGTAGTACCCGTTTCCAAAAGAGGCCTTACATATGTTTTGTAAGCTTTAACTAGTGTCGCAGGATTACGTGATCGTACTGCCTTAAACAGGTTATAAGTCCGATGAAGAGCCCTACATACTATATACTTGTAGTGGGCATCGAACAAAGTTTTTCATTAAACCTGAAACCAAGGTCATTGACTTCATTAACTATCTCCAGAGTTTTGGAGCCTACAGTGTAATCCCCCCATTTAGTACTATATGTCCTGTTGTTACCGATGATAAGAACCTTAGACTTATTAGCTGCCAGGGGCAGTTCCCACTCAACGGACCAAGCATAGACCTGATCAATTGCAGTTTGAAGTGTATCATGATCAGCAGCCTTGTGAGCTTTGATATCATCAGCGTACATTGTACAAGAAACGTCATACCTAGATAGTAAACTGGGCAACTCATGAGAATAAATCAAGAACAAAAGAGGAGAGAGTGCCCCACCTTGAGGAACCCCGCTAGAGGTGTTACAGACCGAAAAAAATTCGTTTCCTATGTGGACTTGGTACGTCCGGTCACGAAGAAAATTTTGAATCCATCGAAGGGCTAGGTGGTGGATACCGATGGACTATAGCTTCTGAACAATATTAAGCGAAGGAACTCTATCAAAAGCCTTTGCGAAGTCAAAATAGACCACGTCACCCGCTTTCCTTCGTCAAGTGCTTTGGTCCAGTCATTAAAAGACGATAGTAGGGCCGTTTCAATGGATGTACCTTTGCAAAACCCGTGCTGGTTGGAAGAAATAATATTGTGTTTTACCAAGTGAGCAACTAAATGGTTCTTGAGAATCTTTTCAAATGTCCTGGCAAAGATAGATGTTATACTCACAGGCCGATAGTTTTTAGCACTGTTCAGAGGAGGCTTTCTTGGTATAGGTACAATAAATGAGTGCCTCCAGCAGGAAGAAACTTCACCATACATATATGACAGGTTGAAGAGGTACTCCAGAGGAGATGCAATATATCCTATTATCCTTTTGATGAAGTTCAGCGGAATAAAATCAGGAGTGAGTGAAGCTGAACTAGGCCACTTTAGAATAATACCTGCAATTTCATCCCTGTTGAACGAAATCGTCGGTTCCATAGTAGGAAAAGAGTAGAGAGTTGTCAAATCTCAAGCAAGATGGCTTCGCAAATGACTTTTGAAATTCTGAGGCAAAAAGCTCAGCCTTTTCCTTATCCGGTTTAGCAACCTGGGATTCACTGATAACTAAGGAGGGTATTAATTTGGATTCCTTCATTCACTTTCTAATATAGGTATACAACTTTGTAGGATCGCTGGACTGTATAATTTTATCCTCTAAATGGGCGTTATATTTAGAAATTGCCTTCTCTACTTTCGCATTAAAAACTTTGTATGAATCCCATGCCCGAGAACAATCATCCTTGATCGCCATCTCCCAAAGTCTGCCTCGACGAAGCACCATGCGTTCAAGATGAGCAGGTAGCCTTCGTGCTTTACTTTTAATTTCCTTCATGGGAACAAAAAGGTCCATAACGTGGTGCAAGATAAAAAGGAACATTTCGTACATCCCATTAACCGAATTCACGCTGTCGAAAGACCCGAACCAATCAATATCTGACAAGTAACACTCAATAGCTGGAAAGTCAACAGACGCGAAATCTCTAACTAGACGCGGCTTGCTGGCACGCGGCTTGTCCACAACATCGATCAGAAAATCGATGGTGGCATAATCACTATTGCCAATGGGGGGCGTCACACTAAGCTGGATAACCAATCGATCACAATTACAGAACACGAGATCCAAAAAGGATTCACCCCTGGTAGGTTTATCAACCAGCTGTGAGAAGTTCTGCGACACAAACATGTCGATGAAGTCTTTAGTAACAGCACTATGGAGGAGAGTATCATCGCATCTGCTATACCATTCCATATCAGCGAGATTGAAGTCCCCCAATACTAGACTGGGACCGTCACAGCAACAGTGATCGCTTATGGCTTTGCGTAATAACGCGGAGTAACGAGCATTACAGGACGGAGGTCTATAGACCAAAATTATTCTTAATGAAGTTTTTTCGAATGAGACGTCGCAAACAGAAATATCATAGCCATCACATAATGATTCCTTGAAAATGCAGGTAAAGGGGATAGAGTTTTTGACAAGAACAAAAACTGCTCCCCCTTTTCTGCGAACACGGTCACAACGAATGCAGGAGTATTGAGAATTGGCTATACCCAAGAGGGGCGCAATATCATTCTTCGTAGACAACCACGACTCCGTCACTAGGGCCAGGTCATAATTCCCGCGAATTAGAGCAAGCACGAAAGAATCGTTATTTTTTACAAGAGAACGAATGTTGGACAACATGCACCTGACCAGTTTCGATCTACATCTTCGAGGCCGAAGAGATATCAGAGGTTTCCCGCACTGTTAGAATGATGCACGTTGTTCTGAACCGAAACACTGACATTACAATCTTGAGCTAAACTGGCAGAAGCGGATGCCTGAGAACGAGCGGGACTAGCTCTGCGCTCCTCTCTCCTGCGGTCCCTCTCCTCTTTAGTTAAAGAGGGGCGAATGTAGACCCCTTTGTGGAAGAAGAACCGCAGGCGAGGGGCGCGCTGGATGACTTCTCTCTGAAAACGAGATGCAGGAAGAATAACTTTAAGAAGTCTAGGTCGGCTGGATTGCCTGGGTCCCATCCTGTAGACCGCAGATGGCATACACTCTACGTTAAGGAAGTTCAAAACTGTCATCACACAAGCAACATCGTGCTGGATGCGTCCAGTAGAGCTTTCTGAAGGACTCTCAGGGACGCCGGATACCACAATCGATCGCGCAAGGTCAGGATCGATAGTCGTTGCAGAATCGGCAGCAGGAAATCGTGATGTCTCGCCTTGTGACGGCGAAAGAACTGAATCCAAATTAGAACGAGCAGACCTCAAACTCTCTAACTGAGCTCTCAACGAAACATTCTCTTCCCTGAGAGCACGGTTCTCAGCGACGGCGGCTCGGCACTGAGAGGCTAGTTCGGCCAACTCCTTCGTCGTATCAACCAGGACATCGACGAGCAGCTTGATGTACGATGGCAGGTTTTCTTCACCACGGGGAATATGGAGACGGTCGGAACAGTCAGTAGGTGGAGATGTCTAAATGCGAGACCTCTTAACAGGAACGGACGAGGCTCTTGATGGAGTTGTGCTCATGGTCAAAAACCGACCGCGTGCGGCGAAGGATCGATGCCGAATATCTCAAACTTGGGTAATTAAATGTGATGGTCTTGAATTCAAAGCATCTAGTGCAGGATGAAACTTCTCAGCAATACGGTTTCGTATAATGCCGAACAACCCTTTGAAAAAACATGCATTAGTTCCGCGCATTTGGAAGGGGGATATTGCGCTGACATGCTGAAAAACCTAGGAAACCGTAGAAAAAAGAGTAAAGAAATGAGAGCGAGGATGGCATCCCCTAATTTTATTTGCAGCTATAATATTTAGCAAATGCTGTTCCTGTGGTTACATACCGCATAGGAATATGCTTTTAAAAGGCAGTGGTGTGATATCGAGAATAATTGGGAAGTATTAAGAAAGTTCTATTGGTTTGAAGAACTCAGGGGAGAATAGAGCAAGGGTGCTAGCAATTTGCTCGAGGCCGGTCGTAAATCGTGGGTGTTCGCTGAACAACACTCAGACCCATCTCCCGAATGGATAGTTAGCGACGAGAACTTGTAGGACATTCTGTCCGTGGAGCCATTCACTGCAGCTTACTATTCTCCGGCAACGATCCGGCTACTTCAGTTGATTCGGCTATGAGCGTTCTTTATTGCTCCACCAACACAATCTTTTAATCTGAATAGCGTATGCGCACCCGACAGTGGTCAGCCTCGAGCTCGTCTATCTGGCTGCTCCCCTTCAGGGATTTCCCCGTTTGTGTGATTTAGCATGGCCGACCTCAGTCTATATTCGAAGTGGGCCCACAGACTGCTCTAGATGCCCTCGAGATAAGGCACTGAACACTAAAAGTTAAAGCACCTTGAGTGCGCATTTGGCTGCCCAGTTTGCAGTGGTCCGCCATGGAGGGCTTACTTTAACAGTTTGGACCTTGTATCAATTCAGGATGCACAGCGAACCTACGCGAAACACGCAATCAAGCTACATTCAAGATGTCCAGGGCAAGCAAAAACCGCAGCACATCCCGCAGTAGTCCGAAGCTTACCTTTTTATCCGTCTAAACTGATTCGGCTTCCAATCCCCCACATTTCTTTGAGCAGGCGCAGACCCGCAACAAGCTAGCTGGGAGCTCACGTAAATATTACTCATTTAGAGGAGATGAAAGGCGCGGCTCAACTGTGAGATGCGAAAATATTTGCCTGCCATGTTTACTGGCGCATCTTCTGCGGCTATTTCCATGATGGACCATTGTCACCTCTTAGAATCGATACGGATAGCATAGAAAGTGGTATATGATACTTTACTTTGATACTTTGAGACTTTTATCGGCTGGAGGTGTTCTCAGCGGAGATCACAACTCTTACAGACCGCTCGACCTTTGGCTGCTTGCATCTAGTGAGACAGACCCCGCTCTCTGAAAGATCTTGAAAGTGAGTCTGCCCATCGCGTTGGCGGTCGTCCCAGTGGTCTCTAGTGGTCTCTCGGGAGCCATTCTGTGACACGGAGACTCCATCTATCGTCCTTTCGTCGAAGCAGGTGTCCGGCCCAGCGATATTTGGACTTCTTCATGTACTGCAGCGGGTCTGCTAATTGCGACTTCTCCCGTAGCTCCGAGCTTCGTAGGCCTTCTTGCCATTGCTGACGAAGGCTTGTCCTTAGAAGACATCTCTCAACTGTACGATGCGTAGTTTGCATCGCTCTGGCGATTGTCTTGTTGTCGGGCCAGGTTTCCGTCGCGTAACACATCGCAGGCAGTACAGAGGCGTTGAATATCGAGGCCCTGAGGCCGGGATCCTTGACCTGATCGGTGACTTCGCGAATCGAACTGAAGGCTGCCCATGCTGCGCGTCTCCTGCGGGCGATTTCAGGAGCGGGGTCGTTATCCATGTTCAGCTCTCTTCCCAGATAGACGTAGGGATTGATGTGTTGTAGAGCGACTCCATTTAACCTCACGAGTCCGTGTCACACCACTGGTTGACCATAAATTGTGTCTTGGACATATTCATGTCCAATCCAATCTTCATACCTGCCACATTGAGCTCGTTCAGCATTTCCTCGACTTCTGCCGTGCTGGTAGAGATGAGAACAATATCGTCGGCGAAGCGAAGGTTGCTGATTTTACCGTCGACAAGGTAGCCTTTATCGTCCCAGTTCAAGTCTTTCATGGCATCCTGGAGTGCCGCTGTGAATAGCTTGGGAGAAATCGTGTCTCCCTGCCGTACTCCTTTCCCGATAGGAATTTTAAGCTTTCGATCGAACAACTGGATGGTGGTCTGTGCGTTCGAGAAGCATTCGTTGAGAAGTGGGATGTAGGGCGATATTGCACCAGCATGCAGAAGCGCGTTCAGGAAGGCGTTGATTTCCACAGAGTCGAACGCTTTTCTGTAATCCATGAAGACAAGGACAAGTGGGATGTGGTATTCGCGGCTGCTCTCGATGAGTTGTGAGACAGTCGGAATATGCTCCATGCAGGAGAAATTTTTGCGAAACCCTGCATGCTCCACTGGCTGATCATTCAAATTTTTGCAAAACCCTGCATGCTCCACTGGCTGATATTCATCCAAGCAACGCTCCATGCGGTTAAGAAGTATCTGGGTGAAGATCTTGTACACAACCGAGAGAAGACTGATGGGTCGATAGCTGTTGGTATCCTCCTGCTGACCTTTTTTAAATATTAGAATGTTTTCGACTCCATTCATGAGCCTGGAATCCTACAATGTCGAAGGTAATGGTTGAAGTGCTTGGCAAGAAGTGAGCAGACGGCACTGCCACCCGCACGAAGGAGATCAGCAGAAATGCCGTACAGTCCGGGAGCAGTGCCCGGCTTCATCCTTCTGATGGCATGAGCAACTTCTGATTCCAGAATGGGAGGTACTTCCTCAGCTGGTGGCATCAAGCATTTCGGGACAGTGCTGGAAGAACGGAACAGATCTGTGTAGAATTCTTGAACGATGGCCTCCATCGCTCTTCGATACGTTTGCGTTGTTCCATCCTTATCCACAAGGGCTGACATTATTGCCTTCTGATCGCAGAGATCTCGTTTGCAGCGTTTTATGCTTGAACCTTTCTCAGCGGCTTCTAACAGCTTCAATCTTCTGTAGGCTTGAATGGACTCCTTCACTGCAATTCGACAGGCCTTCGAGATGGTGACTTTTTCCAGATGGGAAGCATTAGGATCCAGTTTAACAGCTCTTCTTTGCTCCAAGAGTTTAATCGCATGTGCGTTGAGTCTTGAAGCAGACGGCGATGTGGCTTCGCAAGAGCTGCTAGCACATTTCAACAGACCTTTTGAGAGAAGGTCGTCGCCTTCCGATGGATCTCCAAAAAGACTCCAATCATACGATATTACTGCATATTCCAACTCCTCAGACTTGAATTTGGGGATCCTTACCGGTGCCGGTTTATGAGTGTCACGCTTGAACATTCTCTTTTCGAGAGTCCGCTTCGCACGGACAAGACGGTGATCCGAGCCGGTGTAAAATAAAGGCAGCACGGAGACGTCGAACAGACTCCAGCGTCTGTGTGTAAGAACATTGTCGATCTCCGAACGTGTTTTTCCATTTGGGCTTTTCCAGGTCCATTGCCGGTTTGAAGGCTTCTTAAACATAGAATTTCCATGGTAGAGACGGCACGCGGATAGGAAGTCTATCAGGCGCTCTCCGTTTTCGTTCTTTGAGGAAGTTCCATGTGGTCCTAGCCTCCATTCGCCGTGATCATGCGTACCGAAGTCACCAACGACAACTTTGTAGTAGCTCTTCTCGTCGTTGACAGTCATTTCGAATAGCTTGTAAAATTCCTCCTTTTCTCCGTCTGTGGCCGCAGATGTTGGAGCATATCCATTTATGATGAGACGGTTCCTTGATCTTTGGTTTCCGGACGAAGAACAGCTACTCGCGGACTGATGATCTTGTAAGAGTCTACTAGGTGGTGCACTGTCGAATTGACGAGAAATCCAACTCCGCCAATATTCTTTCTGCCCACCTTTGCTCCGATAATGAGAAGCTCGTTGTGGGCGGTCCTTCTTACGGTTTCCGTTCTGCCTTTTGTTTCCTGCAGGGCGATAACGTCGTATTTGATGTTGCGGCTTCTGTAAAGCAGTGTCCGAAGATCCTGCTCAGATGCGATCGTAGACAGTTATAAGTGCAGACCAATAGGCAGTTTCCGTGTCGTGGTGGGAGGGAGTTTCCGGTAGTCCGATTCCAATGACGTCCTGATAGTTTAATTCCGAGATTAGATGGCCCCTCGCCGAAGGTGGATGCAACTGTCGTCGTAGAAGTCCACCTCCGGCGCACGGAGGACTCTGGCGCGGGTTTGGTTGTACTCATGTTCATGGCCGGAGATACACGAGAGCCGCCCATACACGACAAAGCATCGTGTACTGTGTGACCCTTTGTGCCGTTAGCCATCGCTAAGTGGTATATGATAGGGGGCAACAACCGCACAGCACGTTCGGCAAAAATTGTTGCTCCTCTGAAAATTCGCTCCAAGATGCTTCTTTTTCATATGCATATTATTGACCAGACATGTTTGTCGTAGTCGGCGACGGAAACCGATCGGAGAGTTGCGTAGCAGGAGAATTTTTTTAGTTCGGTGGGTGCCGAGACAATTGAGCTTTCCAGCTCTCAAAGAGGACTAAATGGATTGCGACTTGTCTATCACTGACTTATCCATGGTTCTCGCAACTCAATTATGTATTCAAAGTTTTTGCTATATAGCAGAGGTACCATGCTTGATGCGGATGCGTTCATTTATAGGTTTTCGGGAAAGCAATGCAACTTCTCCAAGTTCAATGAAATAATTTGTGCCGAAACGCTCCAATGAACGCCTAATTTTTCGGTCTGTTCTAGACAAGATCACTGCCTTTCTTATTGTCTCATTAGCAGTAAACGCCAAAATCGTACAAGAAGCCCTCGAGGTGCAAGAGTAACGCTTTGGGGAGTGAATAGATTTGAGTAAACTTCATAACCTTTTTTTTAAATTTTGTGGAGATTTTCTGTTTTCACGTTCCTTGTATAAGCAGCATTCCAGATAAAGGTTCGTGACTAAAACTCGTTCATTTCAACCATTTGCCAAAAGGAATAGCCGAATCAAAATTATTCTCTACCCATGGAGAAGATGGTTCTTTTAGAGGCCGTGTCGGTAACTTTTAAACTCTCCACGGTTATATAAGTCTAGGAGTAGAATGGCACAATGCAATGCGGCATCGATGATTCAGGTTCTGTTTCTCGCCGATGAGCTTTTTGCAGATGAATCGTCGTTGAATTGACTAATACATGAAAGAAGCAGAATAAGCACGAGCGATCGAGAAGAAAGAGGAGGAAGTCTTTGTTTCAGGGGAATGGAAAAGTCTGGACTAAGCTGCGTCAGCGAACAAAAAACCTCAAGAATAACGAAGGAGCTAGAATATGAAAACAGTATGCGAATTCCAAATAGCAATCACTGCTCGCACAAATCCGGAAGAAAATCAGAATTTTAAATGCGTGAGTATGACTAGTGGTATATTAGTTTAGTGACCGAGATTCTAAACTGAATGAAACGAGATCGATAACAGATACAAATTATAGACCGTGATCTGACAGCGCTCTGTGAATTCATAGATCAGAACAAAAGGGTAACGGATGGCGTTAGTCAACCCCTTTTGAAATGCGCCACTCATTCTACTTCAAGGGAATGTCTTGGAGGGTACATGAATGCGTGTTTGGACAGTGCAATGAATTTGGTGGCCAGCTGATGGTAAAGTCAGTGTTCTATCCTTTTCAGACAATTCTGGAACCTATTCACCGACTCTGGAGGGATGGAAAGTTTGGTTAGACGGTGTGGGCAATCCGAACCAAGAACCTGGCATGCGGTGCACCTGCACCTGCCAACACCTCTTCCGAGCTCATGTTAAATACATTACCATATATATTACTACGGTAAAACTTGAAGAAGTTAGTAGAAACAAAGGTGTCACAGTGTCCAGAGGCATGGTCGAGAAATAATTAAACGTCAAGCTTGGGTAATTAAACCAGGAAGAATTGAGGCAAACATTCTCAGAAAGCGACCTTTTAGGAGTGCCGGCCCCGTCAGCTTCGAACAATTCGTCCCGTCCATTTGAGACTAAGTGGCCTTTCGACCGTAGTAGGTTTTCGAAAAGGAATGGCTTGCCTGAAACACGTCGGGTGGCCTTTTCTCTGCAGCCAGTACAACGGAGCGAGAAGTGTCACCAATTATTGTTGGCTGCTGTAGATTTTGCCTGGTGGAAGAGCTGAGCAGCAGCCCATAGCGGAGAGTCCTTTCAACTGGTTGTTTATTTCTACTCGCTCCCAGAGCAACGAGTCAAACACCGTGCGGTAATTAGCAGCGACTCTGTTACGGAACAGCCAGCGAGACATTGACAACTTCATCGTTGGCCTTTCTGACAGAAATGGTACGGACTTTCGGTGAAGCAGGAGGAACATAGAACAAATGATTTTGTATCTCTTTTGGCGCAATAATTGCTCTTCACTTTTGCTGATTTTCGAAGAGCCCACTTTTGCAGTGTTCTGTTGTGCTCAACTACTTTGTACCATTTTTGGCTCAATAAAGGTTCTATATTCTATGCTCCATAACAAACTAAAGAATAGAAGAACAGCAGGAAAATGGGCTGAGTACAAGTTTCCTGCAGTTAAGCCCTTGGTCTACGATATCGGTAAAGCATAGGCGCACAGGTATCGCAGCACGTACATCGCGTAGAACCTCTAGGCTGAGCTGCAGCTCCGTGCGCGTTCGATTGGCGGATTCCAGTCCAGTAAGGTCTTCTTCACGGTTGGGCACCATTTAGAGAATGTGGAGGCCACCCTGTTGAGGGCGAATCCAGGAATAGAGCCATCCATTGTCTAGCACAAATCCCATCATCATTAATTAAGTAGGGTTCCTTCCCCATGACGTTGGCCATTGTTATGATGAAGGGTAGTTTTTGAAACTGCTGAGCAGTTTCTCACGTAATGTTTCAGTCGTCGTGTAGCTGTGGGAAAAATCACGTCATTTTGCTGGATCCAGATACTCCAGGCGCTGCAGGGATGAAGGGTCATTGTTTTTTGAAAGCAGCGGAACAGCACGTTCGAGATCCAGAAATGTCACATAATATTTGGCAACACACGACATAGAGGAAATTTCGGTCACGAAAAAAAATGAAAAACTTGAAGCCCAACTACTAATCCAGCAGACCGTGATGCCTGATACATCTAATGGAAAGCGGGAGAGAATGTCAAGGAAAGAGATAAACTAAAAAAAGCGATAAAAGATAAGGATCAGCTTTAGTCAGATCACTTGCTGGATGCGCCACGCATTCCACCTCTACGGAGTATCCTGGAGGGAATATGAGTTTCGCGTTTTTGGCCTACATATACCAGCGATGACCGGCCAGCGAACAAGTCAGTGTTTCGCCGTTTCTAAACTAGCCGTATACCAATTCATCGGCCCTGGAGGGGTGAAGGACTTGTTAGGCCGAGGAGGAAAATCCTACCCAGGAACATGAAATCGGAATACACGCGACAGTCCGAGCATTCTCATACTGTGCCACCACGGTCTTAACGAAAAACGAAAAATCACTAGAAGAGAACTACAAATACTGGAACACGCGTATAATTCAAAAAGTTTCAACAACACCGCCAGTCGAATAGAATTGTTTTAACCACTGTTTCGAAAAGCAATTTTACGGCGAATCCAATAGTCAACACAATCGAAGCCAGCATTCGAAACACGTAGCGCCGAGCGAATACATGCCGCCACATCCAAGTAAATGAACAGACCTTATTATATCGCAGATGAAAAGCCCGACTTGCATAAAAACAGCGAGAATAGATTATCGCAAACAAGAACTCAAACCCTGCTTCGGAGCAGAGCCGGTGCGGCAGCTGCCCTGTAGATACCGAGAGGACAGGCATCGTCTGATTAACGTTAGGAGTTCCTTGATTTTGAGCACAATCAATGCCCATTAGCTCAATCATGTGCCACTTTTTCCACCGAATCACAGTCGAAACAGGGGGCGGTTGTCGAGTGCAGATCGGGTCGAGCTTCAAGGTTTGTCGTCTAAGGCAATCGCGCTCCTTGCCTCCTTGACCGGTGATTTGGCAGCAAATTTGTCGGGAAAAAATTGACTTCTTCGTCGTCTGGTCGCTGCCGTTCATTTTATAGGTCAATTGCGCATTTAAAGTGCCTCAATGATATCCTATTGAAGCAGAAAGCAGGACGCGAGCACGGCAGAGAGGGTCGTCGTCCACTGTTTTATCCCTATCAGGTTTCGGCAGCGATAAAATTCAGAGAACTGATTTAAACAGTTTCCTGCGGTGAAGTTCATAGCTTATCGTTGCTGAGTTGCACATCCCACTGTCGTTTGCAGAAGAAATGCTGAGGCGAGGAGAGACTACATTCTCTGAAAGTTTGCTGCGAATTATCTCCAGTCAGCGAGCAATGTTTGAAAATCAAAATCATATCAGGACTAATAACAAGATGTTCTTCGGTGAGCTATAGCTTGATTCCTAATGGGCCTCAGAGATCTGAACGTTTTGGTGATAAAATCTGATAAGGAGACGAAAAAGAGCACATATTATCATCTATCTATCTGCTGTTGAACTCTGCAAAAAGGTGACTAATGAACAAGTAAATTATCAGTGGGTAATTGACGAGACGGGTAGGGGGAAATCTCGAACTGCGCGTAGAAGTCGCCAAGTCGAGGCATATGATTAGAACGGTTTTCTTATCATATAGGACTCTTGTGGAACTCATTTTGCTTAGATAACACAATATGTACAGGGTGTGTAAAAAACGCTGTTTGAAAGATGATAACTTTGCTCACAGTAAAGGTACGAGGAAGTTGAGCTCATATAAAAAGCTTAAAAAATAGAAATGCTCTGACATATAACCGGCATAGAATGCGCCATGCACTCTTCTGATATTCTGCATTTTACACTCGATTGATTGTGTTCGCTTGAATACTTGTTAGGATTTCTTCACAAGGTGGCCGTACCGGTTGATCTGTGCTTCTTTTAGAGCTTAAAACCCAAAAACCCCCAACGGTTGCGAAAAATGCAGGGTATCCTAAAAAAATGCAAGTACTGTTTTAAAGATTCTAACGTTGCTGCTGGTGAAGCTTTTTAAAATGATTGAGCCTTGTATGAAAGCACAAGGTTACGAGAATTCTGTGGCGTATAAATAGTCAAGACACGTAAAGCGCGAGTATATTGATTGCACAATTTAAATGCGAGCGGGTGCTCCACTTTCAAAGACAGATTTTGTGGAGTGATGAAGCCACATTCAAGCTGAATGAAGAGGTTAGTCGGCATAATTAAATAAATAATTACAGATACTGGCAAAGAAAAACGTTAAAATTGTAGCAAACATTCAGCCTATGCGCAATCAATCGAGTCGGAAATGCAAGTTTTCGAGCGGAGAGGTGGCGCAATCTTGACTATATACACGCCATTGAAGTCTCGTTACCCTGTGCTTTTATATGAAGCTCAAACGTCTTCAAAAGCTTCACCAGCAGCAATGGTAGAACCTTTCAAACAGCACCTGCATTTTTTACGATACCCTGCATTTCTTTCAAGCCGTAGTGTGTTCTTAAGTTTTAAACCTAAAAAGAAGCACAAATCAATCGATACGACCACTTTGTTAAGAGATTATAACAAGTATTCAAGCGAAACGCAATCAATCGAGTGCAAAATGCAAGTTTTCGGACGAGTGTGTGGCGTAATCCGCACCGCTCATATGTCAGAAAATTTCTGTTTTCTTATGCTTTCATATGAGCGCTTAACTTCTTAGTGCTTTCTCTGTGAGCAAAGTTATCACCTTTCAAACAGTGTATACATTTTTTGAGACAGCCTGTATAATGACACTGTCTGCACAGGCTTGGAGTGCAGCTATGTTTTGCGTGCAGGAATGCGATTCGTATTATAATCCGGCGTTGTGTGATAGCGTTTGTTCTTTCTTTCCTCTGCACGGGCCCTGCTCCTGAACACTCAGGTTCGCGTCTTGAAGTAAACAAACAAACAAAAAGCGAATCGTATACTTTGGAGGAAATGTAAGACCGAAGGAAATAGAAGAGAGAGACGTGAGAAGTTGCTCGAGCAAATGAACTTTCACACTCCATCTGGCACATCAACGAGTGCCGCTGAAAACCAAGGAAGGCGCCTTCAGCTAGGAGACCGCCACAACATGCAACCAAAACGAACATTAATGAGTAAATTACAGGTTGAGCTGTCGAGGGTCTAACTGAAATACCGACCGTGAAACAGCGAATTCTTTTCAGAAGTGGCACATTTCACGTTGCTCGATGGTCAGGAGTCTACGCAGAGGGCCTCACAAGAGCGCACCTCCTTCGGCCCTGAACAATCAGGAGTTGGAATCCGGCCTTGTAGGAAAATTGTAATCCATAACTATCGCCGTGTTCTCGAGCTGATGGCAACGACAGCATTTTCATATTCGAACGGGCCAAAACTACTACTCTAGATGTGAACATCGAAGCTGATATTGAAGAGTAAGATAATGGCTGTTCGAATAAAAGTTGAAATGCAGTCTGTATACGCACACAATCGGATAGGAAGTATGCGAACCAGCACTTTTACGTATGCTTGAATGTAATGTGATGGAGCAGATGACCTGACTGGAGAACAAGGGAGAGTGGCGTTTCCGAAATGGTTGATGGCAGTGGTGTGAATGGAGGTCCTAGCAGACCCACAAAATACGTATTACGTTGCAAGGAAAGTATTCCGCCGCTTGTGCAATTTTTCAAAATTATTTCTTTCGTTCCAATACAACAACTAACGAACATATGGACCATTATTATCTCCAGCATATTGCCATTTGTCAGGTCATTTGTAGATCTCGCTTATTTAGAATTCCTGGGGTTTGACGAAAAAAAAAACCAGCGGGGCACTTTTCGAAGTGCTCCCTGTCGTCAATTTGTTTCTCCTGCAAATGGTTTGACAACAAAGAGAGAGAAACAGGCGGTAGTCCGTTGGAGCAAGGCGCGATGGATACGGTGGGTGGACCAGAACATACCATCTGAACTTCTGGAATTTTTTTCTGAATCTCGCTTGCAACGTGTCCGGTCGCTAAGTTCAGTTTCCATGCACAATGTCTATATATCTTCTCAAGGCCACGCAGGTGTTGCGCTATGGTGGTGACTGCACTCGAGTTCCTCTGCCAATTCACGGGTGCAGCGCCGGAGGTCCTCCTGAAGCAGTTCCAGAAGGTGTTCCTCATTCACTGCAACTGGCCTTCCAAGCCGTGATTGGACCTCCAAGCAAACGTCTCCGTTCTTGAACTTTCGGAACCATACTTTCGCTGTGTCGTAGGAGACAGTGCTGGGACCCATCGTTCCACATATATTATCCACCGCGACTCTTGCACTGATCTGCTTGTTGAACTCGTGAAGCAGAAGCAGTCGAACCTGCTTGCAGTCGAGAACGATCTTCTCTGCCATAGTCGTAATGGAAAATGACAGCAATAGTGTTAAATGTAGGTCATAGGTCAGCCTGTATATGCCTTATTGGGAGCACGTTCCAGAACATTCTTCAGAAATTTGGCGGAACGCCAAAGTGAGTGGTGGGAAACTTTCCTTACAATTTATTATTAGGCTATGGTGAATCAGTTGGCAGAAGCACTATTTAAGAGCCGGGAAAATTGCATTCGAAATTCACCATATTCATTCGGCTTTCCTACGCTTTTGTTCAGAATTCTTCGCATTACGTGGAAGAGCAGGAATCAACGTTAATCTCGAATCGCTTCAACAGATGGGGATGAATTCTAACGAGCTCACACGGAAGGGGCTACACATCGTCGGCTCAGTCACGTCGCAAGCCAGTGCATTGCAAAGCCTCATCGGATGGGCGACAAATTGACTAACACCGAAATGACGTGAAGCGAGTCCGTTGGTCCGGCGGGTGTCGTCTGCCATTAGCCGTCATCATCCATCTTCAAAGTCGGATTATCGGCCAACGGACGACGTACGCCGACTTTTCGACATTCTTTTTTGGTCCGCAAAGCGGTTTTGGGACGATCACCTGCTGGATCGAGGATTAGCTTGCAGAACTGCGAGCTTTCGGCTTCAGTACGTGTATATGCTTTTCCGAGAAGAGCATGAGCTTTCCTGTTCTGAACGCAGTCTGTTGCCAACCTTTCGACAAAATTAAAATTGAACGATTTAAATTATAGAATTGCCCTTGACTAGAGGACACTAAACACCGTCTGCTGGCGAGAAAAATAAGCGCTTGACAGTTATGCCATCAAAAAATCTCTTCTATTATACTCGAGTGGGCAGTCCATTCTCGAGAGCAACCCATTTCTTGCCCGTAACAATTTTTGAAGAGAAGTCGCGCAGCACACTATCTCATGCACAGCCCAGACTTCCTATATGCAAACTGAGAAAACCTCACGAATGAAACCTATTTACCCAGTACTAGTAGGTAGAAAAGAGTTAGATATTAGGTTGTTGCTCCTTTGAAAGTTCTCGGCATTTTTTGCACAGATAGTTGGCTGAACTCTATCAGTATCCTTTCTCATACTAACGCTACCTTATAGCAACCTATCTTTTGTTTAAGCAATGAGATCAGGTATGTGTAAGTTTACTATTATTGCTAGTTGCTCACTCTCGCGTACTCCTTATAGAAAAGTGGAGCTTTCAAAGGAGTACATCCGAGGTTATTGTATGACAACATCCGCTTGTTGTCGTCGCATCAATGATGCATTTGGGGAGGGCGCAGTGTCCGATCGCACTGAACGAGAATGGTTCGCACGCTTTCGAAAAGGTGAGTTCAACCTTCAAAGGTTAGTTCACGTCAGGACGTGAATTCGACGTCGACAACGACCAACTGCAACAGTTAGTGGAATCGGACCCACGGTGGACTACTCGTGAACTTGCGCAGGACTTGGGTGTGCACTATGCCACCATCGCCGGGTACCCACATCAACTGGGTGCAAAAGTTGGCACAGTGGGTTCCCCATGACCTTACCGAACGCGATCGCCAGGGACCTGCTGAGGTGAACACTCAATTGCTATCGTACGAGCGCACAGATAGTTGGCTGAAGTCCATCATCACAGGAGAGATGAGAAGCGGTGCCTGCACTTCAACATCAAAAGGAGCAGGCACTGGGTTGACAAGGGTCAGCAGCCTTAGCCACAGCCAAAGGAGGGTCTTCACCCATCTCGCTTTCCGTATGGCGAGATTGCAAAGGTGTCATCTACTGCGAGCTGGCCCGTACCGAAGCTCTAACAGCGGACGTGCACTGTCAGCAGCTGGATATGTAGACTAGCCGCCAAGATCGCAGAAAAGCGTCCGAATCATAGCACAATCCGATTCTTGCACGACAATGCTCGACCACACATTGCAAGAATGACTCGCCAAAAGCTTCTCGACCTTGGATGGGAAGTCCCGCCTCACCCATCGTACAGTCCAGATATTGCGTCAACAGACTACCACCTTTCCCTGTCTCTCTCCAATGCCATTCAAGGAAAAACGTTCGATGCCGAGGACGACATGGAACGTTGGCTGTCTGACCTTATCGAATCAGAGCCAGAAAAGTTATACGCTGACGGGATCGGGAGTCTACCTGAAAGGTGGGGAAGACGGATAGAACATGGTGGCGGTTGCTTCGCTTCTTGACGTGTTTCGTTTTTTTCTAAAACTAAAAATATATATCATAAAGATGGCGAGAACGCATCAACCTAATACTATCTGGAACGTTAGCAGAGTGAAGTTTGGTTAAAGCAATCTATGGAGGGCGACAGGCTCAGCAAGCGGGAGCCGAAAGTCTAAAGTTCTGTATTCAACCTCATGGTCAGAAGTGCTTAATTCACCAGGAAAGTTCCCTATTGGTAACTTAAGTTGTCTTCTCTGCCCCGAAAGCATATGCAATTGGTTCCAAAAACCAGAAGGAGCACAGTCGTCGTTTCGAAATCTTGGATTATCTCTTCATGATTATATAAATACAACCGTTTTGAAAGCAAAACCATTTTGCTTAAGCTACTGAAGATCACATATTGACACGAGCTCAAAATAGATTTTTACTGTGCTCGTCAACAAGCCCATTGAAGTGATTTCAACAATTTTAGGTTGCAACCAGGATTCTATTGTCTAGCAGATCTAGGTTTAGATGAGGTGAAAAATGTCGTCTAAATGTTCGACTGCACAACCTCTATCGATTCGGGTAGAAATTTTTGAGGACTTCATATTAGGTACAAGAAGTTAACTAACTTCACGCCGAGTTAAATACAAGGAGTCAATCATTTTGCAGGTAAAAAAAATGCAAAAAATACATGCATGCAGCACAGCTCATTATTTCAGATCCAGGTATTTGAATCTTTTTGGAGCCGCTTTTAGCCTTTGTTTGACGTCGTGCAGAAAAAACACGGACAATAAGTACAACCACGTGACCTTTTCAGACCTTGCAAAAAATGCTCTGATTACTAGAAAATAGCCTGTGCTAATTGTTGCTGAAGATTATGGCACTGCGACTGACCGAAATGGGCGGATCCAACAGCATCCAGTCTGTTCACGTTTTTACCGAGTTTCGAAACACACTCTTGTTAGCACTTTCTGGAAACGTTTGCCTAAATCATGGCGCAGTTATAGATCAGTGTACTTTTGTTTCCAAAGGACTTTTCGAGAAATTCTGCAGTTGCCCTCCTAGCTTATTTTCCTAGTTAGCTTAGGCTAATCAACTCTTACTTTTAAGTGCTCACGTGCTTTTGCCACTTGTCACCTGCAGCTTTTGAACTGAACAAGTACATATTATAGACGAGCTTTTCCCACCCCTAGTAGTTCACTACTACGTTACTAACCCTGAGTTGTTCCGCCGTCGCAGCTCTCAAAAAGATAATCCCACGAAGAGGAGACTCTCGAGAAGATCCCCTTCACTTGAAGTGTTCTGGTGCCTTCTGGACGGCGATGGATCCCCGACATGCGCCACGAGGTGTTGAATTGAGTGAGTAGCACGAGAAGTCCTCGTTGCCGCAACTCTAGTGGCCTGAAGACACCAACTAGGGAATGCCTTCAGCTTCCTGTGGAACTTGAGGAAGAAGCCTATTCCACGTAGAAGAGCTTGAAACGCTGATTACAAATATACACTCCATATTTGCTAAACGGACCTCCTAAGCGAGTACTGAGCGACGAAAATTCCGTTGTCGACTGCATGTTGCGAGCTCTGAGTTGGGAATTTGGAGTGTGTATTTGTAATCAGCATTTCAAGCTCATCTATGTGGCCTAGGCCTCTTCCCGAATTTCCCGAAGCTGAAAGCATTTCCGGGTGAGTGGTCATGAGCATGTAGGTACGTATGACAGGATAACAGGAGCGGAAAAGCCCGGTAATCATAGACATTACCTGGTGTATTATAGCTCACGGCGGGATTTCGAGGACTGCGCGCAGTAAAGAGACTGACGCTGTTGAGCAATCAAATGTTCTTGCCAACGGTGTGTTTTAAAATTTCTAGAGCACGGTATTCAGCAGTTGCCTTCAGCTCTTACTCCGCCGCAGCCGGTCCCAAACTCGGATGAGAAACGAGGAGACGACGAGGGGCTAGCAACACGTCTTGTAAAACACCTGTTGGCTAACGAAATCTTCTTTTGAAACTGAAACAAAAATACCGGCTGCCGGCTTTATGACGGTTTACCCGATTTGGCAATGGTGTTTGCAACTAAAACGCTAACACGTTTTGGCAATGGGAATGTTTGCCTTCAGTTCCAAACAGACAGGCTCGCCCAGCAACTACCAGAATTTGACAACTACTACTTTGATATACTTGCAGATGATGAGATGAGATGACCTGGAAGTCATAAAATTGTCAGCAAAAGTAGGTTCATACTGTGTTCCAGACCAGTCACATCGGAGTTACGGTGATACGCGCCGATTGAAAATGCTGAGAATGTGGTAAAGGATGAATTCTACGAAGGCTTGAAACAGGCGATGGATGAGACTCCTCGGTTTGATCTAGAGATCGTAATGGGCCATTTCAACGCTAAGTTGGGCGGCACTTCAGACAGTATTGGAAAAAGTTGTAGGATCTTTCATGCCAGCTAGTGGTACGGATAAGAATGAAAATTGACTAACCACCATTTGCAGCCACAACATCCTCTGCACCGGTAGCACATGTTAACAACATCGTCGTATTATCAACCGAGGTCGACTTCGTTTGCATCAGTAACAGATGGAGAGCATCCCTACTAAGGGCTCGTGCATACTACGGTGTAGACGTAGTTTCCGCTCACCACCTTGTTGGAGCAGGTCTGAGATTGAAGCTCACGCAACAGAAAAACGACACTACATTGGGATTATCACAAATGAAACCACTCATGCTTGGGCTGAAGAATGTATTGGGATGAAACGGGGACCCCGATGGATCAGTGAATAAGGCGCGAAACTTGGCCACACATCACATGCGGTAAACCCAAATTTACATTCTCCAAAATGACACAGTCAAATGTATAAGTAACACGTCCGAAGAAAATGAAATAAACTCTTCACCCTCTAGCGGTGCCACAGGAAGTAGGATCTTACCATATATAGTTTAACTAATGTCACTTGTCCGTCACGGGAAGAGGACCAAAGCGGATGGATGCCTTCGACAGGGCGGGGTTAACCAGCCGCGCCTTTGGCAGCTTAACCATGGCGACCGCTGGCGAACTTCTTCGGATCATCGAAGTTCGCGATATATTGGGCGGTCAGCGCTATAAGGCATTGATGGGGAGCAAGTGGCGAGTGCTAGGATTGAAAAGACAAGGCGCAGACGTCGTCCAACATGTGTAGGGATTCAGACGACCTGCCGAAGACGTCGAACAACGCGCATAGGGATTCGGAAGACGTACTGAAGACGTCGTCCAACGTGCGTCCCGATTCAGGAGACATGCTGCTGACGTCGTCCCATGAGCGGCGGGATTCAGAAGACGCCTCCAAGACATCGTCCAATGTGCGTCCAGATTCAGAAGGAGTGACATGGGAACGTGCGTCCAGGTCCAGAAGACGTACTACAGACCAGACTTTGTGCAGCATGAGATGAACTTTAAGATGACATTTTAAAGGCTTCTTGTAACGAGTGTACGCGCGCTTGACTCTCACTCCGTTTCTCTGCCGACACATGGGGAAGGTGTGGGGGGGGGGGGTAGCGAAAGTGACTACAGAAGTCGGAGGACTATTACTGCCATCGGACAGAGAACGATATCGACCAGTCGACCATTGCCGATTAATATTATTTACGTTTCTGCAGATTAAGCACCTCTGATTGAGTTATCGCCTCGTAACGAACGGACATCGAAGAATAAATCGTGTACAGCCGTAGAAGGAGGACAAGCTTCATACGAGCAGTCTTGGAGTGTTCCTGTCTCATCGTATCACGCTATCCGTTATACTCTTAGGGTGTCCAGAAAGTATCTGCAGAAAATTTGGCAATACCCCGGATTTTTTCTAGAATATTCTTGTGTCGTGTATTCGGCTCTGAAGCTCCTTCTGTACGGTTTGTGTATAGCTGGTACGAACGTTTCAGAAGCGGGAACAGGATTCTCGAAGATGGGCCTCCTCTAGTCGACCGACAGTGATATCTTTGGATGAACGAGGAAACTGGAGGGCAGCATCCATATGAAGGTGTGCGTTATTTTGCTGCTGCTCTTGGCTGTTCCCGATCCACCGTGGACTATGGACTGCGATCTCTCGGAGTTGTTAAAAAGCTCGGTCAGTGGCTCCCACACCAACTGCCCGACGACAACCGGCGAAGACGTCTGGACATATGCACTCAGCTGCTCTCCCGAAGTCGCACCTTCAGCTGGCTGGACACCATCGTCACAGGAGACGAAAAATGGGTCCTCTACGTCAACCACGCCCGTAAACGTGCGTGGTGCCAACGCGATGAAGTGCCGAAATCTTTCGTAAAAGGTGAAACTCATGCGAGGGAAGTCATGCTGAGCGTCTGGTGGGGAGTTCATGGGATTCACCACCTCGAGCTGCTGCCTGACAGCACGACTGTCACTGCCGAGGTCTACGCTACCCAACTGGAGAGACTGGCCGACAAGATGCGCAAGAACAGCCCAGGCTCGACAAAGTTCGCTTGCTGCACGATAACGCGCGCCCACACATCGCGAAAACTCGGATGGGGAGTTCTGCCGCCTCCACCATACAGCCCAGATCTGGTCACAACTGACTACCACCTTTTCGATCATTTCAGCATCATCTGGAGGGGAAGCGTTATGAAGATCGTGACCACCTCGAAAATGACCTCCGAGCTTTTTCGCCTCCAAGTTGCCGGATTTCTATGCAAGAGAAATTCGAAGTCTTGTGGAACCTTGGCGGAGAGTAGTCGATGTCGATGGAAATTATTTGATTGATTAATAAAATGTTGATACTATTCTAAGTAAATGTTGATACCCTGATACTATTCTATATAGAATTTAAAACAAGTTCTTTGCTGGAATGAAAGTAAGAAGGCCTAAATTAAAAAAAGAAGAGGTTGGGTGTGTTCTATTCTCGGTGTTGGGGGCGAAGCCCCAACCAAACGTTTAGCGGCCGCCAGGCCGCTGAATGTCTGATAATGTTAATGCTTAGGCTACAGTTAAAG
Source organism: Heligmosomoides polygyrus polygyrus (assembly GCA_947396885.1). Taxonomy (NCBI): domain Eukaryota; kingdom Metazoa; phylum Nematoda; class Chromadorea; order Rhabditida; family Heligmosomidae; genus Heligmosomoides; species Heligmosomoides polygyrus. Next base: position 31,774,956 of record OX377204.1, on the reverse strand, counting down.
TATCATTTCTGAAGAATCAAATTTGTGGTTAGCATCCTGCAAAATTCCTAGAAAGTTAGAGTTAGGTAAGTCGGCAGGGAGTTTCTAGTATGTCTTTTTGATTGTGCTGTTAGAATTTTAACTCAACTGAATTATATATATATATATATATGTTTTAACCATGACGTATATATATATCCCCTTCATGTGCCACCTCATCGCGGTGAAGGGGTGAACATCACTTACTGATGGCTAACGGCACAAATGGTCACGCAGTACACGATGCCTTGTCGTGTATGGGCCGCTCTCATGTACATGCCAGGAACATGTGAGTAACCAGACTACCGCGACGGCTCAAACAAACGAACCCGCCCCAGGTCTACCGCACGCCGGAGGTGGTCTTTTACGACGTCGGCAGTTGCATCCACCTTCGGCGAGGGGCCATCTAATCTCGGAACTAAACTATCAGGACGTTATTGGAATCGGACTAGCGGAAACCCACTCCCACCACGACACGGAAACTGCCTATTCGTCTGCACTTATAACTGTCGTTCGATCGCATCTGAGCAGGATCTTCGGACACTGCTTTACAGAAGCCGCAACATCAAATACGACATTATCGTCCTGCAGGAAACGAAAGGCAGAACGGAAACCATAAGAAGGACCGACCACAACGAGCTTCTCATTACCGGAGCAAAGGTGGACAGAAGGAATATTGGCGGAGTTGGATTTCTCGTCAATTCGACAGTGCACCACCTAACAGACTCTTACAAGATCAGTCCCCGAGTTTTCTTCTTCCGGAAACCAAAGATCAAGAAACCTTCTCCATCATAAATGGATATGGTCCAACAACTACGACAGCCGGCAAAGAAAAGGAGGAATTCTACAAGCTATTCGAAAGGACTGTCAACGACGAGAAGAGTTACTACAGAGTTGTCGTTGGGGACTAGGACCACATGGAACTTCCTCAAGGAACGAAAACGGAGAGTGCCTGATAGAGTTCCTATCCGCGTATCTACCACTGAAATTCTATGTTCAAGAAACCTTAAAGCGGCGATGGACCTGGGAAAGCCCAAATGGAGAAACACGTTCGGAGATCGACCATGTTCCTACAAACAGACGCTGGAGTCTATTCGCCGTTTCCGTGCTGCCTTCATTTGACACCGGCTCGGATCACAGCCTTGTCCTTGCGAAGCTGACTCTCAAAAAGAGAATGTTCAAGCGTAACACCCATAAACTGGCACCCATCAGTCTTCTCTCGGTTGTGTACAAGATCTTCACCAAGACACTGCTTAACCGTATGGAGCATTGCCTGGATGAGTATCAGCCAGGCAATGCCCTCTGCTCACAACTTGCCAAGCACTTCAACCACTACCTTCGACATGGTAGGATTCCAGACTCATGGAAGGAGTCGAAAACAGTTTTAATCTTCAAAAAAGGTCAGCAGGAGGATATCAACAACTATCGACCCATCAGTCTTCTCAAGTACAAGATCTTCACCAAGATACTGCTTAACCGCATGGAGCGTTGCTTGGATGAATATCAGCCAGTGGAGCAAGCAGGGTTTCGCAAAAATTTCTCCTGCATGGACCATATTCAGACTGTCTCACAACTCATCGAGAGCAGCCGCGAATACCACTTCCCACTTGCCCTTGTCTTCGTGGACTATCGGAAAGCGTCCGACTCTGTGGAAATCAACGCCATTCTGAACGCGCTTATGCACGCTGGTATACCTTCGCCCTACATCCGACTTCTTGACGAATGCTTCTCAAACGCATCGACCACCATTGCTCGATCGAAAGCTTAAAATTCCTATCGGGAAAGAAGTACGGCAGGGAGATACGATTTCTCCCAAGCTATTCACAGCGGCACTCCAGGATGCCATGAAGGACTTGAACTGGGACGATAAAGGCTACCTTGTCGACGGTAAACGGATCAGCAACCTTCGCTTCGCCGACGATATTGTTCTCATCTCTACCAGCACGGCAGAAGTCGAAGAAATGCTGAACGAGCTCACTGTGGTAGGTATGAAGATTGGATTGGACATGAATATGTCCAAAACGCAATTTATGGTCAACCTGTGGTGTGACACGGACTCGTGAGGTCAAATGGAGTCGCCCTACAACACATCGACTCCTACGTCTATCTGGGAAGAGAGCTGAACATGGATAACGACCCCGCTCCTGAAGTCGCCCGCAGGAGACGCGCAGCATGGGCAGCCTTCAGTTCGATTCGCGAACTTACCGATGAGGTCAAGGATGGTAGCCTCAGGGTCTCGATATTCAACACCTCTGTACTGCCTGCGATGTGTTACGCGACGGAAACCTGGCCCGACAACAAGACAATCGCAGACACTTTGCAGTACATGAAGAAGTCCAAATACCGCTGGGCCGGACACCTGCTTCGACGAAAGGACGATATATGGAGTCTCCGTGTCACAGAGTGGCTCCCGAGAGACCATAAGAGACCATGGGACGACCGCCAACGCGATGGACAGACTCATTCTCAAGATCTTTCAGAGAGCGGAGTCTGCCTCACAGGATGCAAGCAGCCAGAGATCGAGCGGTTTGGAAGGGTTGTGGTCCCCGCTCCAGCCGACAAAAGGACCATCAAAGTATCAAAGTAAGTAAGTATATATATTTAATATAGTATAATAGAATACGATAGAGCAAAAAACTTCAAAACTTCTCCTATGATGCCTGGTGACCCTGTGTCGCACGCCATTTATTCTCCGAAGTATACGTTCTCTAAGTAGCGAGAAACACCTCGTGAGAGTCCCAATGCGAGGTGCCTAATCAGCAGTGCAGAAACGTAAACAAAGTTAATCGGTATTGGTCGACCGGTCGGTATCGCTTGCTCTCCGACGACAATAACACTGCTCTTCTGTTGCCATTCTGCGCGAAGTCTGATCTCTTGACATGTTCTGTATCCGTACGCACGTTGGATGACGTTACGTCAGCAGTACGACTTCTGAATCACGTCGCACATTGGACGACATCTGCGGGACGTCTTCTGAACGCTGACGCACGTTAGGCGACCTCTGCGGCACATGTTCTGGACCTGAGCGCACGCTGGACAACGTCCGCGGGACAACTTCTGAATTCCGACGCTTAGCCAAGGATCCCCCATCCATACTCTGACGCGCTACGCGCTTAACATTTCGTAAACTTGAGTAATCCGCCGCGAAGGTTATAAGTTCGCCAGCAAGCGCCCATAGTTATGCCCGGTTGGCATATGTCGCCCTATCGAAGGCATCGCTTGGTTTTGGTCCCCTATCGCGTGACGGACATGTGACATTAACTACTTTTTACATAGTAAGATATATGATTTTATGATTTTACATAGTAAGATATATGATTATATGATTTTATGATTTTATTATATCTCAATGTGTTCAAGATCCAGAAATAAGGAGTTTCAATTGATCCAGTAGCTTTCTTTGGTGCGCCACTAACGATGTGAAGAAGAGGAAAGTTCAGACTTAATATTCCTGTTGCGAAGGTATCATAGAACTGCCAATTCAAGCTTTCCAAAATGTGATTGTCCGCAAAGCCGATCTGTTCTAATTTTTCGGATGCTACGCTGTCTAGATTGGATCGTCAATGAGCTACAGTTGCTTACTTTTTTTTATAAGGCAAACTTTTTTCCGTTCCCTCATCTAGTTATTCTATGTGCTAGTGTTTATTTGGCGTTTCTTTCACGTTCCACTTAATAAATGAAATGAAATGAGAAATTTTGCTTCTAATTAGCAAGATTGGATTCAGAAAAAATGGTGTCAAGCTGCTGTGCCGATCAGACAAATTTTTGCTGATTTTCACTCTTTGACACAAAAACGTAAACTACTTCTTGCATGCCATCGGATTCTCCAGCAGTCTTAAGCATTCAGTAATTTTGAGCTTTTTTTGGAATGGCTCAGCTGTGATCATTCAAAGGAAGCGCCGAAATATACCCTTCTCATGCGGCGAGATCAGACTAGACGAGACGATTTTGCTTTCTGCTCTTCTTCTTACATCTGAATCTCGGCGTCGTTCATAGAGCTTTCCATAGTTTTGAATATAGTTTCAGAAAAACTACTCATCGCACGAAAGACCGAAACGAGCACGCTTAATTGTAAACCTGTACTCAAGGTGTCTCAAAAAATGTCTTCACTATTGGAAAGATAATAACTTTGCTCACAGTAGAGGTATTAAACAAAAGGTGGCGATGTCCGTTCCTCCACGTGGTGCCACTGGAAACTGCTCGCTCTGCGAGTTAAGCCGAACACGGACACTCGATTGCAGGCGACAGGCCCTTGTGACAGGCCGGCCTACGAAGACCCATGTCACATCACATGGTGTATGACGATGATGAGAAGACAGCAGAGGTACCGTCGAAAGATGTCATCATAGTCGCTGGTGACCTCAACGGGCACGTCGGCGCGACGAAAGACGGGTACGGCTGTCATGGTGGGTTCGGTTACGGATCGCGTAACGCAGATGGTGAGCGTATCCTTGAATATGCGGAATCGCACAACCTCACCATAGTGAACACCGTATTTCGCAAACGCGATTCCCACCTCATCTCGTTCTATTGCGGGAACACCAGGACTCAGATAGACTTTGTCCTTGTGAAGGATCGAGACCGAAGTCTTGTCACAGACGCGAAGGTCGTGCCGTATGACCGCTGATCTGTACTTTAAAGATCGCCCCTCCGAGGCTGAAGCAGGTCGAGCGATGCGGTGCACCAAGAATCAAGTGGTGGCGAATGAAAGAGAAGGAAGCAGCTGTGATTTCTCGCGTGCGGTTACCGACAGTGACAAATGTCGACGAAACTTGGGAGAAGGCCACCGACGCGATTCGTCACGCTGCACGGTCGGAGCTCGGCATCACGAAGCCTGGACGACGGAAGGTCGACAAGCAGGCCTGGCTGTGGGCAGATGACGTGAAAGCTAAAGTTCGAGAGAAGAAGACGCTATATCACGTGTTTCTCGGCGAAAAGACAGCCGATAACTGGCGGAAGTACCAAGAAGCGAAGAAAGCTGCAAAGAAGGCCGTGGCTGTTGCAAATGCCACTCATTATGGAGATGTCAACGAGAAGCTCGAGTCGCGCGATGGTGAGCGGTATCTGTACCGACTCGCAAAGAATCGCCATCGCCAGACCGAGGACATCGAGAAGTTCTTCGGCATCAATGATGAAAACGGCCGTCTTCTTATGGACCGCAAGAAGGCATTGAAGCGATGGCGCGATTACTTTGAGGAAATCTCTACAGTAGAATTTCCTCATCCAGCCATCCCCTCAACGGCTCCAACCCACGGCCCCGTTCAGAAGATCACCGTGGAGGAGATTGAAGCGGCCTTGAAGAAGATGAGGCCAGGCAAAGCGACTGGGCCCGATGACGTGGCAGCTGATTTATGGAAGTCCAAGTACTGGTACCCTGCTGAGTGGTTGGCGAAGTTCTTTAATAAGGTTGTGGCGGAGAAAAAAGTGCCTGAGTGTTGGCGCCAAAGTACGACGATCCCGATTTGGAAGAAGAAGGGCAGTCCTGCAGACTGCTCCAATTACCGTCCGATTCCCTTGCTTTCGCACAGCATGAAGATCTTTGAGCGAATTGTCGATGGACGAATTCGGGACATCGTCCAGCTGTCCAGCAATCAGTGCGGCTTCGTGGCTGGCTGTGGCACCATTGATGCCATACGCGCCGCCCGCCTCCTGATAGAGAAGCATCGCGAGAAACAGAAGGCAGTGCATATCGCCTTTCTCGACTTGGAGAAGGACTTTGACCGCGTACCGCGTGAAGTGATATGGTACGCCTTGCGACATCATGGAGTTCCCGAAGAGCTCATAGAGTGGGTGCGAATTCTCTACTCTTGTCCAAAGAGTCGAGTGCAAGCTGCAGCTGGAACCTCGATGGAGTTCCCCATCTCTGTCGGGGTACACCAGGGTTCTGCGCTTTCCCCACTCCTCTTTGTTGTCGTCATGGATGCCATCACACGAGATCTTCAGAAGCCCGTCCCTTGGACGTTGCTTTATGCCGATGACGTGATGCTCGCTAGCGAAGATAAAGGTGAACTCGAGCGAGAGGTGCAAGCTTGGTGTGATCGCTTGGAGCGGTTTGGACTCAGATTGAACGTGAAGAAGACCGAGTATTTAACGACGGACGTTACCGAGTCCAGCTCCATCAAGGTTAACGGCATCGAGCTTCCACGCACTGCGGTCTTTAAGTACCTGGGATCAGCAGTCGCGTCTGACGGCGGTCTGATGGTCGAAGTGAATTCACGCGTGAGTGCAGCTTGGTCCAAGTGGCGCTCGTTGACTGGGGTGCTCTGCGATAGGAAGATACCGGAGCGCTTTAAGTCAAAGATCTACAGGGCGGTCATCCGGCCAGTAGCGGGCGCTGAGTGTTGGCCTGCGACCAAGGAAGTTGAAGCGCGCCTCAGCGTCATGGAGACGAAGATGCTGCGCTGGACGGCAGGAGTCACGCGCATGGACCGCATCCGAAACGATGCTATTCGGCAGAAGTTCGGTGTCGCGCCGATAACTGACAAGATGCGCGAAGCTCGCTTACGATGGTACGGCCACGTTCTGCGTGGAAAGGAAGATAGCGTCCGCAAGATAGGCCTTAAGTTCGAGGTGGTAGGAAAGCGGCCTAGAGGGCGCCCGAAGCAGCGCTGGGCTGATACGTTACATACGGACTTGAAAGCGGTTGGCGTCCACCCTGATCTAGCGCTGGATCGGGAAAGGTGGCGTCATGACACCAGAATAGCGGACCCCGCTACGAAGCGGGACAGACGCTGAAGAAGAAGAAGAAGAAGAAGAAGAAGAGGTATTAAACAAATTAAGAGTCATATGAAAGTTCAAGAAAATAGAAATTTTCTGACCTAAAGCGGTATGAAGAGCGCCATGCACTCGTCTGAAACCTTGCATTTTACACTCGACTGATTGTGTTTCGCTTGAATACTTGCCATACTTCCTTCACAAAGTGGATGTTTCGATTGATTTGTGCTTCTTTTCGTGTTTAAAACAAAACAGGCTACGATTCGCGAAAAATGCAAGGTATCCTAAAAATGCAGATAGTGTTTAGAAGGTTCTAACATTGGTGCTAGTAAAGCTTTTAAAGACGTTAGAAACTCGTATAAAAGCAAAGTGTAACGAGATTTCTGTTGTGTGCAAATAGTCAACATTGCGCCATGCCCCCGTCTAAAACCCTGCATTTCAGACGCGATTGGTTTGTGTAGGGGCTGAATGCTTGTCACAGTCTTGCTATTAAGTGACCACAGTAATCTGTGTTGTGCTCCTTTTAGCGTTTAAAGCTTAACAATCACGTGAAAGACACGTGAAAAATGAGTTCATTGATTCCACAATTTGCCGCTCTCGCTATCGCTCTAATAACGCTTTCTACATATCTGAGCCCATAACAAGAGTCATACACGGCTCTACGTTTTGCTTCGAGGTGAAGAAGTTTATCCTGAAGTGCTACTGAAAGTTCGAAAACATCGTCGAAGTGCCGAGGCGATTTGCCGCAAAATTGGATCATATTCGCGGTTCCTCAACAATCAATCGAGTCTGAAATGCAAGGCTTCAGAGGGGGCATAGCGCAATCTTGACTATTTGCACGCCACAGACATCTAATTGCCCTGTGCTTCCATATGGTTCTCAGACATCTCCAGAAGCTTCACTAGGAGCGATGTTAGAGCCTTTCTAATAGTTCCTGCATTTTTAAAGGATACCCCGCATTTTCCGCAAGCCATATTGTGTTGTAAAGTTTTAAATTTTAAAAGAACCGTAAATCAATCAATACAGCTACTTTGTGGAGAATTTATGGAGAAGGTATGACAAGTATTCAAGCGAAACACGATCAATCGAGTGTAAAATAAATGTTTCAGAGGAGTGCATGGCGCGAACCATACCTTTCATAAGTCAAAGAACTTACATTTTTGAGTTTTCATATGACCCCTCAACTTCTTCAGTACCTTTGCTGTGAGCAAAGTTATTATCTTCCAAACTGTGTAAGTTTTTGCTGCATTGCCCGTAACCGGTAAACTAACGGCGTTGAATTAAAGCGCAGCTGCTTTGGTCGGTTTTCATTTATAAAAAGGCCTTGAGGTGCCCTACATGGCTCTATAATAAGCGGTGCTCAGACATGAATCTCCTTTCCAAAGGTAGTTCCGCTACTATCGAGTGAAGAGTACATCGCATCGCATTCACATACTGGCAGCAATGTTGCAGCTGAGAGGTGGATGACAGACTGGGAGGATGGATTTCTAGGGGAGCCAGGAAGTGGGTGCGTGACTGGGAGTTGTTCCACCTCTTCGCGCGAAACCAACAATATCGCAATCAGCTTCCAAGCACCATGTTCTGCAACCAGTGACTGACGAGTTTCATGCCGAATCGTCTCAGTACCTACGAAGCTTCGAACAGAATTGAACGATAAACAGTTGACCAGGGACCAGATTCATCAACCGCTTACCGCCTTCTAACGGTGAAAATACAGCCAAACCTAATGCTAACGAACGTCAGGTGTTTGGCGGTATTTTCACAGGTTAGACGTCGGTAAGCGGTTGATGAATCTGGCCCCAGAACGCCTCTATCGGGAGGTCGCATCTCAGTGAGGCAAGGAACATCCAGAACGAAGGCCGCACCACGTGCAGCAAACTAAGAAAGCACTAAAATAAAAACCTCATAGTAAATTGTAATGTAGAGCTACAGGTATGAAGGGCAAACTTGTAAACATACTTACCTCTACTGTATTCTAGGAGACACTTGAACGTAGGACAATATTTCCAACAACGCAAGAATCGCAGAAAAGGAGTCA
>OX377204.1:31703907-31765986 GCA_947396885.1 Heligmosomoides polygyrus polygyrus | reverse complement strand
CCTCAAATGGGAAGCAACCTGCTGAAGTCGGCGGAATTTTCAAAAACGAACGTCGGATTCGTAATCAGCGCCCCAATTAACCCCTAGATGATTTTGGGCGAAGTTTGCACGAGGAAATCTCGAAAATACCGGTTTTCGATGACGTCATCGTCCGCGCAGCTCGGCCTAGAGCGCCCGCGTCATCGATATTGTCAAAAAATCGATTTTTTGAAATTGGTCGAGAGTGAAACTATTCGATAGAGCTTTATGTTATAAACAAAGCGGTGTTATTGGGAGTGTCGAAAACCCAAATTTGGGCGAGTAAGAAGGCAGGAAACTTCAACCGTTAAGTCCGCCGCCCTAAAACGGCAGATGGGGCTAAAGCAGTTTAGGCAGCTGTGAAGTTCTGAGCCCGTCGCCGTAAAGTAGCTTAAGTGGTCTGTCCGCATACGCATTTTGAGGTCGTAGCTCGCCGTGTCTTCTCGCATTGGTCCACCGAAATCGGAAAAAATGCGTCACGCAAGCCTCACCTGCATTTTCGCACCGCTGCAACATTGCCCCCTCCTAAGCTAATCCATTATACTTTAGTATACTTATATATCGTTCTACTGCCTACAACACACAAGTTGCAGCCGAAATGATTCGAACTCGACCGAGTTATTGTGCTCCGAACACGCCCGCGCGTGCAATTTAGCGCAACAACGGCAAACGCTCTCCGCGATGTTTCTCGCCCAGATTACAGGTTTGTCCACTCTATATGACCACCGTTCAATTCAGCATGAAAAGCTCTATCGCATGGTATCAAGCACAGCCCAACTCGAAGACATCGATTTTTCGATGACGTCATCGTCCTTCCGCCGCCTCGTCCTCGATGCTAAACAGTCAAAAAATTGATGATTCCAAATCGGTCGAGTTTGACACCGTTCGATAGCGCTTTTCATGCTGAACGGAACGGTGCCATTCCGAGTGTCGATGACTCAAATCTGGGCGAGTAGGAGCGCAAGAAAATCTAACCGCTAGGTTTCGCCGCTCTAAAACGGCAGCTGAGGCTAGGCAGTTTGGGCAGCTGAGGAGCTACGAGCACGTCGTTGTAAAGTACCTTAAGCGCTCTGTTCGCCTACGCATTTTAAGGCCGTTAGCTTGTGGCGTCTTCTCGCAGTGGTCCACGGAAATCGGAAAAAAATGCTTCGCACAAGCCTCACCTGCATCTTCGCACCCCTATAACATTGCCCCCTCTTATGCTAAACCATTCTGCTTTGGCGTGCTAGCAGAGCGTTCGACTGCCTACAAGACCTACAAGCTGCAACCTTAAATGTTCTAACTTGACAGAGCTATTGTGCTCCGAAGACGCCCGCGCGTGTAATTTGCGAGCGGTCGCCCCCCACCTCGATTGAAAGGTTCGGTTCTGTATGCATGTTCGTGGCGCACTCCAATGGCTCGCTGGACAGCCTTGGAGTAATTCCTGAGTAGGGCGGCAAGAAATTTCTGATAAAACTGCCAAACAATCAGTTTACAAGCTGTCCCCCCCCCCCTCGATTGAAAGGTTCGATTCTCTATGCATTGTTCACGGCGCACGCCAAAGTTTCGCTGGGACAGATTGAAGCTTATTCTGAGTGGGGTGGCGGGTGATTTCTGATAACATTCTCCAAACGGCTCGAAATAGTCTTGAAAACGTCGAGGTTCCCAGTGAGAGAAGGTAGAAGCGCAGGGGACATGCGCTCGCCCACTCGATTGATAGGTTAGGTTCTGTGTGCATTGTGCACGGCGCACTCTCGGAGCATTCCTGGCATGACAGAGCACTGGCGACGTACGACATCTTTGAGATACTCCGAAAGCATGCATATCCTGGGAAATAAGCTGCTCTAATCGCCCGTCCAGCCAATTTTGGACCACCCACGGCGAAAATACGGGTGTTCCTGTAAAGTTTTACACATGTTTGTGTAGATCTCGAAGAGGCGAATCGAATGGTCTCAACCTTTATTCAAAAAACCTAAAACTGAAGGAGTTATGAGCGTGCGACGCTTTGCGACGCTATGTTGGCGTTTTTTCGCCCACTTTTGACCGTACGGCGCGAGCGGTATTGTAGGCTAACTTGCCTACCGGATGGGCAATGCAAGGGAATGTTTAACTCACATAGCTCTCCACCACCACCTTTGAGGACGACATACTAGGTTTCACGTAGGAAGGAATGAAATGAACGCATTCAACTTGCCTCCGATAGTTTTTAATAGAGAGCAACAAAAAAATTAACGGCTTGCTTCCTCATTCCGTCCAGACATGTGGTCTTGACCGAGAGTGGCCTGGGTAAAGAAAAAGGGAACAATTTGTGTACCACCAATCGTTCTATGGTAATATACCGCTTATATGATTCTATTGAGGTCTCTGCCTTCGAGACATATGTAGGTTCCAAGACACTCAATACACTACAGGTAGTCGTTGAATTGGTTATGAATTTCTATGATACAACAGCAAGAGGAGAAGCTCCTAGAAATGAAGTATAAGGATAATTACTTAAAGATACATGACGTCCATTTTGGCACTGCCTTCCTTTGTGCTGTGCTGTGACCTTTGTGCTACCATTTTCTCTTAGCTATTCAGTGAAGAACAGGAGCCTGTTTTAAAGTATCTCTAAAATCTGTCCACATGAGAAAAGCCAGAGTTAGAGGAAAGGCCATTCACAGTCTTCTTCGTAACGAATTGCTTGCTTCATCTGTAGAAGGAAGTATTTACACAATAACGTAATCTAATTCAATTTAATAATGCGGCTGATGTTTTAATCGAATTTTTTCTTATAGAACTGTGTTGTGAAACTCACATCCTTGTGTGGAGCGGCGTTTCTACAGCTTCATTGCGTTCGTATGGGAAAAAGGTCGTATCATTCTAACAACGGAACAGGTGAACATGAGGGAATGGCGCAGCTGAAATCAACTGCTTAAGGATTTTCTCTCTAAGTTTACCTTCTCATCCTTTCTGAGGTCAAAGAAATAAGAACTTAGTAATAATCCTAGCAGTGCAAGCATTTCTGAAACTACGTAGGTAACGCTAAGGAAATATTACCGAAGAATTTCGGTAAGCAAGTGAGCAGGGGGATGTTCTGAAGCTCGAAAAGCTTCCGAGCCCTGTCAGTTCCAATAGCTTGAAATAAGTCTGAAGATAGCTGGTTAGCAAACACTCTCTGCATGCGATGATAGGCAATTACCCGTAATATAATATAAAGCCCTCACATGACCAAACGAATCCCCAACAACGAAGTGCGACGACGCCTTCGGATGGGATTACGCGTGTAATTGACGCTGTCCCATCAGAGCTTCGCATAAAACTTGGTTTCGAATTTACGCGACAAACTGGATATTTCTAGGGACCTTCCTCAGTATCTCGTAGAGCAGAGGCGGTATTCTAGTGCCCAGGACCTCTTTAAGTGCTCCCCCGACGTCGCATTGCATAGAAGTGGTGTCTGGTGCGCTTGCAAGAATGCTCTTAAGGCAAACAGGGAACGGATGGAATCTGAAGTGGTTTGGATGGGAATTGTTTTCAAGGCAGATCGTCGTTGAAGTAACAATTATCGCGCCGTCGACGCTCCTAAAACGAAAGCAACAACGTCTCCGCTCCGTTACTGATCCAAAAACAAACGCGACGAGCCTCCGAGGTCCTCAGAAGGCTTTCAGTCATCCCTTCTAGAAGGAGTGAATCAGAATAGGCATACCCTTCGCCATAAACATTTCTCATGGAGGAAGTCAACGCAGAGGAACAACGGAAAGAATATTCAAAAACTAGAAGTTTGCAGCGATCACCGAAGGTATAGCACATCTACCACTAGAGCAATTCTCCAATTATTTTCTTTCTCAGTCAAGTATTTTTCTCCAACAGTGACGATTTTTGACACTGCAAAAGACCAAACTAGGATTAGGTAGAATCAGGTGCATAAATTTACCCAAATTCACTCGAAATTTTATAACATATCCTTAATATCATAAGCTCCATGTCACAGCAGTCACAAGCAGACAAACAACACATGAAGACAACAACAACCAGATCAATGACAACCATAACATTAAGCATGTTCTGGGTCGCCTCTACATTCATACAAAACATGTTTAAAATTAGTAACCCCGAGGCTCATCAGTGAAGAAGGTAAGTAATTAATTGTTGTCGATATTGTTCGCGCTTATCCCTTACTACTATGGCATAACAGATATTCACCTCCAAGCACATCCAGAACGGAGAGAAAATAAGGCGAAGCTAAATCTCAAACTCCTTTTGCCTTTTCCAGATTCTGAAGAAGGCGGTTACGCAGAGACGTAAGCAGAACGAAAGATCGATAATTTTTGACCACGGCAGCTCGACGACAATCTTGTCTACCTTTAAGGCGAAGTTGTTGTTGAAGGATGAGAAAAAAGGTTCCGAATAATGATCAACATCTGTTTGTGATGCACCAGAAGGGCGATGTCGTCGATACAATATGCGTGCGTGTTTGGCAAACACAGTGGCGGTGGCCAACCGATCAGTGTTACATCCTCTGCAGACAAATTTGGTACCATAGCAATAGCAGCTCAACATCAATGGCTATGTTCTGGGAGCAGGTGGTCCAACGGGCCGGAGCCACGGATCTCGTATGCAGCCCGAACCCGAATGCATTTACTTGTTTCAAGACTACGGACCGACGTCTTCTATTCCTCCGCGGTCATTCAACTAGTGGTATGACTGCCTGCTATGCCGCATACTGATGCTGACTTAATGGCTGGCCCGAATAGGTAGTTATAGACGTTATTCATGCAGCCAAGCTGCGCCTGCGCACGGTGCGCTACTTTTCTCTTGAACAAATTGAATATCATTGACATTTGTCCTTATCCTCACGGAATTGTATTATGCTTGTTGCATTCTAGAAGAGTGCCAATACTCGAACATTCTGTCATGAAATGAAAAATGTGTTAAAAAAACAGCAACAAACGGCGAGCACGTTCGAGAGGTCTTGGACCAGCTAGTTTTGTTCGGCCTGCAAACGACAGAGTTCGCCCAGTAAGGTGTTGTCTGTCAAGCGACTGTTCACCGGAATGAGACTGGAGTGCAAGATCTGATCAGCTTCTTGTGAGTAGAGAAAGGGGAGGTCAGTGAGTGAAGTCAAGGGAGCAGTGTAGCGAGCAGCAGCTCGAGGAGACATCGACAAATGTTAGCTAAAGCTGTAGTTTCACACGGTTTTAGGCCGAGCTTAGTTTATTTTGAGGTCTCTAGGCATGTTGTTTAATGTCTAGACTGCTTTAGGAGCATCAGAAAAGGCAAAGGGGCGGAACAGGAATACGGAGTTATTTATATCACGCCAAATCTGACGGAAGATCCTGATTAAGGCCTAGGGTGGGAAGAAGTATCTCCAGGAAATTGAATCCATCTCCAGATGCCCTTAAATCGGGGAGTATCTAATGATTTGGGGTAATTTCAGATATAGCTATCAGTTAGAACTAAATGCGAATATAACCGTAACGTTATCTCGACATACCCGTCTAAATTTATCCTGTAGAGAGGAAGGAAATCTTTTAAATATCTTCTAACGTCGTCTGTGCCCACGAATCCCACTCGATCCTTTGTCTTCCGCACGAACGACACAATTAATTGCAAGGAGCTTCCATTCATTTTAATCTTCTTTAATCTTTGAATGTATTGGCAACCCTTTTAATATATATCTAAAAAATAAATACAATATCTCTATTATGGAACTACTGTTGTGAATCCCAACAAATCTGATCATACAAATGCATAGTATTATAATATAGCGCAAATAGGTGGGAATGAAACCATTTAATGTTTAGGTGAACAATATAAGATGAGCATCATTGCATAGCATCCACAGGTATGCCATAACGATACCGCAAGTAGGTACATAAGATAATGCACAAATACTACACTTTAGCCGGGGTACACCTTTTAAGACTAGAGGTTATCAGCCTCCCCGACCAATATACTTAATCTTGGGGGATTGCTGGCGAACTGATAAATTTGGATCAACCAAGTTTACGATATATTCAGCGGGCAATGCGTCAGGGTATGAGTGGGGATCAAGTGCGGAGCATAGAGATCCAGAAGGCGTGCCGTTGACGTCGTCCAACGTGCGTAGGGATTAAGAAGACGTGCTGAAGACGTCGTCCAACGTGCGTAGAAATTCAAAAGATATGCGCTAGACGTCCTTAAACGTGACTCAGGACTCAGGACTCAGAAAACGTGCACCAGACGTCGTCCAACGTGTGTAGGGATACAGGTGGCAAGTCCTAGACGGCGTTCTCATCTAACGTGTGTAGGGATTCAGAAGACATGCCGCAGACGTCCAACCTGCGTAGGGATTCCGAGTAAGGGGGACCAGTATTTTTCCTCAATATCGTCCTATGTGCGTCAAGTGTCTGAATACGGCTCACAGAACTTTTTTCCTTTTATTTATATTATCTTGTCATGATTCTTGGCCAAAGGCTTCTCCCTTGTGCAGATTTAGTAGATTTTGTTCGAAATTAGCAACTTGCGAGTGCTTGGAAGGAAAATGCGCTAAAATTCCAAAATAATAGCGACTTCAGCGAAACTCGCCTTTTGATACGAACACAATGTCGGCTTCCCGCCATCTTGATGAGACATAAAGCTATGTCTAACCATAAAGCGAAAGCTATGTAGAGCAGTAGACCACTCACTGAATAGTGCAAATCTTACATAATAACGAATTAGGCAAACCAAACTAGCTCCAGAATGAGGAGGAATGGAAGGAAAATTAGAGAAGGAGCTTCCACCAATGTCATAATTCATGCGTTGACTGTTAAATCTCAACTAGCGCTCAGTGCTAGCCAGCTTATAGTTTGACGTGAACGGAGCACTTTACCGCTGAATTTGAGCAGTGCAAGAAATGCTCATTGAAGCGCTATGTAGGAGCTGCTTTGTTTTTAACACTGAGCATTTCATTTAGTGAGTATTTAATGAGTATGCGCGATAAGCATAGAACGATCGAAGCGAATTTATGGCTTTCAAAGCATTACACAAAGAAATACTAGGTGCACCCGATGGAACTGCTGACTTTGTATGCCGAGTTTGACTTTGAGGTGGGTAATACACATACTAAGCATTTAAACAGCGCCTTAGAAAAAGAAGGCGGTCAATGTTTCGTCTCAACCTATGGGATTCGGATACTTGGGATACGGTTTCGGATACTTATTGTCTAAAATTTTTTCTTTAACACAGACCAAACGCAGGTCATCTGTATATCTTCCATTATGTACTGACACTCAATCACTATTATGTGCTCACACTCACAATGGTGTCAGTGGTAGGAAGTCTTGTGAGTTCGTCTTCATCATTTGAAAACTTCGCCCTTTCTGACCTGAAGTCGACGAGCTAAGCCGCTGGTGGTGCAAGCACGAAGAACGGGTTGATCAACACTAGCCAGGTGATGAAAGTTAGTTGTCAGCTCCAACAGAACACTACGGGGAGAGCATGACAATTTAAATAAACCACACAGGATAACGCTGTTTAAGTTGGCCAGCCGTGAATTGTAGGAAACAAGACACAATTGATTGTTTCCTTTAGCAGTCGAGAGGCAAAGCGGCACTCATCAACCCTTCACGAGCTGTGAAATTTTCTACATGTAGGGATACAGTTGAGTGGTGACCGGGAGAACCTGTGGAGTGAAGAAATCTGCCTTTGATCACGCCCCCTGTTGATGACCGCAACGAATTCGAAATGCGCGAGCGCCTCGAGTATTGACAGAGGGTAAATTGTCGCGTCGAAAAGGAGGACATTCTATCCCGAAAAGTGCGTCGGCTTTTTCTTGAGATGCTAAATGAACAAGATGGAGACCTCGCAAGAGACGTCGAAAAAAGATCGCTACGCCGAGCTGAGAGGAGGGCGGGCAAGGGGCAAAGCATGAGACTGTTGCGTGACAAGCCGGAGCGAAATGAACGATGGATGATAAAGCACGACAGTAATGGCTTCCTTATGGAATTCCGCCTCCTCCAGACGTGGAAAAATTTGATTGCATATTTGATTTATGTCTTAGAAAGAATGAGACTTCATGGCTAATGCAGTGTGTGTCATCATTATACATATAAAGCGAAGCTGAATTTCCCGCAAATTTTCCAAAAATTTTGCTGAAACCACCACACGACCACCACACGTTTTGCCTTTCAACAGCCCGATAACTTTGCCATAACAGGATGCACACATAATAAATTGCGCGAGAATAAAAGAGCTTTTTGTTACACCTTCCAACAAATTTTAACCTACATAATTTTGTGTGACAACGCGCTACGAGGCGCCTTTAACGGTGCCGGAAAGGATAACGTCTGGCACGTGCACACACAATCGAAGTTCTTGGTTCGGATCCCGCCCGCGCCGGCAAGGCCATGTATCCTCTCGGGATTTGTGGATTATTATCTCTGAAAATTTACTGTCTCAGACTTCTCCGAAAACGATAAAACACTCTCCTGCCCATCAGTTGGGTGGTGAGGTTCATGTTCAATAGCTATTGGAACTGCCTCTATGATACCATGTATATGCAGAATGAAATGAAATAAAATGTCCCGCACTGGGATTGATTAAGACGACCATCCCCTACCCTTTGCTCTTTTTGTCGAACCGCAATACCAACAAACGTGAAGAGGAACGGAATCGACGAATCGCTTCATTTATCAAGAAATATGCTGGAACATTATAACAACTGCCGAAGGGTTTAGTCGTCATCACATTGATAGGAAAGAAGCTAAGTTTTCTAGAATATAAAGAGTCGATACTCTTCTTTGATAAATATGCTTGATAGGGAGTGAAATTTTTCATCCTTTCTTGTTTGCTACAGTTGGACTTCAGCTGGTGAAACTACTTGCTAGAACTGTATCCTCTGTTTGGTCCTTGTAGGTAATCCATACTCCACAAAATAGGAAAAAACCTGTAATTGCCACATCAGAGCGAAATTCGTGCGCATGCAAAGAACACCGAGAAAGTTTTACGGCTTTCCGAAGAGAGTTCACGAGCTTTTGAATAACACGCTTCATTAACGGATATTAATGTGAGTAAGAACAAAGAACTCTCGCCGGCAGCAACCCTAAGCTCCCTTTTACATATACTGATTAGCCACTATACTTCGGACCGAATCGAATAATTTCGAACGAATATTCGAATATTCGACGTGGTCCAAAATTCGAATATATTCGGTATTCAACTATTCGAATTTTTTTTTGGAAGGACACAAGTATATTAGCCACTAACTCTAGTCGAGAGCCCTGAGCGAGTATAAGGTTGTTACAAATCTATTGGTAAGGTGGAAGATGAGATTGAAAAGAAAGGAACAAGGAAAGTCCGTAGTGTGAAACACGGTACACGACTACTTAGCTTGACGAGTTGAAAATTATAGGATGAGAGAAGGCGCCAATCTCGTCTCTACGTCTCCCTATCAAGTTCGAGTTTTTTTTTCGAGTTTACCTCATTCGCACTCCTACAAAATCGCTGGCCATAAATGTGCTCAGCTGCCCTGCTAATAACATAAATATAAAGAATGAAGCGCTGTGCTCGACCATTCCCTCTCGAGGTGATGACATGTGAGGTGGCTTTACGAAGCGATGACTCGAGGGGTTGCTCAGGAATGCAGAATTGTAGAATTCAACAATATTTCTCGTTGGTTTCAGACAGGAAGCATATTTGGGCTTCGTCAGCACCAAGTAAGAACTTCGGAACCTCGACGCCACTGAGTGTTATGTTTCAAAAGCACAAGACGATTGCTCACGGACTTGTGAAGATCTACACCCAACTGAAAGGAACATGAAGTCAACCGACATTTTTGGGCTGCACTCAGTAGCGAGCATGTGTAAGGAATTGGTTAGATCCGCACTGCAGCCATTAGCATGCAAAAAAGTTTCCGGGCAAGCTCCCACTCTTCCCTTTGCTAAGAAGCATCGCAACTGTTCAGATGGCTACGAGCGTCAAAGGGTTCGGTAGAAACGCAGAAACCAATATTGATCGACTAAACGATTTTTTGTGAAGCTTTCCAGTGACTATGGTGTGTACCAGGGGTGTGCGTTTAACGATGAACTATTTACCGATTTACCGGATTTACGGACATTTTTTGTTTAAAGTTTTTAACGAAGTTTAACGACGAAAATTTCCGGTAATTGGCATTAACGACATTCTAAACTCCTTTTTTTTAAATTTTACTTCTTCTTCATGTAAATGCACTTTGGACGATTTTTTTGGATGAGCTTACGCAGAATCGTTGCGACACCGAGGTAGTTTTCTACATACTTGGAGATAGGCCGTCGATATCGTCTCATACTTTGAGAATTGCTGGCATTTTTCTTGATCCTTTGACAATATATTTGCGTGCGCCCCTCTTTTCTCTGCCGAAGTTTCGCGTTTTTGACTTATTAGTCTATTTCCCGCGTTAGAGTGGTACATACTAGTTCTTAATACTTACCTACCAGTCAGTTTTCCAGAGTTTTTTGTGTTATTTTTTCATAGATGGAGTTTAAAAGGCATAGAAAATGCGATGAAGACGTAACGAAACACACATAAACTGTTAGGGTGCGGCTGCTGGTACTGTCACTGCTTCGCTCTTATTGAATTTCACACTATGCATGTCAATGATTCTTCTTATCCTTTTCGTCCTCTTCGAGAGTTCTCTTGGCAATTACTTTTGGAAGAAGCACAGTCAGTATACACGTGCGTGTCGCTAGTGAACTTCCTTGGAATACAGAAGAGGAAGAGATTAACAATTCAATTCTACGATGCTTGGCTGGCAGAGGCAAAAGTACTCAATGCGAAAAAATTCGATTCGATTGAAATTTGTCAACGGTCTGCGGCCTTTTGATTCTCTGCTTTTGACAAAGGAACCACTCTGAGTTCACAGACGATCTGTGAGCTTCGTAAATATCCTTCGAGGACGAACTGTGCCTAAGAATTGATGATCACTGCCTTTCCTGAATTTTTCATTAAAAACAAGAAAAGAGACTGTAATATCCAAAACAATTTTGACAAAAAGCTATAGGATAAAGGACGGCGTTATTCAGTCCTTGGGATGCGTCACGCATGCTACTTCTACGGGATGTCGTGGAGGCGATTTGAATGCGTATTTGGCCATACAAATCTTCCCAGATAGACCTAGGGGTCGACCTGTTGTAGAGCGACTCCACTTAACCTTACGAGTCCCGTGTCACACCACTGGTTGACCATAGATTGCGTTTTGGACATATTCATGTCCAATCCAATCTTCATACCTACCACAGTGAGCTCGTTCAGCATTTCCTCTACTTCTGCCGTGCTGGTAGAGATGAGAACAATATCGTCGGCGAAGCGAATGTTGCTGATCCGTTTACCGTCGACAAGGTAGCCTTTATCGTCCCAGTTCAAGTCCTTCATGGCATCCTGGAGTGCGCTGTGAATAGCTTGGAAGAAATCGTGTCCCCCTGCCGTACTTCTTTCCCGATTGGAATTTTAAGCTTTCTATCGAACAACTCGATGGTGGTCGATGAGTTCGAGAAGCATTCGTCGAGTCCGATGTAGGGCAATGGTATACCAGCATGCAGAAGCGCGTTCAGAACGGCGTTGATTTCCACAGAGTCGAACGCTCTCCGGTAATCCATGAAGACAAGGACAAGTGGGATGTGGTACGCGGCTGCTCTCGATGAGTTGCGAGACAGTCTGAATATGGTCCATGCAGGAGAAATTTTTGCGCAACCCTGCTTGCTCCAGTGGCTAATACTCATCGAAGCAGCGCTCCATGCGGTTAAGCTGTTTTGGTGAAGATTTTGTACACAACCGAGAGAAGACTGATGGGTCGATAGTCGTTGATATCCTGCTGAACTTTTTTTAAATATTAGAATGTTTTCGACTCCATCCATGAGTCTGGAATCGTACCATGTCGAAGGTAGTGGTTGCAGTGCTTGGCAAGTTGTGAGCAGAGGGCACTGCCACCCGCACGAAGGAGATCAGCAGAAATGCCGTACAGTCCGGGAGCAGTGCCTGGCTTCATCCTTCTGATGGCATGAGCAATTTGATTCCAGAATGGGAGGTTCTTCCTCAGCTGGTGGCATCAAGCATTTGGGGACAGTGCTGGAAGAACGAAACAGATCTGTGTAGAATTCTTGAACGATGGTCTCCATCGCTCTTCGAGACGTTTGCATTGTTCCATCCTTATCCACAAGGGCTGACATTATTGCCTTCTGGTCGCAGAGATCTCGTTTGCAGCGCGTTATGCTTGAACCTTTCCCAGCGGCATCTAGGAGCTTCAATCTTCTGTGGGCTTGAATGGACTCCTTCACTGCAATTCGACAGGCCTTCGAGATGACTTTTTCCAAATGGGAAAGCGTTAAGATCCAGCTTAACAGCTCTTCTTTGCTCCAAGAGCTTAATAGCAAGTGCGTTGAGTCTTGGAGCAGACGGTGAAGTGGCTTCGAGAGAGCTGCTAGCACATTTCAACAGTCCTTTGGAGAGAAGGTCGTCGTCTTCCGATGGATCTCCAAAAAGACTCCAATCATCCGACATTATTGCATGTTCCAACTTCTCAGACTTGAATGTGGGGATCCTCATAGTGCCGGTTGGTTCCGGTTTACGTTTGAACATCGTCTTTTTGAGAGTCAGCTTCGCACGGACAAGACGGTGATCCGAGCCGGTGTCAAATGAAGACAGCACGGAGACTTCGAACAGACTCCAGCGTCTGTGTGTAAGAACATTGTCGATCTCCGAACGTGTTTTTCCATTTGGACTTTCCCATGTCCATCATCGGTTTGAAGGCTTCTTGAACATAGAATTTCCATGGTAGAGACGGCACGCGGATAGGAAGTCTATCAGGCGCTCTCCGTTTTCGTTCCCTGAGGAAGTTCCATGTGGTCCTAGCCTCCATTCGTCGTGATCATTCTTACCGACGATAGCGTTAAAGTCACCAACGACAACTTTGTAGAAGCTCTTCTCGTCGTTGACAGTCCTTTCGAGCTGCTTGTAGAATTCCTCCTTTTCTTTGTCTGTGGCCGCAGATGTTGGAGCATATCCATTTATGATGGAGGTGGTTCCTTGGTCTTTGGTTTTCAGACGGAGAACAGCTACTCGCGGAATGATGACCTTGTAAGAGTCTACTAGGTGGTGGTGCACTGTCGAATTGTTGAGAAATCCAACTCCGCCAATATTCCTCCGGTCCACCTTTGCGCCGATAATGAGAAGCTCGTTGTGGTCGGTCCTTCTTATGGTTTCCGTTCTACCTTTCGTTTCCTGTAGGGCGATAACGTCGTATTTGATGTTGCGGCTTCTGTAAAGCAGTGTCCGAAGATCCTGCTCAGATGCGATCGAACGACAGTTATGAGTGCAGAGGAATAGGCAGTTTCCGTGTCGTGGTAGGAGGGAGTTTCCGGTAGTCCGATTCCAATGACGTCCGGATAGTTTAATTACGAGATTAGATGGCCGGAGGTGGATGCAACCGACGTCGTAGAAGTCCACCTCCGGCACGCGGAGGACTGGGCGCGGGTTTAGTTTTTGAGCCAGGCGGTGGTCTGGTTACTCACATGTTCCTGGCCAGGGATACATGAGAGCCGCCCATACACGACAAAGCATCGTGTACTGCGTGACCAATTGTGCCGTTAGCATCACTAAGTGATGTTCACCCCTTCACTGCGATGAGGTGGCACACGAAGGGGATGCCCACAATTATGAGACTAAAAAATAATGTTGGGCTGTAAAAGTCGACTTAGTGAGCGCAAGTTCTGTAAAAAAATTTTGCAAGAACAAATTAAAAACGATCAGCCTTGTTACGGTGCATAGCACTTTACACCTTTCCAGAAACTGGAGGACTTTCCACAAGCTAAACGAACTAAGGAAGTAAGAAATTTGTTACTCTAGAAATCTTGCTGTTACTGTTGGTTTTAAAATCTTAACGACTTTTTTAGTTTAGCAATTTTATTGGGTATAGATGGACTGTTATTATTTGTTCTTAAGACGAAGAAAGTCATGCGTATAAATGCCATGGAGTCGAAAAAATAAATGAAGAAAAAAAATCTGGCTTTTTACATACAAAAATAATGCCAAACTGACTGCAGCTAGAAAAATTTTGTTTAACGAATTTAACGAATTTACCAACTTCATCGAAAAAATTTTCGTTAACAAATTGTCGTTAAAAATTTACCAAAACAATTTAACGCACACCCCTGATGTGTACAATATCCATCTCTCAAATCTCAAATCTCCAGAAAAAACAACAAATAAGTAGTTTCAGACCGTTTGTCAGTTATGAGGCTCGCCAGCTCAGCTTCAAAATCGCATCAGCTCCAGACGAGAAAGTGCTTTTGTCTCTACAGTGATCGGCGTTGGAAGAATGAAAGATTTGGTTGGCCCACAAGGCTAACCTAAAAATACGTACTACTCACTTAAGATCAGATCTCCTGTCTATTGTAGCAACTCGCCTTCTAACATGCACTTCTCTGGTCTTCTCGGTAATTGAAAACGTAGTGATTCTAAGAATTTGCATAGTTGTTTAAGCCAAGATTTTAGTTTTACAGAGGTTACGAGCTGTTAGAGGGATGGTGATTTGTTCTGTAACAGCCGCTGTAGGTTACAGCGAGCATGAAAAACATTGTTTCTGGAAGGGAATCCAGCTTAATCGCTTCCACGTTGGTGCTAGCGGCTGTCTCGTCCCGGCATTACAAAAGAGTGCTAAGAACCATGAGGATATTGTGGAGGTGTCGCTCGGCCTACCAGCGGCGGCGGAGTAAGGCGTAGCATCCACCCCTCAGGGCAGGGGGCACGAATACAAATCCTTCCTGGCGCAATAGATTTGCCAACATCTATTGATATGTTCTTGTTATAGTCGTCGACTAAGATTGCCACTCATTTCTTAGTCGGCATAACTTTCGACGAGTTTTGCCTTCGGAAAAATCTACAACACTGCCCAAAAATATTTCATAGTACAGGTACTAATCTCAACGAAAGTAGAGACATGACCTGGAACACCAATTCTATGCCTCAAGGTGGATATTGAAGGAAACCACCAAACACCCGCAGGTGGGCGTAGACGTGGGTGAACGAGCTCCAGCCCCGAGACCACCCGAGTTCATCACCCTCTGGATAAAATCATGGAGATCGAAACTCACAGAGATGAGCTAAAGGTGCCAGCTCTTGGGTTACCGCCGGGCACTCCTCCTTCTGTTTTACCGAAGGACTGCTATCCAAAGCGTTTTTAAGGTAATGCGCGCCGGTATGATACTCTCTCATGCTATGATCGACGCGGAGATCTCCATCGACGCGCCAGTATGGCATCGTACCCTATGCCCCCCCCCCCCCAATGTGTGTGGTCTTTGCCTTTTCTAAGGCCATCCAAATGCTTATTCTTAACACAAGTTGGTCTTCCTATCTCTCCTACGTAGTCCTCACCACATTCATCGAAAGACATCGGATGGGCCACACCGGATGTCATACAATCATCTTCTTTCCCACTAGGGCAGACAACGAGGGATGCTGTGGAACACATACCTACCGTAGATACAGTTTTGAACCAATTGCCTTTTTAAGGTGCTAGGAGGGACGTGAATACGCCTACCACATTGTGGAGGTCTGCGTTGCGAGCACACTTGCGTATCTCAACACTTACAATTAGTTGATCTAAGATTAAGTGCTTACAAAAGGGTATCTCGATAGATGCGCGTTTGCAATGACACCATACGGCAAAAGTTCGGTGTCGCCCCGATAGCCGACAAGTTGCGCGAAGTCCGTCTACGATGGTACGGCCACGACCTTCACACTAACGACGACCTGTAAGATTGGCCTGAATTTCGAAGTCCCCGTAAAACGGCCCAGAGGACGCTCGAAGCAACGTTGGCTGTTGCATATGGACTTAAAGGCAGCTGGTGTCCATCCCGACCAAGCGTTTGATAGGGAGAAATGGCGTCACTAAACCAGAAGAGCGGACCCCGCCACCAAGTGGAACAAACGCTATTGAAAGTGATGATAAGTGCTGATCTGGATAGCAATTACTTTTCGCAGTAATAAGTGCCGTATTCATCGAAAACGATTTCTATCCGCTATCGAACGGAACTGGTGTGGTTGTTCGAAAAATGCTTTTAATGATGCCCTTCTTGGGGCTTGAGTGGTGGGCAGATAGGCAGTTGATGAAGATGCTTTTTTATTTGGCTTTCGGCAGCACCAAGCTTTAGTACTCCCGTGAGCAAGGTGAACCTGGATGTTGGGGGACGTGAGCCACCTTTCTGTAGTTTTTCCCGTGTGAATTTTATATGCTCTTGGGTTGCCGAGCTAACACGTGAGCCAACCACTTTCCCGTAGCTAACCCTCTTACCTTCTGTAGTACATATCCTCATGACCATCGGACGTTACACATTAAACACTCGTTGACTGAGGTCGTTACCTGAGCTATCAGACCAAACAGATCACATGTAATTGCCTGGTGCTCCCTAATTTCACAAGCAGTCTGCACAGAATGGATGCCAATATCTCGGAACAGATTTTGATCGCGTATCCATTCCTTGTCCAGCTGCCGCTCACAGAAAAATATGCTCTTTTTGTTGGTGCAGAAGGTTTCGGACAAAATTTCATGAGCCTCGATGCGAAATTTGATTTCTAGGACTATTCCAAATTGTGTGATTACATGTCCGCTGAAGAACTAGAACGCAATTATGAGCTTCATGTTACCAGGAACGTCTTTGCAAGAAACCCCCTCTTCAAAATCCGCAGAGAGTAGGAAGCATGGAGAACGCGTCGCAGTTTTTGCAATTGCAGAATGCCCTAGGGGAACTAGTTCAATTATGGCAAGGAGGCCATGTACTCTCGACTGAGCACTGTGTGTCACTCGTTAAATGAGCAGCACTTTGTGACAGAACTAATTTGTGAGAAAAAGCGGTCCGGGCATTTTTAGGCGAAGTTTTTCGAAACCGCGTGGGCAGGCGATGGCGATTCGACAAGAGTACGTAGCTGATCCGCGGGGAACTGCGAGGGAGACACCGAGCTGTGAATTCGAGCGAGGTGCTAGTGCTTCGTTTGGCACTCAATTTCGTTGGCGATGATGAGCCCGTTGGTGCCCCTGGGCGCCTCATAATCACGCCTGGTCGTCTGCTCTCATCTCGTCATCTCCTGGAAAACCGAGGAAAACATGAAGCCTAGTCGCATTTATTTCCACGCAATATCTCCGGTTAACAAAACCTTCATAGAACATTTCAATAGAAAGCAGTCACTCAAGGGGGCGAACGGCTTGGGAATCATCAGGCGCACTTTTAAAAATTCTCTTCTTCTTAGGTTTGATTAGAAAGCCAATGGTAGTGAATAACAGCATTCCTGAACGTTAAGCAACACTACTTCCAGGAATTCTGGGAAACCTTCTGTCATGGGGAGGTATCCTTCTAGGTTTAGCTGAATATATGCAGCTTTTCAGGGTGTCGCAAACGATGCATTTGTGTTTATATAATTCAATTTAATTTTGCTGATTTAGCGGATTCAATTTAACTTTGACTCGTTCACCAAAGCGACCAGAACGTTACTGTGAAAAAGAGAGAAACTGGGGGTGCTTGTTTAAAGGCAGAGGAAAAATCGCGAACGGCCAATTTCAGATCGCTCGTTCAGTGGAACAGTTATGGGCCAGTGCTGAATATTTCGCAAACTGAAAGCGGATTGCCCTGCTCGGTGAAACTTTCCTAAAAGCACACAGCTAGATGCATATTTTCAGCCTCCACAGCCTATGCGTACCGGAAAGGCGACTGCATTCCACTGATCGCTGTTTTCTGCAAGATGATCTCATGGAATCACCATTAGTGCAGAGCAGGGGTGTGCGTAATTACGATTTACGATTTACGATTTTACGATTTACGGCTATTTTTGTCAAATTTTTTGCGATTTACGATTTACGACATTTTGGGTCGTAAATCGTAAATTTTCGTAAATGTGATCTTTGATCAACAACCAACTGGCGACCAAATTTATATGGACTGGGTTATAAGGATGTGCCCACACTAATGGTCCCTTATAGCTCATTCCCACTCCCCTTTAGAGTTGATTTTTGATGATCTGATATGCTACAGTGTTGTACAATGCGTCCTGTACAATGGCAGGCTTCTCGAATCCGGCTTCTCTCTTCGCTAACTAACTTTTCCATTTCTCCAAGATTGTAAGGGCTCCAATTTGGAACCAGACAGGTTCAAGAAGAGAAACAAGTGCAATACAATGTTTTAAAAAAAGCTCCTGCCTGGGAGGCTGGGGAGGCTGGGCTACTCCGTTTCCGGTCCAGAGCTAGCAAGGCACATCGCATTCCTACTGCCAAGTGCTGCTATATTTCAGCCCATAGTCTGTGTTTGTATTTATTTTTCTCATGACTGCCTTATGCAGCGTATTGAACAAATAAACAAGTATATAATAAAAGGACACTGGAAGCAGTTTCTTAGAGAAAGAGAAACGAGTATTCTAGCTCTACGTTTGGTAATAACGTGGAGTCACTCTGTTTGTAACTGATGGATAACATACTAATGTCTGGGTATGTGTCGCGAAGACGGGCAGCATTGTGAGATAGGAACGCTGCATCCAATCAGACCGCATTGAATGAGCATGTCATTCAGAAGCGGCGTGTACAGTCGGGTACCCTGATCGGCTGGGATATGTTCCGTCTGTGATCTGGTTATTATTGGCTGGCGTGCTCCCAATGCTGCTCACCTTCGCGACATGTACCAATGTTTCTATCGGTTTGCATTATGCTTTATAGCGCTGAGCAAACTGGTATACACAGTGCGGCAAAATCGAGCGCGTAGCTTTCCAAGGAAAGCTCGAACTGGTCTTGACAGTTTTGATCTCCATTTCCGGAGGCGTGATTGAGCTTATCGTATTCTCCCTATCTAATCCGCTTACGATGCTGCAAGTTCTCGGATAGGAAACGGAGCTGGCGAAAGGTAGCCCGAGGGTACGTAGGGAGTTATTAAATAGCAAAGCAATATCATAAGGTTTTCGAAATCTTCCAATTACAGGCTTGAGCAGGAAACCGGGTATTGGTCAATGGTAAAACGATTTTTTAACTTTTAGTTTTGACGGCGAATTTTTCGCAGTTGTTCCTGCTAATTCCAAGACTAATATGCAAACTAAAAAAGGTAGGAAGTTAGGAATTTAATAAATATTCAAACGATGCAAGCTTTCTGTTGAAATGCCAGGCATAGGCTCAAATACAGTTTTTGAATTTAGTTTTTTTGGACTTACCTGAAACGTGTTTAGTTTGGTTTGAAAGATGTTTTACTAGCAAGAATCACAACATACGCTGAAAATAACATAACAGTTAAATAAATATTGGATCACATCTGATTAACATTAGCAGAAAAAGCTTCAGGAAATTTAGTTGTAGTGCACTACAGGTCAGGTGACTCTTACGATTTACGGTTTACGATTTACGACGGTTTTTTCGTAATTACGATTTACGATTTACGAAATTTCGATTTTTATTTACGCACACCCCTGGTGCAGAGGCACTAAGCACTGTGGCGAGCGCGGTTTTCGCTGGAGGAAGCGATCTACAGGCTTCACTATTTCCCTCTCTCTAAAGTGCAGATGGGCGTGCTATACGGGAGAGAGCCCTTGTGATTAAAGAGGAACAACACTTCCATTAACGAAGTGGATTGTTGAGCAGGAAACAGTCGTCAGCGTTTTTGTGAAGGCAGAATCACGTGCTTCACGAACATATATAGTTCTTCGCGACGCTTCCAAAGGCCGAGCTCAGGCCCAAAAAATGCCATGGCCACATTGTTTCCTCTCCTGTTACGTATTCTCCACGTTTAGTGGACCTGTTCCATCTACTGTTTTAACTATAACCGACACTGCTAGGCTACCAGAAAGAATTATGCCGCAGCTTGGTTATATTTACAAAAATCTAAATGTCACCCATATTTCGAAAGCTTTTGAAGACTATCGAAGCACGTCCAACATTGCAGAATCATTTCTGGCCAGCTGGCTTAACTTTCTTTAGTCATTTATCAACCAGCGTTCCAGAATTTAAAGTTTTTGGAATACTTGTTGGAGGGAAACGCTGCTTCTTTACATTCGGAGCATCTATATTTGAGTACCTTCACCTCTGTGTTTGGAACACGACAACTGAATGCGCTTCTCTTTGAGCAATTAAGGATTGAGCATGGTGTAATGAATTAAGGCTAAAGTTCAGGAGGAGAAGTTGAGCATTTAATGTTTAACGGCTCATATGAGCCATTGAAAAGTTGCGTACACAACGTTTTCCACCTTCATTAGCCCACTGTAGATCATCAGCACTGCTCGACCTAAGGACAAGATGACTGAATACAGCATTACCCAATCTGGCCAATAATGGATGTGCAACGCATTCTACTCAGCGGAAAATCGTGGTGGCAATTTTAACGCGTATTTGACGGTAGCGCATAGCGGTAACCAGATGATGGGCAGGTCAGTGTTTAATTATTCCCACACAAGAATGACTTCACATTCCTCGTAGTGATGTTACGCTTTATTAGCCTGAGCGTGTCTCGAACCAAAAAGCTTGAGTAGGGATGCAGGCGACTACTGACGCCTCTTCAGAATGCGCTTCTACTCCTCCACATCTCGAGTTACCCACTTAGTCTTTGCCTTTTTGGTCTAACGACCACAGCTGGAGATTCTCAGTTTGGTTCATAGCAGATCGTTCCTATTCGTACAGGAATCTCAGAAAACCTCTCAATAGTGGGATGAACTGTAAAGCGGAATGCGTGTCGGGTTTTGGTTCCATGTTCAACCGTCCTGGTGACCATCTTAACGGTATGTAGGTCTGAACAGCGAAAGTGTTGAGTATGCGCAGAAACGCCTCTGTCTCAGGAATATTAATACCATTAATATAAAATAATAATAGAAGAATGCATCCGAATTCTATAGTCCTCCACTGTTTTAGCGCATTAAAGTTTGAGTACAGTAGTTTCTCGCGGCTAGAGGTTTGTTTCGTTCCCAGTGTCAGTGATCTGTGGACAACGTGGGGGCAGGGGGGGGGGGGGGTGGGAGGAGTGATGCAGAGTCTAGAAAAGAAACCGAAGTTACGAAAGCGCTCGTTGTGGTCCGCATTTGAATGGTAATAAAGGTCCATAGAATGGAATTCGCTAACGTTATCATTGGATTTCGGTCGCAGTGATGGGCTGTTGACCTATTGCAGTCTGCTATTTATTAATCGACTCGCTGAACGAACGAATTCTGATGAGGACTATTCGGAAAGTCACACACGTGTTTTAAGGGGTTGAAAAAAAAAACAAATTTTTTGTTGCAAAACTGCAAAACTATGAGGCAAAATATGCGAAGAGTTTGCGCAGCATCTTACTTGCTTTACTTTGATACTTTGATGGCCCTCTTGTCGGCTGGAGGTCTTCTCAGCGGGGACCACAACTCTTCCAGACCGCTCGATCTCTGGCTGCTTGCATCCAGTGAGGCAGACTCCGCTCTCTGAAAGATCTTGAGAATGAGAATGAGTCTGCCCATCGCGTTGGCGGTCGTCCCAGTGGTCTCTTATGGTCTCTCGGGAGCCATTCTGTGACACGGAGACTCCATCTATCGTCCTTTCGTCGAAGCAGGTGTCCGGCCCAGCGATATTTGGACTTCTTCATGTACTGCAGCGGGTCTGCTAATTGAGACTTCTCCCGTAGCTCCGAGCTTCGTAGGCCAGTCGTTATCCATGTTCAGCTCTCTTCCCAGATAGACGTAGGAGTCGACCTGTTGCAGAGCGACTCCATTTATCCTTACGAGTCCCGTGTCACACCACTGGTTGACCATAAATTGTGTTTTGGACATATTCATGTCCAATCCAATCTTCATACCTGCCACATTGAGCTCGTTCAGCATTTCTTCGACTTCTGCCGTGCTGGTAGAGATGAGAACAATATCGTCGATGCGAAGGTTGCTGATCCGTTTACCGTCGACAAGGTAGCCTTTATCGTCCCAGTTCAAGTCCTTCATGGCATCCTGGAGTGCCGCTGTGAATAGCTAGGGAGAAATCGTGTCCCCCTGCCGTACTCCTTTCCCGACAGGAATTTTAAGCTTTCGATCGAACAACTGGATGGTAGTCGATGTGTTCGAGAAGCATTAGGGTCATGGTATACCAGCGTGCACAAGTGCGTTCGAAGTGGCGTTGATTTCCACAGAGTCGAACGCTTTCCGGTAATCCACGAAGACAATGACAAATGGGAGGTGGTATTCGCGGCTCCTCTCGATGAGTGGTGAGACAGTCTTAATATGGTCCATGCAGTAGAAATCCTTGCGAAACCCTGCTTGCTCCACTGGCTGATATTCCTCGAAGCAACGCTCCATACGGTTAAGCAGTGTCTTGGTGAAGATCTTGTACACAACCGAGAGAAGACTGATGGGTCGATAGTCGTTGATATCCTCCTGCTGACCTTTTTAAATATTAGAATGTTTTCGACTCCATCCATGAGTCTGGAATCCTACCATGTCGAAGGTAGTGGTTGAAGTGCTTGGCAAATTGTGAGCAGAGGGCACTGCCACCCGCACGAAGAAGATCAGCAGAAATGCCGTCCGGTCCGGGAGCAGTGAACAGATCTGTGTAGAATTCTTGAACGATGGCCTCCATCGCTCTTCGAGACGTTTGCGTTATTCCATCCTTATCCACAAGGGCTGACATTATTGCCTTCTGATCGCAGAGATCTCGTTTGCAGCGCTTTATGCTTGAACCTTTCCCAGCCGCTTCTAACAGCTTCAATCTTCTGTAGGCTTGAATGGACTCCTTCACTGCAATTCGACAGGCCTTCGAGATGACTTTTTCCAGATGGGAAGCATTAAGATCCAGTTTAACAGCTCTTCTTTGCTCCAAGAGTTTAATCGCAGGTGCGTTGAGTCTTGAAGCAGACGGTGATGTGGCTTCGCAAGAGCTGCTAGCACATTTCAACAGTCCTTTGGAGAGAAGGTCGTAGTCTTCCGATGGATCTTCAAGAAGAGTCCAATCATACGACTTTATCGCATATTCCAACTCCTCAGACTTGAATGTGGGGATCCTCACCGGTGCCGGTTTATGAGTGTCACGCTTGAACATTCTCTTTTCGAGAGTCCGCTTCGCACGGACAAGACGGTGATCCGAGCCGGTGTCAAATGAAGGAAGCACGGAGACGTCGAACAGACTCCAGCGTCTGTTTGTAAGAACATGGTCGATCTCCGAACGTGTTTCTCCATTTGGGCTTTCCCAGGTCCATCGTCGGTTTGAAGGCTTCTTAAACATAGAATTTCCGTGGTAGAGACGACACGCGGATAGGAAGTCTATCAGGCGCTCTCCGTTTTCGTTTCTTGAGGAAGTTCCATGTGGTCCTAGCCTCCATTCATAGTGATCGTTCGTACCGACGATGGCGTTAAAGTCACCGACGACAAACTTGTAGTAGCTCTTCTCGTCGTTGGCAGTCCTTTGGAACAGCTTGTAGAATTCCTCCTTTTCTTCGGCTGTGGCCGCAGATGTTGGAGCATATCCATTTATGATGGAGACGGTTCCTTGATCTTTGGTTTCCAGACGAAGAACGGCTACTCGCGGACTGATGGTCTTGTAAGAGTCTACTAGGTGGTGCACTGTCGAATTGACGAGAAATCCAACTCCGCCAATATTCTTTCTGTCCACCTTTGCTTCGATAATGAGAAGCTCGTTGTGTTCGGTCCTTCTTATAGTTTCCGTTCTGCCTTTCGTTTCCTGCAGGGCGATAACGTCGTATTTGATGTTGCGGCTTCTGTAAAGCAGTGTCCGAAGATCCTGCTCAGATGCGATCGAACGACAGTTATAAGTGCAGACGAATAGGCAGTTTCCGTGTCGTGGTGGGAGGGAGTTTCTGGTAGTCCGATTCCAATGACGTCCTGATAGTTTAACTCCGAGATTAGATGGCCCCTCGCCGGAGGTTGATGCAACCGACGTCGTAGAAGTCCACCTCCGGCGCGCGGAGGACTGGGGCGCGGGTTTAGTTGTTTGAGCCATACCGGTGGTCTGGTTACTCACATGTTCCTGGCCAGGGATACAGGAGAGCCGCCCATACACGACAAAGCGTCGCGTACTGCGTGACCGTTTGTGCCGTTAGCCATCACAAAGTGATGTTCACCCCTTCACCGCGGTGAGGTGTCACATGAAGGGGGCGCAGCATCTTACGAAGAAAAAATAGAAATCAAAATAGGAACACATTCGACCAGCTGATTGGGATGCCACGGCTACGAACAGTTGGTTGACTAGTTTCTATAAATTTTTTAAGCTCCTTATTATTTCCTCCAGTTGGATTGTGTATCCTGATAAGCATTGCCCTAACGTGGTAGATTGGACGTAAGCCAACTGGCTAATAATGGCTTTTATTGGAACGCGAGCGCAATTCTAGAAGAAGGAAGAAGAAGACATCGCACGTCGCTCTCGAATATGCTGCGGCATCTAAGCATCCTGCACTCTTTCAACTTGTGAAGCGACTTTGGTTGGCAGAAGTGAGAAAACCAAAGCACAAACTGAATTAACGTTCGTCTGTTT
The DNA here is from genome assembly GCA_947396885.1 of Heligmosomoides polygyrus polygyrus. Taxonomy (NCBI): domain Eukaryota; kingdom Metazoa; phylum Nematoda; class Chromadorea; order Rhabditida; family Heligmosomidae; genus Heligmosomoides; species Heligmosomoides polygyrus. The sequence goes on along the minus strand of OX377204.1, from coordinate 31,741,562 downwards.
GCGAGTTATTGCAGTTAATGACGGCATTACTGTAACTAAATTATAGTAAACGTCATAGCTTATCAGTATAAACAGGAAGGTAGGCAACTCCATCTTTTTAAAGAAGAATAGAACGACGAATAGAATACAGATTTAGTCTCCCATTTCAAATGCTTGCATAGGATTTGCTTATTTAATTTAGGTTTCACTGGGGCGGAGGCGATCGGGACGTACAAGCGAACTAACCTTCTCAGAGCCGTCACAGAAGACTTCCCCCACATCGGCAAGAGCGAACGTGACGCTGAGGAATTTGAAATTAGAAAAGTGCAGCGTGACCTAACAGACGCTTCACAATTAGCTGTCGCCACTAGTGCGACAAATTGGATTCGTGGCCCCAAATTCAACAACCAAAATCGGGTTATGATTGTGCTGTGGTATAATCCAATAAAAGATCAGGAACCAAAACACGTCTCTGGATTCTGGCCGGTTAAATCAGAAGTCTCTGAACATTTGTTTGATAGAAATCAGGGTGGAATTCCTACTGCTTGTATATGTCGAACGAATCTGCATAAGACTACCTCGAGAACACATCTCAGCCCAGCTTTTACAAATCTTGCAGGGCCGATTCGTTTACCCTTTATATTTCATTTCAATTTTCATCTTCAATTTTTATATTTCTTTAGTGTAGCTTCCGTTTGAACCTCCAGTTAGATAAAAGTTCCTATTATTTTTTTGTCGCGCACGTGGAGCGCAATCGGAAGTTTTGCCGGCTGTCGCGTGTACCAGATACCAGGTTCTTAGTTCGGATTTCCCGTCCAAGCCTGCCATCCTTCTCGGGTCAGTAAAAAGGCACCAGACTTTTCTGGGAAAAATGAAACACTGGCCTGTTCAACTGCTGGCCATCGCAAGTCATCGTAGAGAGTCCCACAACATTCTGTTCACTATTCAGTCGTTCATTACTGCTGTTCGTCATCCTCCATATCCTGTATAGGGCTTAGAGGTGAAGCAGTACCCACGGTTAAGTCCTGGTTCTCTTTCCACTTTTCTATTACTTTCATCCAATAGAAGTCAAATGCATGACGCATCCCTGAAGGGATGGAGTATCGCCGTCCTTTATCCTTTTGTCCTTTGCTGTGTTCCTTAAGGAAGTCCTTCTTCGTTTCCTATGTCAACGTGACTCGAAAAGTTGGAGGGATGATGTGAAAACGCTTTAGGTAAGCTATACGGCAGTCAAGTCCTAATGCAGTAAACAGCATTTAATCGCGTTCTTCTCTCGAGGCAATTTGTATGAATCCTCTCGATAAAATCAGAACGCAAAAAGAGTCAAGTGCTTCAACGTGCTATGCAGTGACACGCCACCATGATGCTGCTTCTTTTGATGAAAATATAGGCATTTGCTGAGGTACCGCAAGCCTCTTGACCACTACAACAGAAAAGAGCCAAACAAATTTTCCTACAAAAATACTCTTTTCTAAATATCTCCAGTACTTATCAACGAAATAGTGCGTTCTCTTTTACAAGATAGAGATATCATGGCTTTCTAGAATACGATTATGAACAGGGTGCGTGTTACAATTTTTTCTACGATACTGAGTCCATTATTCTCCCATAACTGATGACTTCCTTGGGAGATATTTTCAGCTCTTCATGAAGGGGCGGAAGGCAGATCATTGTGCTGGACGTCGGCAGTGATGAAAAGAAGTGACATCATTTGAAAGGCTCACAATCAAGCCGGGCAAGGAGTAATGCGAACGCTTACGAGCTCGAACATGATTTCATTGCATTCCATCTGTATGCAAACACGCCAAGATCTGGTGTGTCTCATTCACAAGAGAAGGTAGAAATAATAAGGGATCCACCAGCCATTGCACAAGAATCAGGAATGTTTGGTAATAAGAAAGAGTACTGAAAATTTGGTATCTAAGAGAGACATGCCTGACACAGCAGGTGTTCCCACTGTTCTTCTGAAGAGCAGCTTGTGCCAAAAGCTTTTCATGCAGCGAGGAGCTCAAAGACGTGGAAGGGGTGATGAAACAAAGGACGTGACCCTTCGTTGTTCTTTTCTTGTTCTGATGAAGACTAAAATTTGATTTCGGATAGAGCGAAAATACCGAATACCCGAGACAAAATGTTCCATTGCAAGAAAAAAATGGGTTGATCTGAGAGGTCCTCCTGATGTGTGAGTCCACCTGAATATTACAAGAAGAAGGACGCTTCAATCAATTCCTTTGAGATGCGCCACGCATTCTACATAGTTCTACCTATTCAGTGAAGGTGCCGAATCCATGCCGATTGACGGGGAAGCACTTCACCCCGCCCAGACAAGACTGGTACCGAATCGCTGACTCTGGCCTACCCTAATAAGGCACAAATAATTCTACAGAACAACTTAAAATGGAGGTCAGTGAGCTCGGTCCAGAGATTCTGAACAATAACTGTATTGTCCTATATATATACGGCATAGAACGAGAATTACAGAACTGTTTCGTTTTTGCTAAACGCCCCTTGGTGGTCCAAAAGTGACAGAAAATGGTATCTCTTCAGCGCGGGCTGATAAGGCGAAAATGACTCCAGGAATGGCCCTGTCGTGCTCGGAACCTAACCTGCAAAAGTTTTTGTTCTCAAATTAAAGCTAGGTTATAGTAATACATATAATAATTGCCGACGTTTCGTAGACGAAACTGCAAGAATGGTACATTCTACATTTAATTCGCAAGTACTTCTGAAGCGACTAGATGGCCGAGTGGATAGCAATGCGGATTTGCGGTCGACGGTTCGATTCCCGAGGTGGTTTAACGATCTGCTAGGTGTACTGCTTCCATTTTTGCAGATTACATTTTAGCCTCAGTAGGGTACCGTATATATATATATATATATATATATATATATATATATAAAGGATAAAGGATAAAGGACGGCGTTATTCAATCCCTTCTGGGATGCGCCAGCGCATTCTACTTCTACGGGATGTCGTGGAGGCGACATGAATGCGTATTTGGCCATACAATGACTTGCGGTGGCCAGCCGATGAACAAGTCAGCGCTCTATCCTTCCCAGACAAGTCTAGTACCAATTCACCGACCCCGGAGGGATGGAAGGCTTGGTTGGCCTGGGCGGGAAATCCGAACCAGGAACCTGGTATCGGGTGCACGCGACAGTCGCGCCTCCTCCGACTGCGCTGCACGCGCCCAATATATATATATATATATATATATATATATATATATATATATATATATATATTTGAAAATGAAGAGCAAACACAACCCTATGAAGCAGTTTGATGCGGTAAAGTATAACACAGATCAATAAAAAGGGCAGGTAAGCTCACAAAGAAGAAGACCTATGAGTGATTGTGAAATTGTTTCAAACACAGATGATAAGGGAGCGAGGGACTTCATATAATCTGTTACACAAGAAAGTGAAGGTGAAGATTAAAGATGATAGGGGTAAAAAGAGAACAGATTCCAAGGCGTATTTACACCTTTTGTCAGGTCGACTTCTCGACCAACATAAGCTGAGTCCACAGAGAATGACCATCTGTTGTCACTTCTTACTTAGAGTACACTATAAATGATGGTTATTAAGACGAAAGGAGGTGAAATTTCAAGGTTCCGTGTCAAGGCCAGTTCCGCGTTGCGAGAGTGGAAACAAAGTCAGACGGAAGAATTCACTCCGCCTTGCTAGCGAGCTAACACAGGATTGGAACATACCCAGTAATGAGTTCTGCTGTTGGTTTTTCTCCCAGGGCCTGTCAACTGCATACATCGCGCTCGACGCTCTCCCAATTAGGTCTTCATAAGGTTTCATGTTTTCTAACATGAGTGAGTCCTTTTGCTCAGCAGTCCAGCATAGCATGGAAAACGTTTCGGAGTGATTTTCCCCGGTGTGCTTCTTGTTCATTTCATAGATCTCCCCATGTTTTAGAACGGTAATCGTTTACAGGACGCCTTCCTGTATAGCAGCTAAGACGAAGCAACTTTTAAAAGTATTAAGTGACTTTTCAGCTGACAAAAAACGTTGCAATCGTAGGTGACTTTAATATTCCTGACTTCCACTTTGCCGGCAAGCGTAACTCAGTTGGTGCATCTGCTCTACATGAACTAGTTTATTGTCATGACTTCACACAAAACGTTACTCAACCTACAAGAGGTTGTAGTATGCTTAATTTAGTTTTGTCCAACTCTAAAGATTCCATTGAGAACTTGAATGTTTGTTCGCCGCTTGGAATGAGTGATTACAATAGCTTTACATTTGGTATACCGTCTGAAGCTGTTGTTTCTACACTAGCTTATCGCAAGGTGTATTCTCAGTGTAAATACGAAGATGCTTGTGATGATTTATCTCAGGATAGATGGAGGGAGCTCTTCGATTCCACACCTAGCGTTAACGCAAAATAAACTTTCCTTTTCACGTTCCTTTCAAAAAGGCTTCTTCACTAAAATCAACTGTTCTGCCCAGATATTTAAACAACGTGCTAGTCCATCGAGAGTGCCTGTTCCTAGAGGCTGGCAAGTGGAGTTCCTTTGAAAACTTCAGCAAAAAAAATTATGTCACACCTCAGGAAGTGCAATAGTTACTTGGAGAAAAAAGTGATTGAATCTGGAAACCTATCCAAATTTTACAGGTTTGTCAACAAGAAGATTAAGGATAAAAGCCTTGTCTGTTCTCTTGTAGAACGGAGCGTCATGGCAACCTCAGGGAAGGCAAATGTGTTAGCGAACCAATTCGAGAAAAACTTTTAGACAGATAAGGGCGAAATTTCACTGCCTCTCGATTCCAGTCCAGTTGAGCCTATGGAGGATGTTCCATGGTTTAATGCTGATCTACTCTATGATTTGATTAATAAGTGGTCAAACTCTTCATCAGTTAGCCCTGATTTCATACCTCTGCACTTCATAAAAAAAATTTCCTCCGTCATATGTGGCCCACTTGCTTATATTTACAATCAGTCACTAATGTATGGTGAAATTCCTCAACGTTGGAAACCTTGTTTTGTCACTCCAATACTTAAGAAGGAACCTGCTATCAATCTTCAAAACTATCGACCAGTGAGCATCACATCTGTTTTTTGCAGGCTTTTTAAGAAGGTGAAAAAAAGCACATAATGACTCATATTACTGTTAACAGCATTATCTCTCAGCATCAACATGGGTTTGTTCCTGGTAGCTCTGTTCAGACCAATTTGTTGGAATGTCTTAATGATTGGACAGAGGCGCTTGATAACAAATGCAGTTGCGATGTCATTTATTCGGACTTCGCAAAAGCATTTGATAGAGTGTCCCATCAAAAACTTATTTTCAAACTGGAGAAATACAAATTCACCCCACCCTTCTTAAATGGGTTGCTCAATATCTCACCGGACGAACATATCAAGTCAAAATAGACGCTTCATTTTCAAGTGTAAGGCGGGTAGTCAGTGGAGTCCCACAGGAGGGTCCTTTCCCCTTTGCTTTTCAACATCTTCACCGCAGAGATTCCTGATGTTGTGTAGCAGTGCAGCGTCATCAGAAAGGTGTACGCTGATGATGTGAAGATTTGTAAAACTATTGCAGGCTCAGAGGATGTGTGTGCGCTTCAAAATGCAGTAGATTTGATGGTTGATTGGGCGAAAAGGTGGCAGTTGCCGCTATCTCCTCAAAAGACTGTAGTATTACATCTTTGTTCTAGAAAGAAAACCCTTCTTATAGGTACAACATTGAAGGATGTGCTTTACGCGAAATGGACTCTGTCAAGGAATTGGGTTTTTCTTATAGCAATAACCTAGACTTTTGAATGCATATACGTGCTATATGTAATACGGCTATGCTACGAACAGATAACATTAAAGCATTAGTCACTAGGAATAAATCTGTTCTCCTTAGGGTGTACAAGACTTATATACGTCTCCTTGTTGAATCAAGTGTGTCCCTATTTGCTCCGTATAAGAAAAGGGACATCTATACTATAGAGAAAGTAATAAACAACTTTGCCAGAAAGCTTCTTCTTAGAATAGGGAGTTTCGTATATTCACGTGTACCGAAGGCATCAATCAGAAATAAATATCTCGGTCTACCCTCCCTAGATTCTCGCCGCAGGTTTTTGACATCTCTTATACACAAGCTGTTATACTTTACCACCGATTCTGGGCCTTGTAGATTCTTTAAGATGAAGACTTCGCACACAAGAAGTGGCTCCGCTAAGCTACAGCTACCTCGGCCAAAAACCAATTTGCGAGCATTGCCTTTCACTTATAGGGCAGGTAGTTTATACCTAAAATTTTCTAAGCACCTTCAGTTTTCCCTAACACCGAGACAATTCAGAAGCCGAGTTGAAAGTTTGTTGCTCAGATCTGAAATTGGTTGAATAGTATGATTATTTGTAAGCATTGTCACACTGTTGTTTGTTTTCGTCCCTGTGCACTTTTTTGTCATTGTTTCTGTTTATTTTCTAACGTATTGTCTTATGCAATCGTAATAAAACAATAACAGCAAAAAACAATAACAAAATTTGGAACGCTCGTGCTTTTTGTTTTGCTCTGAACATAGCAGTATTTATTTCGAGAAAGTACTACATAGTTGGGTAGCTGCAATGTCAGCAGAAGACATGCATATGCAACGGAAAGAAAGTAGGCTAATTTGAACAGGCGATCTTTCTTCGGGGGCTTCGTTTCAGGGAGAATCACATTTTCAGAACAACAATTAGAGTTTTGAGATAAAGGCTAAATTTTGAGAAGAAGGAAACTTTCGGCATAAATTATGACTAAGAAAACTTTAGCAAAAGCTAAAATTTAAAAATTCGAAGATATTTAACACATAATTTACACATTGAAAATGTATGTTATGTTCAAAAATGCTTAAACGCATGCAGGCCTATAAAGAAATAATACGGAATAAAACAAACCTAGCGTTTGCTCATAGCTTAAGACGAGAGCAAGTAATAAGGGAAGGGCCTGAAGCCTACGTCTGAACGGGTAGAGTTGCATAGGACGAATCTCCACTCTCCATTGGTATAAAAAATGTGTTCACTTTTGCCAAATTGTTAAACCCAAGGAGTAGGAGGTCCTTAAACTTGAAAGAAAACGTGTAGTTCCAATTTTCCGGCTTTCAAGTTTCTTTATTGCTATGGAGTCGGCGCATCACTCTTGTACGCCGCGATGTCGCTGCCAGGAGGTGGCAGTGATAGTGACGTTGCTTCATGCGAGGAAGGTACAGTACCGTCGGTAAATCGGATTAATCGGCGGATTAATCCGCCGTTTCCGCCGCTTTACCATAACTCTCTTCAAAGTCGGTAATATCCAATGAAATGCACATTGATGGAGTCAGAACAACGTGATCTACCCAACGGCATACAAATCTTAGGGAATTTTTGAACTTTTGAATCCGAGATGACCTAAATTAAGCGAGTCTTTAATTATCTCGACCTGACACGCAAACGCTCCTCAGTCTCACCAGCGAAAGATGATGAAGAATGAATAGTCAGCTGATAGCAATAAGAGTCCGACGCATTTACGGAAGCGGAATTTAACCATGTTCAGCTGTTTACTAGTGCCTTAACAGCGACACGTCTTCTCTGGTTTGACCGGCCAGCGAACGGATTAAAACATACGCCGGTCGGCTGCACTCGTGTTTGTTCAGAAGAGTGCAATGGGCTAGCGCTTAAATTATCCCCTACGGACCTTTCTCTAATGTCCAAGTTGGACTGTTAGTAGGAAAGCTTCAAGGTCATCTTTTTCAATGTGTATCCAGAGAGGTTCTAGTAGCTCATTTGATCAACGTAGAATAACAGCATGTAGGAAGCAGTTGATCGTGTGTAGAATAAGATAGAGTTCAATTACTTCACTGGAAAGCGGCTAACGTGGAGGACATAACAAGGAGGATCTGTTTTGGCGGCTGCATCTCACTCGAAATACGGTGGAGGCTGGCGGAACAGGAATTTTGCCGAAAACAACATAAGGATTGCTCTAATGTAATCAGTGTGGAATGTCTGGAGAAGTGGCCCGAGCTTCGGAAGAGCCACTCAACTCGGGTTTGGCATCATCACATTGCAGCTGGAAGGCGGGAGCAGGCAGAGGTTTCGTATTGTCTGAGGTAATTTGACGAGCTTTACGTCACCAGGAAGTCAGGAAACGCCGGCTGGCAGACAGTACCCTAGCATGCTAGTTCTACAAGGCATAGAACGATAGGAAGAACGGGGAACGCATGGTAGCTGATGGTAGAAACCGTCTCTTATTAATCATTTAAATCCCATTTAATTATATTGATGAAAAACTAGAATTGGCAAGCGGTGATTTTTGCAGGTTTGGCAAATATAGCGGCGCCAATAAGACTGATTTTCAATGAGACAAAATTGATTTTAACTTCTTTATGGGTATTAGAACGGACTATCGTTATTAACAAGATTTTATCAACGCCTCGAATACGAAGTGGCATGCGGCTGAGATGGTATGCATCCAGAAATGAACAAAAAACGGCTCTTCATGCATTTCATGTAGCAGATCGTGGGTGACGATGAGACTAAACCCTGGAATCAAAGTTTATCGAAAGAAACGAAAACGGATATTAAATTTTTATTGAGGGGCTTATAAAATATAAAGTATAAATAATAAAGGATCACTGTCTGGGAAGCTCAACGCATTCTATTATACTTTAGTGAGGTGTACATGAGAAGAGAAGCTACATGAGTACTACTTGGCCTTCAAAGGACATTTTTGTCAGCTGATGAGAAAGAACGTATCATCTCTCGTAGACAACTGCGGTACGAAATCAGCGACTCCGGGAGGATGCAACGCTTGGTTGACCAAGGCGAGATCACAAACTTTAATGCGGAGTGCACGCCGCAGCAGCGCCTCCGCCGTCTGTGCACCTTAGCACGATAAAGTTGGCACTGAATGGAGTACATGGAACACGAAACTGAAGAAAGGCGAGGTGTCGAATCTCTCCCTGCATCTCTGTGCTCCCGCTCTTAAATAAATCGCAGAGCAGCGTCTTTGTGTGCAGGCCTTTGTCCTTTGAGCAAAAACTCTGCTGAAACAAAGCACTGTCACCCAGAAAGGAATCCTTCAGAGTCAGCAATCCCCCAACAGCGATTTCTTGCTTTTGATCGGTGAAAATTAGAATTTGTAGGTCAACACTTTGTGAAAACATTTCTGACATTTCTCCAAATTTTCAAAAATTTCGGGCAAACAATAAAAACCTGAATCGTTTATGTATTCCACACACAGCTGCACTCACCAAAGTCTTTTGTATAGTTTTTGTCTACAACCAGTTATTCACCAGTTTAAGCACTGAAACGCTTGATTTATGCGTACCAACTGGTCTCATTATAAAGGAACAATTATGCGAACGCTGTGGAAGGATTTAATCCTGTACTTAGCTGCTCGACCAATTTTTTCACCATGATATTGATACCTGGAGCGCTCTTCGGTTGAAATCCAAAAAAACAACATAAATCATGCTTACTCTGCCCATGTTCAGCTTCCAATAAATCTTGGCATAACGTACCGTGCTTACGTTCTCTGTAAGAGGGTAATGGAAGCACTGATTGAGGCATGAGTAAAATGGAATAGTGAGCAGATTTTATGAAGAGAACGTGGACAACTCTCATCCTTAGTACAAGAACTCTTTTGCTATCTCGAGCTATGCATATTTTTCTCAGTAACAAAAAGGCAACTGAATGGCAATGGTGCAATATGAGCAGAAAAACCGCAGAAATAAACATTAGCAGCGTTGAAGACCTGTCTGTCACCAACATCGCTTTTGATACCTGTCGGCGGTAGTAATAATGCTGTCGCAACTCAAGCAAAGAAGCTGCTCCGACTCACGTTTTTTGAGAAGCTTTTGCTCTTGTTTATGACAGTGTTCCACATCAAATCTCCTTCACAACAGTATTTGATCAGGCGTCGTTTCTTGCACCGCTGTTTTAAACGACGACATTATTAATTCAAAATAACGGCCACAGTACAGCGCTGACGTAATACTAGCCTATGACGGTCACCAATCTTTTTCCTCATATTGAAGGTCCCCTAATGTGTGAAAAAGGGAAGCAATAGCGACAGCAGATATTACAAATTTCATAAAATGCTTCTCACGATAACGGAGGCGTTGGAACCTGTTATAGCGATGTTTCGTAGCGATCGAACTCTAGCGCCAGGCGGAACTCGAACCCGCACCTCCCGCTGAGCGGACGGAAATGCTCTACTCCATTACACCACCAGTGCGATTTGATTTTTGGAGCCATTATAAATAACTAGGCAGGGGTTGGAGTGTCCGAATTAAATAAGAAGGGTAGTCTCATATTGTGTCCTGCTGCAGTATTTATTTGGCAAGCAGAACCGATGGAAAGAGCCCTGCCTGGCACAGCTTCTTTCGCTGCCAGCTCAGTTAATAGGATGACGACCTTGACATACTCAACAACACGACCAAGTCGCCTATAATAGAGCCAAGACCTCATGTAGCTTCGGAATTCGCACACGCAGAAGAAGTGCTGGATCCCTGTATCTCAAACTTGCTGAGAACTGACTTGAGCTTTTCAAACGTTAAGCTTCGATCTTCGCTTTGAAGCCTTAGTGTACTGGTATGCTGCTTGTCTCGTTGGTTAAAATATTTTTGCTCTATCGTGGGTTTGTGTTAGTATTCCTTTAATTTATTCCCTTGTATATGGCGATTGATATGACATAATGAACTTATTCAGACATAACATAACATTGTTAGACATAACAGTTAACTTTCTCAAATCTTATAGGATTTTGTCAAAATAAGCACCTTTCGAATCAGCACGCTTTCGTTAATGGGATACCAGTCGCAATAATTCATCAAGGAAAAAATTAGTGGCCGAGATTCGACAAAATCCACGAAAGCTGTTTTGGCTTGGTCCTAATTGGTAAAGATTTACCAGCGAGGAAGTTCGGAAAGGACTTGAAAAGGTGGTGTTCGCTTAGTAAGAGGTCTTGAGAAAATAACGGATGAGGCAGAACTTCAACTCTTAATCGTCAATTCTCGAATACTGATTTGTGAAACGTGTGGGCGGGCGCAAATGAATCGGGCCTCTTCTGCTGAACAATGTTGGCTGAAGCTGATGCCAACCGCCTGGTGCCAAAAAGTTGTGATGGATCACAGCAGCCGCCGACCACCACACAGTGACCACTACCTTTTTTGGTAAACGTTCGCCTTTGGGAAGTGGCTAGGGGCCTCGTCGGGTCCAAACACTGTCCGGAACGTTATCATACAGAATCCACTTTTCTTCACAAGTAATAATTCGATCTAAAAACGGGTCAGTTTCTTTGCGTAAAAGTAGAGAAGGACAAATCTCGAAACGTGACAATTTCTGCCGCTCACTCAACTCGTGGAGCACCCGTTTTTCGAGCTTTTTCGCCTTCCCAAGGCGTTTCAACGCATCCACAACAGCAGTCTGCAAGTGGACCAAGCTACGTGGTGTTGTGCTACCTACCTTGACGAAGGGTAAAGGATGGCGTTACTCAATCCTACCTGGGATGCGCCACGCATTCTGCTTCTACGGCATATCATAGAGGTGATTTGGGCGCGTGTTTGGCCATACATACAAGGACTTGCGGTGGCCAGCCGATGAACAAGTGAGCGCTTTGTCCTTCACAGACGAGGCGGCACCCGACGACCGACCGACACCTCCTCTGACTGCGCTACACGTTCCCTACGAACCTTATTATATATTATTATTATTATTATTATTATTATTATTATTATTATTATTATTATTATTATTATTGCTCGTCGAATAAGCCATAGAGGATCACGTTGTCAAACCTTTCTCTTCTATGGGAGATGCATAAACCTTTCTCTTCTAAGGGAGATGTATAAATATGGCTGCGCCTGCAGAAGAGAGCAGTACCTTGATGCTGTTTGAGTCAGTGTCAAAAGTCGTTAATATTTAGTGGATGGCGTGAGGAGGTGCATGTTCTGAACGATAGGAGAGGCCAGGATTGCACAAACAACTATTCTAGGAAGGTTTTCAAAATTATGAGGCCTTGAAAATGACACGCATCGAATGTTTTTCGCCATCTCATCCTTCATCGGCTTGAGCCTTGATCGGCATAGCAATTTCCGGGCGATGTTTTTACGAATACCAATTGGCAGTTATCCCAGCCTTTAAGACGAATTGTTTTCCTCAAAGGCAATGCAAAGAGAAACAGAAAGAAATGCGCAGTACTCGTCCTTTATTTCAAGTGCTAGCCTCAGAGCAAAAAACACACTCACCAAGCACGTAGGTGGTGATCATGTTCTACTACATATCACGAGCTCGTTGCGAAGGGATTTGGCTATCCCGCACACTGCAAGTCGACTTAGGCTCTATTCAGTGGAAACGTAACAGACCTTCTATCTCCTTGTCAAACGTACTCAATAACAGATTTGTATGGTATTGGAAGGCTAACCCACCTGATGGTTGCTTACTTTTCTGCGCTTTCCAGGCTCGTTTCAGTAATATTTGATCGAATATCCGATTTTTTCGACAAAAACGCTCTTTCAATTCGTCGTTGTCATTTATCGTAGATGGATTTCCTTCGCGAATTCAGAGAACTTCAGAGCTTCTCTAACTCACTTTCGCCCTCATGAAACATCGCTGTGCACTTTAGAACCTTTACAACCGCCACCTCAGGAATAATCGAATTAATAATTAATTTTGGTAAGGGCAATACTATTGACTTATCTTCGTAACTATGTTCTCAACAGTTGTTGTACTGGTGTGCCTTTTGGAGGAGTTCGCTCCTTCCGATACTTCACGCGCTGCTACAACGCAAGAGAAAAAGATGGCCAGCAGTTTCGCATCCATCTTGCGAGATGCGCAGTGCGGGAGCATCAAGGTGGAGGATGAAGAAGGTATCAGGGTGGAATCAGAAGAGGAGAATCCCACATGGTCAGTGGAGGAAGAAGATTAGAAGAGCAGTAGCCAACGGCGTGGATCTTTCCTTCTCGATGAAATGGAGGTGTCGAAAGAGAAGGCGAATTTTGCATTTTGTGTTGCCCATTAGAAGTACATTTCTTCTTGCCATTCAAAAGCATGTGTTACGTCTATCCTCTCATGTATTGACACACGGTATAAAGTTCTCACTTCACTCCCCGCGACTCAATTCTTCGAATTGTATCGCTGATTTACACTCAATTTTCTGCCCCGAGATTCAGAACTTTTCTCGCGTATTCAGGGAACGCTGCAGGATACTTGCGCACAGTCACCATGGGATGTCTGACACACCAATTCAATATTCTTTCCCTGCTGATATCGTGGATTACAGCGGCTGCACTGGTGTATTTTTTATCCACCATTGCCAACAGCTGTTATATTTTGAACATTTCGCAGGGTCATTTTACAGTTGCTAGTGTAACGCATCGTTTGTCTTCTCGCCATGTTTTTAGCAACCATTCATGATACCCTCTATCTTCTTGCCAGTATGAAGTTGTCAGTATGAAGACGAGCCTTTTCTGGTGACCTTTTCTGTTGCGATTTAACAGAGAGCTTTGGTTGATCGTAGCAGATCTTTTTTAGGAAGTGCGAAAACCCCGCACCACAGGGTATTGGAACCACAAACCACCCGTATCACCACGTCGCTATTCTACCCCCTCCGTTACCGTCGCTCGCCAGGTAGCGCAGCTTCAAACCTACTTGAGCTCGCTCTCTTGTGATTGGCCCGCTCTGGGTGGGCCTAGAGGGCAAAGGAACCTGCTGTGAAAATGGTCCATAACTCCGTTCACAGATGTCAGCATAAAGCCCAGTGTGCGTGGGTGTTCACAAGTCGTGCCGAACGCGTTGCCCAGCGTGCCTGAGGATTCAGATGATATTCGGCGGGACGCATTCATAGCAGGGAGAGGTAATCAATAGCGATCGATATTGCCGATTTTTTCCGATCCGATCATGGTGGGCGTTAAGTGATTATGATCTCCAACGAAAGGCGTTCGCAGCAGGTGGAAAGCCCAACCAGGAGACCAATATCGATTGATGTTGTTGACTGTAGCTTAAAAGTGACGTTCCTGTGTTTGTCTGCCGATGACGAGCTATTAGGCAATTCGTTACTGCTGTAACGGTTCTGTGTGGAGAAAACCTTCGAACAAAAATTATAAGCAGCACATCTTATCAGTGCTGGATACCGCGAATTTTTGTTGAAGAGGTACCGAATAGAGGCTGGTGTAAAATATAGGTTCATTTGAGGAAATTTCGCACGCTCACCATTTTCCTGCGCAAACCTTGGTGTAAATGGATCAATAATGTAATGAAAAGCATCACTGTTATCAATAGATTCAACGGCAAAGAACCTCTAGCTCTCTACATGTGAGCAGGCTCAAGTCGATGCCCTTCATTCGGCCGGCCTTTACAAACAGAAAGATCGCAGCTCAACTAGCGAAGTTGTTGAACTGTATCAATCTCAACTTGAAGGACACGGAAGCCTGCAAACTAAAATCGAAAGCTGGCCGTCCAAGGAAGCTGTCTGCAAGAGATGAGAGCCTCCTGCTCCAGATGGCTTCCAACAGAACCCAGTCCGACGTCATATTGAAAATGGACAGGACGAAGCTTGATTCGCAGTATACATATTGTCCTTCAAATTATGAAGCATGCCCCTCGTTTGACGGATTGCCGCAAGGCCGCCAGGCTCAATTTCGCTCATGCGCACATGATCACGAATTGGAGGAAGGTTAGGTGAGACAGCATCTAGTCTGACATGCAAGCAGAAATGCGTTTTCAATTTTTAGGTGGTATTCTCCGACGAAAAGAAGTGGAATCTTGGTAGGTCCAATGGATACAGGCACTACTGGAGAGATCTGAGGAAAGAGGAGCGAGTATTCTCCAGGCGCAGCTTCGGTGGTGGAAGTCTCGTAGTTTGGGCTGTGTTTAGTTGATACAAATCTGTTGCCTTGGAGTTCGTCTCGTGTAGGATGAACAGTGAAATTGCTCGGAGATCACCTTCTGCCATATTTCAGAAGATTTCATAGGCACAACCTTATTTTCCAGCAAGCAATGCATCCATACAAGTATCACAATCAAGCACAGATTGGCTTAAATTCCAACAGAATTAAACTTTTGGAGGGGTCTGGGACCCGATAGAGGAGTTGTGGGGCACTCTTGTATACAAAGCGTACAAAAATGGAAACGGTTTCTGATCTGAAGAACGCCATGCTTGATGCATGGACCAATATCGAGCGAACTGTTATTGATAACCTTGTCAGTATTATTAGTATTATTTATTACATGGGTCAAATCCATGTGGAGAACAATATAATTACAAACGGTATAGAACGACATCCACATCAAATTGGCTAACGATCCAGATCAAAGTGTTATAGGATGATTAGAAAGTACATACGACAACAAATGCCCAGAGAAAGAAGAATGAAAGGGAGAACAGATCAAGAGGGGCTTTGTCACAAGATCTCATTATGTCCTAGAATTATTCATGAATTGATATGTATTCGTAATAAATGGCTTCAGCTTGTACGGAATAACTGAGTTTTTGGAAAGTTTTATATAATTCGAACCTGCTCTATTAACGAAAAAATTATGTCGAATAGAAGTCTTTGCAGAACTTAATGTAAGTTTCTCTCCTCCACCTCGGGTTCTAGATGGTCTCACTATGAAGAAGTCACGCTTATTAAGTCCACAGAAACCATGGAGAATTTTGTGAACCATTACGAGGTCGTATATTCTTCGTCTGGATGAAAGTGTTGTAGTCCGAGTTGTTTGTTTCTTACTTCATTGCTGGGAATAGCATGGTAATCAAAGCCATATTTCCTGATAAACAGTTTTCTAGTGAAGCTATTTTGGACTTTTTCAAGTCTAAGTATATTCTTCTTCTTAACTGGGTAAAAAATTGTTGTTCCATACTCAAGTATCGGCCTAACGTAAGTCTTATAGGCTTTAACGAGGACAGAGGGGTTTTTTGTGGAAAGACTTCTAAAGAGATTGTGTACTACAGTCACTGCTTTGTTTGCAATTTGTTCACAGTGCGCGTCCAAAGTCAAATTTGCGCCGAGGAGAAATCCAAGATCTGTCGTTTGATCAGTGCTGGTAATCACATTTTTACCTAACTTGTATGTGTAGCGGGGATTTGTCCTTCCTAAATGGAGCACCTTAGTTTTTTCTTTTGACAAAGGGAGCCGCCACTCGTGGGACCAGCGATCAGCAGCATCTATGGCTCGCTGCGGAAGGTTTTGATCATGGATTGGTGAGCTATGGTAAATTTTCAAATCATCAGCAAAAGCTATGCATTTTACTCCTGAGCTCGTTATTAGTGACGGTAGTTCGTGGGTATAGATATTGAATAGAATAGGGGATAGAACGCAGCCTTGTAGAACGCCACTAAGAGTCGGTTGAGGTGCTGAATAATTGGAATTGACGCGTACAGTTAAAGTTCTGCGATTTAAAAACTCAACTATCCAAGAAATTATTCGAGGATGTATGCCCACCATGGTTAGTTTAGCTTTTAGTCTCTTATGACATACCCTATCGAAGGCTTTTGCAAAATCAAAATAAATCACATCAAGCCATCTTATGTTATCTATGTCATTGGTCCAATCATTCAAGGCCTGTAGCATAGCTGTCTCAGTGGATCTTTTTTCTGAAAACCATGTTGGTTTGAAGAGATTATGTTGTGTTGATCCAAATGTGCAACAATTCTCTTTTTAAGAATTTTTTCGAAAGGCGAGCGAACATAGATGCGACACTAACCGGCCGATAATTTTGCGGTGTCGTAAATGGGGGCTTTTTTGGTATTGGTGTAACTATAGCGCTCTTCTATCTATGTGGAACTTCAGCTGTCATAAAACTTAAATTGTAAATGAATTCAAGAGGCTTGACAATACTTGCACTTACTTGTTTTACAAAGAAAAACGGTATTTCATCGGGCGTTTGAGAGTAAGACGTAGGCTACCTTGAGAGCTCTTCATATAGTTCGTCTGCCTGAAACCAAACAGAATCCTCCATGATGGGGAATGCATTGATTGGAGATGATATATTTTCGAGGTCATTATCAGTGAAAGCTTTTACGAAATTGTCCGCTAATAGTCGGGCTTTATCTAGGTCGTTTCTGACAATGGTTCCATCTTCTGCGACTGAAACTCCAATTCTTTTCTTCTCTTGAAGTCTTGATCCCATGAATTTATAAAAGGCTAATTTGTCTTTTGCTTCAACAATTTTCTTTTCTTGACAGCGATTGTATTTTGCGAGTTTCTTAGAAAATTTGAGATTTATACGCTTATATTCATCCCAGCTATTAGAGGAATGGTCATTTGCTGCTTTGTTCCAGGCTAAATGTCGGAGATTGAATAAATCTAGGAGATATTTGGGTAGAAATTTGCCGCAGGCTGGGACTTTCTGGACTGAGACAAACAATTGGATGGAATGTTGTAGTATGGCAAGAAATAATTCGTATTTTTCATCTACTGAGTTTGCCGTGTTTAGGGAACTGTACCAATCTATTTCGGCCAAGTGTTTTCGAACAGCGTCGTAGTCCATCGTATTCCGTCGTAGTATGCCAAATAAAAATTCCGATGTTGTTTACAACAAAGGTGATGTGACGAAATGCTAACCTTACTTTGTCTGTAGGTACTTTTGTGATTAATCAGGTTTTTTATGAAGTGAACCAATATTTTGCACCGGTCTCTATTCGGTATTTCTTCAATAAAAGTTCGTGGTATCCAGCACTGATATATATGCTGCTTAGAATTTTTCTATATAGGTTTTCGACAGTGGGGAATACAACGGTAACATCAGTGAGCCTCAGCGGCAGGTTCTTCGGGTACTAACGGACAAATCGGAGGTGATCCTGTAATTTTGCATCGGGGTGTAATATCAGAAGCGGTGGGGATCCCCCGTTCTGATAAACAGACTTTTCGTCGTGTGACCGTAATCGGTCAGACGCTCAGTACCTTTCGATAATGTCAATTTTTGCTTGAGGTTGACCGTTTGAGGACGAGGAGTGAAGGTGTCTGCAGTTAACTTGGCGCTAGAGTGAAGTGGAGGACCGTGCTAAGGGCATTAGGAGGGTTGTCGAAGGACCTAGGGGACGAATGCGCTGATTAGCACCAATACAATGAACTGTCTGGAGATGACGCCGATGTTGAGCGTGGTGGTGAGGAGAGGTTTAGATGGATTCATAGCGCAGAACTACTCACATGATTACAAAGAAGGTAGAGCAAGGTTGGAACATATCAAGCTGTACAACCACAGCAGCTAACTGGATGCGGTTGTCCTTAGCTTGGTGATACTGCAACGCGAAGCGCGAAAGTGCGAGACCGACGCCGACAGGCGTGTAGGAGCACTCTTTTGCTGATAATTTGGTAATCGATGACTAAGTCCGGTATAGAAAAAAATCTGAGGAAGATAATGCCGCACTGCACATTAAAGCACTTAAAGGCCTCAATTTACTCGGAAGCATTTGCAAATTCAATAGCAATCTAGCCCGGCTTAAGACTTATCCTTAACATCAAATAAATGAGTGGTAACATAATAAATTAGTTTATTAATACAGCAGTAAAACGCTATATACATAAATATCACAGTGTCGGCAATCCACATGCATTGCTAGCTCAAAGAAGAGAGGAAGCAGGACCTTCGTTTTTCTTCGACGGCTCCTCTTGTTGTTCGTTCTGAAAACTTGCCGTTCAATCTCAAAGCGAGTTCGCTCGCTTGTCCTCTACCTTCAGTAAATGCAGCTCTTTGGAGCTATCGCTGTGAATTTGAGACGTATTTCTACTCATCACAAAGAATTTTCCTCTCCAGCTAATGATTTGTTATAATCTAATACGAGTACAATAATGTGACTTTTGTTGCTTTTTGTATGACTTAGATTGCAATCTCTTTCTATGTTTGTCATCAAAGTACGGTAGTTTGCCAAGTGTTGGAGAACAATGTTGATAAGCTAGTTACCTCAGTACTACCGCTGGCAGAACGCACAGACCGAAACAGTCGGAAGGGGTTCAGGTCGGGACGATGGATCTGAAAGGTTCGTCTTCTTCATAGATAAAATGGCCTTTTTTCAATGAAAAAAGAGAAGACTGAAATCTTGGCGTTTTGTCTTAACCTCGACTTACAACCTCGAGAGGCAAAGGCTCTAGCCTTTGTCTCTCGAGGTTGTAAGTCGAGGTTAAGACAAAACGCCAAGAGTGTCGGGCTGGCTATCACGCGACATACACGAACACATATGTACACGAAATGTACACAAAATGTGTTTGCATACACGAGTACAGATGTATGTATACACGAAATGCGCATTTGAGTTTCCTATACAGTACTCTGTAGAAGTCATTGCGTCTTGCTTCCCTCAAACAGTGCACTAGCACCGGTCTTTATCCACATTCATTAAAAATTTGGCATTTCTCGGAATCGCGCAATTGACTTTGTACCCAATTTAGACGTAGAAATAGAAGAAGGAAGGCCTCCTGTTAACAAAAGGGACTGCTAAAAACTGTGGCCGGCCTGAAGGTCGACAAGTACACGCAGCACTTCACTTCCAAATAGGGACTCACTTTGATCACATGTGTGAAGACAGAGACTGGCGGAGGCAAGTCTAATGAGTCAGAACAAAGGACAAAATGATTTCGCAATTCAGAGAGATGTCAAATCTTTAATGAAAATGTGGATAAAGGCTTTACACTCCGTAGGAAATATGTTCATATTTTTATAGGCTCCTATAGTCCTTCTACCAGTTCAGAGTGTCATCAAAAAAATGATGGGCACAGTACAGTAGGGAAAATTTGATAGGCACAATAGGGAGAGTGCTACGAAGAAAGCCGTTCTCTATGTGAATCTCTGAAGAAGGGTTCGGGAGTGGAAAAATAAGCGAAATTCGGAGGATCTGACCTTTCTCATCCGAGACTTTTGTTGTCGCATGAATACGTTGGCCATGCTCCCCATTTGCTCTCCAAAATCAGCCATAAACGGTTCAAGCGCTCCTGAATTGGTAGCACGGATGAAAATGACAAAGATTTAAATATATGATTGAACAAAAGCGGCGCCTTCTATTGAATCTAATCACCTGAAAGTTTACCCCATAAACTTCTCCAATCCTTCTCGATATCGGAGGCGATCAGCACATTTTTCATCTGAAAAAGTCGGTTGAAACTGTTGCCAGATGAACGACTTCAAGAAGAGGCCCTAGGTGTGAGAAGTAAGAAGAATAAACCTACAAATTACGAATGGTTATGTTAACTACAAATTACCACCAGATCTTGTAAACTTGCCGAACATATAGGCTCTCCGAATAGATTTCAAAAATTGAAGACCGTTGTAATCACCCTGCGAGAGACCATACGACAATAATCTCCTTGATGCGACTTGCAGTGTTTGGCGGGCCACTGCTCCTCTTCGTCAGTTTCCCACTATTTCCCAGTGTTCCGGCCTGTTCATAACTGTCTTGCTGTATCAGAATTGAATAATTCTTCTGGAGATATTGCGCCTTCACTCTTCAATACTGTTCTGAGCTTGAAGTTTTGATATGTTGAGGTTTTCATTTTATTCTCATTTGTTTCACTAAGTATACCGTGTCCTTACAGTTGTCGTTGCGCACAATTATGGTGCAAATAAATAAATAAATAAATAAATATAAATTTTAAGCCATGTATTTTTCTCAATTCCCACATTGAATGAGATATTCTACAATTCTAGCGAACCATTTCGTAGATGATCCAACATCTTTTCCAACGGGTGAAAATAATGCAAGCGCGATTGTACTATGATAGATATAGAGGACGAACCTGCTGCCAGCTATTGCCAATCTGTGCCCACATTGCTCTGTATGGACTTTCCGTGGTAACTGCTTGTGCCTTGTATGGACTTTCTGTGGTAGCTGCTTGCGGAGAATAGAAACCCGCCTGAAGTGCTCTCTGAAAGTAGACAAATTATGGTTAGTTAACTATTTACAGGCCTTTTAATCAACGATGAGACATCGGTCTTTCCCTACTAGCTTATTTCAGTGCAGCTGTGATTTCACAGGGAATCATTTTCAGTTATTTTTTAAGAGAGAGTAGTAAACAGAACTGACTATCAAACTGGTCGATTCGCTGTTGGCGACCGGAAACAATCAAGTAAATGCATAAGGACAATTGAGTGAAGAGTTTGAGTTGAGAGCCAGAATTTCATGATTTTGGAAACCTCTGCTGGAGTACAACGAGCGCACTGACAATGTACTACTTTATGAAAACCCGTCTACATTACTTCATAAAAACCTGACTACACAACACAGCAGCCGTAAAAATATGCCACTGTTTAACTTAATGGTTCTTCATCTAGCATCTGTGTATGAAGTGAAAATGTTCTCCCAGCGCTGTCTAACAGTTGATTCCAAATAGACATACCCGAGAGTGATTCTGCATTTTGCTTGTGGGTTACCATGAAGCCATTCCGAGAATAGGCTCAGAACACCCCCTCGGTTGACTTTCCCTTAATGGGAGGCCCAGATACGGAGGTTGTTTTCGCGCGTTCCTCACTTAGAAAGGGCGTATCGGGTTACCTTCTCTGCGCAACGAGTTCTTGTCTGGACTCGACGACGACTTCAAACAGAGCGCACTCACGTAGTACTGCGCCTGGTTATAGATTGGTGTATTGCGAGTTTCGTATGGCGTAGTTGGCGGGCTGGATGTTCTGGAGAACTGCCATTTCTCGTTGAATGAGTTGTAGTTCGTTTGCACCAGCGACTCCTTATAATCGACGGGAATCAAAGTTGGCAGGAGACGGGCACCCTGAAAAAGAACTGGTAACCACAACGAACTCCTTAAGCTTTCTAGGAATTGAATTATGCATAAGGCTCGTCTGATGATCATCTGTGGTTTCTGATGTTCACTTGCCCAGAGTAGCAATATTTGCGGTTGTTCTATAGGTTGTCATTTTTCGAATAACTACTGAGCAAAACCTCGTAGTGGTGAAACGTTCAGCAGCGAAAGGAGCTTTGGAAGAGCGCTAAATGTGCTAATATTCAGGGGGTTTCGACGTAGTTCGCCGTACTAAGCAGGACCGTACTTGCGAAAAAGCAAACTTCGGTTCTTAACTAATGCTTTAATATGCCTAACGTTGCATGTGTATTTCCCTAACGTTTAGAACTTGTTCTTCATGCCCACTGATTACCCTCTTCTAAAATATGTGGTCCTGAAATATTAAATTAAGCAGAACAGTCCCGACTTACTTAGCAGAACGTGGGTATTTTTATTTCAAGGTCTTGCGAAGCTTAAGAGCGCTATGTAGCTTCAAAATTCAGCTCTTCCTGCTGTACTTCAAACTGTCTAAAATTCTGCAGAGCGCCTCGAAGTGGAATGACCAATTTTCAGTGCATCATCGAGGGTGAGCCGCTGCCGTAAAAGAAAAATAAAAGAGCTTGGACTTCAAAGGAAAGCTTGATTCTATTAATGCTGTGCTGAAGTATGTAATGCAGACCGATTTGTATGCAAACTATGTATGACTTGTATGGTTACTTCTAAACTCGGTTAATTCAAGGGCTACATACATAGCTTGGCCGTAAGTGAGCCGCATGCATGACGGTTTAGTTCCAATAATCGATTAAACTGCCATCTAACCTTTACCGCCTTTGTTCTCCGATTTGCAACGATGTGAAAGAAGGTTTTTGTACACTAGTTGATCCGCAGAAAGCAGCACCTCCATGTACTCAGTGAGGCAAATTCCTGTATCTTGAGCACCAGCAATATCATCGGTTTTTAATGTTATAATCCAACACCTGAAATCGTGCGGTGTTTCTTGTTGAAGAAACAGCGGTTGAAGGCGGTGCATCAGTGAATGTGAAGGTGATGGGTTCGTTCGTTATTCGTCCTGTAACAAATTTCTCATCAAAAAGATTTTTAAAAGCCAGAAAGCATGCGAAAAATAGTTCAGGGCAATTAGAATTTACCGTCAAATATGGGAACAATGCCAGTTCTCACTTGACGCTTCTCGATCGCGCCCGCGAAGACCGTAACAAGGAGGCTGGCGATGAATGCATGTCTGAAACGTATCCACCAAACTCATAGGTACGCTTCATGCACTGTTTGGTATCTGCAAACGCTCCTCTTCTCTTCCTTCACTACGAACACCAATGAAGAAGTCTGAAAATGTGTGACAGCTTGAACAGCAGCGGCTACACTCCTAAGCTAGCTCATATGACCTATCCACTTTTCGGAGCTTATATGGACCAATAGAATTGACACGCTTAAATGCACGTTCGTTTTCGGAAGTCGTCATGAAAAAATAAACAACAGTTGAAGACGTATGCCGCTTGGCAAAATTAAAGCGCACCTTGAGCGTGATAATTAGTTAATCTAAGCTTGCTGAGGCGCTTGTAGCGCTGCCGGAGGAAGTGCCAGCGGTCGCATGCACCCGACACCAGGTTCCTGGTTCGGGTTTCCCGCCAAGGACGGCCAAGCCCTCCATCCCTCAGAGGTCGAAGAGTTGGTGCCAGACACGTCTGCGACGGATGAAACACTGACTTGTCCATCGGCTGGCTACCGCAAGTCCTGAGGGCCGAATGCGCATTCACTGCCTCCGCGATATCTCGTTGAAGTCGTATGCGTGCCGTATCTCAGAAAGGACTGATTAGCGCCGTCGCCTATCCTTCACCCTTCATGCTTCCAGAGATTAGTTGATCATACCAATCATTTCCGAAATAGCACCTGAAGTTGAGGAAGTGGAGAGTCACTTATGAGCTGATAATAATAATATCATTGACATCTTCTAGGCAAAAGTGCTGCTCTATAACTGGGAGACGACTTGAAGTTCCAGAAGCTCTGTGAACCAATTATAAAGTCTCTATACCTGCGCAGCAGAGTACCATCATATTGAGATGACATACCGCAAGCTCCCTAATGATGAGCCAGCTTGCCTATTGGTTAGCCTCCTAATATGCAGCTTTCCTGTCGTTTCTGAGAGTCTCGCTTTGACTCCCGACGACTTGACGTTTGCATGAGGTCGAACAGCCAGATGGGACCGCAAACAGTAGAGGTGCGTTGTCAAACAAAGGTATCCGCTGGAGATTTCTCGCGTTTATCGCCTCTATACATATAGTTCCTGCGAAGGACAAACACTGAAGTCACTTCAGCATCGAAGTACTCTAGCCTAGCAACGTGCAAAACAACCTTCTCAAACCTCTGTTCAGTTTCGATTGTTGGCATATTTTCTTCTGATGGTGAGGGGTTCTTTCAGTTTGTTCCCCAGTCTTTGTACAGGGTGCGTAAAAAGTATTGACGCACCTAGTTTTTGTTCCAACTCCAGCTTTCTCTTTCTACCCCCTAGGTTTTTGTGTGTTATTTTAGTTGTCTGTATTGTGCTCAAAAAAACACTCACGAAAAAACTGAAGAAACATGATCGTCACCGTTATGGTGGCCCTTTTTTGTCTGTTACCCAGACAGCTGATCGCTTCCTTAACAAGAGAATTAGGCGCTGTTCGAAACGGTTGGTGAGGAAAGAGGTCAGCAACCCAAACGTCAGCCGCGGCTTTGTCATAACAGATGATGATTACAAGATGTCCAAGCACGATAACGTTCGAATCCAAAATTATCACTCTCTGTCCGATAACGGCAAACAGATAACGCGCGCAGGAGTGGACAGCTTCTCAGACGAGCACAGCTTAAACATGAATCCGCTGGATTGCTCTTTTTAGGCGACTTTGGAGAACGAGGTCTGGGCTACTTTTAACAGAAGTGACCAGTCGCAGAAGGCTACCCTGTTAAAAGCACGGGACGAAATGCAAGCAGAGAACTTGCGGCGCGTGCTCATGAATTTTTCCGTCGTTTTCGTTCCTGTATTCTCAGTAAAGGAGTCGATGTCAATTACAAGTTATTCTTTCGTGTTTACAAGATCATTTTCCATATTTCTCAAGTGAATATTTGAAAACTTACTGCCATTACTATTTTCACAACCGCCGTCCACACCACCACAACATTTACTGCGTCAATACTTTTTACGCACCCTGTAGATAGCCCTGTTCAAGCATAGGTTTCAGCCATATGATCTTCTTCACGGCATGGGAAAGTCGGGAGGATCCTAAGAAACCACCAGCTGAAGCACCCATTTAATTTCAGTCGAAAAAAAAATCAACCGTTAGGGAAAATGCATAGCGGTGACGCTCACCGACGTCAGCAGGTTCCGAACCACGTAGCAGTGCCAAGGGGCTCTTGGGGGAACTATGCTAAGGATGTAACTCAAGCCTATCCGCCCTTGTTAACACTTCTCCAGCTAGGGGTGATGTAGACGTTCCTAGCAAACTCTGAAAAGCTTATCGTTAGACGTCATGACATCAGTTTCTACTTTCCACCCTTTTGCTCCTCTCTGTAAAACGGAGCCAGTCTCTGGCGGAAGCGAAACGTATCAATGTAGCTAAAACTTAAAAGGGTAAAGGACAAATTACAGCGTTAAACAACTGCTAGGATGCGCCACACGTTGTACTTTTTCAGAATGCCGTGAATGTAATTTGAAAGCGAATTTTGCCAATTTTGAAATTATTAGTAGTGGGCAGCCATGGACAAGTCAGTGTTCTATCCCCTCCGTACGAGGTCGGTATCAGCTTCCGATCCCAAAGATGTGGAGGACTTGGTTGGCCTAGGCGGGATATATGAACCAAGAATTTGGAATCGGGGGCACGCGACAACTGCTCGAAAGCCGAAATGTAAGCCGGAATGATGCTGCTCTGGCTATCAGTATTGGTGGTCAAGTTGAGATATTTAATAGCTCTTCTAATTGATAAAAGATCTCCTGAAAATGAAGAAAAAATTAACGCTGTTGCTACAGGATGTTTTGCTGCGATCAAATCTCTTGCGCCAGGCGGGACTCGAACCCGCATCTTCTGCTTTCCGGGCAGCGACGCCGGTGGTGTAAGGCGAACATCGCTGCCCGCAAAGGATGCGTGCTCGAGTCCCGCCTGGCGCAAGAGTTTTGATCGCAACAAAACATTTTGTAACAGCATATAGCCTCTCTACCAGCCGCTCCAAGCTTAAGCAAATGTGTTAAAATTAACACTTTTGTTTTATCCAAAAGGAGAGGCTAGGAAAGGCGGAAGTTCTACAACAATTACCTCAACATGACGCTTTCGCTTCTGTTCGCTAGGTGCTCTGAAAAAAAACAATCAGAAAATGCCTGCAAAGTAAGTAACAGCAACAGACGAAATCGAAGAGCAACAAGGAACCGGTTGAAGAATGAACAAGAAGTATTAGGGGGGGGGGGCAAAAGTAATGAGACACCCCATGCCGTGTCCATATATCTCGTGGCTGGAGTATGGATTCCTACTTGTTGTATTTTTATGTTTGTATGCTACATTCTGAAGCCCATCTGAGAAGTTACCACTTCCGCCCTTTCCAGAAACATGCCAAAAACCTCAGCCTGTCTTTTGCCGAAACCCCAGTCTGACGAGTCGACCTGTGTCGCGCAAATCTCCCCCAATTCCCAACCCCGAGCAGCCTGGACTCAATATTCACGCAAGATGAGAAGTACGTCTTCTACCTTAACCCTGCCAAGCATCGAGTCTGGGTGAGGCCTGGTGACCTGTTACCGACCTTCGTTCGGCAAGATGGTTACGACGAGAAACACTTTTGGAGCTTTTGGGTCTGCGCCCATGGACCGGTTCACCGCAAACTGTTTCCCAAGAGCACCGCGATGAACTCCAAGGCCATGGTGAACGAAATAGAGGAGATGGGCCGGCGACTCGCTCTCATTCATTCGCAGCGCTTACAGAAGTTTCTCCTCTTCGACAACGCCGCACCCCATCGGGAACAAGTAAGCACGGATAAGCTTGGCCAGCTGGGCTACGTTCACATGCCTCACCCACCGTGTTCGCTGGACATCTCTCCATGCAACTACCACTACTACTTGAGCCTACAGGACTTCCTAGTCGGAAGGGACACAAGAACCCAAGCAGTCCTTGACAACCATATCGAGCAGTTGATCAACACCAGGCTCAAGCAGCTCTGGAAGGATGGGATCAGGAAGTTGGCTGAGCGATGGCAGCAAGGTCCTTGCCCTTAATGGCAAATACACTCCTCAGCATCGTTGAGTTGTAATTGAGTTATAAAGAGATAAAGATTTTTTATTTATTTTGCCTCATTACTTTTGCCCCCCCCCCCTAATACATTCTTGCACAATTAAAACTTTCAGTGAGAAAAGCCACGCATTTCATTTCCATTCAGTACAGCTTGAATGGGTATTGCAGCAAGCACATCAAAAATAGTCGTCGAAGGTGAGGAAATCTTCGCATTCTGACCACTTTTCTTCAAGCATCCAAAGGCAGAGGCTTAGACACAAATACCGGTTCTCATAAATAAGCAGCGATGGTTGACTGGTTGCGATGACAGTTGCGTGTTGTTCCTTTTGAGCGTCTCTGTCTTACCGATAAATGATTTTATCAGGGATCACGACTTTGGCGCTCTGCTAACTCCAGCAGGGTTCATGTTATAGGTAGTTATATGTTTAACACTTGTTTTTGACTAATCCATACTCCATGTCTGCGTTTTGCGCCTCACAAAGTTTGGATGGGCAACTTTTCCTTAAGGTTATATTCAAGGCAAGTAATACATTCAACATAACACTAAAAGCGTAGCCTAACCGAAGCAAAGCGCTGCCTTAAAACCTACACAACCTCGTTACTGTAGTCATCAAGAAAGTTACGCGCTTCTATGGGCCTGAAAAAACGGAAAGAATTTGAATGCAGGTTGGGTCATTTTATGTATTACACACAAATACCAGCATCAAACACTCCATGAAAGCGCTTCCTGCGTTTTTTCTTGTAATTAAAGGATCACAGCATTCCAAAAACTGAGTCTCACGCAGACTACATAGATCAAGCTAAAACTGGTTTTAGAGAGCTTCTGCGGATCGTGTTTCACAGGCAGCAGCTTTACGGGTTCTAGAGAGAGTCGAAGAACAAGTTATTCCTCATGCTTAAAGAAGCTGCAAATGAAATTGAACGACTTCCCTAAAATCTACAGAATGCTTCTTGTGTTTCATATCAGGTCGATCTAAATTTTTAGAATCCAAATGATATCTTTCACGAAAGTTACGCGTTTTCCTCGTGCTAAAAGAGCAACAAAGTTGCACTCCGATAGAAATTTGGTTCGTGCAAAGCCGACAAAGAGCAGTTGTTCGCAGTCCCAAGTGCATTAAAACGGGGCTTTCTAAAATTCCTAAGGTAAGATCAAGACTACCATTCCTGTTTGATGTCAAAGAGCCCTGAATGTATCCAAACCAAAAAATGTAAAGCCAAAGTGGTGAAGAGAGGTGGCAACTGCTGGAAGCAGGTCAGCGGCCACCATTGCCGGCGGCGCTGGCGACAAGGTGTGAGCCTGTTCGGAGCTGCTGTTTGTCCGCAGATTAGCACCGGTCGAAGACAGTGCTGTTCTCGCTGAGCACCGGCTTCTGCCAGGAGATTAGGCCCCTCGCGATGACGGTTCGCAACGTCCTCACAATGAAACTGACACGGTCGCTGTGCTCTGCAAAGGTTTGCTTCGGTCTCATGCATACGAACACAATGGAAGCTTTCCAGTTTTTCCTCCATTCTTGAAGGAGAATGCTTGGAGAAAGGGTGTCCATGAAGAGCGAATACCAAGTATCCTTGCCCGTTCCATTTTTCGAAGTCCGTCTTGGTTTAGAAAATCCTTTGGGGTAAAGAACATCATCTCAGCTCGTTTTCCCATTCAACACAAGAAGAAGACCAAACTTCCTCGGAATTTTTAATTCGAATTCAAAGAAGTGTGGACTGACATGGTTTGTTTGGATCTTTGTTTGCAGTGATGGAATGGAGAGTGCTTCAAGCTGGAGCAGGTCACCACTATTCCTTCGCCGCTACGCCGCCCCTGTGAGTTGCGTCCACGTGGTACTCTCCGAAAACGATGGTAACCCGGTCAGACTACATCGAAGGTGGAAGCTGGTCGGTCGGTTGCAGCGCGCTGTACCATGGATTCGCCCCCCCCCTCCCCCCCCCCCACCCCTCCCGCGGTAGTCCCCACTCCGTTGGCTCGTTTTCGTAGATGGGATTTGTCGACTGTGTTTGCACTTTGCAGTCTTTTATGGCAAGTCCTAGTCTGAGTGAGAGGGAACCAAAAGTGTTTTTCTTTATGATCACTTTCCTAACTCCTCAGACAGCTCAGCGGCTAAGGCACTGTGAATAGCCTAGCAGAATTTTAAATGGAGGTGATAGGGCATAGCGGAAGGATTCAATCCGGGTTGATTTCCGAATAGGATTGGCCGTCTTTCTCCTTATAATGCCATGGCATAGAACTCAGGAGTGAAAGCAGTTCGAAAAAGAGGTAAATCGTGATCCTGTTGAGAGCCAGTAGAATTGGAATTGGCCTCAACAAGCATAATGTTTGAAAGAGTGCGCACGACGCTAAAGCATATAAGTGGACATCAACCCTAATGTGGTTACAAAGTTTTCTATAATATAATGGGAGGATTCCAAAGAAACCGCAAATAGCAAGAAATCCAGCTATAGGGTGGCTTTGACGAAGCAACGGGGACTTTTGTTGTGAAATTCATCTTTGCCTGCAAAAACTACGTCGCGTAACCATCTTCTATTACAATTTTGTCGCTCCGAGTTTCTTGCTATCCGAACTTGAAGAAACAACGACAAAATACCATTAAATTTTTAGGAACTAGTATCCGAGCGGAATAGAGCCATTCTGACAGCTGACTATGCCTTCAGGAAAATCCTACCCCACTTCCATCCACCTCCAGAAATGGAAAATACGTGTCGTCCCTAAAGAAGAACTTGCGGTGATTAGTCGATGAACAACTCATAGTTTTGTCCTTTCCAGACAAGATTGACTGACGCTATTTCACTGAAGTCGGAGGAGTTGACGCTTGGCTCGTCTTGGCGGGATCCGAGCTAAGAACCCTGTATTGGAGTGAAGGTAGCAACGGCGATTCCTTCATCTGCGCTCCCAAGCGTCCATCAGATTGCCAATCGAAAAAAAACATCAACAAATAGCTCGTTGGAAAGCAATGCTGGCAAGTTAAAAAAGGATTTCACGAATGATGTTTTAAGCCTCTACAAAACTGGTTCGGTGGAGCAAACGAAAATGAAACTCGTTCTAGAAGGGCAGAAGAATCATGGTTTGCAGAACTTGTGTGAGTTTGCATACTATGAAGAGTGAATGTCTTCAGCATGCACATAACGTGAACTTCTGCAGGATGTCTTTGTTGCAGCTTGTCGGCATATACGTGCTTGACGACGGCTTTAACGGCGTTCACGGTGTAGCAGTTCGAGCACAAAGACGGAAGGTTAGCACGCAAGACGATGAGGCGAACCCTTGACCGGCTCATGTTGTAACGCTAGATGAGGCCTCTCGTCGCTTGCATCATATATGTCCTGAAGTAGCTCCAGGCACTGTGCCTCTCTTATTCGACCTGCCGACTTGGTTAACTGATAGTGCTTGCAACAGTTAGCTTAGGTAAACGGCAATAGGTTTGCAGGCACCAGCGAGCGGGCAACTTAGTCTGTTGCAGGGGTGTGCGTAGAAGAAATTCATAAATTCGTGAGCCCCGGCTAGGTTTCTTTGAGAAAAGTCTTGCCGCCCGCGATCGCGAGAGTTTCTTTCATGCACCACTGCAAACCAATAACTTCGACATTTCTGTGTCGCTAGCACGGCTTTTAGAAGAGGAAATATCGAGCATTGCTTATCGGCTAACCTTGCGAATCATTAGAGAGACCACATAAGATCAGCTGCGATCATCAAATAAGGTTCAACGTCATTTAATGTTACTTAGCAAACATTCTACCCTGACACTTGACTTTGTTCTGTTTTCGAGACTTCTCTGCTGCGAAATCATTTGAACAACAATAGTTGCGAGCTCAGTACCGGAAGAGACTTAGCTTCAAGTATAAGGCAAGTGCTGCAAAAAGCGTAACACCAGTCGATACGTGGCACTACGAACTGAGTCGCGCTGAACCGAAAATTCAAGGAATCTTCACGAAAAATACGGACTGTGGCTTCGTTCTTCGTCTTGGACAGCAATAAGTCTTAATAACGAGAACTGCTATTGAAAGATGAACAGCGATTCATTTTGTGAAGAGACGAAAAGAGTGCCGAAAATGTCGTCACGATCCTGCAGAAAGGTAAAAATAGAGATGAATTTGGTGCTAAGATGTCGCGAAGACGGGCCGCATTGGGAGATGAGAACACCCAATCCAATCATACCACACTGAATGAGCGTGCCACTCAAAGAAGGCGTGCTCCGAGTCCTAGTTAGTAATCCGGCACGAAAGTAAAATTTGGCCAAACTCGTTACCTTTCGATTAAAACAGGAGTTTCTTGTTCCAAGCCACTTCAAAACCTAGGCAGCGTCAAGGCATCATAAATTACTCTAAGAGTGTAGTTACTAGCTTACGTGCGAAACTCTGGGTACCTTTGACTTAATGGTAGTTTCTTCCATGAAGGGAATTCACGGTGTATGCGAATTTTTGTCCGATCCGTGCGATAATCCACACTTCCCTTCCAAGTTTTGCACCGTCTCAAAGACGGTCCTGACGGTCCTCCTTGGCTTGCAAAAGGCAGTCGTTTCCTGAATTTTCGACTGTTCACGAACTTATCACAGGGCAGCGATCGCTGCTGTGAGATGCGCCATCCAATCCTCATTTTCCAGCATTTGACATTGGTGGCATTTTTAACGCGATTACGAACTATACAGCAATTTTCCTAGCGCCGTTATCCATTGCAAGACAACATGAGGTCAAATAACCTAGTAACGGCAGAAGAAAACATACGATGGGCTGGACGTCGAACAGAAGTGAACCAGATTCGATCGCATTCATGCTCGCCTAGGCGCTAAAAACTTGCGGAAAGTGTCTAAACTCGAGAATAAGGTAAAAAATAAAAAACTAAAGCAGTACATTTAGCTTGCGCAACTTATTTCTGAAGTCCTTAGAATTCATACATGAAATCAAACCCAGTGGAAGTTGATTAAGACATCTAGCGTTTCTCATAAAGAATGAATTAAGCACAATGCTTCCGATGGAACGGTTCGATTCATGGTGTTGTATTGCTAGCACTGTTGTTCTATCATAACTAGGCTTAAATATCCAGTATTTACTGGACCTCAATTTAACTTCCATACAAAAAATGCGAAAGGAAAATGCTAAATCTTTACAATACCGCCCGCGTCGTGCGGTCCAAAAGACGGAAAAATCCGTCGCAAACCGTCGCATACTCATAACTCCTTCAGTTTTAACTTGTTTGAGAAACTGTTGGCACCATTCGATTCGCCTCCTCGAGATCTACACAAACATATACAAATCTTTACCAGAACACCGCGTTTTCGCCGTGGGTGGCCTAAAAATTGACTAGAAGAGGCTCTTGCGATTAGAGCACCTTATTTTCCGGGACGCGCATGTGACGTGCAGTGTTTTCGGAATATCAGAAGCAAGGCGTACGTTGTCAGTGCTCTGTCATGCCTGGAATGCTCCGAGAGTACGCTGTGCACAATGTATCTAGGATCGAACCTATCAATAGAGTGGGAGAAAGCATGTTCACTCCGCTTCTATCTTCCCTTAGTGGAAAATGTAAAGCTTTCAATACTATTTCGAACCGTTTGAAGAATTTTATCAGAAATTTCCATCCGCCCTAGTCGGGGATTACTCCAATCTATCTCGGCGAGATTTGAGTGTGCGTCGTGTGCAATGCTTATAGAAATGAACCTATTAATCGAGTGGGTTCGACAACTGGCAGATTGAGCGTTTGGTGAGTTTTATCACAAATTTCTAGCCGCTCTACTAAAGAATTGCTCCAAGGCTGTCCAGCTAGCCTTTGGTGTGCACCGTGAACAATGCATGTAGAATCGAACCTTTTAATCGAGGGGCGACCGCCTGCAAACTGCACGCGCGGGCGTGTTCGGAGCGCAATAACTCTTTCAAGTTCAAATCGCTTCGGCTGCAACTCGTACACCTTGTAGGCAGTAAAATGGTCTAGTGATACACTAAAGTAGGGCGGTGTAGCTTAGGAAGAGGCAGTGTTACAGGGGTGCGAAAATGCAGGTGAGGCTTGTGTGACGCATTTTTTCCAACTTCGGTGGACTACTACGGGAAGACCCGGTGAGCAAACGGCCTTGAAATGCTTATGCGAACAGAGAGTTCAAGGTTGTTCACGATGGCGTGCTCATAACTCCTCAGCTTCCTAAACTGAGCAGCGGAAGATAGCGGTTAGAGTTCCTTGCGCTCTTACTCACCCAGATTTGAGTGTTCGACACTCGCAATGACACCTTTCTGTTTAGCATGAAAGGCGCTATCAAACGGTACCAATTTCGACCGATCCTGGAAACATCGATTTTTTGACAGATTCGCATCGAGGACGGGGGCGCTCGAGAGCGCGGCAGACGGACCATGATGTCATCGAAAATCGATATCTTGGGCCATGCTTCATACCATTCGACAGAGCTTTCATGTTGAATTGAATGGTGTTATTGGGTATAGGGAAAACTGCAGAAACTGCAATGTGGGCGAGTAAGAGCGAGGAGAGCGTCGACCGTTGTTGTCCTAAATTGCGCGCGCGGGCGTGTTCTGAGCTTGATAACTCCGTCATGTGTGAACTTTTCCGGTTGCAGCTTGTGGGTTTCGTAGGCAACAAAATGTTCTGGTAGAGCGCTGAAACACAGTAAAGTATCTTATGAGTGGACAATGTTACAGTAGTGCGAAGATGCAGGTTAGCCTTGTGTGACACGATTTTTTCCAATTTCAGTCGATCCCTGCGGGAAGACCTGGAGAGTTAAAAAAATGCGCGAGCGAGTAGAACGCTTAAGGTGCTTTAAGATAACATGCTCACAGCTCCCTAGCTGCCTAAACTGCCATAGGCCCAGCTGCCATTTTAGGGCGTCTTACTTAGCGGTTGACGTTTCCTGAACCCTTACTCGCCCACATTTGACCTTTTGGCACTCGCAATAACACCGTTAGTTTCAACACGAAAAGCTCTATCGAACGATGTTAATCTCGACCAATTTCAGAAAAATCGATTTTTGACAATTTCCCATCGGGGGCGCCCCAGGGCGAGCCTGCGCGGTCGATGACGTCATCGAAAATCGATATTTTCGAAATTGGCTAAATTCTCTCGTTCAAAATTATCTAGGGGTTATTTGGGCGCTGATTACGAATCCGACGTCTGTTTTTGAAAACTCCGCCGATTTCGGTAGGTTTTAGGTTTTCTCCTAGATACCTGAGGGTGCCACGGATCTCCCTCGATAGAGAGCCTTCGGGCTCTCTTGTTAAGAGGGATCTCGGGCCGCTTGTCGCAGGGCCACGTGGCGCGTCCCCGGGTGGTGGATAGGGGAATTAAACGCGAACCAAATGCGACCGTGTACTGCCCAGAGACTCAGGTGGGATGCAGGGGATGGACTCCTTGCTCCTGCTGTGTCGGGTCGACGCGTTCCTTGTGCGTGGGAGCGGCATGTTCGTGCACAGTGTGCGCGGATGTGTCCGTGACTGTACGGATTGTAACTGTGTCGGCTCGGCCAAAAGCTTGCACTCGGTAGACTGGGAGTACATGTAAGGCGATTCGAGGCCGCCTTAAGTCTCGCCCCGTCCCTTCGGGCAGTCTGGCTGGCTGCCCGGAGTACCCCGCCCGCACGACAGAGCCCGACTAGCTACCCGTGTGTATTCAAGTCAAAAACAGCAGCACTAAAGGGCCTCATTCCCCTGACCCCGAAAGAGCCCCCATTTCTGCAGCGATGGGAAGGACGAGTACGGAGAGGCTGCTAAAATCTCAGGGCCTAACCAGGCTGCGCAAATTGAGAAGGACTAGGATGACGATCTGTACTTACAACGCCCGCACGCTTGCATCGGAAGCATCCGTCGAGGACCTGATGATGCAAGCCAGGAAGATCAAGTACGACGTCATCGGACTGACCGAGACGAGAAGACACCACCCCCTACACGCTGCCTACGACTCCGGAGAAGAACTGTTCCTCGGAACATGCGACAGCAGGGGAGTAGGCGGCGTTGGTGTCCTCGTCAACACGCACTTGGCCATGAACATCGATTCGTACGAGTCTCTGACAAGCCGAATCGGACGTCTGCGACTGAAGCGATGTGGCTCCGTGCCAGCCCTGACTGTGTTCGTCGCGTATGCCCCAACATCCGACTACGACGACGAAGATGTCGAGGCCTTCTACGTGGAGCTGGAGAAGTTCTATAAGGAAGATCACACCTTCTACAAGGTGATCGTCGGCGACTTCAACGCCAAGATCGGGCCACGAAGGTCGCCGGAAGAACTTCACATCGGAACCCACGGTTTGGAGTGGAACGAGCAAGGTGAAAGGCTGTCTGAGTTTATCATGTCGACCAAGACCATCCATGGAAACTCGCAGTTCCAGAAGCCTCCCTCCCTACGATGGACCTGGGAATCCCCCGGTGGCCAGTTCCACAACGAGATCGACCACATCATCTTCAATCGCAAGTATTGCCTGACCGACGTCTCCGTTGTCCCCAAGTTCTACACGGGATCGGACCACCGCCTCCTTCGCGCGAGGTTCCGCTTTTCGCGTCAAGGAGAGAAGGCGGCGAAGTTCAAGAAGAGGAATCCCAGAACGACCATCAACTGGGATCTCTACACCTCTCTTGTCGGCCTTTGGGAAGATGCCGTCATGGACAACATCGACGAGGAATACGATCGCTTCGTGCACCATCTCCACGATAGTGCTAAGGGAGCCGAGAGCTTGAAGACCACCAAGAGACGCCTGTCTCCGGAAACTCTCGAGCTGATACGCCAGCGTGGAGCAGCACGAGCGTCAGGCAACTACCAACTGACGTCCGAGCTTGCAAAGCTATGCAGAGCGGCGATAAAGGAAGATCTCAAGGAGAGAAGGGCGGAAGTGTTGGCTGAAGCAGCAGAGGCAGGGCTGAGCATCCGCAATGCCCGCCGGAACTTCGCCAACTTCAAGACCAAGATGACCGCTCTCCGACGTCCTGACGGAACCATCACCTCTTCCAGAAGGACCATGGAGAAAGTCATCCACGACTTCTACTCCGATCTCTTCGATAGCCACGTCCACCTGCCCCCATGCCATCTTCCGCAGGATGGATACATCGTCCCCTCTGTTCTCCCTTCCGAGATCCGACACGCCATCTCGTCGGTGAAGAAACGTACAGCACCCGGTCCTGACAGGATCAGAGCTGAACACCTGAAGAACCTCCCGCCAGCGCTCATCAACACCTTGGCGCGGCTCTTCACACGCTACCTGTCCGAATGCAAGGTTCCATCTCAGTGGAAGACCAGCAAGACCGTTTTGCTGTACAAGAAGGGAGACGTGCACGACATTGGCAACTATCGCCCGATCTGCCTGTTGTCCGTAGTCTACAAGCTGTTCACTCGAGTCATCCTGAATAGGATCAGTAGAACGCTGGACGAAGGACAGCCATGCGAACAAGCAGGATTTCGGAGAGGATTCAGCACGATCGACCACATACACACCATCACGAAGCTCATCGAAGTGTCGCGAGAGTACAAGCTGCCGCTGTGCCTTACGTTCATCGACCTGAAGAAGGCATTCGACTCCGTCGAGACTGAAGCGGTCATGGAAGCCCTGCTCACCCAGGGCGTTCCTACTCAGTACATCAGGGTCCTTCGAGAGCTGTACAGTGGATTCACGACCAAGATCTCACCATTCTACAACGACGTCGTCATTGACGTGAAGAGAGGGGTTCGACAAGGGGATACCATATCCCCGAAGCTCTTCAGCGCCACCCTCGAAAACGTCATGCGCGAACTAGAATGGGAAGACATGGGAGTGAAGGTCGACGGCCGGCAACTGCACCATCTTCGCTTCGCTGACGACATCGTGCTCATAACACCGAGCATCAGTCAAGCGGAACGAATGCTGGCCGACTTCGATCGTGTATGTGGAAGCGTTGGACTGCAGCTGAATCTTACGAAGACGATGTTCATGAAGAACGGATGGGTTTCTGATGCCCCATTCTCGCTCAACGGAACGAACATCTCCGAATGTTCCAGCTATGTGTATCTGGGTCGCGAAGTCAACATGGCCAACGACCTAGCACCAGAGCTGAGCAGGAGGAAACGAGCGGCTTGGGGAGCTTTCAAGAGCGTCGAAGAAGTCGTGAAGAAAACGAAGAACGTCCGACTCCGTGCCCACCAATTCGACTCCACTGTTCTTCCTGCCCTAACATACGCCTCAGAGACCTGGGTTATACGAAAGCAGGATGAACACGCGATCAGCGTCGCGCAGCGTGGAATCGAGAGGACGATGCTCGGAGTGACACGACTCACGCAAGTGAGAGAAGGCCTCCGGAGTTCCGAGCTTCGCCGACGTTCGAAGATCAGAGACGCTGTCGCATGGGCCAAGTCGTCGAAAATTAGGTGGGCCGGCCACGTAATGCGATTCGCAGACACCCGCTGGACGAGAGTCGTCACAGATTGGATTCCGCGGGATGTCAAAAGAACACCAGGACGCCCACCAACGCGTTGGTCGGACTTTTTCGTGAAAGCCCTGAACGACCGATATGACGCTCTTCGGGTCCCTCGAGCGAGGAGGATCCATTGGACCACTCTGGCACGCGACAGAGACGAATGGAGACGCTGCTGGCGCCCGCTCGAGCAAGTCGATGATCAACGGGACGACAGGTGATACAGGTGATACCTGAGGGTGGTCGAGTCAGGGTCACCGATTTTGCTCAGACTTCGTATAGAGGCGGAGACTTACATGGGGTGCCGAATACGATGCCGTAGTTCATTTGGAGCATTACGGCAAGAGACCGCCCATACCGATAACTGAGG
>OX377204.1:31513784-31703707 GCA_947396885.1 Heligmosomoides polygyrus polygyrus | reverse complement strand
TAATAGTCCACCGAAATTGGATAAAATGCGTCACACAAGCCTCACCTGCATTTTCGCACCCCTGTAACACTGCCTCTTCCTAAGCTACACCGCCCTACTTTAGTGTACCACTAGACCATTTTACTGCCTACAAGGTGTACGAGTTGCAGCCGAAGCGATTTGAACTTGAAAGAGTTATTGCGCTCCGAACACGCCCGCGCGTGCAGTTTGCAGGCGGTCGCCCCTCGACTAAAAGGTTCGATTCTATATCCATCGTTCACGGTGCACACCAAAGGCTAGCTGGACAGCCTTGGAGCAACTCTTTAGTAGAGCGGCTGAAAATTTGTGATAAAACTCACCAAACGCTCAATCTGCCAGTTGTCGAACCCAATCGATTAATAGGTTCATTTCTATAAGCATTGCACACGGCGCACATTTAAATCTCGCCTAGTTAGATTGGAGTAATCCCCGACTAGGGCGGATGGAAATTTCTGATAAAATTATTCAAACGGTTCGAAATAGTATTGAAAGCTTTACATTTTCCACTAAGGGAAGATAGAAGCGGAGTGAACATGCTTTCTCCCACTCGATTGATAGGTTCGATCTTAGATACATTGTGCACGGCGCACTCTCGGAGCATTCCAGGCATGACAGAGCACTGACAACGTACGCCTTGCTTCTGATATTCCGAAAACACTGCACGTCACATGCACGTCCTCGAAAATAAGGTGCTCTAATCGCAAGAGCCTGTTCTAGTCAATTTTTAGGCCACCCACGGCGAAAACGCGGTGTTCTGGTAAAGATTTGTATATGTTTGTGTAGATCTCGAGGAGGCGAATCGAATGGTGCCAACAGTTTCCTAAACAAGTTAAAACTGAAGGAGTTATGAGTATGCGACGGTTTACGACGGATTTTTCCGTCGCAAACCGTCTTATTGACCGCGCGAAGCGGACGGTATTGTATGTTCCATGTCCAACCGTCGCTGAATCTTGGCATGATTTTAAACTGGTGCATATAATAGGGAAATACTAAATCTTTAACTATCCTGTATTTCAGACTTTTTAGACCGAGTAAATGAAACCGTTCTCTATGGGATAGCAAACTTCGCGGGTAGTTTGGATCACGAAACGCTCTACAGTAAACTATTATAGTGAAGGTTTTCTGAACTTTTACTAATTGCTGCAGGTATTTCACAACGGAAGGATTCCAAATAGTACAGCTGTACTCTAAGTGTTGTAAGACATAACATTATATACAATTTGACCAGAAAAGGGGGGGGGAGGGTCGTTGCACTGTGCATTCCTTAGAATTAGGAAAAGCGATGATAGTGCCTTTCTTGTATCGGTTTCTATATGCTTGCTGAACTTTAAGGAAAGGTCAGCCTTAATACCCATATCTCTAACATAATCGTCCTGTTTTAGCACAAAGTTATTGAAACTGTGTATGGGTATTGGAGGAGGTGCTAAGTGTAAATGAACTGTTTTACTGAGGTTAATTCCAAAATCGTTGGCTTGCTGCTCGTCTTTCGAGTTCACCACAAGCTTCTCTATTAGTTTTGTTATCATTCCCAGACGAATTCAGTCGGCAACGTGGTTGTCCTTTTAAACGAAGGGGTCTTTCTTGATCCTAGAATCTATTGGCTATTGTATACAACTACGTTGCAAATTCAGGCAACTTTTGTTTCCCAGTAATTAAGACAATCCTAACTCCTGATGGGGGATATCTTCAGTTCATCTTAGAGCGGAGGAGCAGCACATCAAAAGTGTTTTAACGGGCTGCCTTGGTGGTATTGGTGAGCCTACTAATGTAAGTTGGTACTCGGAGTTATATACGCCACGTAAACGACTTGCAGTTGGCCGCCCTTCACCACCAGTTCGCCACATGCGGTTCCTGCTTGTCTATTCAGCAGTTGTCTATTCAGTACTCCCCTATTTACCTTATGAAATGTACCATTTTTTTCGCATTTCGCCTTTTAAATTGTTTATTAGTACTAATTTTTTTTAGTTCCACAGTGTTATCGGATATAGCTTCAGCTTGACGTTGTATTTGATTTTTCTCAACCTGTCGCTGATAATAATAATTATTATTTAATTGATTGCGAGCGTTATCAATTAAATGATAATAATGTTATATCTTCATTCGTTTGCACCTGTTTTTCCGGGTGCAGAATCGCTCTGTATTTAGGGGCGTTATCGCGTTACAAGCTGCAGTCTGCATTTAACGTTTGCTTGTTGGGAAGTAGCAGTACATCAAGAAGTATAGAAATGTCATTAGTCCGGGGGCATACTTTCATCGCCACGATGCCATCGCGGCGCTCAGTTCATGGCCATTCCGTCGCACGCGGTCGAATAGTCGAAGGAAACTTCACCGCGGCCGCCGCAACAGTGGCGGTCGGCATGCGCGATGGTTTCCCGCGCCCATCGCAGGCATGGCAAACTTTTTCGCGTTGCGCGCGGTGTTTAGCGTTGGCCCTCGACGGATCGCCTTCCCGCCCACTTGCAGAGCGACGGGCGATGCGACGAACACTGGGAAGTTCACATTCTTTCGCTTCGCTCTGCAAAACTCATCGCCGCGATTCCATCATCAGAGATAGGAAGTATGCGCGCGGCCTTAGGTTTTGTCGGGCAGCAGACAGCTGAACAGTCTACTTCGATGTTCTACACTATAGCATCACCCTCCCCTCTCCTACCCACTGAGGTCACTGCTGATTTGTCTACAGTACAGGAAACTGGGAACTGGGAACTTGCTTGAAAAACTCGACCTTGCGAATACCTCATTGGCCGTATACCACCTGATTCAGATAGGTACATAGAGCTTGATTTCTTATGTTGCACTTATTCAATAATTAATTGGAACGCTTCTTCACAGATTGAGCCATCTCTCCCACGGCTTCTCGCTGATCAGGGCTGTTTTACACTAAAACTCCTGCAGTTCGATCGTCCTATGTATAGAACACCATCACAATACATGACGGTGAAAGACTATAGTTGCACTCGTGAAACCTTTTCGAATAGGCATTAGGATGATTTTCATTCAAGCTTGAGTATTTGAATTCAAATATGCAGAAATCCGCTCCTTTCGAGTGTATTCGAGTTCGAATATTTAAGTTTGTGAGCATTCGAAACCGTTAGAATATTCGCAAAAATTTGAGAGCACAACTATATTAAAGACTCATTGTGCTACAGAAAGTGCCTTCTGTTTTCCATGGACGCGGCAAGCTTTGGTGCACTATTTCACATCCTTGTTATCATGGAATTTCCCTGTATGTGAACATTCGAAGTGTTTGTTCCTTCGGTTCGTATCTTGCGGAACTCGGAAAATGGTTGTAAGAGAGGTCCGAGGAAGAAAATCGTCCAGATGGATCTCTGTAAAAATTCTTCGACCACACAAAGGTAGCCCATTTAAGATAACAGGAACGCCTTTTCTTTTATCGTATTGGCAACAACGCTAGTATTTGATTGTAATGTACAAGGAAAGGTGGAGTGGCTATGTTGTAACGCAGTCGGGGGAGGAGCTAGTTGTCGCATGGCTGGGTGGCGGGAGGAACGGACTAATGTTCGATCCTCGTAATATGCACAATTTTTTGCACTTTCATGTTTATTAGTTGCTCGATATGCTTCACATATTCATAATGTTCCTAACGCATATAGCACAGCAGGAGGGACAATAAGATTTCAGTTTTCTAAAAATTTTCAGTTTTCGTGCCTTTAACGCGATACTTTGTAAAACAGGATAATTGGACTCCAGTCAGCCATTTCAAAATTATAAAAATCATGCGCTGAATATATTTCTCCTGGACATGTGGTAGGAGGCAGGGATCTGCAAGGGTGAAAATCCTTTTTCCTGTCTTC
The DNA here is from genome assembly GCA_947396885.1 of Heligmosomoides polygyrus polygyrus. Lineage (NCBI taxonomy): Eukaryota > Metazoa > Nematoda > Chromadorea > Rhabditida > Heligmosomidae > Heligmosomoides > Heligmosomoides polygyrus. Next base: position 31,699,877 of record OX377204.1, on the reverse strand, counting down.
TATAAAGTGAGAAGAATTCTGGTTCTCGAAGTTCTTTGACATTGACCTCATTCTTTTAATTCCACAGGATTTAGCTCACTGGGGATATAATTAAAAACTTTAAGCGAAAAAACGTAGAAACATAAACCGTTACGAGGACTTAAGTAGCTGAGATTTAATCTGTCAAAACCCAGCGGCGATGAAACTTACTTAGACTTAGTTATTCCCATGCTGTTGGGCATATCGAGCGATGAGACTTCTCCATTGATACCTGTCTTGTGCCAACTCTTCACCTTCGTCTCTGGAAATATTTAGTAGTCTAAGTTCCTTTTCGAGTGTTCGCGTCCATGTGTCTCTCGGATGACAGCGCACTCTGCTACCACCTTCAGAAATCCAACACATGGCTGCTCGAGAAAATCGGTACTCGGGCATTCGCACTACGTGTCCTGCGAAGCGTAGACGTCTTTGTGCGATTAATGCAGAAAGACTACTTGAACGGCTGCGATTTAGTACTTCACAGTTAGTCGCACGGTCTGTATATCGTACTCTCAATATCCGTCGAAGACATCTCGGCTGGTAGGCGTTTAGCTTTTTGGCGCACTTCATAGACATGGCTCATGTTTCACTCGCGTAGGCAACAATCGGGACTACAATTGAGTGGTAAAGCCGCAGCTTTGTCTTCGACGCGATTGACGGTAAGCTCCAGATTGGACCAAACTTTCGAAACACAAATGCAGCCTTCACAATCCTCATTAGTATTTCTGATACCGCATTCCTGTCGCATGACACGGTACTTCCAAGATATGCGAACTTCTGGACAGTTTCAAGCTGTGATGCCTCGACGTTGATATCTACGCTCATATCTGTTCTCACTATGCTCATCACTTTCGATTTGTCTGGGTTTAATCGTAGTCCAATTTTCTTGGCTTCGTTCGCAAGGTTTGTGGTCGCCTGCTGCAGTAAACCGTTGTTCTCGGCTATGACGGCTACATCATCTGCTAAATCGAGGTCTGTTAAGCGGTGTGTCCTGCTCCATTGGATACCCGTTTCATCACCTTTCATGGATTTCTTCATAATGAAGTCCAGAGCAACATTGAACAGAAGAGGGGAGAGTACGCATCCTTGCCTCAGTTCGGTAACAACTTCTAAGAATGTCGTGTGCAGTGCAGTCGTTCTGACGCAACAGGAGGAAATCTTGTGCAGCTGCTTGAAGATTTCCACAAAAGTACCGCATACCGTAAATCCTAATACTATCGATACTATCGATGGCCTTCCGGAAATCCACGAAATTGATGAGAAGTTGCCTCCGAAGTTCTATGCATTGCTCGATGACATTCCGTAGGGCTAATATCTGTTCGCTGCATGACCTAGCACCTCGGAATCCACATTGCTCCTCATGAAGTCTTTCATCGGGATGAAAGGGTGAATACAAAAGCAACCATTACCACATTATAGTTGAGGCGCTTGAGAGTTTCTAGAAAGGAATTTTTGAAGGTCCAGTAGTTAATGTTAACATTCAACATTTAAAATAGCGCAGTGTTTTGGATTTTTGAAAACCTAAGCGTAATAATATAACCGTTTGAGACGGCAGGGACCTGTACGTGACAATCTCGAAAATGTGTTTACCTGAAGGCTTCAGAGTTTGTGTCTTTCAGAGTACTAATTTTTCGTCTCAAACATCTTTAAACTTTTCATCGATTATGAAAAAACTATTTCATCTAAGAATTTCCATTCCTGACTTTTGTGAGATAAATCCAACATATTAGGTTGGAAAAAGTCTTTTCACACTTTGAGAAGTTTTTTTACCGTTCTCTTTGTAAGCACACTAGCCAGTATTGATTGCTGATTTCATAATCCTATCACACTTGTCTACCGTTCGCACGCGGACACAGATCAAGACCCTTCTTTTACTTCGTTATCTATCCAATCTTCCCAACTCAATGCCAGATCTTCCTCATGGCCACTTTCGCCACGGCATTCTTCATGAATTCATAAAAGGAGCTACAGCACGTCAGACAGCCGACCAAATTAACGATATATAGGCTTGATATCTACTACTCATCGCACCTGTTATGAATGGTTCGGAAAGTTTTCAAAGGGAGATTATTCACTCGAGGACAAAGCAAGGTCAGGAGGACCAACTGAATTGGACAACACTGGACTACTCCATCTTCTCCACACCGATAGTAGGCAGACGATGCGTCAACTGGCAGAGAAGCTCGAAATGTCTGATAGGATAGTGGGAAACCATCTGAAGGGCCTTGGGCTTTGCATGGAATTTTGGAGCTTGGATTCCACATGCCCTCTCAGACACTCAGCGCAAAACCACATGTTGCAAGACTCACAAGAGAAGCAATAAAGGATCTGGGCTGGGAGGTAATAAAGAAAATTCAAAGCGTAGTGAATAAAATTACACATTTTTCTTCTTCCAAAAGGTTCGTTTCGCCACCTATCTTCAGACGAACCTTTTGTTATAACACCTTCCCGGTGGCTCATCAGTGAAGAGGAAGGTGTTACAACATTTTTGGACGTACAAATTATTAATTTACTAATTCAATTTCTGATAATTTTAATGTTTATTAAACTTAAAAGTTTTTTTTTTAAATTTTATTTTTATATTTTATGTTTAGTTTAAATGTTTATTTTCTTGATATATAATTTATTTTACTAATATCGGATTTAAGTTAAAATTATAAAGGTTTTTAAACTCACACTAGTCGATCAGCTGACGATCAGCTGACTCTAGTCTTCGCTTTAACAAAAATAACTCAACTGTAGTACAGTATTTGCTATCAGAACGGATAACTCGTTTCATTCCACAGTGTAAGTCATTTTGCTTTGCTAGGAATGATATTACGGCGGCATTATTTTCTATCTTAATCTTGTTTTTTGGCTTTAATTTATTATTTTCACGTTTAAATGATTGATTTAAGTTTTGTATTAAATTACAAAAGCAAAGTTTCATGAATATAAACATACACATATGTGAACAGTTTAATGACGAGTATATTTTAGTGAATTTTTAAATTCAGCTTAATGTTTTCACAAAGTTTATAGCCTTTTTGCTATGGTCTAGCAAGTTGTATTTATACAATATTTGTCTATTTTTAAAAATACACCTACCAATGTTACTGACGATAAAATTTTTATTAAATCCATTATTTACAAGAACTTTATAAAAATCTTCTAATTTATTACAAAAATATTCAAATTTTGAGCAAGCATTTGCTATTCTAAGGATTTCTGTATATATAACGTTACGTTTAACTCTGATAGAACTTCAGAATCCATGTGTGGGAACCTATTAACATTAAAGTTAAAAGAATCTGTTTTATTATACAAGTTGGTTTCTACTTGGTTATTTACAATTTTTAAGGTTAGATCCAGATAATTACACATGTGTTCAGTGGTATGTGTCTTTTTAAAGGCAAGTGTTTTTTTGTACACTAATCCAAGAGTATTGTCTATGAGGTCTTCAGTAAAGTTATGAATTATGAGTATGTCATCCATGTATCTAAATGGTTTAAATAACTGATGTCCTTCTAAAGTTATATTTTTGGAATATTCAAATTCAAACATAGACATTGTTAGATCTGCAAGTAAAGGGCTAAAATTTCCTCCTTGTGGTACTCCTTTATTTTGTTTGTAAATCATACCAGCAAATACACAGTAGCTATTTCTTAGTAGATAGTCGATGAAATATAGAAGATCAGAAGGTTTGTAGTATCTGTATCTATTATCTTTATCAGAAGTGTCCGTGTAAAAAACATTGAAGCTGTTGCTAGCAATGAAATTTTTACCAGAGTTTTTGAAACAAATGTTAATAAGGTTTTTCATTTTTTCAATAATAGTAGCATGAGGTAGGTTTTTAAACATATCTGTAAAATCTGCTGAATATAGTTTAACATTTTTTGAATCAAAACTTGAAAGTTCTTGTATTATGTTTGAGTTATTAATAGACCAGTACGTTTTAATCGTTCTGGAATTGTTAGCTACAATATTTGCGTAATTAATAAAATGAGTTTTTAGGTGAGAAAATATGCAGCAAAGTTCTAGTGCTAGTGACTTAACACTACTATTGTATGCACCAGTAATAAACCTGAATTTGATTGGGTCTTTATGAAGCTTCGGTAGAGAATAAGTAAATGGCAAATCTCCTTCTGTTTCAATTTTTAATTTGTTTGTAATTTGGAAATGTTGATGTTTTTGAATAACTGACATTTTGTTGGTGTTGTTTAGGTTAATATAGGTATTACTTGTATTAACATTCACTAATATTCTTGCTTTATTATCATATACAACACATTTCTTTCATTAAATTGATAATGTAGAATTTTTTGCAAATAATGCCGTAATTATTGCTTGCTTTATCTAAGGGGCAAATTATAAAATCATTTTGAATTTCACGAATTGCACGAAAAGGTATATGATCTTTTCTCCAAATGTTGTGACTATTTAGCAAAGGTTTTATTTTATTTCGGTATTGTAAATTGAAGAAATTTCTTAACTCTAGTATTTTTTCTTGCTGCACTCTATAGAATCGTCTTATTTGATTAACTACTTTTTCAACAGTACCTTGATATGTATTATATATATCGTTTCTACTATATTCCAATTTTGGTCTAAACTTTGTGCCTTTTCTAAGTATTTCTTTAAGTTGTTTGTTCTCTATAATATCCATGTTTCTTGTGATTATATGTATGTTCATGAACAGGATCTATAAAGTCACTATATTTGTGATGTCGTGTGTTACAAATGCAATCTTTATTTAGTATTTCTTTACAGTTTTCTAAATTGGTATTCTTAAGAAATTTATTATAGTTAAATATAATACTAGATATTGGTCGTTTATAGGTGAAAACGACTCTGAAGGGTATGAAGCTTATATTTGAACTATTTTCAATTGTTTCTTTGACTTTAATGTCGTTAAATATCTTGTTGAAGTTGATGCGGTCAAAAATGTTACCCTTATACTCCATGTCTATATATTTAAATGTATTTTTGGATTGTTGATTGGTGTTTTCTTTTCTGCTGTATTTGATATGTGCCAACAAACATAACACCACAAGCTTCCTTTTTTGACTAACGTTTCTAAGAAAATCTGACGTTAAACTAAGATTAACGAGTGCCACATCCACCGTTTAGCCCTCACCTTGCCCCTACTGACTACCATCTCTTCCGTGCTCTCGAGCAAGAAATTGGAGAGAAACATTTTGAACCGCACCTCAGAAAGACCTCAAAAGACCTCAAAAATTGGATTCAGCAATGGTACGACTCCAGAACTGCAGTCCTTCAGGCGAGAGGAAATAGAAAAGCACACAGTCTTTGAAGAAGTGTGGTGGAACAAAGTGGAGTGTATATAATTGATTTGACATTGTAGTTGTAAAGTAATAAATCTTTGAAAAAATGAAAAGATTTTTTCCTACCGTCCACCTATTCCAGAATCCGGACTGTAAAAGGTACCTATTGGTGGCGTCATCGGGATGTTAAGAGAGCAACATTTTCTTGCTGCCTCGTCAGAGCACCATACGCCCCTCCGAATAACAGATGCGGCACTATCAGACGTAGAGAAGACACAGGGTTAAACAAAGTGGTTTTTAAATAAAGAAGCTTGCGGTTAGTCTCCCTTCTGTTCTTATTTCTCTCGGTAATTCCGGCGACTTTATTTTTCAGATGGTATTCTGGAGGCACTTTGCCTGCTTTCACTTTTAGCCGTTCTGTTTGTGGTGATCACTCTAGAAACAGTTTGGTGACAGTTTCAGTGACAAGTCATCTGTTCTGGTAAGTCTGCCACTATTTCATCGACTATGGAGGCATGGAAGGCTTGGTTGACCTGGGATGGACCTCACGGTCAACTCGAAGTATTCAGACTTACTCCGTAATGCGGCGCTCACGAACATTAAAACTCTGAGGTTGCTTTAACTTTCAAACAGCTTTATATGTTTTCGATTGCTAGCACATGTGAGAAATGCGTAAGATAGGAATCGTTTTGAGACTTCCATCCTCAGGCACAGTTTGTATCACCTACAGTTTTGGATCACATGGGCTCTAAGCAGCCTCTGTGATCCAAAGCCTCTCACCTCCACTGGCTCTTGATAATCTGTCCATTTTCCATTTCGCGCAGTTGTCCTCTGCACTCTGGTGCGAGCAGGCATCACCGATCGGCTATAATTGAAATCTTGGAGCGAGGCTGATCGCAGCGTGTTTGACTTCGGCTGTTTTCCATCGAGTGATGATCGGCAGCAGCTCACACCTCAAACAGATGCGGCCGTCAACAGACTCACGATTCAGGCGTCGACGTCTCGTCGATCCGCACGATCCTTTCGACATCTCCAAACGCGGTCTGTTATCCGATCTTCAGCGTGCAATTGTCCTGGCCACCGCCGCTATCAAGCCCCTGATAGTCGAGCTCTTTTGTGCGATCCCCGCCACCCGACCGCCCATTTCTGGCCGACCCCTCAACGCCTACAAAAGCTTTCCGCCGCGCACGCCCGTATGCACTTCGATCGTCCTACAAAATGAGGTGAGCTCCGTCTACATCTCTTCACAAACTGCCTTTGACTTCGCCGGAGTATAGTAGCTGGAAGACGCTTGTTGGCTAGATATCATATGGTGTTCACCTCATTGTAATTACCTAGTCTTCAGCACTGTTTAACAACTCCATTTCTCCCAGAAGAGGGTGAACTATATCACCTTAATATGGTGTTGCTTTTTCAAAGCGAGTATCCAGTCTTTGTTAGCAACGGTATTTAGTAGGTAGGGCAAAGATGAACTAGAGTGCACTCCTCAGTGAGAGCTGAACAAAGCAGCACGAAACCGTGTTCAAGTCCGGAGCCTGCTTAGTGCTATTGTCTGCACTAAAACGGAGGAGAATCGTGGTCGGTGAAGAAAATATTTTACAAACAGAAGTGTTTCTTCCCTCAGCCTCTCCTTTTTATACATTTCTCTCTTTCGGCTTCTTTTTATTCTTCTCTTTTCCACATGATTCCAAATTTTCCGCAACTAAGAGCTCTAGTTAGCACCGTCTATGTAAACTACATTTTCGAATGCGGGCGCGACAGAAGATACTGATATTTAGTTCGTCAAACTCCTTCACACTAGCTATCCCTACTACTCAGAAACGGAGTTTGACCGATGCACAGTATCGAGCATCTCGCACTGACATAGATGTGTGAGTCCACCTCACTCGAAGTGGACCGACAAGTGTATGAATGGGCACACATCGTGGTCTTTATTCTCATCGAGTTCGTAGGATACAGCACAAATATTTCAGGACACGTCTCCATTATTCTAATCGCGTTGCGCATATTAGGTTCTAGTGCTATCAGTTCGTCTTTCCACACTGTATTGAATTTTCGTACTGAGCTCAGCATCATCGATAGGGAGCATGTGCTGTTACTTGCATTATAGAACCGCTTGTCGAAATTGTTCAACCTACCTGTTTTGCTCTCACTTGCGTGAAATGAGAGACTCCCAAAACTTTTCAGCTTCTCCAGGGTTTCAAGCAGATCATAGATAATCGGTAATTATTCGAATCCTTTGATGGATCTTCACCGTTGTCGAGTGTTGATGGTGAACCTTTATGTTTTTTACTTCAAAGTGCTACAAAACCGAGCAAACCCGCGGCTAATATTTATAGGAAAGACACTTCTTAGACAGCAAAACTTGCCTTAGCTGTGTCCCAGATTTGTTTTACCTCTCACGAAAAATGCTTGGTTTTTCCTATTTTTCATCATCTCATACATATTAGCGAATTTCTGATGTCAAAATTTTTAAGAATAAAAAGGATAAAGAACGGCGTTGCTCAATCCCTCTTGGGATGCTCCACACATCCTACTTTACGGCATGACGTAAGGGCAATTTGAATGCGTATTTGACCATACAATGACCTGCGTTCGCCAGCCGATGAACATTTCAGCGCGTCGTCTTTCCTGGGCAAGTCTGGTACCAACTCACCGACCCGGAGAGATGGAAGGTTTGGTTGGTCTGGGCGGGAAATCTAAACCAAGAACCTGATAAGGATGTACGTGACAGCCAGTACCTCCTCCGCCTGTACTACACGCGCCCTACCAAGATTTATACTATGGTTTAATTTACATTTTTATACTTTATGCCCTTACCCAGCATACAAAGAGCAGTAAGTAACCGAGCCTCATGTAGCATCGAATAGAGGAGAGGAAGTTTTCAGGCCGCAAACCCGCTACAGCTTAGTCTATACTAAGCAAAGCATCCACCTCTACTTTTGTTTGGATTTACCGCCAGGTGGTAGAACATGTTGGCTGCATGATTCTTATTGCAGAAGGATGAGCAGTCCAAGCCGCTTTATCAGTTGCGCTTGGTAGAGATTTTTAACGAAATGAAAGATTGGAATTTTTAAGCTAGCCAATGCAGTTTGAAAACTGGGCTCGTGTTGGAATATGCCTAACACCATAAGCATATAGCCGATAGCTTTGACCACAATTTTTTTCTCGGTCCAGCGGTGTAAGGCCAGTGATTGTTCGGCTTATTTGCCTTCTAATCAGCGTGCATCGCCCGCAAAAGTGGACGGTGCTCGAACGAACTCACGCGTATGCGCAGAGCAGCGATAAAATAGCCGCGACCCCTCATCTCAGCTTTCCAGCTTGCTCGTCGGATTCCTCAGCAAAATATTTGCGCTGAGCAGTAACTCTAGATCGGGACTGGTTTAAAGTCTTTGAGGTTAATCCTGGAAAACGACATGTTCGTGGCCCAAATGTTCGAAATGTGGCCTCGGTGGACGTTTGATATCAAATATTTTCGTTGTCTCATTAGGAATAAAACGACGAGGGATGGAGGGAAGCGGTTATCAAGTCCCACAAATAAATAAATGAATCTCTATGCGGGATGCGTCGCTCATTCAATGCACCTCACCTCTATGGACTCTAACCTGGGTGCGCATGTACTTGCTCTACTTGCTGGTGCATTATATTTACTGAATAATGGACTTATTCGCAGTAAAAAAATAGATGAAATAAATGAACAGAAATACAAAAAGCAACATTAAGGCGTTATCACTCAATGGCGTTTTGCACTGCACGTTTTCAAGCAGGGTTATCATAAGCCAAGTGTCGGATTACAGGAAAGTGATAGTTGGCTCCAATATGGCGAGTCCTAAGGGATGCCAGTTGCCACTAGATGTTGCTCAGGTCCGAATGGTAGTGTGATATTAATTGCAATTCCTGAGACGGCACTCTGGAATGGATCTGCTAAGCACGTCGACACATCGACGGCATGTACGTACTAGCCTACTAGAAACAATATAAAAACTGGAGTCTTATAAAAATTGAATTGCCTACGAAAACGTTCTCAGGCGGTCATACCTAATGAATTTTAGGAACCAAATTTATGATTTTTGCTTCTGCTGCCAAAGAGATTGGTAGATGGAATCATGCAGTCGTCACACGGCTTACTAGCTAGATGCTTTCGCATACGTACCCTAGTAGTTTATCAATCTCACCAATATACTCCTTACTGCACTCCTTACACGGCAACCGCCGAATGATGACAGCAGGTCTTCTATGGGATGAAAGTGGCGCTCTATTTTCTGGAGCTGGCGTAGGAGCCCAAGGTGGAGATTCCACTCTGCAACTTCTGCACGCTTATTCTAATTTTAAGCGTGTTTCTAACAATAGCTCGTTTTACTACAGAGGCATGTGCAAAAGAAGCATGAAGGAAGACGTTCTGAGAGCCTCCTTTTCAGTACAGTTTCAATCTGATCCCGTCGCTCGATATCTTGAGAGTCAGCCTCTCCGCGAAGCCCGCCTTGCATTGTGCTAAAGATGACCCTATATCTAGTCCCTTAACCTGTGCAAAAGCTGGTCCTGACGCAATCCCCTTGGACCTACTTGCTATATTTATTCAGCTTCCTATATTTATTACCTCATTATAGATTTGTTCTACTAGCAGCCGTCCCTCTGATCGCTTTTGCTCAGCAGTTCTCTGCACAGAGGGCCAGTGGTCAGTCAGTTCCTGAGGTGTTTCACTGGCAGATTTTAGAAGAAGAGCTGTGCAACGTCCGTTTTCAGAAGGCTCTCCTGATGCGCTTCCGGCGTGGTATCAGATGTCTACCAAACAGCAAATGACGCCTGGCTTTGGTTTCGGTCGGAATGCACCCTCACAGTACGAAAGAGTTCCGTCGAACGGCAACTACCACAAGTATGTCAGCATAATTTTTTGAAAAATTCAATTTTTACAAAACATTTTTCCTGAAATTGGGAAAACATAAAAATAAATAAGAGCATTTGATCAGCAATTCTTAGGAGACACAGTGTAAAAAACATTAAAAAAACATTTGTTCTGGAAATCTCAAGAATCGAGAATTTTTTCTAGAACGACTTCGTGGGATCCTAGCTATTCAGGTAAAGATGTCAATGCGTTTCTAAATGCGTTCTCAAAAATTTCAGCTAGAAAGTGGCTTCAAGCTCTCCCCAACTCTTTACCGCCGCTTCTCATTCCAGCTATCCGTCGTTCGGCGCTAATCGACCGCTCTACCCAGACCTGATGGGAGCAGCTCAGCCGGCCAGACGATATCCGAATGCCGGACAGGATGTAAGTGGCACACGAGGCACCCCCACTTTCAACTCCTTCCCGTTCCTTCCTCCTAACTCTCAGCGAATTATCGAGTATGCTCCCCTGAACCCGCAGCTGCTCCGCCGGCTGTGGGAGCCCATCCAAGAATCCAGACATCGATTTGACCGGTTGTACGACCAGGCGAAGTCGCTGTTCTACGTGCAGAAGCTTGTCGGTTGGAAGCGTCTCGCCGAGTGGCTTTGGTGACCACCTGCACTTAGAACGGGTGAGGGTAGATTGAGGGATAGGGTCTATTGCCAGTATTGAGGTGTTTTCAACCGGTTAACCATGACGAGGTTTCTGTGAAATGCGCATGTGATTTGTTCCACATCATGTTCTTCTCCTCGAATACCTCGGAATGACTTTTTTTGAGAAATTTGTGAGAGCAGTTTATCGGAGTCGACTTCTATTGTTTCTTCTCTTTCGCTAACACTCTGATAAACTGTTTCTATCGGTGTTTCGGTTTACTCGTACTTCTTTCCCGGTCTGAGGTTCTTCTTCGTGAAGAAAGTGTTACCTAGGAAAGGTAAATCACAGAATCATTTCCACTCAAGAACAGCCTGAATGTGTATTTGACGCAGAACGTCAGACTTCTTGCTTTATACCAGTTTTTCCTAAATATTTCAGCATTTTAGACAGATGGGTTTCTCGATAACACATGAAAGTTTTAGACACTTAATCACCAATATCCTAAACCGTCGAACAAAGCTGCTTTGTTTCGTAGTATCGACCTGTTGCTTATTTCTATTAGTCGTGACCCAGTTGGAATAAGAAGTATCCTCGTTTGAATGGAGTTGAGTCAAAGACGGTTTGCTCGACAAACATTCAGTCGTTTCGCTTTTGTCAGTGCCTAACGAAGCCGAGGTCCGGTGTGAACAAACAACTTTAAGTAAGTATTTCTGGATAAGTGCTGTAATAATAAAACTGGTACAAGAACTTAAATTTCTATGGGATGAAACGTTAGAAGGCTTTCGAATCTCAGTCAAAATGATGAAGAATTTAGCAATCCTCTATATTGGTGCTCTCGATCTGATCCTCAAGATTTCTATAATTCAGATTCTCTTGGTGAAGCAGTCCCTTGTTCAATTCAACTCGAAAAATTCTCTCAATTTTCATTTTCATTAAAGATGTACCCAATAAATAACACACGACGCTTTTGGTTAAGACCACATGAAATGCGTTTCAAATTGTTTCTGACAGATAAGCATTTCAGAACAGCGTTAAGAACCTCTTCAAAAATAGGAGATGCGAAAACTTTTTCAACTATGTTAAAGATTAATATTTTTTAGTTAATATCTTCTTGTCCTGATAAATGTAAGACAAACGACTAAGAAACCTCTAATGGGACATCAATGAACACTTTCGCAGACGGGAAACGTTTCTGTATTCTCGCTGGTGATCCTTGAAACTGAAGAATTCAAATGTATTATGCTCCTGGCTTCCAGTGGCATTAATGTGAGAGTACCGACCTAAAAGTCAGAATTTATTCATAGCCTATGCTTGTTAGATGTCTCCGAAGAGCAAATAGTTGACCCAAAAAAGGCTCGAAAGAGCGATGCCTATTGCATTGATTGGTGTCAGAGCTTAGGACCCTTTCTTCTTGCACTTTCTCTGAATCGCAGATCTGGCTTCTTGCACGAATTTTTCAGTTGCGATCATAGCCATCAAAATCTTGCGGAAACACTCACAGAGTTCTGGGAACAAGGCAAAGGGATAGAAGTTCATAAGGGTTCCTTTAAGCCACTCAACGTTTATTTCCTTTCATTCTCAAGTGATGTGATGTTTTCATTTTCTCTTACACTGTTCTATCACTTCCTAGACTCCCTACCAAACATCGCTTGCACGCTACCATCAGCTTCTTCTGAGGAAACAAGAGCAAATGAAGAAAAATAAGGAAAGCACCGAAACCTCCATTATTGCCGAAGTTCTTCCAAAGTCACTGAGGAACATCTACTCAACGATTGTGCCGTTTCTGCAAGTCACCACGCCTTCACCACTGAAGTCCACACCAACGTCTCCCAGGGAGAGACATACGTTTAAATGGAGGACAGTCTGGCCAAAAGGCAGAACAGCTATGTTGTCGTTGAAGCCGACGCCTTCTGATCGAACAACGACTGCCTTCTCGGCTTCTAGCAGGTTAATTTTACGGAGCTATCCGAAGGCATAGCCGATCTCGATGACACTCGGCTCCCTTTAGACACGTTGAAGCCACGACCGCTTCCGAGAGATCGTTCACGTCCACTGAAGAGGCGACTTCTCCCACTCCTTCAGCGCCACTTTCCTTCTTGGAATACCTTTGGGTGGGCCTGCACGTACTGCGCATGAGTCTCTTACCCGGCATGTTTCATTCTCATTCCTTTTCCTTCCCTTCCACTGCATAGAGATGTTTAACTCCTACGTAATATAATCCGAATTTTTTCATAATGACGAAAATTAGATAACACTGTTGTTCAACAGAACCTTCTCCTCAAGTTAGATAACATTACCAACACAAGTCTTCTCTTTTCTTCACTGTTATTTTTAATGCTACATGCAGTTGATGCTGCAAATGTTCTCACATTTCCTGAATTATGTGCAGTAACTTCAATCCATTAAACGACTAAATTATGCTAACAGAATTCTCAGAGTAGCTTTAACTCGATAGAATGATACCCCAGAAACAAACTCTTTGAAGTGCACTGCTTATGAATTCATTCCAGCCCAACGCCGAGCTCCTGGCAGCCATTAAGGACGTCGTTGCCAAGTTCAAGGCCTCTCTGGATGAAACTGGACTTGATCAAGACGTGAGACTTATGGGCAACCAGCTGCGAAACACGTGGCAGCAGTTGAGGACAGGTGAGGGCCTGGTCTCCGTTCAAGTCAGGTAAAATTTGTGGCGTGGGAGTTCACTGCTTCGTTCTCTCTCGTTATACCACACCAGAAATTCCCCTTCCATGTTGCTGTAGATAAAGATACGAGCAGAGCTTCATCAGTAGTAGGAAGGACGATGCGGCAAGAAAATTCCAGCCATTTAGGCGTCGATCGCGGACTTCAGGCCGTGAAGCAGAGCGCTGAGAATTCTATAGCGCAGTCTAGTTTTGGTGGGTTAACAGAGACTTCAGAAGATTCATGAATCCACCAGCACTGGCTGTCTTCATCAAAGACAGTCTAGTGGCCTTTGATAAGGTATCAGGGCTTACTAGTCGGCAGGGGGGTCCGTTTTGAAGTGGAATTCGTGGATGGAGCAAGGGCAATGACGAGAACCGGAACTTACCTTAGATGGTTTCCTGGACAATGCACGCCGAATGATTCCCAAATTAGATAAGGGGTGGTGGTGAAACCTTATGAGTAAGAGATTACGTAATTTTCATCGCGTCTTTGGTCCAGTCAAGTTTTGCTTGGAAGCTGATAGCAAATTCTAAAGACACCTGTTTTGAAGCATGTGTCGCGAACTTTGTAGGAATTAACCATGTTCAAATTTAACGAATTTTTCTCGATCAGGGGCATAAAACAACTGAGGTCGCGTCTATTATGTTATTTAGTCAAGTGAAGCAGCTGAAGCTTGCTTTTGGTAGAAACTCATGGCTGGTTAGGACTGCAGCACAAATCTCTATACACATAGACAGTAACGCACACGCATTGAAATGTTACTCCAGCTGGTGCAGAAGTTCTGATCGCAGACAAGCCTTCCTCAGTTGAAGAACAAGTTTTTCTGGAGTTTTAGCAACAATGAGGAGTGTCTGTTTTAGCCTAAGCATCTCGTGAATAAGCGGGAGGTGAGCACAGCTTTGTATGAGGTCTCACCAATTAAGTGGTGATTTTGGTACATGCGTGAAGATATTCTGCTGCACTTGAGATGAGCGTTTTATTCAGCCAAAAAACCAAATACGTAATTATCCCGAAGCCCGAACTTAGGGAACATGTAGCGCTGGTGGAGATGGAATCTAATGTGAGCTGCACTCGAAATCAATTCATGGTCTCAGTCGTGCACCAATTAGTCAAGCTTTCTTCCATATGGGATTGGCGAATTGGCGATCCAGACGCCTAAGAATTATTATTTTGTGAGATTAAAAATAAAACATTTTAAAAAATAATAAATTAAATATTTTGTTCTCCATCGGCTGATTACCATACCCCTTTACAAGTATAGGCGGTGCAAATTCCAGATATTTCGTAGAAGTTGATTTTGCACTCAACAAAGAGGTTGATTGAAAGATACCACCTTCAGAGGTAGACGACCAGAGAGTACGATGTTTCTCTAAGCGCCTTAGCTCAATGACTTCTCTGAGGAGGAGAACGTACTGATTAGTTTGGCCACCGCGAATCACATTTTAGCCAACATCTTCTTTAACTGCCTCTGCAAAATCCTGTAAAGTAAGATGTGTGAAGCTTCCCGTTGACCATTACGATCCCATGCATTTTTTATCACATTGAAGTTTTGTCTTATTTTACATTATCAGCCCCCGTTATAGGTCCGATGAATGAGCAGCTGGGACGACTATTCGAAAAGGCAGCTGACGACGTGAACCAGGCTCCCAACAAGCCGCTACAATAGACACGAAGCCGGTCCCATCGCCAACGTGATGAAGATATGTACGTACAATTGTACGCATTAGTCTCCTGTTGTACAAAAATAATTTATTCAATGAATAAGCATATGGTATAAGTACCAATGTAAGGCTCAGATGTTAACCAATGATTTGCCAGCTGCATGTGGTGCTTCGATTGAAACCTCCACTCTCAGTGAGTGAAGTAGCAAAAATTAAAGCAGAAGAAGTCTTGTTCAGCTACAGTAGGACACATCATGTTTGAGATCATTGCGGTACCGTGGAAATGCATTAGTTCTTCGCAGCGAAATCCTGTGACAACTACATTCGTGGAGCATTTGCCACCGTGAGTCAAAGTTATGTATGTAATTCCGCAACACTGTGATAGGCCTGGTTAGAGAGTATGGAGGACAAGGTCGATAAAGTGAATGTGCAGAAGCGTTTAGGGATCTATGTTATAAGCATTTTTTCTAAATAATTAGGCCATGTTTCGTAGCGAATGTGTTAATTTGAAGCGTGAAGCGGTGACGAGCTAGTGAAGGTCGCGAAGACAATTTGTACAATACAGTTTAGGAGCAGATTATTCAAAATAATTGCGGGTTGCAGAGATCTCGGTAGGAGGTTCTAATCCTATGCCCTAATGAAATGACGCATTTCATCCCTCTACACATACTTAACCACCATAGCCTAGATATAGGCGTTGGCGCATTGACATTAAACTAGAAGGAATACTGCATTCTAACAGTTCGCACCGTGCAGCCTTCTTGCTACAACCTTCCTACTATCGCTCTGGATAGTAGGAAGGGAGGAGATGTTCTGATCTGCCAGTTTTGACACACCTTTTTAAGAAGAACCCTACGACGCTCGTTAGTTGTAAACATAATCTTTGCCCCATGCTCGGCTGGCGCTGCAGGTCACGTTCACTTCGGCCATCGCCATATGCAGCTAAAGAATTTTAAGAGGTACTCTAGCTTGATTTTACCCTTGCTATTTCATCCGTATGAAATTCGTCAGTGCCTTCCAGCCACGTACGACTTCCCCAAAATTGAAGACGGATCATCTTTGAAATGCCAAATGTTCCACTTTACAGCTTGTTTAGAGCAGCATACGGAAGATAAATGAAGAATGCTATTTGGATTCTACTATTTGGGCCCATATTTACAAAGCATATTTTGAAGCTGTGCGCAGTCGAAGGAGGTGACAGCTGTCGTATGCACCCGATACCATGTTCTTAGTACGAATTTCTCGTACAGGCTAAACTAGACCTCCGTTTTTCCTATCCGAGGTCGGCGAAATGGTAACAGACTTGTGTGGGTAGAATAAGGCACTGACTTCTTCATCAACTGGCTAAATACGTATTCACGACACGACATCTCTAAAAGTAGAAAGCGTCGCGAGTCACGAAAGGAACTGCAGTAACCCTGCTTTTCATCCTTTATCCTTATCCTTATGTTGAAATCGCAAATGGAAACATCATACATTCTCAATTTGCGCTCCAGAAAAAGTTCACGAAATAGGAAAATTTTAAATATTTTTGAGCGACGTTCGACTCTTTGCGAGCGGCAAACATCTACTTTAAAAACCGTCATGATGTACACAATCCAACATGGAGCGGAAAAATCATTTGGACCAATTTTCGTGTTCCTGTGGGAATCCTGGAAGAAGCCTCAATGTATACTGGCATCCACAGCAACGTCCGGTGGTCAATCCACAGATATGCATGCAATGTTTGTCGGAATAAAACGCTTAGCGATGGTGCGAACGAACCTATATACTCCCCTTGCCATGTGAGATCAGGGCTGCTATCAGATGCGCTAAAAGTGCCCTACAGATTAGAAATTGTCGATATTTCTGAATTTTTTAAAATCATCAACCCTGTTTTTATGGAGAATAGTCAAAAGGAAAAGGCAGCATACTATGTAGTATGCTTCTTCAGTTAAAAATCAACTGCTCACAGCTCCTATATCTGCCGTATTGTGGAACTCAGGACTGATTCACGTCCTCGCTACCCCTGCTCCTTCGTTCTTCGCGCTTCTCCAAGCCTCGCTGCGTGGAATGTTTGCGCTGGTCGGCAATATTACCCCATCGGACGATAAGTGACGATAGCAGAGCTCAGACCACGTGTCTTCTTCTTGTTCGGAATTCCGTTGATACCTTCCGTCAAGTCGATAGTTTCCTCACCTTGAATACATTCTAATACTCTCTGGCTGCACCAACTGACTTGCTCCTGGATTTAGTTATGAATTCCAACATTCGAAGTCAACTAATCTTAGGAAAACACTAACCCATTCAATGTATATCGTAAGGCTAAAGGACTTCTCAGGTAGGAGGCACGCGAAAGTAAGAATAGTTTTTATGTGGAAACATTTCAGCTTAACCATGAGGCGGCAATGCTACTCATATTTTACGCGCTCAGGATGGACCTTTGAGCGCGTACTTCGAGGCCTTTAATGTGCAGTGAAGGTGCAATGCACAGCGAACTTATCGCAAAGAAGCGTAACGAATTACGCTGCGAACAAAGCCTTTCGCACAAACGCAGATTCTCACTAGAAGATTACATGCTCAGCTGAACTTTGCCTCATTCCCTTGTTCACAGATTAATTTGAGTTATCTTCTCAGAAGGGCGGACGTTGTGGTAGGAAAAAACGGTAGGTGCACAGGTATCGTAGTAACGTCTAGCAAAAGACTCTCACTGCTGAGCTCACGCGCCTGTGAACATTTGGACGCCCTTGTACGACGAACTGCATCAAATTAATTCCTCGCCGGAACGTATTCTTTCCCTCCACAAACGCATTGCAAATATTGTTCATGATGGAATCTCTATGATAAACAAACAAAAAAATGCTCCTTCTTGACACACTAGAAAGGAGTCCAACGGTTGCGGCTGGCACCTCGCCCCGGCTGGCGCCGTTTAGTTCGAAGTGCTTCACGTCAGTTTTTTTACAGCTGTTTTTTAAACAATGTCTTAGATAGCACCCCAAAGTTGACTTCATTCAGACTTCACCTTTCAGAGTTTCAAATTATAAAGCTCCAAAGCACGAAAAACGGGTTTTTTTTTGCTGCAGCAGAATGTGGCCCAAGCTCTCATATTTTTGCAGTCATCTTAAAATTCCGAATCTATTCAAAAACCACATGTTTTCCTCTGCATAAAGGTAACAAAACCTGTTTGGAGATGAACCGTGGAGTAAAATCCTTAAACAAGGCACTAAAACGGCCGATCCGGATTCCGGTTCGACCTATGTATATGTATGTTTGACCTACTTATCACAGTATTTGTCACATTTCTAATTATGTGGCGTCAAATTGTATATATCCGAACTTCATACAGTCTTGATGACTACGGTTTGCTCAACTTCAGCACTAGCAGCCTTGAAAGGTACGGTAACTTGCTGACGTGCATCTTTGGTATGGACTCGCGAGATTCTCGGTATTCAAATGGCAGTACTCGAATTTCCATATACTGTCTTACCTTAACGTACACACGAATAACGACTACAGGCGTGATGACTTAAGTATAATCGAATAAAGAATAGCATGGATCGCAAGACCGCATAAGATCGCATTGAATTGTGAAAAGCAGAGCTACCAAAAAGGTTTCTAGCTTCTAGCTTTCTTTGTTTTTAGCGTGTTGAGATAGACAACAGTCAGAATGGTTCCTCCTGTCATAGGCAGCCCCCATTTCATCAAGAGTTTCGAATCATGAAGCGAAGCATAAAACTTTTACTTTCCATTTTCATTGGCTGCTGCTTTCTTCTTGGTTGCCAGCACCAAGATACAAGGACTGATCCATATGCGAGGTAGTCAGCAGTTACGGTCTCTGATTACGTTTAAGCTTTCGAATTTTTCTCTTGTGATTTAATGGACCGGTTGCTCTTGGTTTCTATACACTTTTTTCGGGTAGTTAGCATTGATTTCCTGGTCTTGAGCTTTGGTGCTGAGCTTCAAAATTTATCTGGCGCACAGTGATTCCCTCACAAGTTTGCTTGGATAACCAAAGTGATGCCCAATTTACCTGCTATGATTTCAAGTGACAAAATTCGTAGCTCTTCAAGGACACAAGACTTTCAAGACCTAACACAGTTTTTAGTTTGCATGAAACGGTGATTGCTCAACCGTGTTATTGCTTCTTTTTAATACACACCTCGTAAATTGACAGATTTTTTTACCACATGATAGATACACGTTGTTGTTATGATTCTAATTCCAGTTTTGTACTCGCTTCATTCTTCTAACCACATATTATGGTCCTATTCCCTATGCATGCCCATCATTCCATGGTACGTACTTCGGAGCGAGGGCGACTCAAAACTGCATATGTGTTCTTAAAAAGTTAGCTGTGCATTGGCTATAAATGGAGTACAATGAAAAAAGCGCAACTTTAAAAGGATGTTATTAAGATCCCTTTTTGAGGTTGAAGTCATTAATCGACATAGTTCCCATAAAAAGTTGCCGTGGAATCGCATAGTCTTGCAAGGTCTGTAATACTTTAAAGCCTAGAAAATGCAAAAAAATGTAGAAGCACTGCAAGGTCAAGGAATTGAACATCCGACCCCACCCTTGTCATGCTGAATTTTTTGCATTTTTCTGCATATTCGATATTTGGAAGGTATTACCTTGTGCGACTTTGCTATTCCATAGTAAACTATCGGCCTCCTAACTCGGTAAGTTCTAGGAGTCTACAAAGACATACTTTTATTTTGCTTTAAGGGTGGAGATTCTAGAAGATGTATTCATCTGCGTCGATCATACATATGCTTCAGACACTTTCCTGGACAAATCAAAGTTCTAACAGATTCTGCGTTACATCAAAGTCGCTTACGCAACATTTCTTTTCTGGATCTCTGAGAGCGCTTTCAAAAGGAAATTCCGAGAGTCCTTCCGAGAGGGCACACTAATTGCAGAGCCGTTCGCAAGTAGAGAACCATTAACGGTGGATTTCTTTGGGAATGGTACGTCACATATAGTACACTAATTACAACTACAGTTACAATTACAGTCAGTTTTGCTCTAAATATAAAGGATAAAGGACGGCGTTACTCAATCCCTTCTGGGATGCGCCAACGCATTCTACTTCTACGGGATGTTGTGGAGGCGACATGAATTGTATTTGGCCATACAATGACTTGCGGTGGCCAGCCGATGAACAAATCAGCGCTCTATCCTTCCCAGACAAGTCTGGTACCAATTCACCGACCCCGGAGGGATGGAAGGCTTGGTTGGCCTGGGCGGGAAATCGGAACCAGGAACCTGGTATCGGGTGCACGGGACAGTCGCGCCTCGCCCACTGCGCTACACGCGCCCTTGCTCTAATTACATTGTTTAAATATCAACGATGCTAGAATTAATAGTAGAACCTAGACGTCGAATCCTGCAAAAAGTTCTAGCCACAGAAGGAGAAACCTGCCGGGTTCATCATAAGTATCATAACCTAGGCAATAAGAAAGTAACAGAAATTGTTTCGTTCTTCGTGGAGGTCGTCTTAAGTTGCAGCTGCGAACCAATATTTTAACGTTATCGGTTGAAGCTGTGCACCCAGTAGAAACGCCGTGATACTATACGCATTGCGAGCTTAAACTGTGCGCTATTTTTGTAATTTGTTACACTTTTTGCTGTCAATCTTGAATGCCAAAGGCAACGAAAATTATTTTTGAGTGAGTGGCGAATGCGAATCGAACGCTCAGTGTTTGCTTAGCGCTGATCTCGCAGGTTGCTGCATTCTTAATGACAGATCTTGAACCTCCCTTAAGCTAACATGTTGAGTTATAATTTCATCGCCATATGTAGTAATCCTACTGTTTGATCTCGTCGGTTTTAATTAGCAAACGAATTGCTTCTAACTTGCCTGCAGCTCGGTCCAAATTATAAACGCGCTCAGTTATCTCACTGCTCCAAACTTCTCCTGCA
The DNA here is from genome assembly GCA_947396885.1 of Heligmosomoides polygyrus polygyrus. Taxonomy (NCBI): domain Eukaryota; kingdom Metazoa; phylum Nematoda; class Chromadorea; order Rhabditida; family Heligmosomidae; genus Heligmosomoides; species Heligmosomoides polygyrus. The sequence continues at coordinate 31,678,881 of OX377204.1, read as the reverse complement.
ATGCAGTGAGTGACTTAAAAGGCTGATATCCCGTTATTTCGAATACGAGAGCCACAAGCGTCCCAGCGTACTGTAGCATCAATCTGAATGGTAGAGTACGGAGCGCGAAAAAAAGATCGAGGACAGCGTAGTGGACAGTTACGGTAAGCAGTGCATAGCATTTTACAAAGTAGAGGATCCAGTGGAAAAGACGACATAACACAGCTATATTTGTATAGAAAAAAACGAAAGTCTTGATAGGGTCTTCATTTGGTTCTTCTTTATTTCTCTGTTCAGCACGCAATGCAACTCAACCAGCAAGATAATCACCATTGTTAGTCACCACAGTGGTCCAGCTACTGGAGAAGTCAGCGATTCACTTTCCCGGGAGTGGAGAGACTGGTAGTCGAAGAAGCCGGCGACCGCAGGACTTAAGTCTTGTAACCTTGATAAACTTTTCCTGGCCAATAAAGTCCTTAGGAAGCGGAACAAGCCGTAATGTGAGAAAGGGAATATGACGATGGAGTACGGTTTCTCACCCTTGCTCCTCGATTTTTTGATGGGTTGCTTTAGCAAGCTTTCAGCGAGTTTCCGGAGCTCAGGGGTTGGAGACGGCTACCGCTGTCGATTGGGTACATCTGAGTGTTGTCGTAAGACTCCGGGTGGTAGATCCTCCTGATAGCGTCGAGAACGGCGAAGTTTTCCGCTGCTTGAGGCATCTCGACTGAGGTTTGCCTTGAAGTCCGTGTCTCCTTTTGCGAACCGAGCGAACAAGCAGTTGGCTGTGCTGATGGTGGTGGTGGCCTCCCTAACGTGGAGTTGATGTTGCGGACTACTGTGATCGAGTCCCGCTGCGCCACTCGTAGAAGGCGATTACTCGAAGATGCTCTTGTGAAATTGACATTCGTAAATTGACATTTGCACAAAATGTGCAATGTGGAGCATTTTTTACGAACTTTAATGCCTCATACACTGGACTTTTCGAATATCATGTCGACCACCTTGCGCGAGTTGGTAAGGGCTTATGGCCTCCCATCAGGGTAGCCTACTGGAGTGCGTACCATCTTCCCTTGTCTACACTTATAAGGTCCACCCCACATAGGCTACAGCTGGTCTGGCACCTATGGTTGTAGTATCGTAAGCCCTTTGCTTCGCCTCGCAGTATTCCTTTCTTCACGCGCACGGTTTATTAACTGTCTCAGCAAGTACAAGAAGCCACCATTTTCCACATGCGTGTGTGTGCATCAGTAAAGTCCTCAGTTTCCCCCTTTTCATCAATTGCTCGCGAATCCTGTCCACTTTTCTTGTTTTTCTTTCTCATTTTCTCTTTTCTCTTATTTCATGTCAACTTTCAATAGCCATTTTAATTTGCTTCTTATGCGATTTTCTCCCCTTATAGTGAGTGGCTCGAATTGGCAATAAATAAATAAATAAATAAACATTACACTGAACCCCAACGTAAAGCATACACCACCTTTTCCACTTTTTTGCATAGACGCTTCGAGAATGCTCTAAGACTACCACATGGATATCAATCGAAATTTGGAAGTTCTTCATTCTTGAAGGAACCCTATAAAGACTTTCCTGTCAGTCTAATGGTTACAGCTACCTCGTGTGATTCTTCTTCTTCTTCTTCTTCTTCTTCTTCTCCTGAGCGTTTAGTCCCGCGCACTCGCAGGGTCCGCTGTTCTTGTGATCTGTCGCTACCTCATCCTATCAAGGGCGTCATCTGCCGTGGCGCCGACTTCGCCGAGATCTCTCTTGATGACGTCCTTCCACCTTTTTCTTGGGGCTCCTCTCGGACGCTTTCCGGATGCCTCGAAATCTAGGGCCAACCTTACAGGGTGATTCTCTGGCCTTCTGAGGACGTCCGTACCACCTTAGGCGCTGCTCCCCCATCATCAGCTAGATCGGGGCTGTCTTCATCACTGGCCTAACATCCTCGTTTCGCACCCTGTCCCGACGGGTCCATCCACATGCCCACCTTAGCATACTCATTTCCGCAGCGTGCAGCTGCCGCTCCTGCTCCTTACCCAGGGTCCAGCATTCACTGCCGTAGAGGAGGGTAGGTCTCACTACTGTTCTATACAGCTTGCCTTTGAGCGTCCTGGAGCATCTACGTCGCAGAGGATCCCTGTAGACTCTCTCCACTTAAGCCAGGCTGCGTTTACCCGTCCCATGACTGCCAGGTCCACAGTTCCTTCCTCGGATAGGTCACTTCCGAGGTATCGGAATTCTTCCACCTTCTCGATCGCTTCCCCTTGGCAGTCTAGGATCGATCCGGCGCACTGCTCAGAACTGATGAACTTCGTCTTCTTCACATTCAGCCGTAGGCCGTTGTCTGCGAGGGCTCTCTGCCACAGCTGTACCTTCTCCTCCAACTCCTCCTGGTTATCGGCTACTAGGGCGATGTCGTCCGCGTAGAGGATCGTCCTGAGAGGGTCTTCCTGAAGGTGGTTCACTATAGAGTCAAGCGTCAGCAGGAAGAGGAACGGACTCAGAGCCGACCCTTGGTGTACCCCCACTGTGATGTCCACCTTCCTTGTCACCCCGTGTGGAGTTCGTATCGCCACTTTCGAGCCTTCGTAGATGTCCTTTATGACCGTGATCAGACGTTCCGGGACACCACTCCCTCGAAGGTCCTTCCAGAGTACGGCCCGGGGCAACCTCTCGTAGGCTTTTTCCAGGTTCAGAAATGCTAGGTAGCAGGGATTTCGTTTCTCCCGATATTTCTCCATCATCTGACGACCGATGAAGATGGGATCTGTGGTGGACCTCTCGGGCATGAAGCCCCACTGCACCTGGGAGATGGGGACTATCTCCCTCAGCCTCGAGTCGACCAGTCGTTCGTAAATCTTTATCGTGTGTGAGATCAGTTTGATCCCTTGGTAGTTGGAGCATTCGGAAGGGTCTCCCTTCTGCTTGAAGATGGGGACTATGGTGCTGTTCCTCCAGTCATCCGGCATCTTACCTTCTTTCGTGATTCTGTTGAGGAACTGCGTCAGCCAGTTGATTCCGCGGTCCCCGAGCACCTTCCAAGTCTCTACTGGCACTCCGTCAGGCCCAGCTGCCTTTCCGAGTTTTATCTTTCCTATGGCCTTGCGAACCTCTTCCTGCGTCTAGGGCGGGATGGGTCCTTCCGTTGGTTGTTCTTCCTGGGCCTCCCGACGGGGGAATTCCTTGTTCAAGAGTTCTTTGAAGTGCTCTTCCCATCTTTCCCTGACTTCGACCGGCTTCCGTAGCACCCTACCGTCAGCACTCTTGACACGCCTTAGCCAGACGGATGGCGAACTTCTCTTCCTCCGTCCCGTCTAGTTTCTCGTACAGGGCATCCATTTCCGCGTTCTTTGCCTTTGCTACAGCTGTTTTTTGCTAGCCTCTTCAGCTTCCTGTAGGCTGTGAGATGCTCGGGTGCCTTCGTCTTCTGCCACAGCTTGTAGGCCTCCTTTTTCTTCTTTACCGCAGCCTGCACCTCTTCGTTCCAGAACCATGCCGATTTATCTCCTCTGGTCCCTCCCTTTGTTTTTCTCAGGGTTTCCTTGGCACATCTCAGGATTGTTTGGGCTACCCTCCTCCAGGTCTCATTCACGGGACCAGCTGGATCTGGAAGGCCTTCTTCGAGCACTGCCCTTCGTAGTTCGTTCCGCTCTGAACCCCGCGGTCTCCACCATCGGATCCTGGGTTCCGTCCTCACTTTTGGTTTGGTGGGTAGAGGTATGCTAAGGTCGGCTACCAAGGCTCTATGCTGTGAAGCCACGTCTTCTCCCGGAATGACCTTCACATCTCTGACTGTTTTCAAGGCAGGCCTTCGAATCAGGATGTGGTCAACTTCCGTCCTTCTTCCTCCGTTAGCATAGGTCACCTTGTGGCTTTCCCTCTTTGCGAAGAAGGTGCTACAGACAGCCAGGCCATGGGCGATAGCCAGATCGAGAATTCTTTTTCCATCCGGGTTTATCAGGCCGATCCCTTTACCTCCGTGAACCCTTTCCACTCCTCTTCTGCCACTCCCCACATGCCCGTTCATGTCCCCTTCTATGGAGAGGTAGTCGCCTTCTGGTACGGACCTTATGGCCTTCTCGAGCGTGAGGTAGAAGTCATCTTTGTCGTTCTCGGGGCATCCGGTCTGCGCAGCGTAGACAGACGTGATGGTCCAGTAACCCTCCTTCGTGTCCAGCCGCAGTGACATGATGCGGTCGTTTATTCTTTGGACGGCAGCTACTGAATCCTTAAGGGATTCTGCGACAGCTATCCCTACCCCGCTCCTCGTGGTGTCCTCTCCGTTGTAGTACAGCTTGACCCCATCTCCAATCTCCCTGGCTTTCGCCCCTTTCCATCGCGTTTCCTACAGAGCGCTACCTCGTGTGATGCAGCCACAAAATGGGCATTGCTGCAGTAGTGTATTTTCTCCAATTGACAGTGAATGCCATGTTCAATCCTTGACATATTCAATTGATTTCTTTGAGTTTCGCAAAAATCAAAAAATAAGCATCCAGAATTGTTTTGCAGTCGTCGAGTGCAGGGTTTTCTTCTTCTTACTCAGGCGACTGCATCACAGTACATGAGATTTTCTTCAGAATGTACCTTACAATCGCCGACACACTGTACTTGAGCGTGGCCACACTTTTCGGATCGAGCGGGATGTGCTGCAATTCAGCGCTTCTCTACCTCATCATCTGGCGGAGTCCGTCCTATTTAACGCCTTATCGCATTTTTCTCGCTAACACGGCTATCACACAACTTCTGTACTCCGCTGCTTTTATGGTGGTCGCCCCGAGGTGAGTTAGTTTTCTCTACAACCTTGAGAGTAACTAGATGGAGAGAGTTCTACCTTTACATAGTGGCTACAATTTGCACATCTTAGAATTTTATAGTTCATAATTTCTGCACAAATTTTCGCACAATTTTCAGACACACTTGTTTTGCTTGTGCCGTTCTTTTTATCTCTAAAACTACATTCTTTAACAACTTTCAAGTCTAACAACCCCAGACATAAATATTGATTGAAACGTTATGTGGAATAAAATTTTCAGCGATAGATGTAGCGATATTTTACACTGAAGGGCTCCGTTGTACTGATGCTTTCCTGCTTTTCTTTTCCTTCTTTAGGAAAAGTTTTCATCTACTATGGAAGTGCTGCTTTCAGGCTCATTGCCTACGATATGCGCATGGTGATTATATATCTCGGACCAGTGCAACACTTCGGCCCGTGGTGGTCCTACTTCATGTTTGTGGTGATGTGTAAGTGAGAGTGTACTTAAATTTTTCTTGCAAAACAATAACTGGAATATCTAATGGGGGAATGAAAAATCTGTTTCCTTAAAGCACAGTAACTGCCCTTGGATATGTCATGAAATTAGACAACACGTTGACACAGAGTACGAGGAATCTTCAGATAAATGAACAAAGGGTTATTCAAACAAATGTTTAATACCTGACAAGAAGTTTGTGCCCACGCAAAATCCTACAGATCTTTTTTGACATTGTACACAAAAGCTCATCTTGCCAGTTCACGTCAAATTGTCAATCCTCCTTGAACACTCTTCCCGTTCAAAAAGAAACAGAGCCATTTCCCGGTTGTTTAAAGGCTTAAGACTGGTCGTCATTTTTCATTTCAGTGCACTTCGCCGTGAACTCGTTCATCTCCATTATGTTATCCATGGTTTTTCGGTGGCTGTGTCTGAAGACGTTACGGTTCCCTACGGAAGCTGCCGTTCTTATGTGCGTCGTCGGCTACTTGATACCCTTCTCTATGGTGGTATGTTTGCTTTGACTTGTGCGGAAATGTCTTTCTAAGGCCTCGGAACTTCCTCAATCCTTACTGTTTGCTCTGCGACGTCATCCCCTTCTTCGCGCTATGACATGCAATTCTTAATGAATGGGCATCGCCTCCCGTTCGGGCCCGCGTGCGGTGGGGTGGGGTGGAGGGTTCTTTGGAGAATGACGACCATTACATTTGGCGACCGCGGGGAAGATTTTGGAAGCCATGTCGGTTCAAGTGCGTCGTGTCATAAGGCAACCTTTTTCGGGATGCGCCATGCGTTCGACTTCTCAGGAATATCGTGGAGAAACTGATCAAGCGGTTTTGCCTATATTTACAAAGACTGGCCGATGTCCATGTCATGTTTACTCAACCAAGACGCGCCTTCTAATGGGCTACCAATTCAGTGACACAGAGGGGACGAAGGCCTGCCGTCGGGACGTGAAAAGAACTCAAAAGCAATTGGGGTGCACACTCATAAGCATCAAAGCCTCGCAAGTTATTAGGTTGTAACGAATTAAATGGCACTGGCTCGCGCCATTTTTTGGCGCGTCTTTACGCGTTTGATCAAGAACAAACCGTAACATGTGGCGTATCATTTAGAAGCGCAAACTTTGCTCTACCGGAGAGTACCAAATTTTCTATGTGAAAGTGGGAAAACTTTAGAGTTTTATTGACTTTTTTGCAGATGGACAAAAGGGTAATCCGAGGCATTTATTTGTATGAATTCAAGCTGGGCACTACAGCTAAGGAGGCGGACGAGAAGATCAACGCCGCATTCGGTCAAGGATGTTCCGCAATTGCAACCGGACGGCGTATCGTTGGTATCAGAAGTTCCGGAACGGAGATGAGAGCTTGGAAGAACATCAAGGTCGTGGGAGGCATAGTGATGTTGATGAGGACAAGCTGAGAGATGTGGTAGAGGAGGATCCACACAAAGGTACCAGGGAGATAGCGAAGGGTTTTGGCGTCAGTCACAACACAGCTGCCCGGCATCTGAAGGAAATTGGAAAGACCAAAAAGCTGGAAAGGTGGGTGCCTCACGAGCTGTCTGAGGAGCAAAGAAACCGACGATATGAGATCTCGTCCGCACTGCTTCTACGGAACGGAACGGACCCATTCCTTGATCGCATCGTAACCTGTGACGAGAAATGGATAATGTACGACAACAGGCGACGATCGGCACAGTGGGTGGACAGCAATGAGAGCCCCAAGGTTTTTGCGAAGCCGGAATTGCACCAAAAGAAAGTAATGGTGACAGTATGGTGGTGTTCGCTGCGAATTATTCACCACAGCTTTCTCCCTCCCGGTGAATCCATCACGCCAGAGAAGTACTGCATTGAAATTGAAGAAATGATGAAAAAGTTGAAGGATATCCGGCCGGCCTTGGAAGGCGAGTTCTCCTTCTGCACGACAATGCTCGCCCCCATGTAGCACGAATGACGTTGCAGAAATTGAATGAGCTGAGCATTGAAACTCTACCACATCCTCCGTTTTCTCCCGACCTCTCCCCAACAGACTACCATTTCTTCAAGCATCTTGGCGACTTCTTGGTAGGAAAAATATTCAAATACCAACAGGATGCCGAAAGTGCCTTCGAAGATTTCGTCAATTCCAGAACTTCTGATTTTTATGCTACTGGGATATAAAAGCTTGGGTCACGTTGGCAAAGATGTGTAGAATCAGAAGGTTTTTATTTCGATTAATAAACTACAAGCCGAGATATTAACTGTTCAAATTTACAGTGGTTCAGTGCCATTTATTTCATTACAACCTAATAGTTACACACACCGGTCGTCCAAATACTAAACATTTTAAAAGAAGAGCTGCTGCCTGAAATGCAGATGCTTTCACTTCAAGAATTTTTCCATGTTTCAGGTCTCGGCTCCTATTATTAAAATCGTTAGCGATCCAGAAACGAACAGCCGCTATCTGAACTATTCAGTTCCAGATTTATCCAAGTACACCACTGCTGTAGGGACGGAAGTGATGCAGGTGCGTAACAACTGTTTCTATTGGAACATGTATAACTGTAATTGGTGTGCCATGTAAAAGTGGTTGGCGTGAGGACTTCAAAAACAAGGAAGCATTGATTCAAATATCATGTGAAAAGAAGCACAATGACAATCATCTAACAATGATTTGTGCTTTCAACTTCGCTCAAGCTTCACCATGCAGTTTCGCTGAAGAACTTATTCTAAACTCAGAACATGCCTTTTTATGCATTCGTGTTAATATTCGAAAGTCAACGGTATATCTTGCAGAGTAGTTGTCCCGGTTGCATCATACAAATCTGAAAGCTGGGACGAATCTAAGTGAAAAAGGAAGCGGAAAGTCGACAAAGTGTCATGGAGATGAAGATGCTGCGTTGATGTGCGGACATCACGCAAACGAACCAAACTGTAGGCATAATCGGCAGGGTTTTCACGTCGCTCCCGCTCAACTCAAGATGCGCAAAAACCGTCTATCGGTCACGTTCTGCCTGCTAGCGAAAAGAGCACTGCAGCTGGAAATTCAATGTAGGAGAAATCGTGGAAGACCTAGAGAACGCCGGATGGACACGTTACATAATGACCTGGAGGCAGCCGTCTCCACCCTGATCAAGCTGCTGACAGAAATAAATGGCAATCCCATTCCAGACAGGGGAGCCCTACCTCGATCTGGAGTAAACGCTCAAGGTTATGTAAGGAAGTAAGTATTTAATTCGTGCTAATACTAGCTTGTTCAAAAGTTTTCATCTGACTACCATCTGCTTCTTTCTTTGTCCATCCATTTGCATCAAAAGTTGTTCGACAATAGGGAGCAACACCTCGGTGTTTTTAAATAAAGGCCAAAAATTGAAAAAAGGAATTTTATAGAAGTGGCCCAAATTATCTTGTAAATGGAAATATGTTGTGAATAATCGGTTTATATGTATACAAGCTGTTGTGTTGAGAGAGAAAAACTAATTCCAAACAAAAATGCAGAAGTGGCGGAAAACATTTGAGCAGCCTAGTTAGTACATAACTTCGCAACCTGAATCAGTCAAAGCTAACCCCTGTGACATGACATATTTAAAATACTGAAGAATTTCTGGGCGCGTGTAGCGCAGTCGGAAGAGGCGCCGACTGTCATGCACCCGATACCAGGTTCCTGGTTCGGATATCCCGCTCAGGCCAACCAAGCCTTCCATCCCTCCGGGGTCGGTGAATTGGTGAATTGAGACGTGCCTGGGAAGGATAGACCGCTGACATGTTCATCGGCTGGCTACCGCAAGTCACTTTATGGCCAAATACGCAATCAAATCGTCTCCATGATATCCCGTAGAAGTAGAATGCGTGGCGCATCTCAAAAGATATTGAGTAACACCGTCCTTTATCCTTGTATCCTTTAAAGAATATCTGAAATGCTTAAAGAACTTATAAGGAAATATCGTTCAACTAACCAAATTACTTGCATGCTGCTGAAAGGACTGAAGCCGTCAGGATGTCTCACATTTTCGAACCATCCTCCAAGCATGCTATTCTGCACGCCATCCTTCTTCTGAAATGACCACTTTTGCTCCAGAGAGCTGCGGTTCTCATTGACACCCCAATAAGGATTTCGATCGCGTTACTCTGTCGTTCGTTCATCGGGCACAGAAACATGCTTTGAGTACTCTTTTTACTTTTTCCGGCGGCGTGTTTTGGTTTACTCTTGTCCTTTTGCTTCGATCGAACAGGCCATATCTGTCATCTGTCGCATCACCATTCTGTCTTAAGTAATAAAAGCTGCCGTGTCATACTGAAGTTCTAAAATTGTGGGTGCTTCCAACTTCGAGGAATTTCTGCTTTCCTTGAGCGAGTCACCATCAATTTTTCAGCCGAGTGTCATCTACGACATTTTTTTGGTGTCGATATTCCTAGTACCAATCTACAGTGTGATGTACTGCTCACGACGTAAAATCTATAAAATGATCAACTCGAGACGCTCTCCTTCTCAGCATCACGTAACGACACATCACATTAGAATGCTTGTCCAGGTACTACCACATCAGTTCACAGTTTGGCTCCTTTTCATGCTCAGGTGTTCAGGCGTTAACAATGCAGTCGCTAGTGCCGTTGTTCAGCTTCTTCCCCGCCTCGACAATGTACGTGATGGCACAGTTTAGTGTCATCTCGTGCCACATGGTCAGCTACTTCATAATACCGTGTCTCAGTTTAAGTAAGTTGTCTTTTGTTTCGGGCAAACCTACAGTTCGCTGTGACATGGTGAGAGTCCAAATCGTTTTGAATCACTTCGAGGAATCTCTGGTCGTCCTCGAAAACTTCCTTTATTTCAGGTGTTTTCGTCGATCCGATCATCACAATTTACTATGTGGTACCGTTTCGGCAGCACATACGGAGAGCCCTCGGCATGCGGGACTACAATACCACGCTAACGTTGACAACGCCTGGTACGACACCTGTTCACGACACTTTGGGAGCGAACTCAACTGGCGTCTTGAAATCGCGATCAAGTCTTTTCTGATCTCACCATTTGTGTTTTCTCGTTGTGATTTTATGTACCAGTTTTTGTCTACAAAGCGAGTATGAATTTTCATTTGTGTGCTCTTCTTAAGCGAATAGTGGCAATGGATGGACTGTACAGTTTATAGTGGAAGGGAAGCTAAAAAAAGCATGAGCCGAATTGTATCGTACAGGATGAAAGGTTAACAAACACTTGTGTAAATAACTAGAGGAGCTACAATAATCATTTTATAATCGTAAATCTATCTATGTAAGAATAAGTTTTATACTTTATTAGGGGGATACACTGGGAGTTTGCCATGAGGATTAGCTTCCATTGAACTGTGCGATCTAGGTGCAATCCTAGTGGAGGGTGGCCTCTTTTAGACGATTTCAATGGAAGTCGATGTGCTCCGTGCTGAAATGTATTGAACATACTCATTCCGCAGAAAACAACTGCATTAACGAAATCAAAATAAGTAACACAGAAGACAACGCAATATGTAACATTTGTGAACTAGTGCGGAAAGTTTGCAAATGATTAGGAGTGAAGTACTTAGCTTTGCCTGCGTCCAAAACGTTGATTGATGGTGTCTTGGCCTCTTTTTATTTTATTCTGACAGACGTTATCTGTATTAGCTGATTGAAGTTATTCCGTCATCGGGGCAAATCTAGTAAGGCGGTCCTTTCTTACTGGATTTGCACAGAGAATGGTCCTTTTCACGTTCCCCTCTCCCGACCTGGAACTCGAAAATTAAGTCCATTTGGGCAACCATGTCGGCGTTTACTAATTTCTAAATATGTTGTTGCCCATTTGTTGTGTTTCGTTATATTGCGAAATAGTTTAAGAGCGGCCACCACCAACTAGGATGGCACCGCGATCTATCATAATTTTCTCATCTCTGCTCGTGAGCGGCTGCGTCCACTTTTGCCCTGAGCCTCTCCCTCACTGTGCTGGTCTATTCGTCGTCCATCACTGTCAGCGGTTCGCTAACGTCGCCTTGAGTGGCAAGGAGGCCGTACTTTTAAGAACATTGCCACCGTAGAAGGTATTCTGTTGGTTTCTTCGGTGGTGAGTTGTAGTGATGGCCAGTGGCGCAGCACATCGATCGATGGATTCGCCCGCTCGTGGCTCTTCTATTGCAGAGCGCACGAGATCAACGACTGCAGGCGGTGCAGCGGATCCTGTCGGTCTGCTACGGTCCATGATGGCTAAAGGGAAGTCGCCGGCTTACGTGAAGCAGGTCGTGGAGCTGCTCTTGGAAACCAGAGCGGAGGTGGCAGAACTCAGCAGGAGGAACGCGGAACTGCTGGATGAGCTTCGACTTCTGAGGGAAGAAAACGCTTCGTTGAAAAACAAGCTAGCTACTCTAGAATCCTCTGGAGGTGCAGCCACAGCCACTCGACCCAGGTCTAAGCCTGAGTCCTGCTGTGCACCTGCAGGGAAAGACGTTGAACTTAGAAGATCCATTGTACTTTTACATGTACCTGAATCTTCTTCAAACGTAGCGCCAGAGGTTAGGTCACGATCGTGCGTATGTTGCTGAGTTATTAACCTTCCTTAATGTCGAGTGCTCACCCGTGTCGGTTTATCGAATGGGAAGGTTCGCGCATAACAAGCCTCGCCTGGTCAAAGTAGTCTTACCGGCCAGCCAATTTCAGCGGTTAGCGGTTAGGCGTGCTCCGCGCCTACGCTTCTCTACCACTCAAAAGGGTGTTTATTTGCGCCCTTCACTAACTTGGGAGGACAGAGTGCGTAGGCGGGAGCTACGTACAACCGGTGGAGCGCTGGCTCCATGCGAGCAACTCAACCTCGCGGGGGCTGTCAGTCCCCAGTGCCTTCCACAAACCTCACCGCAATGCCGACGCCGTGCAACAGTAGCCCTAAGGGAAACTGTTGAGCGGTCGCCGTTGTAGACCCTATCGTGGCTTAGCAGCGAATGTAAGATCACTTATGAGAAACTGTAATGCCTTTATTATGAATTTATGTCTACATAACTATGATTTGGTCGTGCTAACAGAAACATGGCTGAGCGATGAAAATGATCTGAAACCTTTTTTGGGTAATGCAGGCACCCAGTACTTGGGAGTTAGGTGCGATCGCCGATCGAAAAAAGGAGGAGGTATTCTGCTTTTACTGAAAAAGTCGTTCTCTTACAATGAAGTGTCAGTAGCAACTGCTATGAGATCCTAGTTATATGTGTGTACAGAACCCCGGATTGCAGCACGTCAGGTTCATACCAGTTGGCCAAAGCTATAATAACCTTTCAACTACTAGTCTGACCAGTGTTTTGCTTGGGGACTTTAATTTGCCTGATATCTTATGTCTCAGCGTCCAAGCGGGGCATCTAAGAGTTTTTCTGAGGTTGATGAAAGCCACGGTTTCCACCAGCTGGTGAATTCTCCAACTAGGCGAAACTCAACACTGGATCTCGTTCTGTGCAATAGTGTTGGCTTCATCAGTAACGTTGTCACTGATCCTCCTACTGGCCGCAGTGACCTTGCTACAGTCATGTTTCAGTTGGGTGTAATGCCTAAAAGAGAACAATTTAAATGGGTTCGTGATTTCAGAAGGGCCGATTATAATGAAATTGGAAATTACCTAACTAGCATAGATTGGATAGGTATATTGAATTCATCGTGCACAGTTGATCAATTGTATGAGACGTTTCTTGCAATTTTACATCATACAATTGAAATGTATGTTCCTGTGCGAAAAACTGGAGATGATGTAAAGGGGTTTCCTGAGTATCTTATGAGAATGGATCGTCGTTGCGTTCACTTGTGGAAAAAGGCCTGCGCCAATGGCCGAGGAGAAGACTGGGCTCCGTACAAGGTACTGTCTAGAAAGCTTAATAAAGCTCTTTATCGGTATAATGTGTTCCAAGAAAGTAAGATAGATATAAGTCTAAAGATAAGAGCATTCTACAGATACATAAGCTCTCGCATTGGAAAGGACAATGGGGTCCCCAGCTTGATAAGGGATGGCCTCTACGGAAAGCGAGAAACCTGACTTGTTGGGCGAGGTATTTCTCAAGGCATACAACAACAGGGATCACGTATGGGAAAGCGATTCGTTGAGAGAGACAGTGAGGGGCTGCCCCATTTTCCTCAGATGAATAACACAGTGTGGTTCCTGAAGGAAGAGGTTATTGATGTGTTGAGTAAATGGCCCAAATCGTTATCATTAACCCCAGATTTGGTTCCTTTGTGTTTCATACAAAATGTTGTCCATTATATAGCCTATCCTCTGGAACACATATTTAATCTGAGTTTTATGAGAGCCGAGGTCCCCGGCAGGTGGAAACACGCTTTTGTAACACCCATTTATAAAAAGGGATCTCGCAATGATGCAAAAAATTACAGGCCAGTTAGCATCACTTCAGTATTCGCAAGAACTTTTGAAAAGATTCTCAAGAAGCACGTTCTAGCACATCTAGGAAACCACAAAATAATTTCTGATAACCAATATGGTTTCCTCAAAGGCAGATCGGTAGAAACCGCGGTTCTCACTTCTCTGAATGACTGGTCTAGGGCTATTGAAGAGAAAAAGTGCACGGATGTGGTATACTTTGACTTCTCCAAAGCCTTTGACAAAGTCCCTATTGAGAAGTTGCTTATAAAAATGAAAACCGTGGGAATCCATCCCATGATAATGAATTGGACTGCAGTTCCTGAGCGGTAGAACGTATCAAGTGAAGATCAAGCGCGAATTCTCTAAAGCTTTCCCCGCCTTAAGTGGTGTTCTGCAAGGCGGAGTGCTTTCTCCACTCTTGTTCTTGTTGTACACCTATGAACTCCCAGGTTTCATCAATAATTTGAGTGTTAAGTGCAACATGTATGCTGACGACGTTAAAATCAACAAACGAATTGACGGGCCTGAAGACTTTATTTTCCTTCAGTTAGCGATTGACTTCGTTAGTCGTTGGGCTGAATTATGGGAATTGCCACTTTCAGCGGAAAAAACTCGTCTTTTGATGACTGGACCCAGAAATCAAACGCAGATGCCGACATACAGAATCAATGGCGAGCCACTCAACAGAGTGAGCGAAGCTCGAGATTTAGGATACAATATTACAACTGATCTATGTTTTTCTCAACACTGCAGAGTTTTGGTGAAAAAGGCCAATTATCGCATTTACAATCTCTTCAAAGTTATGAAATCCAAACTCCCTGAAGTCTATATACGTGCCTATAAAACATATGTGCGACCGATCGTGGAATCGGGGACTACAGTGTTCAATCCAATGAAGAAGAAGGATTCCCACCTTTTGGAAAGCGTTCAACACAACTTCACTAGGAAACTTATGATGAGATGTTATTCGATGGACTACAACCAAATACCTCGCGGCCCTCAATGATCGTTGTTTTTAGGACTTTCTTCACTGAGAAATAGAAGGAGAACCGCTGACCTTCTGATGATGTACAAAATCCTTGCCAATAAGCTTAACATCAACGCACTAGAATTCGTTGATGGGATGCTAACGAGATCCGTAAGAGGGAAGAAGGTACGATGATCTGGCGAGCCTGTCTGCGCGTACCTTTAAAACGTATCATGCTGGTTAAATTTTTCATTGTTGTGCAATATGACATGTGGTGAAAACGTAGCACAAGAATTGATATCTAACTGATTTGTTTACGTATTTTGTTGTTTTTGTTCTGTTCTTCTGTTGTTAGTTTGTAACGCGAAGACTCATGTCTACGCCTCGAATAAATAAATAAATAAAATAAATCTATATTGCAGGCCTTAGGTCGAACATAAGGAATAAGGATAATGAATGGCGTTAATCAATCCGTTTTGAAATGAGCTACGGATTCTACATATTTCGACTGAATGACTCTTGAAAGCGATCCGAATGCGTTTTTGGCCCACAGAATGACTTGCTGATTAACAGGCCAGTGGTTTATCCCTGTGCGACAAGTCTGGCACCAATTCACCAATTCCTGAAGGGATTAAAAGCTTGTTTGACAAATTCAAAAAAAGGAAATTCGGATCCTTGATCCGAATTTCCTTTTTTGAACCTGGAATCGGGTGCACGCGACAGATGGCAGCTATTCTGACTGCGTCCCAGGTGCCTTCGCCGAACATACATATCATTGAAAAACCTTCCATCAAAATCTTTCCATTTCATGAAAAAATGCTAAAATTTAGCTAGGGTACAATTAAGCGTAGATTTTGAGCGTTCAAAATTTCTGCTGGTTTAACTGAAAGATCCATAGCTTTTGCGGCGATATAATTTCAAAAACTTGTAGCCACTGGAGAAGTCAGATGTGTTTTCGCCGTACGAGTTTTTGCAGATACAACATAGACGAATCCTGATATGCTGCTAAGCAATGTTAGAAGGAGGTTGTTAGAGGTTCTTGCCAAGCTACGAAAACATGGTTGTTGTGGAAATGTCATGAGACCTGCTCCTCGGTGCGACCACCCGCGTCAGAAATTAGGAAAGACAGAAGCACGTGGTGAAAATACTTGTTCAAGACCATTACCAGCAACTTTCCTTTCTAAAAGGTATGGGAGAATGTATATGAAGTGTAGTGAAGCTGCCCAACTGACGATATAGCTGGCATTGAGGCTGAGCCATTGTTAACGTTCTGGACTGCCCCTGGTTTTCGGAGGAGTATTTAATTTAAAGAGGTCACACTGAAGAAGCGTCGTATCGCAGTCGGAGGCGGTGTCGCGTGCCTCCGATATCAGGTTTTTGGCTCGGTTCACCCGCTCAGGTCAGGCAAGCCTTCAATCCTTACGGTATCCATTTGGTACCAGACTTGTTTGAAAAGGGTGAAACACTGATTTGTTCACCGGCAGGCCATCGCAATTCATTGCATAGACCAAATACGCATTCAAACTGCCACGACACCCCTTAGAAGCAGAATGCGTAACGCAATCCCAATAAGAGAATGAATAGCCTCTCCTTTATCATTCATACTAAAAACAGCCCTTTATTGGCGTAATTGAAGCAATAATAAGTTTAAAAATTGAGCTTGTCCTAGATCATCACGCAAATGTAGTCAATCTTCTGTACTACACTTTCTTTGGAGACATTTTATACATGGAGAAATGGAATGGCTCTTGAGGCAGTCCCTTTTAATATTGTTCTGCAGAGCTAGTCGTGAAACGGATTTGGGTTCGTTTCAGTTTTACAGTTTTTTTCAGCTCTGCTACCCGTGGTCAGGCTCAACGACGTTTCCTATGTAGCTATTCGTCTTGAACGATCCCCAGTTTGTTCTACAGCCTTTATGCTCTCTTCTTTCATTACCTATTCTAAGTACAATACATGAGGAGGAACAGTTACCCACAAGGAATCGGACTCTTTAGGATTAGCCGAACTCCCGAAACTTTAAAAGGCACAGGAATAGACTGTGTTGTCATTTGCGAACTCGCAATTCGATTTCGCTCTGAACATTCCATCCCTGCTGGCTTAGCGTAAAGTTAAAAGAATTCGACAGGTTGGCTTATGTGGACCTGTCACGACATTTAAAGAATCTCAAAGGGAGCACAGCAATAACCCTGAAAGACATCAGACAGCGTTACAGTGTGCGTGAAGGATTTCAATGAGAGCACAAACCACTGCTCGTTCCTTCGTGCTCGACCTTCTATCACAGCAAAAGTTCGCGGTTAACATCGACATTTATTAGATTATTCAAACCTTATTAAACAGTTTGTTCTATACAACAGCACAATTGCACAACCACAATCACCGCGGTATAGCACGTCACAAAACGTCTCAGCACTTGTAAAAAGACAGCGAAGAAACGATGAATGAAATCAGGAAATTGTGGGAATCTCTTGTTTCAAGCACTGAACATTTACATAGAACAAGCCTCTTGTAAGATCATTGGTCGGGTTTACCCTCTGAGAATCCTTGTAAGTCACCGGTTACGCTTTGGACAAGGCCTGAAGCACGTTCTCATCTACTAGTGGCTTCCGATCTGGCTTCGAGTCGACAGCAGGTGCTCTGTGAGAATCCCACGGTTGCACATCTCCTGAAATTGCGTGCGGCATTCAGGCGTACTCAACAGGCGGTATATTCCTGCCATACCCGATCCCCATATAAAGAATAGTACTGCTGACATGATTGTCAGCCCAGAATAGACCAGAAGAATCCCGCGCCATTCTTCCGCCGTACCCTGAAGTGTTGGTTAGTGCCTTCTGACTTATAACAAAGCTTGGAGTAGTCGTTTCTAAACTTCTCGGAAACGGGAACTCACGATGGTTTTAAAGTAGGTAATGATTTGCGGTGTTGCCACTCGACCACCAAAGCCTAAAGCAAGCGATCAGAAGACATGCAATCGTGAGACGGATGGAAAATTTTCATGAGCTTTGCACTAACCGATAACCTGGGAAACGCTGCTTATAACTCCAATGTAGTTTGGTGCCAAGGATAGTAGGCTTGTAAGAAATCCGCTAATGGATAAACCAAAAGCGGCTCCGATTGTACAGAGTAAGAAGACTGCTAGCCCATGTGTTGAGCAATCAGCTCCGAACGCCAGAATAAGGAAGCATGCCGAGAGTGTGAGCATAGCTAAAGAATGTTTTTAATTACAATTCATTGAATGGATAGTTCTCAATAAATCATTTCGCGTTCAGTTTATCAGAAATACAGGTGAAAAGTTCCTAAAATGTTCTCTGTTGTTATTTTGTGATAACGTTGTGTTACGTTACGTTGTGTTTGTGTTTTTTTGGTAAATTAAGCTAACTTATCGCTGCGTTCCTCATTACTATCCTATGTATATTCATGCGTTGGGTGGCCTCCTTGTATCTGTGTCTTCTGAATAGCTGAAAGCATTGGCCAAATTGCGTTGCATAGTGACATCATATTGTTCTCTTCTTCTACGTAAATTATTTGTAACTGATCGATTTGTTTTCCAAGGTCCTGTTTACTGTGCGCACCTTTGTGCAATTATAAGTAAATAAATAAATAAAGAAATAACGCAAGTCATGTCCTGGTGCTGAATTGGAATGGTGAGTTGGAAGCAGTTCTTGATAACGCTTCCGAAAACTATGATAAAACACGAATATGTGGGGAGAGCGGTGGAGTGCACTAGAAGAAAGGGAAGAACTTCCGATTTTTTAGCGAAATTGTGAGGACTGCACAGGCGCTCAATACAACATAGCGAGAAGAAGAAGAAGAGAATGTATTGGGGATTCTCTCTGGCACCTTCAAAAGATCTTCACTGAAAGTAAGCTGTAAACTCATCTTAATTAAGAAATAACTGGTGGATACTAGTACACAGAGGTCTTTGAAAAATATACTCGAATATTCGAAATTTGTGAGCATTCGATGTGCGAAATGATTTCGAGAAGTAAGGTAAAGTAGAAACTATACCCAAAAAGTTAAAAGATAAAATGTGGGGTTAAAGTCTATCTGAGTCTTGGTATTCCCACTATAGTACCAGAAATGGTGGGAGTTCCGTTTTTTGACGAAATAAACCTATGCAGACCTTCGCCACTACCTTCATACGACGCTTTTGTCATAAAGTTGGCCACCGCTAGTCATTGTGCAGGCCAAATACAGATTTCAAATGCCTCACGATATCCCACATAAATAGATGTGTGGAGCATCCTGGTAAAAATTCAACTACAAGATAGGATGATTGGTGTGATAAGAGAACATGTCTAGTCATTACATAATCGTGTATTGCCAAAAATAGGCTGGGTCGTGTTTCACGGAAACCAAACCAAACTTTTGCTGCCCGATAGTTGTATCCGAAAGAGAGAAGCATGAGGATGGTCTTGGTGTGGTACCGGAAAGGATTTGAAGCTGTCTAAGTAGCATTACCTTACAGCAATGTTGTAGAAAACTGCAACGTTCACTGCTTATCGCTGTGCAGAATTGCTCTTGCAATGAAGGATTCAGGTATGATCTATACAAGTATGAATACTTCCTTGTTTCTGCATGATAGAGAAGCCCAACATGGGAGTGGTAGCCAGCTGCTCTAGGGGACTTAGATTCTAGGGGAAGGGAACTTACATACGACCTGCGACAGCTTGACGGTCTGCGTGGGAGTAAGCAGCTTCTTCTTTTTCAGATGATCCATTAAGAAACCCCAGATCAGCTTTGATGCCAAGTTGAAGGTGTGCGGAAGAGCAGTGTAGAAACCGTTCTGAAAGCATCGAAAACACTTCGATTGATAACAGTCTCAAGACATCTACACTACAGCAGCGATGATGTCCTTATCAAACATCAGCTAGTGAGGAGACGTTACTCACGGTTTGCATAGTTTACCTTGTCAAAAGCAAATAAAGCTCCTACCTGTTTCACTTCGAGCTTTAAGACATCCTTGAAATAGACGGGAATGTAGACGAGAATCATGGCGATCATCATGTTGACGACGATGCCGGAGTAGAGTACAACTAGCAGCGGGGCTGAGCGAGCCATTGCGCACCAAGGAATGACCTGAAGTGTGTTGTTCCAAGAAGGAATTGAAGTGTAACACTGGTTCTACTACGGTTAAAACTGATCATTAGGAAAACAGACATAGGGCCATATAACACTTTGCAACAAGGTACTAAAAGAGCTGTTCAAATACTCAAATAAGATGAAAAAGAAAAAGTATGATAATTTTTGAGCGTTTCTTTCGCCATTTTCTTTCAGACTGTGATGTTAAGAGGATCGATGCGATCGGCAAACCGTGTCGTTTAGGATAAGGATAAAGGATAAAGGATAAAGGACGGCGTTAGTCAATCCCTTCTGGGATGCGCCAGCGCATTCTACTTCTACGGGATGTCGTGGAGGCGACATGAATGCGTATTTGGCCATAGAATGACTTGCGGTGGCCAGCCGATGAACAAGTCAGCGCTCTATCCTTCCCAGTCAAGCCTGGTGCCAATTCACCGATGCCGGAGGGATGGAAGGCTTGGTGGGCCTGGGCGGGAAATCCGAACCAGGAACCTGGTATCGGGTGCACGCGACAGTCGCGCCTCCTCTGACTGCGCCACACGCGCCCATCGTGGAGGATAAACAATAATTAATAGCAAAATATTAATTGCGAACTAAGCTCGTCTATAACATAAACTAGATTTATGCTAAAATTCTCCTTAAACAAAAAATTATTCTAACACTACTGGAGAGTCTTTAGTTTAATGTAGAAGTGTCGCTTTTTCGGTTAATTCGGCGAAACGTCGAGCTCGTTAGAAAGCTTTTTGTTGGAATGCCAGTGTTCGTATACTCGACAATATGGTCTCATCCAGATTTCCGCGCTAGATGCAGTGTCACTAAAGTGAAGCTGTTTATTTTCTTTCGGAGTTTACTCCAAGAAATCGAAGTCACAGGGCGTTAAAAGCGAAAAAATAAAAGACAGTAAGTAAATGTGAAGAGTGTTGGAATGCAATGAAATAGAAATAAGTGCAATGAAGCCTAAGTAGCCAATTAACCTTCACATTGTCAAAAAAACAAGTGATTGAGCTCGTCGAGGTTCCTTCAACTGAAAAAAATTTGACCTCACACTCGAACAGGAAACCTGCATTTAAAGGCTTTTCTTCCCTCTTTTGTCAGTTGACAAAGCGGAGCAGACCAAAAAGCTTGGTTAAGCAAAGCCTTTCCGTGGAAAGAGAAAGCCTTTCTGTCAAAAACCTCATCAACATATGTAAATCCGCCCTCGTTCGTCTAGTGCCAACTCTTAGCAAACTAAATATCTTTTTTCTGTCTGAACCACTGGGGTATTGCCATAGTAATGGAGAGCATACCATCTCAGAACAGCTTACAGTTATCGTTGAAGGTTCCACATGGACAAGAGACAAGGCAACCATGTGACCCGTCTTTTACGCTGGCGATCACTCACTCGCTTATGCTTTAGTAGGCAGATGATGGCTTAAACTTTCTGTACAATTTCGCCTCATTGTATGCGGTTTATGAGGTAAGAAAAGAGTCCATCTCAAACGGGTGATGAAGCAAGTCGTATTGAAAGAAAAGTTATTGCCTTATATTCTTGGTTTAACATCTTTGGATAACATTTGAACGTCAGACGATAAAAGTTTATGCTGCCAGCGAACTGTACAGCTCAAACACCCAAGGGTAGAAGTGATGTTAGTGCACAATAAAGCAATGCACACTTAAGAGGAAACTTGGACAACGATCTTAAAATGCTCCTAAAAATGTACAATACCGCTCAAATTCTTTGCAAAAAAGACGCTTTGCGACGGATTAATCCGTCACAAAGCGTCGCATCGCTATAACTCTTCTCAAGGTTATTTGTTTAGAATCTAATTAACACCATTAGAAGCCCCGTCTCATTTTCAATCCAACGATCTAAACGTCGTCTAAAACGATTGCCCAGTGACCTAGTTACGAAGCTTTTGCTTCCTCGGTCCGGTAATTGATTTACGACCTCTCCGAGATCGCCAGTGGCATGTCCTTAAGGCTTTTCGTTGACGAGGTTCATCGAAACTCAGAAATCCTCTATTGTTTCAGTAGATCTGTATTTGTTACGCATCAAGTGTCATTGTGGTACTAAATAGGGCCAAGTTTGAATAACATAGGCCCGATAAGCGCAAACGGGCGGAAACCTAAGATTCAGTTAAGAATTAGCCAACTAGTAGTCTGCTACAGAAGATAGTATTCTACTATCCCATTCTGAGAAGCATGGTCTTTATAAAACGTGTAAAATGGCTTTGAGAAATAAACAGAATCAACTAGATTTTCTTTTTTCCAACAAGGGATCGGTCCAATCTCAATATGCGGCGTGGATTTCTCCTATCTTTGAAACTTCGTTTGCTCCTGTACAGGATAAGTACGAAAGCCGTGTTTTTTGTGGTCTACAGTACACCACAAGCACATTCGAATCTGAAAAGAACGAAAAGATTTTGGCCGTTCAAAGTAGATTTCTATCCGGCCAAAGTTTGACGAAAACAACAAAAAAATTTGTTTCAGTCGCTTAGCTCTTTATGGATGAGTTTATTCGAAAAATCAACTGGACAGCATTTCTCAGCTCGTTGCGAGCTTTTCAAAGATGTAATAATGCCCGTATTCAAACTGAAAACCATATTCACCTCTTCGGCCGCCGAAACAAGTTTGGAGCTGTGCTAAGGCCCGAGTGCGGACACGGCGGCGAGCCGCTCGCTGCCCTTGCGACCTTCAGCGGCACTCCACATGTCGTATATCGCCTATGTACAGTATTCACACTTCCTGTGGAGTGCCGCGGGAGCTCGCAGGGGCAGCGAGCGGCCCGCCGCCGTGTCCGCACTCGGGCCGTAGCACAGCTCCAAACTTGTTTCGGCGGCCGAAGAGGTGAAAATGGTTTTCAGTTTGAATACGGACAATATTATATCCTTGGAAAGCTCGCAACGAGCTGAGAAATGCTGTCCAGTTGATTTTTTGAATAAACTCATCAATAAAGAGGTAAGCGACTGAAACGAAATTTTCTGTTGTTTTCGTCAAATTTTGGCCGCATAGAAATCTACTTTGAACAACAAAAATCTTTTCCTTCTTTTCAGATTCGAATGTGCTTGTGGTATACTGTAGACCACAAAAAACACGGCTTTCGTACTTATCCTGTACAGGAGCAAACGAAGTTCAAAGATAGGAGAAATCCACGCCGCATATTGAGATTGGACCAATCCCTTGTTGGAAAAAAGAAAATCTAGTGATTTCTGCCCATTTCTCAAAGCCATTTTACACGTTTTATAAAGACCATCCTTCTCACAATGGGATAGTAGAATACTGCCTTCTGTAGCAGACTACTAGTTGGCTAATTCTTAACTGAATCTTAGGTTTCCGCCCGTTTGCGCTTATCTGAAATCGGGCCTATATTATTCAAACTTGGCACTATTTAGTACCACAATGACACTTGATGCGTAACAAATACAGATATGCTAAAACCATAGAGGATTTCTAAGTTTCGATGAACCTCGTCAACGAAAAGCCTTAAGGACATGCCACTGGCGATCTCGGAGGGGTCGTAAATCAATTAACGGAGCCGAGGAAGCAAAAGCTTCATAACTAAGTCACTGTGCAATCGTTTTAGATGTTGTTTAGATCGTTGGATTGAAAATGAGACGGGGCTTCTTATGGTGTTAATTAGATTTTAAAGAAATAACTTTGAGAAGAGTTATGGCAATGCGACGCTTTGTGGCGGATTAATCCGTCGCAAAGCGTCTTTTTTGCAAAGAGTTTGAGCGGTGTTGTAGTTTGGAGAAGACTAGTCACTGAGCATATGTATTCTCGCAATCAATTACAACACGCAGTGAGAAATATAATAGTTAATGTAAAGCGGGCTCCAGGTTGAGCTCCTCGACTACATTTGAAGCATACAGTTCTTCCCTTCAGCACCAAGGAATCACTATGTGCTTTCCAAATGATGGCCATTCATCCCGCGTTCTCAAGGTCTGGTTATATTCCTTAGCAGTAGTCTTGCCTGTATCAAATCCTCTATGCTTTGTGCCATACATGACAGAAGAACACTGTTACAAAGCTCATAATATCATTACAGCAACAGAGGATCACGTGAATTTTTTTTAAAGTTCACGTCAAGGTGTATTCTTCCGAAATTTTTAAACGACGATTTGTTTCACTACGACACATCGTCATGTTTAATGACTGTATGGAATGATTTTCGCCATAGATCTTCTTCTATCATCTTCGAGTGAAAGCTAAATAAACAAATAAATTTAGGGTACTTTACGTGTAATGCATTTCTATCCATAAAACCATGTACTGGGGTCACTTCATGCGGTAGTTTAGTTTGCGCAAAAGTTTGAAATTTGGAAAGCTTTATCCTATTGTAGAATTCGAGTAACTGAAGCACGGACTGAGTCGAGCTTTTTATGCCATTACTTTCAAAACCACCTATGATGTTGTTCCTTAATTCTGAAGAAGGCGACAGTTTATGCAAAATGATTGCAATCTGATGTTTGGTTTGAATTATTGAACTGAAGGTAAAGAACTTAAATCAGTTCATCGTTAATTAGTTTCCGCGGACTTCCCCATTTCACATCAGTCCTCTGAAAGCTCAATACATACACTCGGTCAGTACCTTCTTCTCGCTCTTTATCTGCTTCTTCGGAAGATGTTGCTGAAGATACGACACTTCGTGGTCGCTTATCCATTTGGTATTTGCCGGCGAGTTGTTTACAGTGAGCTGCCAGACGACACACCAGAGAAAACCAAGAAGGCCTGAAAAAAAACTCGCTCGTTAGGACAGCTATGAGCATCAAAACGAAGAGCAGATAAGTCCGCTACGACTGTCTGTCTAACGAAGAATGCAGCTAAGAGGTTCCAGGAAAGCCAAGAAAATGACAGCGGAGGCGCAGTGTATATTTAGATTACCTGAGCTGTAGAATACTGCTGGCCAACCAAGGCTGCTAGCGCAAAATCCAGCGGAGACCGGGTTTACCAAAATTCCTAAACGAGATCTGTGTTTCCTAGAATTGAAGCGTTGCTGAATATATCTTGATGAAACAATAACGAAAATTACCCGTGAAAATAATGCTGGCAGCATTAATTTGAAATTATTTTTTAACACCCCTGCCTCTTTCTTTCCGATGACAATTCTGCAAAAAAGGTGGAGCACGAAGTAATATTCTAACAGCTTCAGGACGTGTTCTTTTACGAATGAATGCTGCCACGTAGACTCCAAGAATCATTGCGAAGGACCTTTATTTGGATGAACTTTTCTTGACTACGAGAACTTATTGTTGGAGCCAGGAAAAGCCAGAAAACAACAACCGAACATGAAGTGAGTCCCATAAAAGTGTCTCTGCATGTACAAAGAGCAGGAGCATTGCATTCAGTTGAGCATGGTTAACAAAGGTGAATATGCAAAACCACATACCAGCTAGCTGATTGCCTGACGTGTAAAGAGAAGCAGCCGCGCTCTTTTCCTGCGTTGGAATCCATCCGGTAATCATGCCATTAATACCAGGAATCATCATTCCCTACAAAGTAGTGATAATCGCCTTCGAGGCATTACCCTATAAGGAAGGGCGACAGATCCTACAAGCATCCGCAAGCGATAAATTAAGCAATTTTCTCTGCGCAAGACATCCCAGCCCTACTCCAGGTTGTGAATATCATCACTGTTGGTACTCACTTCCGTAGTGATAGTCCAGTTTTGAGAAAAATTCTTTGAACCCTTCAAATACAATTTTCACTGCATACTGCACACCCTCCAACGTGATTTTCACCAATTTTTTTTTCAACTTTTTAAGACGCTCAATGTAAGTTATGGTTTTCTTTGAAAAAAATCTTGTATTGGTTTTTATTTTTCCGCATTTTTGTATTAGATTTTATTTAATCTCGACTCATTTAAAATGTGCCCATTTAATTAAAGAATCGCCCTTTTTGGTTTGGAAAGTGTTAAGCATGGTTTAAAAAGTGCCCAGGTTAATTCTAAAGTTACCAACAACTTTGCTCTCTAATTTTCAGCTTCAGAAGTGAAATCAAAAAAAAAACAACTATAAATTAAAATGTGTCTTAAAGCACAGCAAAAAAGAAAGCATATAGCGCATCAAAAGGTCTGCACAGCGAAAAAGAAAGCATATAGTGCATCACCATGCACTCGAAAAGTTCGCCGCAACTTTTATTCGATAGATAGTGTAAATTTCACTTACATGAGCTATGAAGAGAGGCTAAGTGTGTTCTTTACAGTTTTTTTGTTCTATCGCTAACAGGTGTTAAGCTCCTGTAAACTGAAATTCTGCAATCAATCGAGGAAAATCGCGTCATCTTTGAAGGGCATGGTGCAATCTTTTTTGGTAGTAAAAATTTGCTTTGCTTTTTAAAACAACATTGATACCATTA
The DNA here is from genome assembly GCA_947396885.1 of Heligmosomoides polygyrus polygyrus. Classification (NCBI taxonomy): domain Eukaryota; kingdom Metazoa; phylum Nematoda; class Chromadorea; order Rhabditida; family Heligmosomidae; genus Heligmosomoides; species Heligmosomoides polygyrus. The sequence goes on along the minus strand of OX377204.1, from coordinate 31,652,941 downwards.
TTTTTCCCCAAAAATTAAATTTTAAAATTTTCTAAACAGTGTGCTTAAACAGTGTGTTGTTGGTTAGATGAATTTAAACTCCAAAAAAGTTATAATAAAATTTCTTCGAACAAGAAATTATTCTAACCTTTCTGGAAAGAATAGTTTAATGTTGAAAAAACTCGTTTCACTTTGGAGGAATTTGTTTTGATTTCAAAAGTCTGAGCTAGCTAGAAGAGAGTCCACTTTGATTTGAAAAGTGTCAGATTTGACGTAAAAATGCTATATTCTGCTTGAGCTCGTATTATCATCTACAATGATCTATGAAAAACATACAGAACGAACGACCTACTTCTCCAACTCCCATGAGAAAGCGCAGCACTATGACGGCAATTGGTCCCATGGTTTCGGCAAAGACCGGCACCAGCACGTTGACGGTGGAGAGAAGCAGCACGGACAACAGCAGAAGGTGCCTCATGCTGAAGCGGTCGATGGCCATTCCACTCGGGAACACCGACAGCATTCCTCCTGAACGCATTATTCTGTTTTCTCGCTACAAATATTGATGCCTTTTCAAAAAATCGTTTTGTCATTTTGGCTTAAGTGACTCTAAAATCCCAAATGGACGGAAGGCTTTCTGTAACTTCCAGTTATCAGGAGTTTAGGCTACTTTTCTCCAATATTTCCAGCCATGAATTATATATAGTGAAAGTCAACCTCTGCTCTAGCCGGTGTACTTTAAAGACAGTTATGGCTAAGCTAATTTTTTATGGGCACTATCTCACGAGCTCTTGAAAAATTGATGTGGACTACACATTCCTTGGCAGATACTCAATCACTCACCAAGAAAAGCCGCTCCGACGATGTATCCCTGCATTTCCACAGACCACTCGTAGGAGCCCTCAAAATAAGATTTTTTATATGAGACTAGTCGCCTGCTTACATATGAAAGAAGACCTTTTACAAGCAATCTAGTAACGGCTAGACGAAAATGGGCACAATACGGTAAGACGCCATCCCCGAGTGGAAATTTTCGATCCACAGCTTGTGATAGGATTGGACTTTCTCTCCCTACCCAGCCACCGCGATCGCATAAAAACAGCAAGGGTAATAAAAGTCCATCGTTAGAAGGGTGCCCACCAACCCGTATTGCACCTGAAAATGTTCAATGATAGAACATAGAACAAACCGACGGAGGAATGTGCGAAGTGCAATGATAGATGTTGTAAGGTAACCAAAGAGCGATGATTGAGTCACTGACCACGACCGCTCCCACTGTGGTCAAGGAGCTCTTAGTGAAGACCTAGGATCGTCTCTCTATGGAATGCTCTACATAGAGGTTTACATATCTCAAAAGATATTACAGCGGCCCTGCCACATCGCGGACAACGTTTTCTGATAGATACCCTATTAAGGGGCGCGTGTAGCGCAGTCGGAGGAGGCGCGACTGTCGCGTGCACCCGATACCAGGTTCCTGGTTCGGATTTCCCGCCCAGGCCAACCAAGCCTTCCATCCCTCCGGGGTCGGTGAATTACTACCAGACTTGTCTGGGAAGGATGAAGCGCTGACTTGTTCATCGGCTGGCCACCGCAAGTCATTGTATGGCCAAATACGCATTCATGTCGCCTCCACGACATCCCGTAGAAGTAGAATGCGCTGGCGCATCCCAGAAGGGATTGAGTAACGCCGTCCTTTATCCTTTATCCTTTTACCCTATTAAGGGAACCGCCATTTCACAAGGAGTTCTATGTGGCATGTCGAGCTCGATCTCCAGAAGAGCTGCTGTCGTGAGGAGTAGGGAGAGCGGCGCCAGAGGAACATTCAGCCAAGTCGATTTGCAAGGAAAAATCCGTAGCTATGTACACAATAGAGGGGAGCCAAGAACGAGATGGTTTTACTGGACCCAACCAAACCTAGAAATAACTTGGCTGAAAAGATCACTTGACAAATGACGACTACTGGCAACTAATCAACATGCCTCCTTTAAAATTAAAGGACACCCGACGGCCAAGTTTCAGTGCTCTGAGTCCAAATCCGTTTCTTGCCTAGAGAAGTAGAGTAAAAAACGATGCAGTGGGGGAAAAGTTTGAAGAGAAGTGCAGACATTTCTGCGTGCGGATATCCTTTTGTCAGGAAAGCTGTGTTTCGAGGTATACTCAAAAAATATAATTCGGCTCAAGAGCACACGATTTCATTCGAACTGAAAACTGTTATAGGCGCTACTCTGCCGATACACTGATATATAAAGGATACAATATACAGAAAATTTGATGAATTCGGTCTTTAGAAATCATAAGGATAGGATGAATGATAAAGGATAGCTAAGGGTCGCATAGTTTCCCTTGGAATGGACCACACCATCTACTTCTACTGGATGTCGCGGAGGCAATTTGATTTCATTTTTGGCCGATAGGTTTGGCACCAATTCGTCAAACTCGGAGGGAAGTAAAGCTTAATTGGCCTCGGAGGGAAACCGAACCAGGAACTTGGCATCGGGTGCACGCGAAAGCAGGCACCTCCACCGACGGCGTTCCACGAGCCCGTTTAAAATCATATGAGTGAAATTCAACATCCTGTTATTTAACAAGCATTATTTGTTTTACAAAAGCATCAAGATGTTCAGAAAAAGCAGACTTGCGGTTAGACCTCTTTAATATCGTGCATGACGACGAAATATTTTTATAATTCTTAGAAGGCGTACAGGCTAACTATGCAGAAGCTCTGTATCATTGCCAATTATAAGCCTCAAACTTAGTCAGACTTAGCCATTGACGCATGAATTTCCTCTATCTCTTTAGCGATAGCACATGGTACTTAGGAGGTTGTTTCTGAATCTAAGAAGAAACAAAGGTTCAATCAGGGTAGTGATACCAAGACGATTGTTTTCCAGGTGGATTAAACAACCGGGTCCAAAAAGATTCCTTGAGCCCTATACGTAGATAGTCACTGATCAGAGCAACTGCATCTGGCCTAAAATCTTCCTTCTCTGTTAGGGTCGAAATTCAAATAGGGGTGTTTTCACACGACTTTTCCCGACTTTTTCTCCACCGTTCGCTCGTGTACATCGCCGTCCGTATGTGAGGCACAAGTTATGCCCAAATGCCGCTGATTTTGTTGACCTCACGATCAGGTTTCGTGAGATAGCCAACAAGAGCGATATGAAATCAGCTGTTATTAACCGTCCATTTCAGCTGTTCTGCATAGTCGCTTGCTTTTGATTTCTTTAAGTTCACACCTATGGATAACTAACGGCGGTCCGCCTGGTCTTTTTATCTGCTGTCCTTTCTAATAACTCCAGAGGAGCAAGATTCTAGCAGAGAACACGTAACAACCCTATTTTGTGTTCTTCGCTACTAAATGCCACAGTTGCGGTTGCCTCCTTTCCTTTGAATTTCGACTAACTTATAAGTTCTGAAGTCGGATATGCAAGAAGCCTTTTGTATGCTTTAGAGAAACATGCTATAGTACTCGAAGTTGAAAAAAGTCGGCAACATAAGTACATGAAAACAACAACTATTCTGCTCTCTAAGCAGCATCAGAAATTGGCTACGCCTTAAAATCTAACGCGCTTTTACAACCCGAACATATGAAAGCTGACAGAACTTTCCTTACAACCCAATCCATAGAAACTGCAGTAGGGTAGCATATGGCGCTATCTAAGCGAAGACCCACTGACCGCTGGTACTGCGAAGCCAGAGCAGCAAACTTTGAGAAGATGAAAAACAAAAAAGATGAGAAAACCTTCGAGCCGTCGTTACGAGAGAGGGGGAAGCACAGAAGGATGATCTGTGTTGTGCCCAAAAAAAATAACTTCAGAGCACGATGGAAAGTTCAGTAGGGGATAACCTTCATATCCATGGATGGAGAAATTTGAGAATAGCATGCATGAACAGAAATATAGATCATGACCCAGCGCTAGCACTACAGTGCAGTTGAAAACAAAGGAGCAGAGCCTGAAAACATAATTCAGCAAGAGCTATCACTCAAGTAAACACTGCTCACGCCGTAGTCTATGACATTGCCTCCTCTCCCTCCTTGGCCACGAGCGTTACAGCCCTCCGATGCCGTAATATTGAGGAGGTCATCCCACGGCTCCAAAATGCTAAATGTGTGCGCTGTAACGAAAGAAGCATCAACATTCCGCCAAGAACTTTCCGAACCCGAATTCTTCCTCCTTTTGCGCTTCCGCCTCTAATGCAACAGCAGTCGAATTGACCATGCAGCTTAAGGTTATCCCTAAAAGCAGATAATTCTGAGCGAATTCTTTAAAAAGACCTATGATAGCTACAGAGTGTCTCACCAATGTTTGACGTCATCACTGCCATGGAGAAATAGCCGACCATTAGCAGGATGGTGACATGAAAGCGTCGGCTTCGATGATGAACAAATGCTGAAACCAGAAGTGAAGTGTAGATATTTACCGAACGATTTGTTGGTATTTGATGCAGGATCGCAAAAGACGTTTTTATTAAAAACTCACGATGGTGTTTTACGTCCGTGTTCGCTCCCATATTCTCATGAAATAGTGTCGATATTTTTGTGCACAATTTCCTTCTAACAGACCTAAAAACAGAACAGTAATCCGATTATGGAAATGCAAATGCATGAAAACGAGCTAGGCCATTCTAAAGAGCAGAAGGCAGAGTTCATTAAGCTGGACAAAGCCATGAAGCTCCTCTTAAAAGTTACTTCATTGCTTCAATCGACTGGGGACGATATTGCGTTTAGTACTTGTAAAGGAGAAAGGTAGAGGGAAACGAAATGACGGGAGTAAACTCTGAAAGAACTACGCTTCACTGAAACACCTTCTTCGTACCGGATAAAAGAATCCATTAACAGAAAATCTCTCTTCAAAAGTAGAAGGGAGTTGTACCAGAACAAGAGGTTGCAGAAGTTATTTAGTGATGCAAGCTAACCGACATTCAGAGATGCGTAAGTGAGGGTTATACAATGCTGATTTGATTATGAACTTCCTCAAAGATATTGAAATCCGTCCGTAGAGTCAGCGAATTTTCATGTTCACCGCCTACTTAGGCAAGCAGGACAGATTCCATTCGAATTCTTTTGCTTGCCTAATGCTTATTACCGTGAGCCCTAGTAGTGCAGTCGGATGAGGCGCCGGCTCTCGCATGCTTCCTGCTCAGCTCATGGTCGGGTTCGATCATAGGGCCGCATCCAAGTAAGCGAGCCTTCCATTCGTCAACGGTCGGCGAATTAGTAAGAGAGCTCCCTATGCAGGAGAAAGCTTCGACATGTCAAACAGCTGACCAACGTATTAAAATTTAATGTGTTGGCTAATTTAGCATTAAAAGTGCCCCATCCTTATCACATAGAAGTTGAATGTGCTGCGTACTCCACGGTTGGTTGCTGACGACCTTTTAAATTGATATTAAATCCTCCATAAATCAGTAGATGCCCATGGTTACCAAAAAATGGTAAAATAAGAAGAAATGTAAGAGTAGCGAAATTGGGGAAAAACAAGGCTAGCAGAAATTGCCTACATCAGAAGACAGAGACTCGTAAACGGAAATGTAGGCGAGACATTAACCCTCTTTGTGCGTAAAATTTAAATGTTACTTAACTTAAAAGCAAGAGCCAACTGGAAACGAGAAGGAAGAATAATTCAACGATTAATGCTTAAGCAGGCGCTTAACATCAAAGCATGACGCTCACTAGTTCTAAGGACTGAATTCAACGACAAAACTTCAACCTCAGTTGTCTACGAAACTTACACGCAAAAGCCGATGAGCAACCAAACGGCAAAAACTGTCTTACGCTTTTTATAAGGCCACATCTCTGTACAGTGTTAACTTAGAAAACGGCTTTTTCTGCATTGAAAAACCTTGAATTTCACGACTAAAGGAAGACTCCATGGCTCCGCTGAACACTGAAGCAATCAGAGGTTTACTCACTAAGGAGGTTGCATCAAGTAATTTGTTATGAAGCCTTCTTTTATTTAGATGTAAATTTTTTCGGGAGCGTGTAGTACAGTCGGAGTACGTGCCAGCTGTCGCGAGTACAGGACACCCCTGATTTCCTAGTAGATCCCTGGTTCGGATTTCCCTCCTAGGTCAACCATGCCCTCCACCCCTTCAGGGTAGGTGAAATGGTAGCAGACTGTCTGGGAGGGACAAAGCGCAGAATACGCCTTCAAATCGCTTCCAAGACATCCCGTAGTAGTGGAATGCGTGGCGTATCCCAAACGAGATTAAGTAACGCCCTCCTTTATCCTTTTATCCCTAAGTTTTCATCTTGACACCACGCGTGAGTGCTGATAATTTTCGAGAATATGTTGCCTGCGATCAAACAGCGCCGGTTGTGTAAGGAGAAAAGCAGAGCGTACAGGTTCGAGTCTCGCCTCCTGCAAGAATTTTGGTCACAACTGAATAAATATCTAACAGTGTAACTTTATCTTAAATAGACAGTTTGCTAGAAAACCAAAGTAAATAATTAGAGTGCGACTAATTTGAAGAACTCCGCTGTAGATGCACTGAACCCTCGAGAACTTTCCGCGAGGCACAATAGATGCACTGAACTGCACCGAGCCGTTGCGGTCGATTCAAAAAAGCTCATAATCGTCAATCTCCTGCACAACTGTTGCCGCTATACTCCTGCAATTCGATCTCTGCATCGTATCCAGATTTCTCCAGTTTTCGTATGTCAAGTAACTGCGCTCAAGTTAGACACGAAATCACCATTAAAATGAACATTGTCGAAGAAGTGTGTAGTGGCCCTAAACGGCAGCAGCGTCTTAGTGCAATGCGTGGTTTCCTAATTGTTTGCCCAGGTCTTTCGAGAAATAGGTCAAGAGGTGCAGTGAGAAATCGCGTTTAGTGCGCTTTCTTCCCACGTTTCGCCAAAATTGGGTACCGGTTTTCAAGGGTTTCTTAAGTGCCGCTGCTTTTCTTTGCTGCGCGATCCACGGGCAGGTATGGTGCATAATACAGCAGTGTAGCAGAAACAATAGGAGGACCTGAATAAATACTAAGCACCTATCTTTTACAGCAGTGAGAGACTGTTTGCCTTTAAAAATTAGAAGTGGTGCCTCGAAGCTTATTCGAAATGCTTCTAAATAACGTTGTCGAATGTAGGAAAAGATTTCGGCGAAGCAGCTGCACATAATTTGAAAGGAAAATGTTGGTATTCTACTACCGAAAAGCCTCTCATCCATGTGTCAAGCACAGGCGTGAATTTCCTTTCGAAAATACGTCGATAATTTTGCCACAGCAGTGCCAGCAATAACTCCTCCAGAACAGGGTTGCAAGCATGTAATGCCTTTCTTCCACATTTCTACACGCACGCAAAGTAGTATAGCAGTGTTAGTGTCAGAAGTGTTTTACAATGTGTTGTGGCCATAACAAACTTATGGCGATCAAACCAGGGTTTTACGTGATAAACCACCTTTGTGAGAACAACAAAACAATGATAACGTAGGTTAAAACATATTCCTCTCCAATTCTAGCCTTTTTAAGAAGAGAAAGATGGAATATGTGTCACCAGAAGCGCTGGGAATGTAAAACTCCTGGTAGTATGGTCGTCACCCACAGGAGCACGACTCACCTTAACCGAAAGGGGTTCTAATGTTTGAGACGGTCACCTGTCTGACAATTCTCCTATGTTTCGGAAAGGATTCTCTTAAATGGTCCAACACTAATAACACCAGCGCATTAAGTCGTTCGACTCGATTCTAATCTGCTGTTCTATGGAACCTTTGCTCTCTTAACCACGATATCTTTACGCACAGTTTTGTTGTTCCTTATGGGAAGTAGTAACCTCTTTTATGCAGCTTACTCGCGATTATCCTTGGATTCGTGTGTTGTGTTAGCGTTCTGCAGATAAATATATTAGTTCACTTGCCTTCATGTGGGCTGCAGAAGAAGTTTGCATGAGGTACTTTCTAGCTAATGTTTGCACAGTATAACCTTCAACAGGCAATTTGTTTCGAAGAACTGCAGCTATTAATTCCCAGCTGTTCGTTCCGTCGATTCAGAGCAGGAGGCTGAAAAAGTGTCAGGGCGAAGCACTGATACGTTTCTGTTGCAAACAAAGTGCATAGAACAACTAGTGGTAAACTGAGAGAGCAACTAAGCTCTACCATTCCTCGTTAGGCTACTGAAGTCGGTGTTCGTAACGATATCATTCTAGGAAGCGAGATGAGGTAGAGATGTTTCCTACATCTAACTGCATCGCTATACTCGTATCCTTCTGCAGTGATACTAAGGATTTAATAGTTGAATAAATAAACAGTGACATTTATAGCCATATCGAAGAAAAAACCGCAGTGAGAGGTAACAAAACAGCTAATCCGAAAAAAAGTCCTTTGAGTATAATAGGGATACGGATAAAGGATAAAGCTCGACGTTATCATTCTCTTTGTGGAAGGAACGGCGCATCCTATTTCTGCAGGAATTCGGAGAGGCGATTTACTTCGCCTATTCAGAGACTTGCAGTGAAAAGCCTAGAAATATACAACTCAGTGTTGCATCTATCCCAAACAGGTCTGGTACCAATTCAATGACCGCGGAAGAATTATGGGCTTGGTTGGCTTATTGTTAGGTGAAACCCGAACTAGAATCTGACATCGGGGTACAGGCGACAGCCGCCTCCTGACTGGAATGACATGCGTCCCTTCAATAAAGTGAACTCTCGCTTCAAGAACGAACACATCCTTGCCATCGTTAGGTATGCAAACAAATTCGAAAAGAGGAGAAGTGAGGTGAATAGAAAAAGAGATGAGGAATTGAAGAACTTTTGTAGGAAATACCTTTTGTCATGTTAAATTGCTTGTAGGTAGCAGCACTGGTATCAATAAAAATTTCGGTATGAGGTTCAACAAGTGGTAAGCCCAACAACAAGATGTAAAAAGCTGCTGAAATTAAGATTGCGTCTTTTTCTTTTCCGCAAGCTGAATAATAAAATAACGATAATGTGATGTAATGCGGAAAATTCAAGTTCAAGTTTTTGTAAGGAAACCATGTATGAAAAGCATAGGAGAAGAGTTGCATTTAAGACGGTCGCTCCAGTAAATGGTGAAAACACGATGCCAGTGCGAGGCTCTGTTCGATTACTGATGTGTGTTTCACTATCAGCAGCGACACGGTTTATCAGTCGGAAGGCGGGTGCTATGTTTTCAGCAAACACCGCGAATTCAGCAGAGGTTAAGGACATTACAACAATCCTCGTCTCTGCAGAGGTGCAGCGCAATGAGTCCACGTCATAGTGCAACGCTATAAGCTGGCGCTTGCAAGGCAAGTTCAAAGAGCATTCGGCAGCCATCCTTCAGGCCTTGCTTTAGATTTAAATGAAACTTGCATTCAAACATTTCATCAAAAATGTAGGAGCAGTAGAGCAGAGACTGTGTTGCAGTGTAACAGTAAGAAGTAGAAGAAACCAAGAACAAATTGCAAAAAAGACAGCGGATGGGATAGCCCAGTGATTTCTGCAAGTTATATGACAACAATTTGTCGGCACATAGCTCAAGGATTAGCTGAATACATAAGCGTGCCTTAAAGAGGAACTTTCAACTTTAGACCAAATTCTCATGAATGCAACGATTTCGACACTAATGGTAACTAGCGAGACTATGAAACTGATGAGCAAAATTGCTGTGGAAACTCATTGCATTAAAGATTGTATGAAAGTATATTAAAAAGAAGAAAATGCGAGTCCAGCCACTGCTGTAGTTTTATTGTTGTAGTTAAATGTTGAACCTTAAAGCATGTGGGAGGGAAATAGTAATGCTAAATTACTTGAAAGTGAGCAAATGTTTGATCTATCGCCCTGTTGAGAAGTAGGCTAGCTTTTAAATTTTTTATATATATTATACCGAGCTTTCCATCCTCTCGAGGCGATTTGAAAACGGACTTGCCTTGGAATGATGAAGTGATTGCTCTGATTTGTTTACCGGCTGGACACCACAAGCTGTTGCCCAGGCCAAGTATGCATTGAAATTGCCTCTACGACATCGCGTTGAAGTATGATGCCTGACGTATTCCAAAAAAATTGATTAACGCTGCGCTTCACCCAATATCCTTTAACTGTGAGAAATTAAAATGAGCAGAAATGGGATAAGAGGTTCGGTTGTTCCGATAGAAGCTGCTGGTAGTGAGTCGCTCTCCTCGGTTAGCGATTTCACACCATTCTGGAGTCTGGGACATGTCTTCTCCTTCATGCATACTTTTTCTGATTGAATACAAAAGGAAGAAACTAAGAAAGTAGATTGTGCAATAAATAGGGAAAATTCGACAAATAGAAAATAAAGAACTGGAAGAGGTTGGAAGAGAATTCAAGGAAATTCTGAAAGAGAGGAACATAGCACATTGGGAAATAATTAAACGTTCTTCGAAAACTTAAGAGCCCTCCTGAAATCAAATCGCAGAGCTCTACAAACGGCTCGAAGTAGCTGATTACCGCAAAGTTGAAGAAAACGTTTCACAATGGCGTCTGTCAGAAACTGCACAATAACGGCTAGCTGGAATTAAATTAATGACTGAAACATAATTTCGTCAACAAGTTATGCGCATTTCATATTTCATTAGAACTAAATTGGGTACTCGAATAGGTTTTTTCTATAAACTTTGCTCATTTAAGAAACAAGTTAGGATTGGTATTTCAGTTCCACGGAGTTCCATAGGTGTTAGCCTTGTCTTATATAAAATAAATTGTAATAGAACGGGACATCAGGGAAATACTGACTTTGAATGAAGTACACCGAATGCTGACTTTAAATGAAGTGCAGTGCTAGATTCTCCACTACGACACGTTGAGTCGTAGTGGAGAATTGGTGCTGCCTTTTGCTAAATTCTCCACTACGACACGACTCAACGTGTCGTAGTGGAGAATTTAGCAAAAGGCAGCACCAAAGTTTGTGGGTAAGGTGAAGAAAGCAAAGAAGTGGGAGGATGGAAAAAGAGAGAATGCTTTCAAGAATGTGCTAGAGCAACTACAGCCAATTGCAAGAACATGGAGAGAAGCTATGTTCCAAAGATTGACTTCCATTGAAATTCCCTTGAAAGTCAAGCTCACAAAAAGGAGATGCACGTACCATTTTCATGTGCTCTAACAGTAAGCTTGTGCAGCTCTCCCAGAAGCAAGACATAAGCATTACTGCCAGATTCCAGCCAAGGTGAACTCTGTGAAAAACAAGAGCTCAAGCAAGTGTTCTTCAAGGATTGAAGGTTTCGTCAGGTATTCATCGAAGGAGGCAGTAACTAACGACAGCCCTTCATATTCTAATAGCGAGAAGGAAAATAACGAGCATTTCTGAATTGTTGGGAACTCCAATCTGAAGTGTCGTTGCGAAGCAGTGGGATGATTGGTTCCGCAACACCACTGATCGCACGAATCAGATAGACTAATCCCTTCTTATCGCTTCTTTTCTGCATAGAAGCGCAGCCTATCAGTATTATCAAGCCTGTTTCACGTCACACCTATGTATGAGCCGGAAACACGACTACAAGAGACACTGAGAAGGCAGCCGACATTTTGTCACAAAAACTTGAGACGAAATTGGCGGACTTAGTGGGATTTTGTACACCAGTTGAACCGCAAAAAAGACATTCCTGCTTCATTTCTGGGCAAAAGGTTTCTGTTGTTTAGCCGTTTTTGTTAGCTGAAAGAGGGCAACGTTTTCCAAGCAAAAGAAAGTGTAGCTCCTACTCCGCGTACTTCTCATGAAAATTCAAGACCGCGCCGTAAAGCATCGCTTGGGACCATTCTCCCATTCTATTCTCTTCAGAAATTCTTTCTTTTCAAGCAAAGTCCATGCGTATTTCTTAAGCGTTGCTGAACGGCTTCTGTTACTGAACGACTTCACAAGTATGAGAACAAGAACAAGTGGTAGCGAAGTCGGAGGGGATGCAGGCCGTCACGTGGATCCGATACTTGACCGGGATATTTCGTCCAGGCCAAACAAGCCTTTCATCCCTTCGGGGTCGGTGAATTGGTACCACACTCGTCTGAGAAAGATAAAACACCGGCTTGCTGCCGTCTGGCTAGCGCAAGTCATTCAGTCGTTCAGTCAGTCATTCTCACGACAATACGCCGAATACGCAGTCAGATTGACTCCACGACATCTCGTAAAAGTAAAAGTACCCGTACGAGGAATGACTAACGTTGTCGTTTGCGTTTTTCCTTATTAGGAAAAAGCACTTTAGATCAGGACAGACTTGAAAACCGATCACGCCATCAGTAATGCTCTCTTGTATGAGGCTGTCGCAAAATTAATCGCCAAAACGGACCGCATACTTTGAACTGCTATAACTCAGCAAAAACTTTGACAACTTGACTAATTGCTCTTAAAACCGCTTAAATCTATACGTTTTAGCTAACGAAGGTGTAATAAAGCCAATTTTTTACAACAAAAACTGAGATCACAGGAACTAACAAAATCAAGGAGAGCACATTCAACGCCGACCAAATTAGTGAATGGTTTCCTACGGAAATCAGAATCAAGAGCTCGAAAAAGTGATTGTCAGAGTGAGTGAGAGGACATGAGAATGTTGGGTGAGGGAGAACTTCGATACCTGAATGGATCAATTTTTGTCGATGATTTGTGAGGTGTGTGACCTTTCGTTGTCCTGCAACAGGAGCGCCCCTCTTCTATTCACCACTGCCGGCCATAATTTTTACAACTTCTCATACATTTGGTCTTAATCACAGCAGCAAGACTCTGCTGTGACTGTCTGACCGTGTTGCAAAAAGCTGCGATGGATTACACCTTCACAACGCCACCACAAGGCAGGCATAACTTTTTTGGATGAAGGTCGGGTTTAGGAAAGGATGATTGAGGAGCCAAGCACCTTTCTCTATTCTCGTAAGGGACCCATTTTTTATCTGCAGTTATAATACGGGTTACAAAAGGCTTATTTCTAAAGCGAACTAGCAGGTTGGACCAGATGTCGAAATGTGCCAGACGCTGTTCACAGGTGAGCTCATGAGGCACCCAATTCGGCATCTTCTTCACTTTGCCGATTCTCGCCAAATGCACTGCTACCGCACTGTGGTGTACGCCAAGGTCCTCTGCTATAGAATGTGTATTCGTCTCCGAACTCACCGGCTCTCCTCAAAACTTCATTATCAAGCGATGGCCTGCGCCCGAGACCCGGTTTTTCTTCGAGATCAAAATCACCAGAAGCGAATTTTTCGAAGCAAATCCTCACCGCTCGTTCGCAAGGACAGTCCGTTCCAAAAGCGCTGCTAAGGTTACGGGATGCCTCTGCCTCAGAATGTCCCAATTTAAATTCGTAAAGCCCGATGGCTCGATAGTTACGTCGGTTCATGAGCCCTTGAAAAGGGGGGGGGGGCTAGAAAAATTAGAGCGACATCCACATATGATTTTGAAATAGCGGAAGAAATCTAGGAAATGGTATGAGTGGCTTTCCCTAAGACAGAATGATTTAGGGTAAGCAAAACTTATTCATTTATACATACCTCGGAACGAAGGTCAATTTTGCGACAGCCTAATACAAGATATTTATTTAGTGCAAATGTATGATCACAAATTTTTTTAAATGAAATCCCAGGTTAAATTTTATTTCGTGTTAATTTCCTACACAAAATGATGAAAGTTAAAGGACGGCGTTACTCATTCCCTTTTGGGAATTGCCATGCATTCTACGCGGTGTTGTGGAGATGGATGTAGATTTGCGGATTTGAATGCATTTGACCTGTGCAATGATCTGTGGCGGCCAGCTGATGGGCAAGCTAGTGGTTTATACTTTCCGGATGGGATTGGTACCAATTCACCGACCCCGGAGGGATTAAGGCTTGGTTGGCCTGGCGGGAAATCCTTACCAAGAACCTGGAATCGGGAATATATCATAGCAGGCACCTAATCTGACTGCTCTGCTACGCGCTCTTAGAAAATCAGAAAATGCTTCATCAAGTTTCTGCACCACAATAAATCGTGGCGACTCAATGAGCCTGCTAAAATAAATATCGAAGTCAACTAAATAAGATTTCATCTAGCTACAAGTCCCACCTCTAAAATAGCTGACATTACGATCAATTCGCTGTGAATCGATGTAAGCCTCTTTATAGGCCATCAAACAGCCTTCCGGAACCAGGTGAGAATGTTCAGTACGAGATGAGAAACATGAACAGAAAAACACGGAAAACAAACACTCGTCTCATCGACTTGTGCGACATTAAAACTCCATCGAAACGTCCCGGCTTGTTCAAACGATGCCGCATGAAAACCACTAAAACGTACATAACTGCTGTTCAGCAGCCTACTAACATTGCGGTGGAACAGATTGCAGCTCTGGTAACCATGGTCACTATCGCCGTGGCAGGCCGCTCTTCGAGGTGATCTCTTGTCCGTCGTAAGCGTGGCATCGCGGCGGCGGATGTTTTCAAAACGGAAAGCAGTGCAGTTGTAAGGTCATCGACTGCCTCTGAGCCATCGAAGCTCTTCTCTATTCTTTATTGCTAGAAGAATATATTTATTTATTTATTTTGTACGCGTACAATCACGCGGGTTAAAACAACACAAAAACACAAAAGAGAACATGTTAATAAATAGGATAACTCAAACAGCGGTAACCAGCACAAACGCAGATAGCTTGGTAAGCTATTAAGAAGTTTCTTGAAGATACCGGTCAATAAGCCTTTTGTATTGCCTCAGTAAATTTGGCATAACGATTTTCTTCGAAAACTTAAGGAACTCAGAGCCGGCCGATGTGTCAAAAATGCCGATCATACACTAGTTCTAGCGCTTGGTGTTACTTACAGCGAAATATTAAAAAGGACAGAGCGCTCGAATTCTTTGGAATACACTACGCCATTCCATTCGCGACGAAGAAGAATTGATAAAACTAACGTCTGCAACCGTTTCCTTAGAGGAAAGCACATACGGCCTACAAAAATGAGCGTCCCAGTATTTCTACGACGAATCGCACACTCTTCTAAACAAGCCTAGCCCATTTTAGACCAAACTGAACGTCTTCCAAATTAAAACGAGTTTTTTGCACATAAACTAGACGTTCCAAAAAAAGTTAGTACTTTTTTGTTCAAAATTTTGTTTTTACTATATTTTTTGAGGCTTTAATTCACTTTCCCAATAAGTAAACACATTGTTTAAAATATTATGAAAGGCTTATTTCCTGAGACAAAAATTATGATTTAAAACATGTATTGAATAGAGAGGAAACCTGGACGGCGTTGGGTCGACAAGCAGGCTTGGCTGTGGACTGACGATGTCAGAGAGAAGGTCAGGGAAAGGAAACGGCTGTATCACGTATTTATCGGTGACAAAACAGTCTGTAATTGGCGGAATTATCGAGAAGCGAGGAAAGCGGCAAAGAAGGCAGTGGTTGCTGCTAAAGCCGCACACTAGGCTGAAGTCAGCGAAAAGCTGGAAACGCGCGATGGTGAGCGCTATCTTTACCGACTCGCCAAGGCTCGCTGTCGCCAAGCAGAAGACATCGAAAAGTTCTTGGCATTAACGATGAGAACGGCCATCTTCTGATGGATCGTAAAAGGGCTGTGAAGCGATGGCGCGACTACTTCGAGGAAATCTCGAATTAGAATTTGAACATCCTGCCGTTCCTTTTGCATCACCTGTCTCGTTCAGAAGATCACAGTGAGCGAAACTGAAGCAGCCCTGAGGAAGATGAAGTCAGGCAAAGCCACTGGTCCAGATGACCTGCCGGCCGACCTGTGGAAGTCGAAGGGTTGGTGCCCTGCCGATTGGATGACAGAGTTTTTCAATCAGGTTGTTGCTGAAAAGAAAGTGCCTGAAAGTTGGCAGCAAAGCACGACTATCCCGATTTGGAAGAAGAAAGGCAGCCCTGCGGACTGCGCTAGCTACCGCTCGATTCGCCTACTTTCGCACACCATGAAAGTCTTTGAGCGAATTGTCGATAGACGTATTCGGGATGCCGTTGAGCTTTCCAATGATCAGTGTGGTTTCGTTGCCGGCTGTGGGACGGTTGTTGCCATACACGCCGTTCGTCTTCTGCTAGAGAAGCACCGCGAGAAACAGAAACCGGTGCATTTTGCCTTCCTGGACTTGTAGAAGGCCTTCGACCGCGTTCCGCGAGATGTTATATGGTACGCGGTGCGACGACATGGTATCCCTGAAGAGCTTATTGAGTGGGTGCGCATCCTCTACTCGTGCCCAATAAGCCGAGTGCGAGCACCAGCAGGTACCTCGATGGAGTTTCCGATCTCTGTCGGAGTGCACCAGGGTCTGCGCTATCCCCACTGCTCTTCGTGGTCGTCGTGGATGCAATTACATGAGATCTCCAAAAGGCAGCTCCCTGGACGTTGCTGTATGCCGATGACGTCATGCTTGCATGTGAAGACAAAGCCGAACTCGAGCGACAGGCACAGGAATGGTGCGATCGCTTGGCATTGTTCGGACTCAAGCTAAACGTCAAAAAGATAGAATACTTGACGACGGATATGAATGAGCTCGGATCTATTAAGATCAATGGTACTGAGCTCTAACGAGTTACATCTTTCAAATATCATAGCTCAACAGTCACGCCCGATGGCAGCTTAAAGTTGGAGGTGAATGCGCGCGTAAGTGCAGCCTAGTCCAAATGGGGTCGTTGACTGGGGTTCTCTGGTTTCTCTGATACCCGAGTGCCTCAAGTCGAAGGTTTATAGAACAGTCGTCCGCCCAGTAGCGACGTACGGTGCTGAGTGCTGGCCCGTGACGAAGGAAATTGAAAGCCACCTCAGTGTAATGAAGACGAAGATGTTAAGGTGGACGGCCGGAGTAACGCGATTGGACCGCGTTCGCAATGACACCATACGACAGAGGTTCGGTGTCGACCCGATAGCCGACAAGTTACGCGAAGCTCGTCTACGATGGTATGGCCACGTCCTTCGCGCTAACGACGACACTGTCTGTAAGATTGGCCTGAATCTTGAAGTCCCTGGAAAACGGCCCAGAGGACGCCCGAAGCAACGTTGGCTAGACACGTTGCACTTGGACTTAAAGATAGCTGGTGTGCATCCCGATCAAGCATTTGATCGGGAGAAATGGCGTCACCACACCAGAAGAGCGGACCCCGCCACCAAGCGGGGCAAACGCTACTGAAAATGATGATTGAATAGAGAGGATGCGGCTCTTTAAAAAAAAAAAAGAAAAAAAAGTAAAAAGAAGATTGCGCCATGTCCTTTCCAAGGGTTCGCGACTTTTATTTTATTAATAGCATAATTTCAGTTGAAAAAACTGAAACTCTAAACAATGCTACAAATACAGTTGCAAAAAACACATTTATCCTCACTTTAATGCTTCGTGTAAGTTGCATTTGCACTGTCAATCAATTAAAGAACTTGACAAGCTTTTCGAGGGCATAGCGCGATATTTTATCAGAGGACTGTTGATTTGTTACATTTTAAAACAAAATTTAGTTTGTTGTTCATCTTAAAAAGTGAAATTTTCGTAATGTTATTACACTTATGCGGACAGCTGAATAAAAAAATCATGGAACTTATACCAAATTTTCCTTGAACAAACAATTATTCTTACCATCTTGTTAGAGCGTCTGTAATTTAACCTGTAGTAAATTCGTTTCTATTTGGAAGACACCCACTATGACTTGAGAAGCATGTTTAGGGGATATCCAATTTGATGTGAAAGCGGTGTAAAATCACAAAGCAAGGTTATCCATGTTAAATGGTTTTTTCTTGAAACCTAGCCTCAGGGTTGCCATCAAAGAGTGGGTCAGAGCTGTTTCGGCCGCTGAAGATCGTTGTGTTCGCACAATTCAAAAGTGCTTCCACAATGTTGCTACAGGAAGTTTAGTTGCGATCAAAGCTCTTGCAATAGGCGGGATTCGAACCCGCACCTTCTGCTTTCCGGGCACCTATGCTACGGCTTACACCACCGGCGATGTTTGACCGCCTGTAACATCCGCGGTGCCCTCGAGGGCCATCACCACCCACCCGTGTATCTTCAACAATCTTCCGCGGAAATAGGACGTAGCGGAACCCACAAATGAATTGAGTGACTTTAACCCTATCCTACCCATTTTGTACCTTTTGTGTACTGATTCTTTAAAAAAAGTAAGGTGCGGTGAGGCGAGCATCGTTTCTAATAGTGAACTCATTAATTCCACTATCTTGCAATTGGTAACTGCAGGGAAGGTCAGTGAGTTGCCCAGAGAGCCATCGCAATACCTTGCATTGAGTAAGGATTAACGCGAGTTCGCGTTCAGTGAGAAATTGTGGGCAACTGTTGTAACCTAGCAAGCTTGAGAAAGAATACGAGAAATGTCAGCGTAATACAACTTTTCACGGTAAGCCACGTATGTACTGTAGTTCTCAGCAATATCGCAGAGGCCATTTGAATGCGTATCTCACCTAGATTGTAAGTTGGGTTAGCCATTCGATGGACAGGTCAGCGATTTGTCCCTCTATTGAATAATCGAGCATGCTCGTGAACGTTCCGCAGAACTAGACAACTGCTGATCGACAGTCGGCATTCAATGCCAGCTAGCTCGTCAACGAAATGCAACCTAAACGAGACAGGAGGACAGCATTAGGCGCTGGAACAGTATCGAATCAAATGCACATGCAAGGTCTGCAAATTGTGCTAAGGTTAGTTGATTTACCACGATTTTCGGATGGCGAGATTACTTTGGAAGGAATTGTCTACCATGGTTTTTGCCTGTTAGCGCAACAGATGAGGTCTTCTTAACATGCCGTTCGTTTTTTTTTCTGGTATTCCGGTCATTAAGGATAATTGGAAGCGTGGAGCATACATAGTGAGCAAGGCCTTGGGCGCATTCTTCGTTGAAGGAATACAGGAGACCGTTGAAAAAATACGGAAAAAAACTCTACTATCGAAGTCCAGATGATAGGTCCTGTGCGCCGCATTCCCAGTACACGTTCCATCAGCTGTTGTTTTTTTCAACCATCATGCCCGCCAATCAGCTGCAGTTGCAGTGGTGTAAACTAGTCGGGAGCTGATAGTAGTCAAACACGAATCCTCGAAGATCAACTTCACAGCTATACAGAACAAAGGAGTGAGGTCGAGGTTACAAAACGGGTTGCTGAAGAAGCTTTCGAAACTCTCCCCGGTTGCAATGACGTCACGCAGCGTCACGCATCAGCGACGAAGAAATTGCTTCCACGAAATGATATTGGGGTGTGGCAGCATCGATGGTCTGCAAAAGCCGTGGAAAAATAATGGATTTAACGGCTACGTGATTCTGTCGTATCAGCACGCATCACATAGCCCTTATAAGAAGCCACTGAAGCGCTTCGTCCAAAATCCCGCCACTCTAGGCCATACAAGTGCGATGCTCGCAAAATAATTGGTGCCATAGAATTCAGCTCATGTTCGAATTGGAACAGTGTTCCTACTCAATAACAGCAGAATTTTACAAGAATTTTACATTTTCTTACCTCAGCATGACGGCCAACTCCTATTTCATTTAAGATAGAAAGGTATAATGGCGAATTTGAACAAATGCTTCCCCATTTTGCTTCTACGGAATGACGCAGAGGAAGCCTATATATTAAGGTTGGAGGCACATTTATAAGTAGTTGAGTAAAGTATCAATTAACAGCTATATGTAAAAAATATAGAAAATAATTTTAAAATATTTTTTTACTTTAGATCTGTATTTAAATCACAGCCTTAAGATATCTGTATTTAAACACCAAAAATATCAGAAAATCTCTCTGCAACGCAATGTCTAGTCATAATACATTAATTAGAAATATAAGCTCGTTTGAATTAAATTTAAGTTTAGATACAGTACCGGACGCGTCTTTTGAATAGACCAAAAACCGCGATTTTGCTGCCCGTTTGCGTCTTTTTTATATAACTGGCGCCTAAAAGTCACCCATTTGGAAAACCAAGAGCATATTTGAGCTCAGGAACTCAAGCTTTATCGTTCGGCATACATAGCTCATATGAAGCCATGAAAATTTTCGAAATTGAAAACGTAGGGTCCGTTGCCAATGGCGACCGAGGACGAGTTGTCAATCCTAAACCGTCGCATGCTCACAATTCCTCTGATTTTAGGTTTTTGAGAAACGGTTATCACCATTCGATTCGCCTCATCGAGGTCAACACAACCATGTATACAAGTCTCGAGATAGTTCGAGATAGAGTGTTGTCTAATGTCTAGAAAGGACTAACACTTAAAAAGGCTGCTGTCACTTCGCCTGGCTTGGAGACCAGATTGACCTATAAGCGATACAATCCTTTGTCGACTACCTTGTTCACAGAATGGTGATCAATGAAAACAAAGACATCAGCCAACATTAATCATTGTCGTTTGGGATGCGCCACGTATTCTACTCCCGCGTTATAAAGTGGGGGCGTTTTGAATGCGCGTTTGGCGTGGGTGGCTCCCACAAGTGCCAGCCATGCCACCCGTGCAACGAATGAGCTCCAGACTCGTCCGTGAAGGACAAAGCATAGAGTTGTCTATAAGGTGATCAGGTACCAGGCTGTTCAATAATTCTTGTCCGAAAACTTCACGATTTTTAGCATTCCCGCTCGGTCAGAGGGAGGTGCCGGCTCGAGTCCCGCGTGGCGCTAGAGGTTTTGATCGCAACAAAACATCGTTGTAACAGCTTACATCCTCAGTACCAGCCAATTGAGGCTTAAAGAAACTGATTTGAATCATTTCTATCTAGACCTACAGCTTAACTGGTTCCATGCTGATATCAGCGGCCGGCTCATCCCGATATACGGGTGAGTGCTGATGGGTCCCACGAGGTGTGGATGTTGCGTTCGATCAAACAGCGCCGGTGGTGTAATGGCGTAGAGCATTCCCGCCCGGTCAGAGGGAGGTGCCGGTTCGAGTCCCGCCTGGCGCTAGAGGTTTTGATCGCAACAAAACATCGTTGTAACAGCTTACATCACCATTTTTAATTTTTTCAACTTTATTGAAAAACAAGTCCAATCAACAATATAATCACCACAGTTATCCACAACAGTGGCCCATCGATTGGGCAGGTCGCCGATGCCCTCGGCCAGAACTCCGGGGGCTGCGACTCGAAGAAGTCCGCGATGACGGATTTGAGGTTGTCGTAGTTGGTGAATTTTCTTCCGGCCAAATGGTACTTCAGCGGGCGGAACAAGTGGTAGTCGGAGGGGGCTAGGTCCGTGCAATACGGCGGATGGGCAACCGTTTCCCAGCCGAGCGTCGCCAATTTCTGCTGGGTCTCCTTCGCCACGTGGGGGCGCGTTGTCGTGCAGCAGGTGGACCGAGGCCCGTAGGGGACGCTTTTCTCGGATGGCGGCGGCTAGTTTCTCGAGCTGATCGGTGTAGATGGAGGCGGTGACCGTCCTGCCGGGAGCAGCTCGAAGTACAGCATGCCCTCGGCGTCCCACCAGCAGCAGAGCATGATCTTCAGCGGGTGTTCCCTGTCCTCGAGGCGTGTGGCCGCTCTCAAAACGATTGAACCAGCGCCTGATTGTGCGTTGGGACACTGCATCCTCCTTGCACGCACTGCAGATGTTGGCGACCGCGCTGCCCGTGTCGTTGCCCAGCAGCCACTCGTAGTACACGAACGTACGAATTCAACCTTGGTCCATTTTGCTTGTATGTACTGGCAGCTAGACGCGGCGACTGCGCCTTATATACCCCTAGCGTGGAACTCTGGGGAACCTTCTAGAAGGTTTTTACACTTGCCTGATATTATAACACTTCTAAGGAAAATTATAGAATTTTGAAAATTTTCGGACAAAAATTATTGGACAGCCTGGAATTGTATAGGCCAAAAACTGCCTGGTAATTGTATAACTCGTTCAGATTCGTCCAAGACATTCCCTTGAAGTATAGAATGCGCGGCTCATCCAAAACAGATTGATCAGCGCTGTCCTTTCTCCTTATCCTTTGTGAGTCACCCTCTACAATCAGGTCCAGAGGCCAACTGATGAATTCTGCATTTTTTCCTTCCAGCCACGAGCAACGCCAGTTTTCGGAATCCGGAGGGTTGAAGAGGCTCGCTGGAAGGCATGAATTGTGACGAACTTGTGGCGCACGCTAGATCATGTTTCATGGAGCACTACGCAACTCGCGACCTCTCACATATATAGGATTTAAGATTTTTTAAAAAATTTTCATACAGTAATCTAGGAAATTAAGGAAACATTGAAACGAAATAATGTGTGAGAAAAGTTAGAGCAAATCTTGCGAAAATGCGGTTGTCGCCTGACTGATAAGAGAAATAGTTTGTGTAGGAGGAGAATGTGGAAAGTGATAGTAAAAACGTTTTGAAAGGTAGCCGTGAAGGCTGTTCTCCTCCGATCAAGGAATCTAGAGCAACACGCGATACACGATTTCGAAGTACTAATTAAGCAGGTTGTCTGGAAATTAGATTGCGATGCACCAGCACAAAAACGTGCAGGTGCAAATCGAGCGAGAACTGTTGAAAGGGAGCGTCATGGTCGCAATCCGTCAAACAGTGCACTTCAAATGAACGAAGAAAGCAAGACGGGTCGACGATTGAGGAGTGCAAAGGTTGCCGTGACGTGGTGGCTGTTCGTCTAGTCTACACTGACGGTCCTAAAGAGCGCACGATGCCTTCTTTCTGACGAATTTTTTTGGCAGCTCCTCCAAAGAAACCGTATGGAAAGCTTAGAAGAACAAGCTACGCCATAGGACGAAAATCCATGTGTAGGGACGAGAACTGCGACCGGCGCCCATCAAAACGGCGTTTGAAATTGATTGTGCAGTGCAGAGTGCAGCCCACAGGAGTGAGAATCAATTAGAAGGCCAGACGAGAGCCGTTCAAATCAATGGTTTTTCCCAAGTCAATCCCGAGGCGATAACGGTAGTTGGGAAATGAGTTGTGAACGAAGCTCCATCTATTATCATCAATGCTTTCCTAAAGCATTAAACTTCTTCTTCAGGGTCTGTCCCGCTTAGCGGCGGGGTCCGCTCTTCTGGAGTAATGACGCCACTTCGCACGATCAAATGCTTAATCGAGGTGGATACCAGCTACCTTTAAGTCCATGTACAACGTATCAAGCCAGCGTTGCTTAGGCCGTCCTTTGGGCCGTATTCTGGGCGCATCTATGTTGAAGCCAATCTTCCGAACGGTGTCATCATTCGACGAAGAACATGGCCATACCACCGTAGGCGAGTTTCACGCAGCTTATCGGCAACTGGAGCGACGTCAAACCTTTCACATATGGAGACATCGCGAATATGATCCGAACGCGTGACACCAGCCGTCCAACGCAGCACTTGCGTCTCCATTACGCTGAGGCTGCTCTCAACCTCCTTTGTTGCACGCCAGCACTCAGCACCTTACATCGCTACTGGTCGGAGGACGGTTCTGTAGATCTTTGATTTAAGGCGTTCTGGTATTTTCTTGTCGCACAAAACGCCTGCCATTGAACGCCATTTGAACCACGCTGCGCTCACGCGTGAGTTCACCTCGAACGTCAGACTACAATCAGACACAATTGCAGATCCAAGGTACTTGTTGTCGTTCGTACTAGCGCAGTGCCACTGATCTCGATGGACCCAGTCTCGTTTACGTCTGTCGTCAAGTACTCAGATTTTTTGACGTCTAGCCTGAGGCCGAACGCCGCCAAGCGTTCACACCAAGCTTGCACTTGTCGCTCAAGTTCGGCCTTGTCTTCACTGGCAAGCATTACGTCATCTGCAAACAGCCAATGAGCAGGCTTCTGAAGGTTTCGCGAAATGGCATTCATTACGACAATAAAAAGGAGTGGGGAAGCGCAGAGCCTTGGTGAACACCGATGGAGATTGGAAACTCCGTCGACGTGCCATCCGGCGCTCGCACTTGACTCTTAGGACAAGAGTAAAGAATGCGCACCCACTCAATAAGATCTTCGGGAACACCGTGCTGTCGTAAGGCGTACCATATAACCTCACGCGACACACAATTGAATGCTTTTTCCAAGTCGAGAAGAGCAAGATGCAGCAGTCTTTTGTTTCTTGCGATGTCTTTCTACAAGAAGACGAACAGCATGAATGGCATCGATTGTGCCGCATCCGGCTATGAAGCCACACTGGTTGGCGGAGAGCCGAACGATCTTTCGAATACGTCCATTCACAATTCGCTTGAAATTTCATTCTGTGCGAGAGCAATCGAATTGGACTGTAACTTGTGCAGTCCGTGGGACTGCCCTTCTTCTTCCAGATCGGGATCCTCGTGCTTTGCTACCAAACATCAGGCACCTTCTTCTCCGCAACAACCTGGTTCAAAAACTTCGTCAACCACTCAGCGGGGTGCCAGCACCTGGACTTCCATAGATCTGTCGCTAAGTCGTCAGGACTTGTTGCTTTACCTGGCTTCATCTTCTTTAATGCCGCCTCCTTTTCCTCCACAGCGATCTTCTGTACAGGACCGTGCGTTGGAGGGAGGCAAGGGATAGACGGATGGGCAAACTCTACTGTTGAAATTTTCTCAAGGTATTCTTGCCATCGTTCCATAGCCGTTTTGCGGTTCATCAGTAGATGACCATTCTCATCGTTGGTGCCAAAGAACTTCTCAATATCCTCGTTCTGGAGATGGTGTGCTTTGGCAAGCCGATAAAGTTGTCGTTCACTATCGCGCGCCTCGTGTTTCTCGTTGACATCACCATAATGAGAGGCTTTTGCAACGGCCAAAGCCTTCTTAACCGCTCTGTTCGCTTCTTGGTATATACGCCAATTGTCTGCTGTCTTGCCGCCAAGAAAAGCATGAAATAGCTTTAATTCTCTTTGACCTTTCCTTGACGTTGTCAGTCCACAGTCATGCCCGCTTCTCGATCTTACGCCGCCCAGGCTTTGTCATGCTCAGTTCGGAACGTGCAGCTTGTAGTATGGAATCGGTTGAACGTTTCCATGTCTCCTCAAGAGAGGTAACCGTCGGCAACCGAATACGAGCAACAACAGCTGCGTCCTTCTCCTTCATCCGCCACCACTTGATCCATGCTGGACCGCATTGCTCGACCTGCCTCAGCCTCAGAACTTAAGTGTGCAGATCAGCGGACGGTGCTGCGTGGCGACAGTCTCGTATGGCACAACCTTCGCATCAGTGACCAGCCTTCGATCGCGATGATTGACAAGGATAAGGTCAATCTGCGTCTTGGTATTTCCATTATACAAAGACACGAGATGGGAGTCACGCTTTCGAAACATTGTGTTCGCGATGGTGAGATTATGCGAATCCGCATACTCAAGAATTCGCCCCCATAACCGAAGCCGCCATGACAGCTGTGACCATCTTTCGCAGTCCAAGATGGCAGTTGAGATCACCTGCAACAACGATAGCGTCTTCTGGCGGTACCTCTGCTGTCTTCTCATCAAGCAGGGTCCAAAATTCGTCCTTGGCTTGCTCGGAAAGCCTGTCTACGAAGCGTACGCAGAGATACGCAGAGAAGAAATGATATATTCGCTGCTTGGCAGCGACTACAACCTTCATCAAGCGGTCACTTAAACTTTCCACGTTTGCAATCGCATCTCGGAAACGTTCGGAGACGATCACACCTACGCCGTGGTGGTCCTGGGACTGCCCACAGAATGGCTTTAAAGCCGCGGCCTATGTCCCTCGACTTGTAACAGGACCACCTGGCCTCCTGTACCGCACATAAGTCGATTCGTCTTCGCTCCAGTGTTTCCACCAACTCGAACGAGCTGCCCGTCAACGTACCCAAATCCAGCGTAGCTACACGGGTCTTGCTTACGTTACGGGACTTTTTGACAAGCCCAGTTGCCTCCGATGCCGTCCTCGCATCAGGGACCCTCGCATACTTTCCAAACACGCCGGGCTTTGCGAGTGCACGTCGGCTCCCGTGGACGCCGTACTACTATCTCAATACTCATATAACGTCATATGATGTGACATAGGATCACCATAGGCCGGTCTGTCACAAGGGCCTGTCGCCTGCACAATCGAGTGTCCGTGTTCAGCTTGGCTAGCAAAAGCGAACAGTTTCCAGTGGCACCATGTGGAGGAACGGACATCGCCACCTACCTAAAGCATTAAACATGTAACGTTGCGGCGTACTTCAACTTATATTTACAAACTGACATTTCTGCTGTGACGACATATCTAATAAACATTTTAATTCAAGAATGGCTCCGGACCACCTTTTCTTTTGCAGATAGGCTCTTTGCGCTATGCTGCTGAGTCTCATTCCATTCTTGCTTAGCATTCCTACAGCCTAACTAACCGACCTTTCAACAGCTCTCAACCATGAAGCAGTATGACTCTTCTATTTATATTTCTGGGTGCACATAAATTACCCGCAGTGTATGGCGCAGTCGACAACTACTAGCAGAATTGGATTTTGGGCTTCATATTGGAATATACTATACACTGATATTACACCCATGTGCATTCCAGGTCTGAGCTCATGGATCCTACATGTAAGAGCGCTAATGCAAAGACAAATCCGGAACAACCGGCTATCATCGGCTTGCACCTTTCTGGTCGCTGCACTGGTTTTATCTCCAAAGTTTTCAATGTTCCTCGATATGATATAAAGTGATTCAAGGAGCATGTGACATTGTCGGACAGGACTGGAAGAGATAGGAAATTCGCCACTGTCACTTTAGAAATGGTCAAAAAGTTCGTGAGCGAATTCGTAATAATCCTTACCCTTACCTGAAGAACTCAATACTTCTGCTACTACTGCTAGAACCACAGTCAGGAAAGAGCTCAAGATGTACACATATCGTCCACAACGGATTCACATGCTGACTGAGCGAATGAAAGCTCTACGAGTACGAAGATGCAAGAAGTTGGCACGGAGAATGGCACATACCGTGCAATCGTTTTCTCTGATGAGAAAGTCTTCACGCTGGAACCTGCGGTAAAATGCCAAAACGATCGCATTATTCCGCGGAATGTTGGTGCTCCTATCCGTGAAGGAAAATTGGTCGAAAGAACGGCACATCCTGCTTCAATTACGAATTGGGGTAGAATAACTTTAAACGGCAAGCCACCTCTAGTTTCTGTCGAATCCGATGACAAAATTAACGAAGACGAGTACCAGAAAACGATTTTGGAGGACGTATGGTAGGTTTGGCCCGATGCACATTTCGAAAATAACAGGTGATGCTTCCAGCAGGACTCTGCGCCCACACATAAGGCGAGGGCGACACAAAGCGGGGCAAACGCGAACTCCCGAACTTCGCTTCGCACGTGGAGCTTCAAGCTTGCCGTATTTAAACCCTCATGACTTTCCAGCCTGGTAATTTACTGAGATCTAAGTCTGCTCTACCCGACACTGTGAGGACTCTGAAAGCTTTCCTGGCGAAAGCGTGGAATGAAATGAGCGACGACGACCTCCGTGCCACGCGTGATGCCTTCATCACTAGTCTGAGGACTTCGTTCGTATGAAAGGCGGCCATTTAGAATCATTCTGATTTGTTTCTGTTAGTAAGAGAATAGAATTTTAAGTTTTAAGTTTCGCTGTCAAATCCGCATTTGGGTTGAGCTTACACTGGGATATTATTGTACGGGTAATTTGTGCGCACCCTTTAGGATGATTCATACATTCTTGCCATTTTTTTTATTTTCAAATTTTTACATATTTTGATCAAGCTCACCTCACTCATTGAAATACCGTCCATCTTCGTTATCGTTCCGGCAGAGAATGGATACCGTGATGATAGAAACCCAGGGGTTTCGATTCGAAAAAACGACGAAGGTCGGACTTAATACCTAACTAGTATGCCACACGAGCTGATGCATGCCTTACCAACTTACCCCGCTCTCGCTGTTTTGGTAGGTTGGGCTTGCTGATTACAGGAGATGAGAAACGGGTACTGTATGCATCACATACAGTAAGGCATGCTTGGACTCTATCAGAGGAGAAGCCGCCAACAATTCCCAAAGGAGACCCAAGGAAGAGGATGCTGAATGTTTTCTGGGACGTTCGTGGTGTTGTGTGCTGAGAGCCTCTCCCTTTTGGTGCCACCATTACAGCCCGGTGCACTGCAACCAACCACATGGACTCAGCCACGCTCTTCAAATTAAACGCCCACAAATCGACAAGATGTATTCCCTCCATGACAATGTAAAACCGCATACTTCAAAAATAGCCCGCCAAAAGGTACAGCTATTAGGATGGAAAGTGGTTCCCCACCCAGCCTATTCAACGGACCTTGCCCCAACTGACTACCAGTCGCTCCGATCGCAAGCACACTTTCTGGGAGGAAAACGATACATTGATCGAGCGGCACTCGAATCCGAGCGTCGTCAATTTTTCGAATCGAAACCCCCGGGTTTCTATCGCCTCGGTATCCATTCCCTGCCGGAACGATAAAAGACAGTCATTGACAAGTATGACGATATTTCATTGAGTAAGGTTAATCTGATCAAAATATATAAAAATCTGAAAATATTTAAGAAATCACAAAAACATATGAATCACCCTAATATGCGAATTTACCGACAGCAGGCGCCTTAGCTCCTGGCCGTCTACTACGTGTGAATGCAGGTCATATATGATTTCAGATGGCGGCGTAAGGAGACCTGTAATCTCTGTGATTGCGTAGAAGCGTCATTTTACAAACAGCTGTTAGAATCCTTTATTAAAATACCCGAGGGAGAAATAATTACCTTTTGGTGAAAATCCGGTCAATTATTGGTAGAATCCATACGACAAGCAAATGCTCTTTCACTTCACCGACAGTTTACCGCACCTCTGGTGACCTCTGGTGACCTCTGGTGGTTTTAGGATTGTCCTCGCCATAGATAACACTATTTTCCTACCTAACTGCCATTTCTCCCTAAGCGTATTTAAAAAATAGCTACGGACGAGTTTTGACGCGGTGTTGCGACAATGCACTCCGGTCCACATCATGCATTTGTTGACCCGGATGGACTTTCTAATGCTAATAAAAACTGATGTTTTTCTGAATTGCTATTTATAGCCAAAAATAGTGTATGCGACGCCTCGGTTGCTTCCGAATCCTTCAGTCACCTGATATGCGCCATTTCACGGCGACGGTGCATACCCATTGATTCATACAGCGGAGACGTAGAGGTCTCTCGCAGCAGACAACTCGTCCGAAATCGGGAGGCGGCATTGAACCAATGTCTTCAGGGCTATGTCACGCCATTGTCGTGTTCAACGTCGTAGGTGATTGCTGAATCCTGCTGCTCGCTTTCACTTACTTCGCCACAGCGGCAGCCGCAATTCTGCTGGGCGAAAGAGTAAGGTCGTTGAGCCTCCAAAAACTCGTCCGCACTCTTTTTTCTTCGTACGTTTAATGGCGAGCCACAAGTTCCAGGTTGAAAGGGATTCCTTCATAGGGGTCATCAACAGAACCCACAACTTTTTTGCTGCTCTCTGGAATTTACAAAAGGTTCCATATTCAGAGAAATCCCTCAAAATAATCCCAGAAAAAGTGGAATTGTCGTAAAGGACCGCCTGAGAAAATCAAAATAAAAATCGGGGCGGCGAACATTAAGTAAAGGTATGGTGCTCAACGGAATATCTTGGAATAATTATTCGAATAAATTATTCGAGCAGTCGAATATTCGATATTTTTTTGATTTTCGAGGATTCGTTCGAATTCGGACATCGAGGGCAGGGGTGTGCGTAAATGAAATCCGAAATTTCGTAAATCGTAAATCGTAATTACGAAAAAACCGTCGTAAATCGTAAATCGTAAACCGTAAATCGTAAGAGGCGCCTGACTTACAATGCATCTAATTTCCTTGTTTTTTCTATTATGTTAAAGCTAATCGAAGCTTACTATGTTTTATTGAGACGCTTTCAGCTTGAGCTGCACACTTTTCCAATTAAGATGGAAGCCATTAAAATAAACTAGTACCTTTCAAATCAAGCTGGACAAGTTTTTGGAGAATCAAAATAAAGTGCTTGTTCAAAAACGCTATCTTCAAATAGAAAGCTTACACTGATTGGACGACCAAAAATGTTTATCATTCTACTGGCCATTGGCTTGCATACAAAACGATAACTTTGTGGAAACAACCGCAACAACTCAGAATAAACCAACAAAAACCATTCCATCCAAAACCAAAAAGAAAATTGATCGCTGGCCAACTCGACGAAAACAGTGTTTGCAGAAATAACAGAAACAGAAATAACAACAACATCCCTGCTGAGTGAGCGCATGGCACATTTCTATGGCATGACACACCTAATGTTCTAAGCCTTCTCACATTTCGATTTGTACCCAACAGCATTTTTGTAGCAGACGGGAAGGGACGATTGAAAAAGGATAATCACATTTTTGAACACTCATCATAGACGGATTTTTGACGTAAAATTATAAAAGAAAAAGGTCTTTTATAAAAGAAAGTCTTTTGTGTGTCATTTTTTAAAAGTAGAGTAAAGAAGCAAGGTGCAGATTGAATTGAAAGTGGTTTAACTGATTCATACACGGTGCATTTTAAACATATAGGGGAAACCCATGGTAAAGAAGTCTGAGGAGGATGGCTATCGCGTGCTCTTGATAGTTCTTGATTAGGATCCTACCACGGGCAAGCAAGCCTTCCATACCTGTTGGGTTGTGAATTGGTACCTGATTTGCCTGAGAAGGATAAAACACTGACCTCTACATCAGCGGCAACCGCAATTTATTCTATAAGGCAAACCCACACTCAAATGACCTCTACGGCATCCCACAGAGGTAGAAAGAATGGATGGCGCATCTCAAACAGGGTCTGATTAACTATATGCTTTGTGCTTTATAATTTTTGACGGCAACCATAACTTCTGGAATGAAAGATCGTTGTTCGACGATATCAGGCAATCACTTTCGGCATTTACTTCGCTCGCAGGTTTGCTTGCACTTGTTAACTTTCGCAAACTCCAGAACATTGCATTACTAATTAATGACTGCTTGCATTCGCCAGTCCTGCTCTCCACTACCTTTGTAACAAACACCATCGTATCTTTTGCCCAGTCTTTAGGATTCTGGACGGATCGCATAGGGCGAACGCAACAACCCCAATCAGATCTGAAAACGAGACCAAAAGTGTCAAACTTTTTCAGTTTGTCATGAAAACGTTATACGTTTTTCTTAAGGCGCACCTCACATGTAGATATACTCCGCGCCATCACGTGCAGTGATAATCAGACTGAAACATGATTGTTTTACTTTTTCCAACAGCTTAGCTGTTATTCCACAGCCTCTAATCAATTCCAATATTCCTTGATGGCTTTGCATGACTTCCACTCGCGTGCATTGGGAAGAGTCGTCTACGTGGTGAACAAGTGGTGAAAAGTTACAAGTTGACTGTGCGGTGGTTGCAGCATAGAATATGGTTCAGCAGGTGATCATCTTCATTTCAGTGCAAGGAGAATTTTCATGTCTTTCTGTAAACTGGAACTCAGGCCGCTCGAATGTGAGATGGTGTGCTACAGTACCGCGCATGTCTTTTGGTCAATTCCCGAAAAAGCCGCTTTGGAACGCTCCAAAGCGGCTTTTTTAAATAACTTTCTTTAAAGTCAAGCACTTGTGAAAAAAACATATATTTGAGCTCAGGAGGCCAAGCTCTATCTTTCGACATATAAATCAATAGAGATGAACAATGCATATAGGCCAGACATAATCAATCGAGTGGGCGCAAGGGGGTGTAGAGTGACAGTTTGGGGAATTTTATTGAAATTCCCAGCCGCCCTACTCAGAAATTGCCTTAAGCCTGTCCAGCTTGCCTTTGGAGTGCGCCGTGAACAATGCATATAGAATCGAACCAATCAATCGAGTGGGCGCGACCACTCGCAGAGTGAGGTCGAATGGGCGCGAGAACTTGTAGAGTGACCGTTTGAGAAGTTTTGTCGAAATTTCCAGCCGTTCTACTTAGGAAATGGTTCTAGCCTGTCCAGCTTGCCTTTGGAGTGCTCCGTGAACAATGCATATAGAATCGAACCTATCGATCGAGTGGGCGCAAGAGCCTGTAGAGTGACCGTTTCAGGAGTTTTATCGAAATTCCCAGTCGTTCTACTTAGGAAATGCTCCTAGCCTATCCCCCTTGCCTTTTGAGTGCGCCGTAAACAATGCATATAGAATGGAACCTACCAATCGAGTAGGCGCAACCACTCGCAAATTGCACGCGCGAGTGTGTTCGGAGCGCAATAACTCTGTGAAGATCGAATCGTTCCTGCTGCGGCTCATGGATTTTGTAGGCAATGCACATGCGCGGTACTGTAGCACACCATCTCACATTCGAGCGGCCTGAGTTCCAGTTTACAGAAAGACATGAAAATTCTCCTTGCACTGGAATGAAGATGATCACCTGTATGAAGAGTGTGACCAGAAAAAAGGCTACCCCAGTTCCATTGCCAGGAATTAACTAGAACGGCTTATCCACAAAGCTGCGTTGTTCTGTCACAACAAAACTTAATAAAGAAAATAGGAAATAGCTATGGGCTATGAGGTAAGTTTTTAAATGTGGGTACATCGTTATAATCCGAATCGTATCACGTTATGTGGACGTTTGTCATCCGTGGACCAAAGATCACATTTACGAAAATTTACGATTTACGACCCAAAATGTCGTAAATCGTAAATCGTAATTACGCACACCCCTGATCGGGGGTTATCAAAAGTCGAATATTCGCTCGAATTCGAACATTATTCAAAAATCGAATAATCAAACTTTATTCGATCTAATAATTACATTCGAATGTCGAATAAACATCAAAGGTTGTAGCGAATTAAATGGCACTGGCTCGCGCCATTTTTTGGCGCGTCTTTACGCGTTTGATCAAGAACAAACCGTAACGTGTGGCATATCATTTAGAAGCGCAAACTTTGCTCTACCGGTGAGTACCAAATTTTCTATGTAAAAGTGGGAAAACTTTAGAGTTTTATTGACTTTTTTGCAGATGGACAAAAGGGTAATCCGAGGCATTTATTTGTATGAATTCAAGCTGGGCACTACAGCTAAGGAGGCGGACGAGAAGATCAACGCCGCATTCGGTCAAGGATGTTCCGCAATTGCAACCGGACGGCGTATCGTTGGTATCAGAAGTTCCGGAACGGAGATGAGAGCTTGGAAGAACATCAAGGTCGTGGGAGGCATAGTGATGTTGATGAGGACAAGCTGAGAGATGTGGTAGAGGAGGATCCACACAAAGGTACCAGGGAGATAGCGAAGGGTTTTGGCGTCAGTCACAACACAGCTGCCCGGCATCTGAAGGAAATTGGAAAGACCAAAAAGCTGGAAAGGTGGGTGCCTCACGAGCTGTCTGAGGAGCAAAGAAACCGACGATATGAGATCTCGTCCGCACTGCTTCTACGGAACGGAACGGACCCATTCCTTGATCGCATCGTAACCTGTGACGAGAAATGGATAATGTACGACAACAGGCGACGATCGGCACAGTGGGTGGACAGCGATGAGAGCCCCAAGGTTTTTGCGAAGCCGGAATTGCACCAAAAGAAAGTAATGGTGACAGTATGGTGGTGTTCGCTGGGAATTATTCACCACAGCTTCCTCCCTCCCGGTGAATCCATCACGGCAGAGAAGTACTGCATTGAAATTGAAAAAATGATGGAAAAGTTGAAGGATATCCGACCGGCCTTGGTAAACCGAAGGCGAGTTCTCCTTCTGCACCACAATGCTCGCCCCCATGTAGCACGAATGACGTTGCAGAAATTGAATGAGCTGAGCATTGAAACTCTACCACATCCTCCGTTTTCTCCCGACCTCTCCCCAACAGACTACCATTTCTTCAAGCATCTTGGCGACTTCTTGGTAGGAAAAATATTCAAATACCAACAGGATGCCGAAAGTGCCTTCGAAGATTTCGTCAATTCCAGAAC
Organism: Heligmosomoides polygyrus polygyrus; assembly: GCA_947396885.1. Taxonomy (NCBI): domain Eukaryota; kingdom Metazoa; phylum Nematoda; class Chromadorea; order Rhabditida; family Heligmosomidae; genus Heligmosomoides; species Heligmosomoides polygyrus. The sequence continues at coordinate 31,619,269 of OX377204.1, read as the reverse complement.
TTCTGATTTTTATGCTACTGGGATATAAAAGCTTGGGTCACGTTGGCAAAGATGTGTAGAATCAGAAGGTTTTTATTTCGATTAATAAACTTGCTTACAAGCCGAGATATTAACTGTTTAAATTTACAGTGGTTCAGTGCCATTTATTTCGTTACAACCTAATATAATAACTGACGGAGAATGTTCATAGGCTTCTTTTCTTTCTTATTTATTTTTATGGCTTTCATGCACATATGCTCACTGTTTCACGAGTATACTGGCTGTACTTCTCCTCCAGAAAACTGCTAGAAGAGCCCTTGTAGAACATGAAAATGCTGAGCAAATTCGTCGACATGCGCGACATGAAACTTATCGTTAGTAAAGCGAAGCACTGACCAGTAGCCACGCTCTATCGGTTAGGCGCGGCTCAACGTTGCCTTAACGTAGTCCTATAATCACTGCTGCACGAAGAACCCGTCCAACTTCCCGGAAAACGCTTTAGCCCACTTATGAGATAAACATCAAAAAATCGTGAGGAAAGGCACTCGTTGGAAGATATGAAAACTTGTTGTGTAGAAATCAAGCGAGAAAAGCGGCCTAGGAAGTCCAAAAGATACGAAACAAATGCATAGAAAAGTGAGGGTTCATGCAAATAAATTGGACAACAAGCAAGAAAATTTCAGCAATTCTCAGAAGTTCTCCACTGTCTTAAGTAAGTAGAGATTTTCTTCGGTCTCGCAAACATTCTAGGGAGCTCATCGAAAAGATTCGCCAAAAGTGAATTTACATGAGGAAGAAGTAAATTTTTAAAAATGGCGGGTAAAATGTTGATAATGCAATTTAACGGAATTTTCTTCGTTAAATTTCGTTGAAGGATTTTAACGAAAAACACCGGTAAATTCGGTAAATTGGTAAATCGTTAACCGTTTATCGCACGCCCTTGTTGGGTACTCGCCTAGCCTCCAAGGTCGCTAAATTTGCACCACACGTCTATGAGATTAAACATTGATCTGTTTCGCTGGCTTGTCACCGCAAGTCATGTGCAGATGAATAACGCATAGAAGCTGCCTTGATGATACTACTGGTCGTTAGATTTGGAGGGCCTGGCGTATCCCAAGAAGAATTTTGTAGCACTGACCTTTGAGTTCTATCCTCCGAGATTCTACGACGGCAGCATGTTCGATTTGATTACAGACGTCATTATTACTCTGTTGTGTTTGTTTGCTGCTTCCTAACAGCCTTTATGTGAAGGCCGTTAGAAATCATCAAACAAACACAGCAAAATAATAATGAATACGAGCGGAAAAGATTTAATCCAGATAGACTGAGAACCCACGGATCTCCCTCGATAGAGAGCCTTCGGGCTCTCTTGTTAAGAGGGATCTCGGGCCGCTTGTCGCAGGGCCACGTGGCGCGTCCCCGGGTGGTGGATAGGGGAATTAAACGCGAACCAAATGCGACCGTGTACTGCCCAGAGACGCAGGTGGGATGCAGGGGATGGACTCCTTGCTCCTGCTGTGTCGGGTCGACGCGTTCCTTGTGCGTGGGAGCGGCATGTTCGTGCACAGTGTGCGTGGATGTGTCCGTGACTGTGCGGATTGTAACTGTGTCGGCTCGGCCAAAAGCTTGCACTCGGTAGACTGGGAGTACATGTAAGGCGATTCGAGGCCGCCTTAAGTCTCGCCCCGTCCCTTCGGGCAGTCTGGCTGGCTGCCCGGAGTACCCCGCCCGCACGACAGAGCCTGACTAGCTACCCGTGTTGTATTCCAGTCAAACACAGCAGCACTAAAGGGCCTCATTCCCCTGACCCCGAAAGAGCCCCCATTTCTGCAGCGATGGGAAGGACGAGTACGGAGAGGCTGCTAAAATCTCAGGGCGTAACCAGGCTGCGCAAACTGAGAAGGACTAGGATGACGATCTGTACTTACAACGCCCGCACGCTTGCGTCGGAAGCATCCGTCGAGGACCTGATGATGCAAGCCAGGAAGATCAAGTACGACGTCATCGGACTGACCGAGACGAGAAGACACCACCCCCTGCACGCCGCCTACGATTCCGGAGAAGAACTGTTCCTCGGAACATGCGACAGCAGGGGAGTAGGCGGCGTTGGTGTCCTCGTCAACACGCACTTGGCCATGAACATCGATTCGTACGAGTCTCTGACAAGCCGAATCGGACGTCTGCGACTGAAGCGATGTGGTTCCGTGCCAGCTTTGACTGTATTCGTCGCGTATGCCCCAACATCCGACTACGACGACGAAGAGGTCGAAGCCTTCTACGTGGAGCTGGAGAAGTTCTATAAGGAAGATCACACCTTCTACAAGGTGATCGTCGGCGACTTCAACGCCAAAATCGGACCGCGAAGGTCGCCGGAAGAACTTCACATCGGAACCCACGGTTTGGAGTTGAACGAGCAAGGTGAAAGGCTGTCTGAGTTTATCATGTCGACCAAGACCATCCATGGAAACTCGCAGTTCCAGAAGCCTCCCTCCCTACGATGGACCTGGGAATCTCCCGGTGGCCAGTTCCACAACGAGATCGACCAAATCATCTTCAACCGCAAATATTGCCTGACCGACGTCTCCGTTGTCCCCAAGTTCTACACGGGATCGGACCACCGCCTCCTTCGCGCAAGGTTCCGCTTTTCGCGTCAAGGAGAGAAGGCCGCGAAGTTCAAGAAGAGGAGTCCCAGAACGACCATCAACTGGGACCTTTTCACTTCTCTTGCCGGCCTTTGGGAAAATACCGTTATAGACAACATCGACGAGGGATACGACCGCTTCGTGCACCATCTCCACGATAGTGCTAAGGGAGCCGAGAGCTTGAAGACCACCAAAAGACGTCTGTCTCCGGAAACTCTCGAGCTGATACGCCAGCGTGGAGCAGCACGAGCGTCAGGCAACTACCAACTGACGTCCGAGCTTGCGAAGCTATCCAGAGAGGCGATAAAGGAGGATCTTAAGGAGAGAAGGGCGGAAGTGTTGGCTGAAGCTGCAGAGGCAGGGTTGAGCATCCGCAATGCCCGCCGGAACTTCGCCAACTTCAAGACCAAGATGACAGCTCTCCGACGTCCCGACGGAACCGTCACCTCTTCCAGAAGGACCATGGAGAGGGTCATCCACGACTTCTACTCCGATCTCTTCGATAGCCACGTCCACCTGCCCCATGCCATCTTCCGCAGGATGGATTCGTCGTCCCCTCTGTTCTCCCTTCCGAGATCCGACACGCCATCTCGTCGGTGAAGAAACGTACAGCACCCGGTCCCGACAGGATCAGACCCGAACACCTGAAGAACCTCCCGCCTACGCTCATCAACACCCTGGCGCGGCTCTTCACACGTTACCTGTCGGAGTGCAAGGTTCCATCTCAGTGGAAGACCAGCAGAACCGTCTTGCTGTACAAGAAGGGAGACGTGCACGACATTGGCAACTATCGCCCGATCTGCCTGCTGTCCGTAGTCTACAAGCTGTTCACTCGAGTTATCCTGAATAGGATTAGCAGAACGCTGGACGAAGGACAGCCATGCGAGCAAGCAGGATTTCGGAGAGGATTCAGCACGATCGACCACATACACACCATTACGAAGCTCATCGAAGTGTCGCGAGAGTACAAGCTGCCGCTGTGCCTTACGTTCATCGACCTGAAGAAGGCATTCGACTCTGTCGAAACTGAAGCGGTCATCGAAGCCCTGCTCACTCAGGGCGTTCCTACTCAGTACATCAGAGTCCTTCGAGAGCTGTACAGGGATTCACGACCAAGATCTCACCATTCTACAACGACGTCGTCATCGACGCGAAGAGAGGGGTTCGGCAAGGGGATACCATATCCCCGAAGCTCTTCAGCGCCGCTCTCGAAAACGTCATGCGCGAACTAAAATGGGATGACATGGGAGTGAAGGTCGACGGCCGGCAACTACATCATCTTCGCTTCGCTGACGACATCGTGCTCATAACACCGAGCATCAGCCAGGCGGAGCGAATGCTGGCCGACTTCGATCGTGTATGTGGGAACGTTGGACTGCAGCTGAATCTTACGAAGACGATGTTCATGAGGAATGGACAAGTTTCTGATTCCCATTCTCGCTCAACGGAACGAACATCTACGAATGCTCCAGCTATTTGTATCTGGGTCGCGAAGTCAACATGGCCAACGACCTAGCACCAGAGCTGAGCAGGAGGAAAAGAGCGGCTTGGGGAGCTTTCAAGAGCGTCGAAGAAGTCGCGAAGAAGACGAAGAACGTCCGACTCCGTGCCCACCTATTCGACTCCACTGTTCTTCCTGCCCTAACATACGCCTCAGAGACCTGGGCTATACGAAAGCAGGATGAACACGCGATCAGCGTCGCGCAGCGTGGAATCGAGAGGACGATGCTCGGAGTGAAACGACTCACGCAAGTGAGTGAAGGCCTCCGGAGTTCCGAGCTTCGCCGACGCTCGAAGATCAGAGACGCTGTCGCATGGGCCAAGTTGTCGAAAATTAGGTGGGCCGGCCACGTAATGCGCTTCGCAGACACCCGCTGGACGAGAGCCATCACCGACTGGATTCCGCGGGATGTCAAAAGAACACCAGGACGCCCACCAACGCGTTGGTCGGACTTCTTCGTGAAAGCGCTGAACGACCGATATGACGCTCTTCGGTCCCTCGAGCGAGGAGGATCCATTGGACCACTCTGGCACGCGACAGGGACGAATGGAGACGCTGCTGGCACCCGCTCGAGCAACTCGATGATCAACGGGACGACAGGTGATACAGGTGATACAGACTGAGAACGCGACACTCCTGCAAATACTTTGGGTATTTTTAAAAAACGATTTTCTAAGAGCATTTCTGACTCATTCGTGCAGACAATTGTAGTGCCCTGGCAATGTTATGGCATCGATTTTCCCTTTTAAAAATTTAAATGGTGCAACTGAACTGTATAAATTAACTTTCCATCGCGGGTGTTGCAAAAAATGTAGCTTAATTCTGGTTTGCCAGCCTTACAGCGAAACCTTTAGAGGACCATTCCCTTGTATCCCTTGTGGGGATGCGGCGGATACTCCACTTCTACTCTTCTATATGTCACAACTCTTTGAGTGTGTGAGGTTTGTAATGGCTAACCAATGGAAAGCTAGAATGTTATCCATCCCAAATAATTCAACGTTCATCTGCTTTGGATATTAGGATGCTGTTGAACGCACTGTCTGACTGAGATTGTTATTCAGACTTTATTCGGCTAAGGTTTCGGCACAACCGCCTTTTTCCTAGTGCTTAAAAGACAAGAGTCCTCGTAAGAATTACTCATAGCTTTAGTTAAGAAAAACTATGAGGCTGATGAGCAAGGCAACCAAGCCAACCTTGTGGAAACAGACTAAAGTTGGGTAATTTCGTTGGGCGGAAAAAATGCGAGTGAGTAGCATGTGTCTCATCTCACTTTTGTCGAATCTCACTTTTGTCTCCTCTAGCAAGGGAAGGGACTGAAGAGCATATCTGAAAAGGTAAAGCGAGGCATATGGGAAGAATCTCCATCCCCGTTTAGTATAAAAAGGTGTTTCCTTTCTACCAGTTAGTTAAACCAGAGGAGTAGGGGGTTCTTAAAGCTACTATGGAGTCGTCGCGGCGTGGTGCACTCACGAGCACTGGGCTATCTTGCAAGCTCACAGCTACTGGTCGCAGGTGGTTCGGGGCGTATGGATAGTGGCGTCGCTTCATCCCGCTTCATCGGGTTCGATCCTCGCGGGTTGCATCATTTTTGCATTTGAACTGACTGGTTGAGATTTAAGCGGTCCTGTCGTGTGCACAATTTTCAGGCGTCTTCTACACATTTTCCCGTCATAAGCTCTGGAAAGAAACCTTACCTCCTTAAGCCTGCTGGTGGTTAAAAACCAGTCAGTAACATACATGTTAGAACAAAGTTACTCTCCACGGCACACGAAGTGCGCAGAAACCGTTTGAAAATTGTGTGGGACCCCTCGAATTTCAACGAAACAGTTGAAGTGCAAAAGCAGCGCATTCCCTGACGTCTCTCCCATGATGCACCGGCGCTATCCACTGTCCCCCGGATCGCTAAATCCAACTGGCATCACGGGCGTACAATATACTTCCGCCTGCGCTCGTGAGCGCCGCCTCCGCGATTCCTAGCAACTATGCAGACCCCTACTCTTTTGGTTTAGCGGTATGGCAGAAAGGAAACACACCGTTACACTACTTGAGGACGAGATTCTTCCTATACAATTCGCTTTCTCCATCCATACGCTTCAGCCCTTTCCCTTATAAGGATGGCTGCCCAGCCTTTCGGCTGCTTTCATACGATCAGTTAGGTTGCTCAACGCGCCCTGCGTCTTTTTTCTTGCAGTCATTTTCAACTCCAGAGACATACACCATGTATGTACCAACTCCTAAAACCTATATCTTCCTAAATGATGCTATTCGGCAAAAGTTCTAGGTCGCGCCGACAACTAACAAAATGCGCGAAGCTCGCCTGCTATAGTACGGCCAGGTTCTGCGTGGAAACAAAGGTGGTCTCTAGACAATCGATCCGGCGCCGATTTCCCGAATAATCGGGTGATTCGGATAGGCCATTTTTTCGAACCCCGGATCTTCGGATGATTCAGATGAGGGCAATTTCGAGAACCGCGGATCTTCGGATGAATCAGATGAGGGCAATTTCATAAACCCCGGATCTTCGGATGATTCAGATAACGCCATTTTCGGCCGAGCCTGATTTCGGAAATCCGATTCGGATACAACCGGATAAGTGATATAGTAGGGGCACGGAACCCCTTGAAAACGGAACACATCAGCAACTCTTTGTTCATTTCGTTGAGCAATAGAAGTCAGGAGTGCGCAAATCAGCTTGTAGTGCATCACCTTGAATTAAGTGGCTATATGCCCTGGTAGCAAGACACGTGAATGCTCAATTACATCTCACTGCCTAGCTCAATTCACCACTGGAGTAGAACACATCAGTGCTAGGTAAAAGATGTCGTGCTTGGCTGCTCTACATGGAGAGCCCTCCCCCAGAGCTACTTTGCGCCTCCAGTATAAGCAAAAAACAGCATTAAGACCCCAACGAGCCACTACCCACTCAGTAGTGAGTTGCAATGCACATTGAAGCCGTGTAAAGGGCAATGAAACGATTACGAAACGTTTCATGGTCCTTCACACGGCTTCGTTGTGCAAGAGATTTCTCGAACTCTGACGAGGGAAGTGTCTGGAGCGTATGTCTGAACGGGAAGAGCGACTCATATAGGAAGAATCCTCACCCTTCAGATAGTATAAAAATGTGCTCTTTTTGCGAAGTCGTTCAACTCAAGGAGTAGGGAGTCCCGAACTTACAATGGAATCGGCGCCTCACGAGTTCGGGCGATGTCGCTGGCGGGAGCGCAGTGGATAGCGAACTTGCTCCATGAGAAGGAGGTCGGTGGGTCCGACTTTTCTGCGCTGCTGCGTTTTTGCATTTCAACTGATTGGTCGAGATTTTAGGGATTCTGACGTCTATACCATTTTAGATGTTTTCTGCGCAGTTTTTCCCGATGCGTGCCGTGGAGAGTAACTTTGTTGACACTAGTTTATTACTAGCCGGTTTTTTAACCAAAAGCAATGAGAAAGCAGTTCAACATAATAATGCATAAACGTTTAACATCAGTGATACACAAACACAAACTGCATGAAACAGAAGCACTGGTCACAATACGGACAGCGTATGAAAGGCTACAGGTCCCCATAGTTTCTAACCATACATGAACCAGTGACATCGGCTACATAGACGAAAGCAATTGAAGAAGTATCATTTCCTACGAAACAAGATTTCCACCCGATAACGTTGTCATATGTCCACTTCCTGCTGCCTTTCAACCTCTATCACCTTGCGGATCCCAACGTTCTTCATGTTTTTCCACCAATTCCAGTTGTTCGTCTTCGTCAACTTCAAGTTGACGTGCTTCTAAGTCCTTGAGTACGCTGGCCGTCCGTTCGACCAGCTTGATTTCTTCACTCGAAGGCCCCTTGTCTAAAGAATGGACCACACTTCAGCGTGAGCAGGTGGATGACCGCTCGAGCATGGGTGACATTGTCGGTGTTAGGTCTAAAAAACCTTTAGCAGACCTCCAGATGACAGGGAAAGATGAGGGAAAGAGTGTATCGATGCCGTTTAGGTTAATTTGCTGAATTCACAGACCTCGTTTCACATTTTAACAACCTCTGACGTCACATCCTGGTCGATTTGAAGATCCAAGCAGGATGGTTTACTCGAGGTCATTGGTCGATGTAGGGTAACAAACTGTGAGGAGCCTGTAGCTTTTATTTGCTGCTATTGTGACCAGTGCTGCTTCATTCACTTTGTTACCGTGTATCACTGGTGTTGAACATTAATACATCATCATGCTGAATACCACAACATACAGCTGGAAAATGCGCCCAAACCATCTGAAAATGGAAATGACGTCAAAATTCCTCAAATCCCAACCAATCAGTTAAAATGCAAGAGTACAACAGCGCATGAGAGTCGAACTCCCGGCGCCTCTCATGAAGCAACGTCACTACCCACTGCGCTCCAAGCCGCTTGCCCTCGAAGGCATCGCTGGCGTACAAGACCCCGAACTCGTGAGGCGCCGATTCCATTCTAGTTTCAAGGACCCTACTAGGGTTCACCAACTTGGCAAAAAAAAAGAAACATTTTTATACTAATTGAGGGTGGGATTATTCCTATATATGACTCGCTCTCCCAGTTTAGACATACGCTCAGACCTTCCTTTGTGAGAGAATTCGAACCAAATGATTGCAAAATCTTGTCGAAAACGTCAGGTTATCAACGGCGTAGAATTCGGCAGCAAGGCGCGCTAACCCCCTATTATCCGATTTTTATCCGAATTTATCCAATCATTGCGTTTTTCAAAGCAACGGATTTTCGGATGATTTAGATGAGGATAATTCTGAAAACTCCGGATCTTCGAATGATTCAGATAACGCCATTTTGGACCGAGCCGGATTTCGGATAATCCGAAACCGGATAAATCCGACCGGATATCCGAAAATGTATGATTCGAATTCCATATCTAGTGGCCTCCATAAGGTAGGTCTTAACTTCGTGGTCATTGGAAGGCGGCCTAGAGAGCACCCGAAGCAGCTCTCGTCTGATACGTTACACACGGACTTGAAGGTTGCCGGTGTCCACCGTGATCTAGAGCTGGATCGGAAAAGTGGTGTCGTGACACCAGAAAAGCAGGCCTGCCTCGAAGCGGGACAGACGCTGAAGAAAAAGAAGAAGAGGAGTTTTAAACCTTAAAAATTGTAAAGTTGTAGACCGTAAATTGTGCCATGAAATGATTTTCGGAAGATTTCTTTCATAGTACAATTTACAAACAGGAAGCAAAATTCCCTTGTCTTCTAAAGACACTGGACGAGGCGGTTATGCCGGAGAATCAGCCGAGTAGAGTGGCAAAAATGTTGCGTCGCAGAATAGTCTGGTTTAACAGCTTGGCGGTCTTGCTACTGTTCCTCCACAATAGGCAAGCTAGCAATTCAACGACCCTGGAGAAGTAGGAGTTTTGGTTGGGTTAGGTGCAAGCCAAACTTGATATCGATGCGGAGAGCATGCTAGAAGCGATTCTTCTTATTGAATGACAGTCGATAATTTAGAGACTGCGATTGAGAAAAAACACTACTAAAGGGTTAGAAGTAGCTTTTGTTTAAACGGTGCTTGAATTCTGTTGAAATTAGAGCAATTTAAAATCTTTTTCACGTTTTGTCGTGTGTTCTTATTCGCTTTTTCGTCATCCGGCCATTTTAGCAAAATTGTCCGTTGTCGGTATTCGTGTTTCAAAATTTTGTTACTCGCTCATACCTGTGTGTAATGAATGGCCACCTGCATGCTTTACTTCTACGGTAAACTGATAAGCCGATGTTTCGTTTGCTACACTTTCTCTGAAAGACTTTGGAATGCACAATTTTGCTTCAGTTGCGATGCAACACCGATGACGCATGAATCAATCGCTTCTAGTTCTCTAGCAGCCCAAGCATTCCTTTCAAGCGTCTATGTGGTTGAAGTTCTAGCAAATTTGTTTCTGGACAGTGAAAAAACGAAAAGTTAACTATTTATGAGCAATATTATAGATCTTTGAAAAAGCCAAGGGCTCGTTCAATTTTCCACAGTAAAAACTAGAGTGCGTGGCGCATTTCAAAAAGTTGTAGCGAAGTCACTTTTACTTCTTTAACATTTTACAGACTTGAATTAGTAATTTGATTGTTATTCGATGTTTTCGATTCAATGTTATTCGTTTTTCGATCGTTCGAAAAAATTACAGGTCTAATCGATTAATCGAATAAATGAAAAACCGGGGCTTCTTCGATTTTCAAGCATTCGAAAATTTTCGACACCGAATAAATTCATTCGTTCGGAAATTTCTCACATCAAATTGAATAACTCTCTCGTTGATTCGAAAATTTTCGACATCGAATTTATTCGCTCATTCATTCGTTCGATAAAATCTCTTAAAAGCGCAACCATACTATAAACCGTTTCCCGTTTCCCGCAATAGAAGCTTGTCTGAACAACTGTTGCGTGAGTGCAATAAAACCGAAACAAGCACATCATTCAAGACTACGTCGAGAGAGGAGAAGTATCCAGAAGCTGCCTCCTCTTTTTCCACATTTCGGTTTCTATATATTACTATGGAGGCACTTGGAGCGCAGTAGGAGAATGTGCCAGCCATCTCGTGCACCCGACGAGGTCGACCTTCCAGCACTTCAGGGTTAGTGAATCGTCGTCACCAGACTTATCTGCGTAGCATGCGGCTCTGTATTGTCCATGGGCTAACGCCGCAACTCGTTGCATAGGCCAAATACGCATTCAATTAGCTCCCACGGTATCCCGTAAAAGTGTGTACGTATAGTAAAATACGTGACGTCTCCCAAAAGGATTGATTAACGCCACCCTTTGTCCCTATCGCCCATACTTGCGTTGCGTAATGCTGCTTCAGTACACTTAAACATGGTCTTCCGCAAAAGGTTTGTTTTATAGGCACCTACATACTTGGCTGGAAATGATTGGACAAAATTAAAAGATAAAAAGGATAAAGGACGGCGTTACTCAATCCCTTCTGGGATGCGCCAGCGCATTCTACTTCTACGGGATTCGTGGAGGCGACATGAATGCGTATTTGGCCATACAATGACTTGCGGTGGCCCAGCCGATGGACAAGTCAGCGCTTTATCCTTCCCTGACAAGTTTGGTACCAATTCACCGACCCCGGAGGGATGGAAGGCTTGGTTGGCCTGGGCGGGAAGTCCGAACCAGGAACCTGGTATCGGGTGCACGCGACAGTCGCGCCTCCTCCGACTGCGCTACACACGCCCATTGGACAAAATTACAAACATAAAAGTGTAATAGAAGAGCGCTTTTAGTACCGTGAAGTAGTTTTATTAGGAATACTAAGATTTCAGGAATGGATAAGAAATGTTCAAGAAAGGTAGACGTCAGGATCCGGCCGCCACACACAAATATGTGTAAAGAGCTCATAAAGGCTATCTGGCTATGATAAGACACTCTTTTCGGTTATGAAAACTTCATATTGCAGGAGAGACGCATTGTTCGCTCATCAGTTTCTCAAAAATGGTGAAACCAATTTTCTGTAATAAAAAGTGGAAGGCCTAGTAGGGTTCCTCGAATACTACGTGCACAACAGCAAGTATCTGCTCATCCCGTGGTATGAACAAGTTGCAGATTGAAGGGATCCATCATGTAATCAACTTAAAGTGCCATCCTAACAGCCAGTCTGTTGAACATCGGAACTTTTTCTGTGTCGAGTTCGCCTTCTGTGGAACTATCCACAGGAAATTTAGAGAATTCTGACACGGCGAAGTCCCACATTAGCAGAGCTGTGACAGACAGAAGACTTTTCGCTATGATTGAAAGGGGCTTTTGACTTATGCAATCCCTGACAGAATACAAGCTGACAGAAATTTTACTTCAACAGCTTGATTGAGTGTGAGTTTATAACAATAGTTTCACCTGTCGCTAGCCGCATAGACGATGAATAAGGCCACGTATTTGAAAGCGGATTTGGCAGAAGGGCTGTGAGTCCGAGTAGCAAATAAATTCTAGACCGTTTGGAATTTTGAACTACATAATCGTAAGGATAGCCTGCTATCTATCGAAGTGTGGAACAGGCTTTGAAGAGTTTACGTTCTACAAAGCGTCTGAGTTGTACTGGTCGGTTAAGATAACACAGCCTAATAGTTGAGCTACACAGTAATTCTTGAAGAAGGAGGATTCACAAGGGCGACAATTAATCTTCCATGGGAAGGAACGGTGCGTTAGCATGTGTGTTAGATTAAGCACACTCAGACAATCCCGCGAAATCTGCAGTCCGTAGCCTTGCCCACTCGTCCAGTGTGTTCGTTGTTTTTATCGCCGAATGACCCATTTCTGCGGGCCAACTATTTTGTGACCTTCAATAGTCGAGAGCCGTTTCTTCGCCACCTTCCGATCGAAATGTTCGTCGACTGGAACAGTTGATAGCCGCCTGCCCCTGATAGTGCTTCCACAGTGACCACCAAATGGCGCGTCAAATTCCGAATTACATTTTCTCACAAGGCTCAACGTGCCGGTAGCCTTTTTTGAGTGATCTTTTAAAAAACTCCTATGCGGCTGGAAAAGGGACCCCTGCAGAAATGGGAACTGTGGACATGGGAACGCTGTAAATTTTGAGGCAGCATGGACTGCAAAGATCACCAAAACTGCAAACTATGTACCGTGATGTTTCGTAAATGGAGACAGTTTCAGGTTCTTCACTATCTGATCGACTAGCAAGAATATTTTCGCCAAAGGACATATCCCAGACAAACGGATTGGAGGTTCTCCACTGAATTGAATCCGACGGCCTGGACGGGAAATCCGAACCAAGAACCTGGTATCAGATTCCGACGCCTACTTCCCGCGCTACACCCGCCCAGCATTTGAAGAGAAAAGGTGAAAGTTTATTTTGAAAATTGGACCATTTAGCGCCGCAAGAGAAAACGTTTCCTGTTTCCCCAATTTCGAAGGAAAATACGCGCTGTTTAGAGAGAAGAGTTGGTCCAGTGGCGAAAAGGAGTAGGTTTTCAAGGAAAGCATTGTTGAATGTCTCGGTAAAGCCTGAGAGTCTGCTCCACTCTGAGGCTAATCCAACACTTAAAGTTGTGGAATGGGTTATCTGTACCAGTTGTTTTTTATTCGACCTGCCGAATGACTGTTCACAAGAGATTTGTTGGGAATGCTACCAAGATCTTATTCTATTTTATCGTATAGGAATTCTTCAGACGAGATACGTAACCACATGCCCTTTGTAGAAAGGAACCATGGCAGACAATCATTTAATCACTCCATTTTGACCATTGTGGAAATCTGTTCACGTTCCGTTGTATGTAGTTTTAAAGGGATTATCTCACTTAGAAAAAATCTGCTGTTGCTAAGCTCTCAGAGTGCGTTCTTTGACTACAAAGGAAGAGCACATCCTTGGCGTGCATAACAGTTGCAGCACAACCTCCTCTCTTCACACAACTTTCATTCGCAATTGATTCTTTCGAGAAAATGTTCACAGGTTTTTTCCTGGATATGTGAATATCAAGGCTCAACTTTGATAACGAGTGATTGTTTTCGTCGGAAAGGCTGCTGATCTAGCCTGCATATTTAAGCAGAAGAGCGGTTAGTTGAGAGCAGCTTGCCACTACAGCGATGCAGCGACTTGTGCCATACTCGTGCCACTTGGACGACGAGAAACCGAGGGCTCTGCCATCCGTCTACGCGGCTGACGTAAGTGCTGCTTAAGTAAATTTGCCTCGTGCAGCGGGTCCGTCTACTTGCGAAATATTCGTTACAGCTCGAACTCTCACGTGGTGCTTCCAGTACCACAAATTATGCTCTGTCGGGTTTTCGTGGAACAGTGCCTCACACGGAAAAGGAGAGCATGTTCAGATCAGACGATTCTGGGAAACTCCCACGAACGAAATACTCAAGCTACGCCGACTCACCGCTCTACTACAGCTCAACAGCAGGTAAGAATCTGTTTCAAACAGGATCGCTTTGGACACCGTGCGACTTGCTTCGACGCCCATCGCTCACTATCTAAACATCTCAACTCTCAATGCTGAAAACTGGTGGCGCATAATCCTTCTCGTAAAGGTCTGGCCTGGACGTTTGGCGGCTCTTCTAAGGAAGTGGTTCCAAGGAATGCTTTGGTTGTGTTCTGTGCACTTCTCCGGCTAAACCAGTTTCGGCGCTTTGGGGAATTTCCTCGCATGCTTTGTGCATGTGTTGCCTACGTGTCCATTACATGCTAACACCATTGCGTAGATGATGTTGCACGGATACAATCCACATCTGCTTTTCACGCGAATTCCAAGTCCTCAGAACCTCGGGCTAAAACAGCTCTCGCCGCCCACAGGGGAGTCCGCAGCTGGGTTCTGCGCTCTTCGGCCGCTGAACCAGTCTAGGGAAGGGACTCAGGGGTGGTCCTCCAACCTGCTCGTGTGGGACCTGCTTTCGGGGGGATTTCGCAGCTGAGTTCTGAAGCGCATGGCGCAGAAGTGCGTGGTTTTTATGCGTTGCTCCCTGCCTTCGGTGGAACTCCACTTGGCCGAAAGATTTAGGCGAAGGGCGGCTGTTGGCAACATGCCCAGTGACGTACGCGACGCAGCCGCTTGCACTCCACATTGGCGACGGAGCGCGGAAGCCGTGCGATTTCTGCCTCTTATACGCCCGCGATGACACCCTCGCCAAGCAGCTCGTGGCGCAGTGGGTAGGGCGCCTCACGGTGATGACGGGGGTCGGGGGTTCGGTTCCTCTCCACGCCAGTGTTTTTGCATTTCAACTGACTGCACGAGATCTCAGGAGCTTTAACGTCTACTCAGTTTTCAGACGTTTTCTGCCCTTTTTTCCAGCTGTAACGGTTTTGCAGAGCCCAGCTGCGGACTCCCCCCTAAGCGACGAAAGCGGTTTCCACACGAGCAGCTTGGATGGCACCCACCCCGGAGTCCCTTCCCTAGCCTGGTCCTGCGCTCGAAGAGCGCAGAACCCAGCTGCGGACTCCCCCCTGAGCGACGAAAGCGGTTTCCACACGAGCAGCTTGGATGGCACCCACCCCGGAGTCCTTTCCCTAGCCTGGTCCTGCGCTCGAAGAGCGCAGAACCCAGGTGCGGGCTTCCCCTGAGCGACGACAGCGGTTTCCACACGAGCAGCTTGGATGGCACCCACCCCGGAGTCCTTTCCCTAGCCTGGTCCTGCGCTCGAAGAGCGCAGAACCCAGCTGCGGGCTTCCCCTGAGCGACGACAGCAGGTTCCACACGAGCAGCTTGGATGGCACCCACCCCGGAGTCCTTTCCCTAGCCTGGTCCTGCGCTCGAAGAGCGCAGAACCCAGCTGCGGGCTTCCCCTGAGCGGCGAAAGCAGTCTCCACACGAGCAGCTTGATCGGCACCCACCCTGGAGTCCCTTCCCTAGCCTGGTCCTGCGCTCGAAGAGCGCAGAACCCAGCTGCGAACTCTAAGGATCAGCGCTACCGATTTCATTTGGCGTTCACGCGTGTAATGATAGCAGTGAACGATTTCGCGCTCCGCGGCGAACGTACGCAGGGCCGCCGCGCTGCTGGCAAATTGCCAACAGCCGCCCTTCGCTCAACTAATGCGGCCACTCCACTTCCGCAACAGCTACAACAGTTGATTTTTTTCGTTCTTCGGGATCATATCACCACAATTTTGCTCTGAACATCTTGCACCAGGCAAAAGTGATCCCGAAGCGGTGGCTAAGGCAACCGCTCAGTGCAATGTCGACGTGCAGAATGAGTTCTTGATGACTTCGCGAAGCCGCGAGAGCGGGAAGATAAGCGATAAGCTTACCGTGTAGTTTTGGTATAGCAAAATCATGCTTGTACACACAAACACATTGCATCGACGTCAAAACCCCTAAATCCTTAACCACTCACGATCAGTTAAGATGTAAGAACTCGCAGGAGAACCGAACCGCTGACGTCCTTCGCATGAAGCAACGCCACCACCCACTATGCCACGGTTTAATCCGTTTGGACACGAAGTGCAATTTAGGGAATTTCCGACAAGTTTGCTCACGTCTCACATCTTCTCATCATCCTTACATGCACACGTCATGGGGCCTGTGATGCTCCAATGGTGTAGATCACGTCCTGCACACGTCTTCACACGCAAATGTCAGGACGATAGTGACATGGTGTCGGTGTAATCTATGTCCATTGCACGCCTTTATGCGCAGCCTTTGGACAATAAAATGATGGGATCTATCCCTAAAAGGGAGAGACCCCATTTTGGAGACGGTAAAATAGAAAGTGAATTATTTAGCTGAGACTACGCACCAAGCTAGCCTGCAACAGAGCTTTCTCTGCATTTAACTACGGAATAGGCCATCCTGCTTGTTCCGTAAATTTTGAATGAATTTGATTAATGAATTTCCTTTCAATAAGGACAAGGATAGAAGTCTAGAACAAAGGTTCCACCTCTTTTTTCTTCGCAACATTCAGAGAATTGTTCTGATGTTTTATTTCATTGAAGCTCCGTGCTCTGGTTCAATGAAGTTTCGTACTCTACTTCAAGATGCGGTGCATGTGTACCAGCTTACCCTCGTTGAGACTGCACTCGTCCTGGAGTTCCTTCCCTTGAAGTAGAGCACAGAACCAAAGCCGATGAGGTCGCTGTGTTTTTTCCTTATAGCTCTGCAGCTTTCAAACCTGCATCCTGCAACCTGCAAGAGGCCGTGAGCTGAAGCTTGCACGACTTCGGCGGTGACCGTCGTCGCGGAAACTATTCGTCCATAAAGACCGTCTTATTTCGTTTCCAGGACAGCGTCACTGATGACCTGGAATAGGGTAGTGGAGACGTACAGAATACGTGGATTACACCACTGCAACATCGTTGACATAATGGTGTTTGCATATGATGACGTGCAACAAGCGTGCGAGCGATTTCTCCAAAAATCACCCGGTGTCCAAACGGTCTTGGGCAGGGATCTGCAGTTTCCTGTCTGGAATACGTCACCCTACGTGCGTCTTCAGTTCGCTTTCCTTGCAGTGTGCCTCTCCAATTGATACAAATCGCTGCTCAGTGTTCATTTGCAGCGACGTTGCAGCTGAAGACACTCGTGACGACGTACGTATAGTGGCACTATAGTAGCACGTCGTCAGATATGATGTGTGATATGGAAATTCGGATGTTGGGACATGCTCAAACAAGCAGCCCTAGTAGTAAACGTGGGAAGCATACGAATGAAAAGAATCGCAAAAATAAAGGCAACTGCCATCCTAAGTCGTCGTCATTGCCTTTCTTCCATGGTCTGGTCCATTGATCCACGGCATAATCCACTATTTTTGAGTTATTTTTCAGTAAATAATAGGCAGCGTGCAACATTCATACATGTATGCGTTTCTGTCTTACTTATGACTAATCCTCTACTGCCGCTCGAATGACTAATCCTCTACTGCCGCTCGGTTGACGTGCAGGTTTGCAGGATACTACACCCCGCGGTTGCTGTTGTTGTGGCTGTTGATGGTTTCTTACAATGTTCTAGTAGTTTATCTGATTTCTTCAGTATCTCGTTCAGCTTCTTCTCTGTCTTGGTTTGCTTCTCGTTATTTTATTGTGTTACGGAGCATTTTAGCGCACCTAAGGGTACATTCAATGAATAAATGAATACGTTTCCTCGATCGAATTAGGGGATCATGGGTAATTCCTCATTCTCATTCTCGAAAAGGATATGCTATCGCACAACTGCACTTGTGCTGCGATTTCAGTTTCTAGTTTTATAGAAAGTATTATTGTAAGTAGCACATTAGTATTATTGTAAAAAACTGTCTTGTATTTTTTGTGGAGTTTTTAAGCCTCCTATAGCCTACACGAACAATATGGATTGGCGAAGGGTTGAAAGGATTTTCGAACAACCTAGGAAGTTCCAGTCCTCCTTTTTAGTTACTTTTTTATGTTTTCAGAAACGCAATGGTACAGTGACACTGATTGGAAGTACTCATATCACACGGGCTCAGTAGGAGAGAGACCGCTTGGAAAAGGAGCAGATGCTCTTAAACCGTCATCACCTGTCAACAAAATTTCGCAGTGCTTAAATGTCGAAGAAAGTCCTGTTTCTACCTACGTAAGTTACTCCTCAATGTGGACGTTTTTAAGGTTTTGCGTTTTCATTGTTGTGCAGGGATGGATCACGATATTTGCGCTTTGGTTAGGAGTTGTTCAACTATGAGAGTTAAATGATGTGGTTCTATTAGATGGATTTACTTTTGAACGGGATCCTGTTAAACTTAAGATCCTATTTGAGAGTCGCTTGGAGGAGGACTACCTGTATAATGAATCACCTTGAGCAAGGCCCACTCAGGAACATCCTCTGCGCGGACGGTATCGCCCTAGTAGTCGACAGCCGGGAAGAGCTGGAGGATAATGTACAGCTGTAGCAAGCAGCCCAGCAGGTCAACGGCATGCGACTGAATGTGAAGAAGGTGAGGTTCATAATCTCTAAGCACTGCACTAGTGGATCGATCCTAGACTACCTAAGGAAGGCAGTGGAGAAGGTGGAGGAATGCCGCTGTCTCGGTAATGACCTATCCGAGGAAGAAAGTGTGGACCGGGCGGCGAGGGGACGGTAAACGCGATTGGAGAGAGTCCACAGAAATCCTCCGCAATCGTAGATCTAGGACACCCAAAGGAAGCCCCAGTAGTGATGCCTGCCCTCCTCTACACATGTGAGCGCTGGGCCATGAGCAAGATGCATGAGCAAGAACTGCACGCTACGGAAATGGGAATGCCCAGGTGAGCATGTGGGTAGCACCGTCGGGACAGGGTGCGGACCGAAGATCGGAATGAGAAGGGCAGTGGTGAAGACAACCTCTATCCAGAAGAAGATGAGTGAGCAACGTCTGAGGTGTTAAGAACACGTCGACAGAAGACCAGAGAATCACCCCCATAAGATTGGCCCTAGATTTCGAAAGACCCAGAAGGCGTCCAGGAGGAACCCCAAGGAAAGGTTGAAGGACGTCGTCAAGAGAGATGAAATCAAGAGAAAAGTCGGCGTCTCATCAGACGACGCCGTTTATAGGATGAGGTGGCGACGGATCACAAGAGTAGTGGATACTACGACTGCACGGAACAAAACGCTCGGGAGAAGAAGACGGTGAATCATCCGACGAAAAGAAAAAAGTCGAGACGTGAGGTCGCGATAATAAAGTTCCACCAAAAAACTATATCGTTCTCACAACATACTTCAAACAAGGCCTGACCCCACCGCATCTTAAGAGCGCTGCTTTGCGTGGTGCATTTGTGACTGCTTGATCTATTTTGAACTGGTGCTTTACAGTACTATGGCTGTTCATAGCAATCCTAGATCGGGGATACTAAACCAACACAGTTGTGGCGATTGTTTCCCTCTTATGTTCACTTATGCACCTTGCCCGAAATTACTCTTGCGACACCAGCACACTGGTCAAACACTGACGGGGAAATCTCCAGGTTCGCCGCGAACGCGGCCAGGACCTGACGTTCCTTTGGTACAGCGAATGCTCAGCCCCTCACATCATGGAGCTCTTACTGAGAATTTGACCAAATTTGAAACAGTAAGTGGTACTTCGACACACAATTTGGTTCTTCCCAGGTATAGAAAATATGTATGTAAACCGAACAACGGTAGCTGCTAGTCCTGGTGAGCAGCAAAGAATTAACTGTGACTCACCATTTGCTTTCTCAAAGTAGCATTGCACACGTGCTCCACATAAAGCAGTAAATCTTGCTGTAAGACTCGTTCCACTGTGCATATTGCTCAACGATTCAACTTGAAGCGGTGGCAGTGATGCGGAAGTGTATATACTCCAGGATGTTCTCAAGATTCCCATACAGGTCAAAATTAACTGGGCGTCTGGATTTCATTAAGAAATAATTAGACTCGGTCTGTACCGAGGTAAAGCAGATCCACTCGCGACCTTCTTCTAACCGTAAGTGCTGCCAAACTATGTGAGCATGATATTAAGTGAAATTGCTTGTTTCAGTTCGATTCGTAAACGAAGACACTCATCAGTGTGGGAATGTGTTCGCTATAAGGATTTGTGTGCGTCAAAGACTATCATGCCGGATAAAATTCGTTCTGACCCTACTTTGTGTCGACGAAATATGACACCCCGTGCGCTTTTCTGAACTCATGAGTTCTAAAAATTGTTCTGCGAACAACATGGGCAACACGATTTGTTTATGAGTCTTTCAACAATGTGTTCACATCAATACTTTACATGTATAATACATCTCTACAGGAAATCGTCACTCCATGAGAACCAAACAGCTGAAAGCCAGTGATAAGTTCCTTGTTGAGCTGGAGACGTCGGTGCTGCTCCGCGGCGGAGTCTAAGCAACGGTCTTGAGAGAGCTTGAGGCCAGCGTGCCGTTGGCTCGTTCACGTCGCAGTTTCCGTCGCGTAGGGAATCTCCGCAAGAGGTAGTTGTTGGCGGCCGCCGAGACCTGTGCTGAAATGTCTCCATTTCGACAGCGCAGCATTCTGGACTTGGCACAAGCCATCTAGAGCACATGTTCACCATATTCAGCGAGGGTTTCAGCTGGGACACAGGAAACGGCTTCACAGAAAAATGAAGGAACTGGATGCTAGAGATTGGGAGTGTGAGGAAGTGGGAGGAGGTGAAGAGAAGTGGAGTGGTGGATCAGAACGCTGTGCATTGAACAAGCGTGGACTGGAAGTCCAGGTCATTGCAGGTAGTGAAACGAGTTCTCTAAGAGCACTCCATGCTGTAGCTATCTGTGATTACACGTAGGATGCTTGAATACTGTGCTTTGCTGTGCTGTTCTACGAACTCACAAACAAGAGCAAAGGCTGCTGTTACAAAAATCTAATTTGACTGCGCCTTCATGACCATTCTAGCCAGTAGCAGTAGGATTTCAGAGTTAAACCACTGAAACAGTCCACCTTTTAACTGACTAGTGGTAGGGAAGCAAGTGATGATGGGATGAGGTGTGCGCTAACATGCATCTGTGGGGAGTGCCACCGGTTTCTTACATACCTGATAAGGCTATGAGTAGACCTCAGTTCTGAAACAGTGATTGGCTTTGGCTTTTTCAACAAAATGTCATTACGGTCCCTTCTCACAAACGAGAGGAACTCTCGATGTATTCGAAGTTCGTGTTAACCCAGTCGAAGAACTGAGCAAGTTACAAAATGTCTGACATATCTTCTGATCCTGACTCCGTAGAGAGGTCTGATGCTAACACAGTGTTCTCAACACATACAAATTTTCTGTCATTTTATAGAAACACAGCGCCTTACATTTGTCAAGAAATAAAGCTACGTTCAAATCGCTAAAGAATAGAAGAGGGTTTCGCCCATTGGCAAAATCGAGCACAATCGGATGGCCTCAAATAGCTATCCTTCCACAAGTGCACACATTAAGGAGCGAAATTTGAAGAAGCATTCTTCATATGGCACGGTCTACATTAGAGCCGGATCCCAGACGTGAGCGCCTAGTAACCCGAACAATCACTTGGACAGCAGCAGGATCGTAAGCGTGTAAGTAAATCTCAACCGCACATTCCTCTATATGTATTGGGTTAATCGGAGTGTCCCGATAGGGTTTTCGTTTGTTCATTTTTCTTCATTCAGCATACAATCAACAATATAATCACCACTGTTAGTCATTAAAGTCGCTGGGGGTTCTGGCGTTGTAGTGATGAAAGCGCACTGAAGGTCGTCTCAGCCGCTTTTTTCGAAAAGCTTCCTTAAGTTTCTGGAGCTGAGTAGAGTAAAGGACAGCGGAGACCGTGTGTACCTCGCATAAGCGGCTCGTAGTACAGCATTACCTCTCAGTCCCAGAATCAGCGTAGAAGAACCTTCTTGAACGAACGCTCGACTTTGCCTGCCTAGGCGGCTCCTCCCCTCAAACGGCACGGTGAGCGTTGGAGCAGTAAAGAATCCAGGCCAGAGCTTTCAAGAAGCTGACGACTGTCGAATGAGTGCATCAGAGTCTTTTCGCAACTCCGGGTGGAAGCCTTCGGGTCCTTGTTGACAGCGTTAAAAACGGCGGAATCTTCCACTGCTTGGGGCGTCCCGTCCGCGACTTGCCTTTCTGCTCCTCCTTTTGCGAACCGAGAGAACCAGTGCCTGTCGATGCTGATGGAAAAGGTGTCCCCCAATACAGTGTTGATGTTGTGGACGATCGCTCTAGTGCCACGGCACCAGTCGAAAAAAGCGAATGCAGGAAGATGCTCTTGGGGAATTGACACTACACTGAAACCCAAGAAAGGGCATGCGCGGTTATACATATAGCTTTTGCAGATAAGCATCGATTACCGACTATGGTAGACCACGGATATCAATCGAAATCCGAAAATCCTGCACTTTCACATTCTTTTTCTTCAAGGGAACGCTATCAAGACTTCCCTATCAACCTAGTATATGCATCCTAACCATAAGAATTACAATTTCTAAACGAGTCTGAATCGGTAACAAAGGCAGTATGCAAAACACGCACCCAGCGAAGGTTAATTTATGTTTATAATAGCTGTGGTGGTCTTATGCAAAAACATGGGACTTATGGCTAAACTTCAGGAATTCAAAGAAGACGAAGAGGTGGAAGCGTCGAGCCTACAATAAATTATCCGGACCTACATATGTATTCTAGTCGGGACGGCGGGTGGTAGCGCAGTGGAAGGAGGCGTCGGCATGTACCGGATTTCAGGTTTTCGGATCGGGGTTTTCGGCCACGTCTACCAGAGCACCCATTCTTCCGAGTACTGTGGAATGGTACTATACTTGTCTGGGCTGGATAAAGTCGGATTTGTCAATCTGCTGAAGTGGACTAATGTTAAAATGCTGAGGGTCTACCTGCCCACCACCACATTTACTACTTCAAAATGAGTGCTCAGTGGATTGTTTTCGGGAACTGATACCTTCCATACGAACTCCAAACCTTTGAGTGTTGTCATGTTGTATTCGATGCGCGACAGGAATGCCGAACTATATAAGTGGAAAGCGCTAAAACCCAAAGTACTAAAGAACTGCTTAATACATGTTGAGAAAAAGGACGCAAGTTGCAGAAGATGCTCACCTTGATGTAGCTGCTCGTCCTCGATCGCTCGTTGTTGCGCCGTGGCGAATTTTTCGACGATCATCGAAATTGGAAACGCCAACACGATGATTCCACATATAGATGTCGCCGTCGCCACCAGCTTTCCAACTGTAATAGCAGACTCAGAGACGAGAGTAGACGAGAGTAGAGTTAAAGGTCTCTGCCAACTATATAAGTGGAAAGCGCTAAAATATATATATATATATATATATATATATATATATATATATATATATATAAATGCTCCCATTTTGTTTAAATTGTTACAAACTCTAGCGTATTGATTTGGTCCGATGTTATATTTTCGTCTTGTAAGGAGTAAGCGCTATAGTTAGAAGAGCTGCTCCAAGACAGCAAAGAAATTCAGAGGAATATCTAGACAACGCTTCATCTTCCAAAAAAGCGTCAAGTCTAGTAAAGCTTTGAAAGAAGAATACCGAGTAAATAAGGAAATTTTCTTCACTATTGGGTTAACAACTCCAATAACCTAAAACTCGACTTCATCTACACTCCACCACTGACTGTTCCCTCGCAACAGCACATCGTGCACTGCAGGTGTTCCTCCGGTGTTGATAACGATACAATGGCAGTCAGGAAAAACCGTAAGTATCATATCGTTCGAAAGAAGAACACTTCTAATTCTGCAAGGGAGACGACGAAAAATGTGATAAGACCGTAAGCCTCGGCTGACGGATGGAAGGATGATTCCGAATTAGAAATGTTGACTCTTTTTCAGCTTCCGTTCAGGATGCTTAGAACTTCATGAACGCCACTGTTTCATTAGCAATCAAAACTGGTGCTCACGGAAAGATGGTAAAATATATGTATCTATCAAATCTCGGTTGTTGAATGTGGGACCATGCTATAAGGAGCTGAGGTACTTACAAACTGTGACAGGCTTTGCGTCTCCGTATCCAACAGTTGCCATTGTTACTCTGAAAATAGGAATGTTAAATATACATACTTTCCTTTATATATTATTCTTCCAATTATATTGAGTTGAGAGAAAAGAATAGCAGAATTTCGCTTTTGCCTCAAAAGCACGGTTTTGCAGCAACACGAATTCGATCAACTATGTATCGTTTATAGCCTCTATCATTGTCTAAAAGATGTGCACAAGGACCCGGTGGCTTTTCAATTACCTTGGTCCGGAATAACGACGGCTTCGAGTAAAAACAGCAAATGGCCTCAGCTGCTAGTTTTTCATCAGATTGTCTGTTGGCAAGGTAGAGCTTTCACGCCGCGAAATAGGTGGTATTCAGAAGGAGCCATGTTTGAAAGAATTAGGAGCATGGGAAGAGCTTGCTATCCGAGCTCTTTGCGATCGTGAGGGGGGGGGGGGGAGCAGTTGAACCCTGTTGTGAAATTAACAGCCTTTATAGGGCTCTTTAGGGCTCTCTTCTAGGTGGTTCGTCATGGGACAGCCTGGCGGTGACCTGTATGGTTAACGTAAAGGAAACAGTTCTCGTAACCTAAAGGAAAGGAAACCTATAACAATATCAATGAGATGAAGAAAACATGAAGCCCAAAAGTTGAAAACAAAAGCATTTAATAATAATAATTTGAGACAGTGGTGAGATAACAAATTGTAATGGATGCATGCGGTTTTTCCATCTCAAATATCTAACAGACCACCGCTTTCAGTGCTTTTGCGTCTGCTAAAGTGGCATTCTTACAAATTTTTCTTCTATAAATCAATGCTATTATTTTCGTACGATTCACGTTGAGGGACTTTCTTACTGTTTTGTAAAGCTATGTGATCAATCAACATTCCATCGCCTAGAGGTGCGACAGTGGATTTACAAGGAGCATGCAGCATTTTCGCTCATGAGTAAAGCAATGGTCCAATATAGGCTCGGAGTCAGACACATGATGGATATACGGCTTCGGCATTCTGAACGAGGAAGAAGATGTTGCAGAAAAAGCCCGAGGCGTTTTGATATATGACAATGCCCGACTGCCATGTCAACCAGTCAAACAGAGCGCTCTGGGAAGCCAAACATTACCGCATCCCTTTCAACTCCAGGAAAGATACTTCTGGGAATCAAGGATTCTCCCCTCAAAAAACCTTCATGGATCATTGGAAGACTCTTGATCGCCATGAATTTGTTACCGTAGCTGAAGGCCTCTTTCGCAGTCCTCACAGGAGAGAGGTGGTGCGTATACATATGTGGTCCAGTTTTGTGCCTAGGAGTTCCAGTGCTACTATAGTTTTTACATTTCAGTTTAGTAAAATAAAATAATTGTATTTTCTTGCACTAGCAGGCTAGTAAAAAAAGAAAGGTGCTTCATCTTTATATATATATATATATATACCAATTTGAGTTGAAATTCAACGTTGTTCAAAACGAATTGAACGACTTTCGAGTCAAATTACCCGTCTTCTTTGCAAGTTGTACGTTCTTTTAGAATCTTGCCCGTATCATATAAACGGACGCTTCCAGTTTTTCTTGTCATTGGGCGACTTCCCAGGGTTGCAGACAACATGAGCAACGATCAACAAGACGTTCAACAAAGCCAGCGACACGGCCCAGGCGAGTGTCTCGGTATCAGAAAGAGATCTTGGTCAAGATGGTGTTCTTCGACGGAAGAACCACACACGAAGCTGTTCAGATTACTGGTGTCAATGAGAAACTGCACGAAGCATTATCAACTCGTACAAACAGAAGCCGAAATAGTTGAGCGCGGAAAAAACCTCGATGTGTCAGTCTTTACGGCTTTCAGCGCTCTAACGAAACTCCAGATCACACTTAAAAAGGCCTTGGCTGATTCAAACTTAAAAACGTCAAAAGGCTTAAAAAGGACTAACATTCACTTGCTCATTCTGCTATTTTGAATAATTATTGTTGTATTGCTGTGTTGTTTATCGCTTTGCTGTATCGCTTGTGATTTTATGGCTTAATTTGATTATTGCGTACTTGCATTGCACTACTACTGGAGTACCACTTAATCTGGTAGTGTTTCTAAGTGTTTTCTTTGTCACATAGCCTTTTTTGCCATGCTGGAATTTTTTGAGATGAAGTAAACATTGAAACGTACAACTTGCAAAGAAGACGTATAATTTGGCACGAAAGTTGTTGAATTTCTGTTGAAAAACTTTGAATTTCTTTCGAGCAACCTTGAATTTGTTTTGAGTAACGTTGAATCTGTTTTGGGCAACGTTGAAATTTCGAGTGAAAATGGTATACATATTTATTTATTTGTTAAAATCGCTGCTCTTTCAAAAAGGCCCCTCGTATACTTCGATTGCTGTTGATATTTTATTCAAAGCGGATTCAGCTTTATAGCTAGCAGAGAGCTCAACACTACAAATTTTTCTAAGAGCGCAGTTGTTTTTCTGCTGGACATGAAAAATGTTTGTGTGAATATACTAGTCAGCCATTCAGCGACGCTTCGAGCGACGTTTATTGAGCATGAAAGAAAGCGCACAAAAGAAATTGTGAACTCACACACACCACCAGCACGCCGCCGGTATCGAATAGAAGTCTGAGTGAGGTTCGTCCTTCTCCAAGTAGTACATGATCGTGGAAAAGAAAATAATACCCGTTAGTAGGAACATGCTCAGCATGCTTAACTCGGTGATCGACGATTTGAGCGTTTGACCGAATGTCTGTAAAGAGCTTCTATGGCAGTATCAAGAGAAATGGATAATTTATTGAACTGATTTTCTAGAAGTTCTAATTTCAAGAGTAAGTATACATTTTGTGGCATCAAAGCAAGGAAGAATTTTAGAGACCGCATGCTTTAAAATAAGAGCTTCATGCAAAATAATGGGGTCAGAATTAAACGCTCCGTCTTTAGAATGTGCTGCGTAATCTACTTCTAGAGGTTGAAGTATTTAATTCTTATTTGGGCTATGAGCCAGCATAGCAAAGTGGGAGAAAGTGCCCCATCACACGTGAAATCTCAACTGACTCAAGGTTTGGAACCAACTTAAAGTACAAAATGAGGCTTTCTGTCACTCCGCGATCGGCTAATTAAAAGCATGCTTGTCTGGTAGTATAAAGCACAGAATTTCTTATCGACTGGCCACAAAAGTTCATTGTGTAGGTCAAATACGCGTTCAAATTATCTAATCGATATCCACATAGAAGTAGGGCGTGGTGCGTCCCAAACAAGGACGCCAAAGCCGTTCTTTATCCTGTAGCGGCCCTTCAATGACATGTGGCAATTCTACTATATATAAAGGAGTACTGTGTGTGTGTGAGTGTGTGTGGTGTGTATGGTGTGTGTGTGATGTGTGTATGTGTGTATGTGTGTGTGTGTGTGGTGCGTCCGTGTCTGTGTGCGCGTGCGTGGTGTGTGTGGTGTGTGTGTCCGTGTCTGTGTGCGTGTGTGTGGTGTGTGCGTGCGTGGGTGTGTAGTGTGTGGTGTGTGTGTGGTGTGTGGGTGTATGTGGCGTGTGGGTGCGTGTGTGTGTTATGTGTGTATGTGTGCGTGTGTGTGGTGTGTGTATATGTGTATGTGTGCGTGTGTGTGGTATGTGTGTGTGTGTGTGTGTAAGTGTGTGTTTCCGCCACTACTGGAGTAGGGGAAGGCTGTATTGGCGATACTCGAAGATTGGTGGCGATCAACAGCGGCCCGAAACTTTAGCGGCCGGCCGGTCGATTTTTTATAGATGCCGTTCATTTTTCTATTTCTTTCTAACTTGCCCCAATCGAAGTAAGTAAGGTATTTTTCCTAATGAAACCATGGTATAGGTGGCAGCTACAATTGATTATGAGAAGTTATTACCACGGCGAAGCCATCAAGAAGCAGTCAGTGCTGCCGAGAGGCCTCTCTGACAGCTGGTGAACGGATGAGTTGGTGCTTGTCCCTCTTCATATAGCTCGCCCCTGAGCGGTGGGAAGCTTGACGGGCATCAGTGAGGAACCTGAACAGATTCCTGTGAACCCCAGAGGGTGCACTTCCTTCCGGCTACTCATGCCCAACGACACAATCTTCTTCTTCTTTTTCTTTTTCTTTTTCTTTTTCTTTTTCTTCTTCTTCTTCTTCTTCAGCGTCTGTCCCGCCTCGTAGCGGGATCCGCTATTCTGGTGTCATGACGCCACTTTTCCCGATCCAGCGCTAGATCAGGGTGGACACCAGCAACCTTCAAGTCCATATGTAACGTGTCAGACCAGCGCTGCTTCGGGCGTCCTCTAGGCCCCTTTCCTGACACTGACTCAAGGCCTATCTTGCGGACGCTGTTTCTATTCCACGAATAACGTGGCCGTACCGTCGTAAGCAAGCTTCGCGCATCTTGTCGGTTATTGGGGCGAATGGCATCGTTTCGGATGCGGTCCATGCGCGTGACTCCAGCCGTCCAGCGCAGTATCTTCGTCTTCATGACGCTGAGGCGCGTTTCAATTTCCTTGGTAGCAGGCCAACTCTCAGTGCCATACATTGCTACCGGCCGGACGACTGCTCTGTAGATCTTTGACTTCAGGTGCTCTGGTATCTTTCTATCGCAGAGCACGCCAGTCAACGAGCGCCACTTGGACCAAGCTGCATTCACGCGTGAGTTCATTTCGACCATGAGTTTGCCGTCAGATGCGATTGCTGATCCCAGATATTTAAAGACCGCAGTGCGTGGAAGCTCGATGCCGTTAAACTTGATGGACCTGGACTCGTTCACGTTCGTCGTTAAATACTCGGTCTTTTTAACGCTCAATTTGAGTCCAAACCGTTCCAAACGCTCACACCAAGTTTGCACCTCTCGCTCGAGTTCACCTTTATCCTCGCTAGCGAGCATTACGTCATCAGCATAAAGCAAAGTACAAGGGACTAGCTTCTGAAGATCCCGTGTATGTAATGGCGTCCATCACGACAACAAAGAGGAGTGGTGGGGAAAGCGCAGAACTCTGGTGTGCCCCGACAGAGACGGGAAACTCCATCGAGGTTCCAGCTGCAGCTTGAACTCGACTCTTTGGACAAGAGTAGAGAATTCGCACCCACTCTATAAGCTCTTCAGGGACTCAATGATGTCGCAAGGCGTACCATATCACTTCACGCGGTAGCGGTCAAAGGCCTTCTCCAAGTCGAGGAAGGCGATATGCACTGGCTTCTGTTTCTCGCGGTGCTTCTCTATCAGAAGGTGGGCGGCGTGTATGGCATGGTGTCACAGCCAGCTACGAAGCTGCACTGATTGCTGGAAAGCTGGACGATGTCCCGAATTCGTCCATCGACAATTCGCTCAAAGATCTTCATGCTTTGCGAAAGCAAGCGAATTGGACGGTAGTTGGAGCAGTCTGCAGGACTGCCCTTCTTCTTCCAAATCGGAATCGTCGTACTTTGGCGCCAACACTTAGGCACTTTGTTCCCCGCCACAACCTGATAAAGAACTTCGCCAGCCACTCAGCAGGGTACTAGTACTTGGACTTCCATAAATCAGCTGTCACGTCATAGGGCCCAGTCGCTTTGGCCTGGCCTCATCCTTTTGAGAGCCGCTTCAGTCTCCTCCACGGTAATCTTCTGAACGGGCCGTGGATTGGAGCCGGATGAGGAAACTCTACCGTAGAGATTTCCTCAAAGTAATCGCGCCATCGCTTCAGTGCCTCCTTGCGGTCCATGCGAAGATGGCCGTCCTCATTATTGATGCCGAAAAACTTCTCAATGTCCTCGGTCTTCCGAGGCCACTCTTGGCAAGTCGGTACAGATATGGCTAACCATCGCCGACTCGAGCTTCTCGTTGACATCTCCAATGAGTGGCTTTTGCAATAGCCACGACCTTCTTTGCAGCTTTCCTCGCTTCTTGGTACTTCCATCAGTTATCGACTGTCTTGTCGCTGAGAAACACGTGATAGAGCAACTTCTTCTCTTGAACTATTGCTTTCACGTCGTCTGTCCACAGCCACGTCTGCTTGCGTCGTCCAGGCACCTGTGATGCCGAGCTCCAACCTTGCAGTTTCACGTGTCGCGTCGGCAGCCTTCTTCCAAGTTTCGACGACAGTTGTGACTGTCGGTACCCGCACGCGAGAAATCACACAGCTGCTTCCTTCTCTCTCATTCGCCACCACTTGATTCTCGGTACTCCGCATCGCTCGATCTGCTTCTGCCCTGGAGGGATGATCTTTAGGGTTCAGATCAGCGGTCGGTTCTGTGGGGCGACCGTCTTCGGCCGCGATCCTTCTATCTGAGACCTTGACCACCCACTATAGTATGAGGTGAGGTGGGAGTCGCTTTTACAAAATACGATGCTCAATATGGTGAGGTTACGCGATTCCGCATATTCAAGGATACGGTCACCATCTGCGTTACGCGACCCGTAACCGAATCCGCCATGACAGCTGTACCCGTCTTTCGTCGCACCGACATGCCCATTAAGGTCACCAGCGACTATGATGACATCTTTTGACGGTACCTCTGCTGTCTTCTCATCAAACAGGTTCCAAAACTCATCCTTGGCTTGATCGAAGCAGCCAGGCTGCGGAGAATACGCAGAGAAGAAGTGATATAGTCGCTCCTTAGCGGCGACAGCGATCTTCACCAGTCGATCGTTAAAGCGTTCGACGCTTAATCGAGTCACTCTTGAACCGCACAGAAATCATTCGGAGACGATTATTCCGACACCACTGGTGGTTCTGGGACTTCCACATACTTCAATCAACTCGCACGAGCGGCCCGTCAACTTACCCACGTTCAGCGTTGCCACGCGGGTCCTGCTTACGTTACTGGAATTCGGACTAGCTCAGTTGCCCCCCGATGCCGTCCTCAAATCAGGGACCCTCGCATACTTCTCATACTCTACGAGGCTCTACGAGTGTGCGTCGGCTCCCGCGGACGCCGTAGACTATCTCAATACTCATGTAACTTCATCAACCATATGATGTGACATGGGTCTTCGTAGGCCGGCCTGTCACAAGTTCCTGTCGGCTGCATTCGAGTGTCCGTGTTCGGCTTAACTCGCAGAGCGAGTAGTTTCCAGTGGCACCACGTGGAGGAACCCATATCACCACCGCCCAACGACACAACAATAGATAAAAAGATCAAAACTGTTGTTAATCGACACCTACTTGTGCTGTTCATTTTACTTCTATATCATTGATATCGTGTGGCTTATTTGAGAACGTACACCACCTACACAATGAGTAACGATGGCCGGATGGTGGACAAGTCAGTGTTTTATGATTCCTAGGCAACTGGCAACTGGCAACTGACTCAGAGACCTCGGGGGATGGGAAACTCGTTTGCCTGGTCGGGACTCGAAGCAAGAACCATTAAACGGGAGCATATCATATCGTATACGTCTCGTGCGAGTGTGCTGACACGCCTGGTGAGATAATAGTGAGACATTTCTATGAACCATATTGCTAGCTTTTCCAAAGGATGTTATGCTGCAGTAATATTCTAATTCCTTGCAAGAATGACATTTACTTCGCTTGAAATAGACACTGCATTTACAAAAAGGCTCTGGCTCATTGCCGCACGTCCTCACAATTCAAGACTGCGCTTAAGATAAGACAGAGACATTCTGTCGGCTATTGGTGTCTCTGATGTGTAGAAGCTCATATAACTTTGTAGAAGACCATTCCGAGTTCTATGCATCTGTTCATTTTTAGTTTTTTTTTTCGAATTGTATTCAAGGCGACAAGCAGCTAGGCAAACTGCTGGGTAGCTAGGGTAGATTAATTTGATGGTTTTCCCTTCTAATCTAAACATGCTATTAAAACCCACCAATTCAGCCTATGGCTGGATATCCCTCTTAGGCTCAGCCCGGCTATCAGGTAAGCTTAGCACTCGTCGCTATGCTTCGTTCTTTCGCTGTTTAGGTCCTAGGAGCCTTACCAGAGTAGGGCACCACCAGTCTCTTATCCTTTGGTGTGGGCTGTCAACATTTGGATGTCTCTCGTTGTCAGACTTTTATTACTGGAAAAATACATATGCTAATTCTACTGTTCTCCTTTGTCATTAATCGTGACCAGACCCAGCATGTCCCTTCTGCATTGTCGCCTCTTACCTATACAATTTACGTTGCAAGCGAACGCTCGGGATGCATATGTCCTTCAGTATTATATCGGCTTTCTCTTTAGTTTTGGCCATTTTTGAGTTTGAAGTGTCTACTGCTGAGTCAAGAGTTTGCCTACTGTTCTTTGTTGTTGTACTGTATTGTTGTACTAGTGCGCCCTTTGCGCGTAAGTAAATAAATAAATAAAGAACAGCAGTAAAATTAAATCCGAATGTCAAAGAAACGCTTCCCAGGAGATCTCGCTCACCTGCAAGCTACTGCTGTACCGTGCCAACTTGAATACTCTTGCCATCTTCAGAACGCGAAGCACTCGAACAACCAACATGGCACCTGAAGCATTGCGGATTCCGTGGGGCTGAACGGCACGTTGCTGGCCGGACAACAGTTAATGGCCGTGCAGTCACGACAATGATCAGACAATTGCTCAGTTTTATTTGGACACGCAGTGTTTGACAGTGAAGTGACCACGAAAGCATTTACCTATCCATCTCTGCGCTCCCCTCGCCAGTTCTTCGCCTGGAATCGCTAAACAAACTATTATTTACACTGTTTGCCTTTCACCTCCCGGCCTAACAATCAAAACCGAGAAAAACGTAGGCAGCAAAAAATGGATTCAATTGAAGTTCAGTTTTGGGCTCGTATCGGCGGTGCCCTAATAAGGATCCTTTCTCGCCTAGAGCAACGCACACTAAAACGCAGATCTTATGCAGGGTGATTCAAATAAATGCATACTTGAATTATTCCAAATTCCTACCTTCCTAGTTACTGCTATGTCCTCTTTCAACTGCTATCAATTTCGTGTCAATCACTGCGCTGATTTTAAGGTAATACTTTCAGTCTCAGCCTAACTATTTAAATAACTAAACCCTTGATGGAACTCTGTAGGTTTTGGTCTATTTGATCCGTTGGATCGGGTGGTTCCAGACTGAAGTTCATTCGCCCGAGCCGTTTTCGCTACGAGTGGTCAACCGTCCTTTAAACTTCTGTCGCTGATTCTGTGAATATTAACCTTAGAAAAACTACTCCGTAGGTGAAGTGATGTTTGAGAGAGTGGAGATGCGAACGCTCGTGTGAACTCTTTAGTTCGGGCTGTAAACCACTGAATGCTGGTGAACATCATAGCATAGGTGAAAGAATTGTTGAGTTTTGTGTTTTGCAATAAAAACAAAAAAAGAATTTTTCAGCATGCTACATAAATTAGAGATCAAATTAAAGAATTAGAGATCAGTAGGTGTTCTAACTCTTGCCACTTGGTTCAGTATAAACCACTGATACATCTAAAAGGTGTTTATGTCACTGAACCAACGTTTGCTTTTTTACACTCTCTGTACCAAAACTGCGTTACCCTGAGCGTCACTTTGCGAAACGAATAATTAATTGTTGTCTCTACCTTAGCAATTTCAGGCAGAGATGCCATGTATTCACAGTTCATGTATCTCCATGATCCGAGGAATTATTGGATATTTGAAAATTGACTGAAAATTCATCATTTAAACGGGATGTTTTCTTTTGGTGTCCTCTTTCTGTTTATATGGCGCTCTGTCTTGATAGAAGTATAAGTGCTCCAAAGGGTGGCTTCTACATATTCGGAACAATTTTGCTCACCTGTGATTTCCTTGAAGCGTGACTCGACACCGAATAACGGTAAACACAGCTCCAAGTAGAACGGCAGAATAGTCAGCATGTCGATGATGTTCAGAGTTTTCCGAAGAAATTCCCCTCGCTTTGGATAAATAAGAAGCCTAAAAATATTAAGGTTTCCTCCCTCCCGTGTCTCGTAAAGATGACTCATCATAGCATGAATTCTATGCTGAATAAATGAAGATCGAACTATGAGGAAGTCCCTAGAATCACTCATGCAGCTTCTAATGTACTGCTTCACAACAATAGGTAAAACGACCATTGCCATTAACTTCGGGTCATTTATAATTATCCTTATCCCTTCTAACCCTCTCTACGTATTGCACAACAATCACTCAATCGAACAAACTCTGTTCTTCGGGAAGAAGTTGAGCTCTCTCGACTCAAAAGAACACAGACCATGGAAACGTTCACTAGAACCGAAATATGACTAAAATCGAGAAGAACCGCCGGCGAAAATGGAGAAACCAGCTTAAGGCTTTGCTCTTCACATCAACTTCCAAAACCACGCACCCATTACAGATTTTTAGCAATTTTAAAGTCTTCGTCAATAGCTTAACGAGAACAAACCTCAGCTAAACAAAGTTATGCCAAGATTTATGGGAAGCTTAACCTGGGACGCTCTACATCTGAAACATTCTGGATAATGTGGCTCACTAACCTTATCATATACTCGAAAGTGAACCACCCGATGCAAACGTATTCAAGCACAACAAGAACAAAGTTAGGATTATCGGTAGGGCGGTAGACGAAGTCGGGAAACTCCTCGTTTCGTGAGGCGGAAGGCAAGAATTTGTGCAGCTTGTCCAACTGAAAATGAGTTCTCACTGAGGGAGGAAAGGACAGAAATGCGCGAGAACCAACCTCGCTGGTCTTGGCGTGCATGGCGTGATATGCAGATGCGTTGGTGGGATCTTCTTGAAATTCAGGCATCGAACCAAGTATCAATCCTGAACGTTCGAAGTTTTACGTGACTTTATTTCAATAAATTCGGCAGCGCTTAGAAGACCTGCATTCTTACCGAAGACACTGCCAAAGACGAAAAGCACGGAGAGTACAGCGAACACAGCTGCCGGAATGGATGACTGGGGATCTTCGAGAAACCGCCAGGTGGACAGTCGGAAGGACTGCATGTACGCCTAAACAAGGAGAAGATCTCAGCGCACAGCACTGCGCGGAGCCGTTAACCACTTCGTCACACTGAGGGCGCTCGCTAACCCCGTCGAAATCCGTTTCGAAGTCGTCGAACGTGGACGCGGACGGCAGCGGATGCTTTCCTGCAGCAGTTGGGCAGTGAGGTAGCGTGCAGCAGGACGCCATCTGAAATCCACTCAGCTACTTCGCAGGCCTGACGCGAAGCGAAAAAGGTCATTTCGTAACCAAATGTTTGTAGCCACAGTGCCTAGTTTGGAGTGACGTCGATGCTATGTGTAAGAAACTTTCGCTATTCTTTACCAGGGAAGGGGCTCAGGCGATGTCGAAATGGCCAAGATGGATATCACTGGGATTCGTCAGGTGGTGGTAGTACATAACGATTTAGACATTCAGAAGCAACTGGAATCATACTCATAATCAGTGCCGAAAAGTTAATCATTTTAGATTTGGTAGGGCTTCTTCAGAAATCGCTTTTACGCTAAATATGTAGCTACAACACGCAATTCATCTACGGGTCCCACATGCTTTTAGAGTCTCAGCTAGCTGGCCCAAAGTTTTAAATGCTTGGAAGAACTGACTCTAACTAGTACTAGTGCTAGTAGTACTCTAGTAAAGGGTCTCAGGCGAAAGCCAATAATCTGCTAGCTTCATCTTACAAATAGAAGAAAATTCTGCTCCATTTTTGCAAGACCTTGAACGTACCGAGTTATAGTTTCTAGTAGTTTAGTTCCGAATCGCCCGGTATTACAAGATAACACTGTCCAAGAGTCGAATATGTAGAAAAATGAGAAGCTATTGCTGAGAGTGAATGTTAAGGCTGCAGCGGTTCAAATGGAATAATTCTAGTTCAAAATTTTCGCAAAGCGAGGAAAATCCGGTGGTTTGGACTTTCAGAGCATTCAAAGCACTAAAACAGCGCAAACGTTACTTACAATCTAATATATTAACACGACCAGAGCAATTTTCGCGCGTCTGTCGTGTGGGACCAAGCCCCTCATGACACGACATCCCGTAACCCAAGCGTCATCCTGTGAATTATTTGGAATGCTGAAGACGAATCCGATGCTCGTTTCACCGAATACAGCCGAAGACCACCCACGTCGACAACTAAGGTGGTCGGGTCAAAATCATCGACTTGGGTCTAACTTCGCCTAGTATGGCTGCTTAGGATGTTGATTATAAGTAAGAAGTCTAAATCGACAATATTGGCAATCATTACAAAACCTGCTACAATATGCTGTAAAACAAAGAAGGTCGAACGTCTGCTAACAACAAAGCCGAAAAGGTAAGGACGTACTGCAATCTCTGTCACGAATTTAACTGCTTTGATCGCCAAGCAAGGCACAATTCGTGTTCTACTTCTGTTCTTTGAAGTTCGAGCTGTGACTCCATTGCTGTACCTATTTACCCGAACTTTTCGAATGTATTTGCACGTTTGTTTGTGTATTTGTTATTTGATTGCATTATTTGGGTAACGTTGAGCAGGTATTACCACCCATAAGAAGTTGTGCCGAACGCCATTATAAAAATCAGAAGTTTGATGTGAATGTACTTTGATTATTACATGTTATTTCGAGAATGAGACGGTAAATGATCACCCTCATTTACCTTTACCTACAGCAGCACGCCGTATTTTGTGGAGCAGACATCCGAATCGTGTTCAGCATCCCAAAAACCTCTTAGGCAAAGTTTGAGCCAAATTGGTGGTTTCGAAATAATTTTATTAGAGATGCGTCCCAAATTGGGAATCCCTTTGTCCGACGCGACCGAAAAAGTGCGTCTCAATTTTGGACGTAGTATCGTCAAGTGCTACAGTCCAGTGTTGATAATATTTATCCCTTCCATAATGTAACCGGCGATGAACTGCTTCAAATATGACGGTACGTGAATTACTTCACTACAAGGTAGACTCCGCAACAATGTGTTTTCTCTTTTCTAATTTCTATAGTATTTTCATTTATATTCATTTTGCTATTTTCTGTCTTTTGCGCACTTGTCGCCACCTTCATGTTCACCTTCGCTGACACGGGTTTGTTTCGAAGAAAAGTTCTGTTATTGGAGCAGTTGCTACTGCCATCAAATTCAAAGTGAACGCTGCAAAGGAGATGTCGTTGTAGGGTCTAATAAGGATTCATTGTGTAACACCACTGAAACGGTTACTGTTTATAGTTCCCCGTAGCCATTTACAATACAATACAAGTATTCAAATCTGATAGTAATTTAACATCACCAGATTCCGGGGCTATCTATGGAAAAAAGAAAAGAAGAAAACTGAGCACATGTGCAGCTTCCGGATCAGCGCAAACAAGACCCCTGATGGAATCTTTGAAAGAGCCAAATTTAGTTGCTGATGTAGCCAATACAAGAAGATCCTCTCACAAAGGTTTTCATCGTGTGGGAATTCACACACCATCAGAGGTCGCTCAGAATTGCCTTTATTACATTGCACTCACGTGATCCTGACTAATCCGCCAGAACGCCAGCTCCTCCTTGAACTTCTCCACGCACATGTTCTGCGGCCGATGCAAGCTGCCTGCAAGCACAACTACACACTGTGTACTTTGTCGCTTTGTCTAATTCATCCCTGACTAGAAGACCATCATACACTTAGACGAGACCTACGCTTTCTGGTTGACATGCAAGTGATGCTATCAAACGATTTGCTGGAGCTTTGAGCTTTGAGTCCTTATGATATGTACATGACGTATGAGCAGATAAAGGCCAAAGATAAAGTGTATCAGATCACGTTCGGCTTAAAATTTTAATCACAACCAAATATCTTCGTTAATTTAAAGAGTGGAGAACATCGATGGCATTAGAGAGACCCGCAGACTATGTTCAAGAGCAGACATCTCCACTGCGAACACGCACGTCTATGTCCGGTATTCCGTAGAGACTGAATGTGTGGACCATCCCAATAAGCACTGACTTCATTATTCCAACAAAACAACATATCCTATGAACCGAAGAAACCGAACGGAACCGAGCTTCAAAATAAATTTCTGCCCAATATTAACGACAAACACCGGCATCAAGTCATTTAAATTGCAAAGGTTGACACAACATAATTATCAAGACCGTTCAAGAGTTCAAAACGTCCCTTCCGGAAAGCAAGTCTAGTCCAGGGTCAAGTGTTATACGGATAATCAACATCACTTTCAAGCATTCATTCGGCAACGCAATATAGGGAACCAACCTGTCACGAAAAAGTCAACGATGTGGTCGGCGACCCTGGAGTTCCTCTCCATATAGTACTCTCCAGTATCTGGATCACAGCCGTCCACCAGCGCTAACCTGAAGTGCACCCGTAATCGCTGAACTCTGAGGCTTCTCCACGCACGGACGGGCGCACTGACCGCTGCTCGTGTGTCGATTCGACAATATCATGCATGAGTGTCCGCTCCTCCGTGTAGAGCTCCTTCCGTACGCAGTACGACTTTCCTCCAATATTCAACCGCACGTAGCATTCTACTCGATCCGCTATAGGCGAATCTGCAAAGAGAGAGGGTCTAGGCAGACGGCTTTCATTCATCCCAGAATTGCAGTTTCCCTTCGAATTCTACCCCGAAAAATTGCCATTTTCGCACTATACTACGATGGGCGTACCATGACTGGGTGCTTAAAGAAAGGACAGTGTCCGAAGATCGAAGGAAAAACTAGAGAGGTGATTTTTGCATAATCTTGTTCAGGGATGCAGTGAGTCTTGTAGAAATAATAACATTCTTTGATAAAGCCCAATGTCAGTAGGTGCAAAGACTTAGGTTCTCAACAGAAGGTGAAGTTGCATGTGGAAAATTCAAATGTAAGAAAATAGTGGAATTGTTTTGAACAAAAGGGCTGGAACGGATCACTATAGCTTTACGATAGAAAAATAAGAACGTCATATATGAAAAAAGTTCGAAGAAGGTGAGAAGTATAAACTGTTTTGATTACCAAGGAAGCGTCATTCCCATTTAAAGGCGGCTATGCTAATTGCTATCAAGTTCTTATATAATCTTTGGGATGCTCTACGAGAGTGGGTATTGAGCCCTAAACGCTGAATTCGTTTGACATGAAGCTGATTATTTCAGGAAAATTTGTCTCTAATATGAAAGTACAATTTCTAGGCACCGCCCATTATTGCTCTCTGACCTCTGAAGGCAACGACAACGTCAAATCGTCATGACAACGTAAAACCTCGTTGACCGAAGAACGTAAGAGACATAAGACATATCAGTACTTTTAATTGTCAACTGTGTACACATCCAGGTGGTTCTCACTCGTCGCTACGCCTATTTAGTACGACGTTCTTAACAGCTGACGGACGAAAAGCGTGGATAACATGAATTCTGCATCGAGCACGAATTTCTCACTTCCTAGCTATTTCTGTGGACGACTGAAACAGGAAAATTTTTTTAAATGGATAGCCAAAAAATTAGGCCTCGGAAATTGAACTAGCCACATCTCTTTAAATCGCTGATTCCCTCACAGTTATGTCCTCGGTTCTGCAATTGTGAAGCTGGACTATGCCAATTTTTGTTGAAAAGTTCTCTTGCTCTGTCGTTAATGTACGTAAACAGGCTGCGGGAACGCGCCAGCCAATCACAACTAACCAATCAAGAGCGAACACGTCGCGGCCAATCAGGGCGCCGATCACGCGCAGCGATTCATAATGACACGCCCACTCAATGCATTCTCAATAACTGGCACGTTCCCTCCTCCTCATGCTGCTCACATTAACGACTAGGACCGAGCGATTGGGCGATAGAGAGAAAGGATATTCAGAAAATCTTTTACGAACAGAGTTGGACACGTTTGCCAAAGATGTGTGAAAATATGGCTGTGTTTTTATAGATATTTATGGGAATTGTCCGTAATTGGCCCGCCGACATACGACCTGAGATTCAACCACTAAGATTCTATTGTGTGAATTACACCTGCCGAAGGTTCGAAAAAATCATAGCCACCGCCGTAGGTCCACAATCCAACCATTTGGACTGTTTACAAAAATTAGATCTTATTCAAATCTTCTGCATAAGTTTTTGCGCCAGCCCGTAGACCAGGTTTGTACTCTCTTCACCAGTGTAACTTTTACCAATTAAAAGGAAAGGAAGGAACTAAAGCCATACTTATTCGAGAACTGGTGAAGCCTCGATCGCTCGTTGTAAAAATAAACTTTAATTTG
This sequence comes from Heligmosomoides polygyrus polygyrus, assembly GCA_947396885.1. Lineage (NCBI taxonomy): Eukaryota > Metazoa > Nematoda > Chromadorea > Rhabditida > Heligmosomidae > Heligmosomoides > Heligmosomoides polygyrus. The sequence continues at coordinate 31,579,282 of OX377204.1, read as the reverse complement.
ATACCCATCAACTGTTATCAACCGCCGGCACTAATAGTAAGCCTCAACTGTACATTTCTTCGTGTGCATAGAGGTGTTTGAAAAGCAAAAGTGATGTGAGCTCATGGTACAAAGGCAAGACGCTCCGATGTTATGTGCTTGGATGAATTCTTTGATCTATGTAATTCGCGCCAGCGCTGAGTAGAAAGACACGGTGGTAGTGGGTTTTGCGAGGAAACATCACATTCCGCAATCCAATACAGTTTGTTCCTACTGTAGCAACTGCCACATTATTCGTTCCTTATTCGGGATTTGCTCGATTGGGCACCATGAAAGTCTCCATCCCTGTAGCGTGTCAAACATGCCCACAGGTCAGTGCATCCCATATGTGTTAAATAGTAGTTGTTGTAACTATTTCTATTATGTCGTTGGATATGACCGATTTTGACTGAAAGCCAGCCCATCCCCTTATACGGGATTTTTCTTCGTTCCAATGCGCATTGTGCTGCTAATCAGTTTCGAACACAGTCTCTGAACTGTCGTCCAAACACGACCCATTCTGCACGATTTTAAAGGCACAAAGAGTTAAATGTCGAAGAAGTACAGTCAGCGTCCTTCTATATAACCTGAAGGCGACTGAGAACGCCAGGTTTTTAGAGAATCTGATAAAGGGTTTTATGTCCCGCGATAATACTTTTTTGGTAGATTCAAAAGCTTATGTCTTGTCCAAAATATCGCAAGGAGTAATACTTAGTACTACTCTCCTCTTGTCTTCTAAATGGTGGCGATGTCACTCCTCTCATTGCTGAAGGGGAAACTCGCCGAAACCTCTGTCAATAAGCTGCTTAACCACCTGAGATCTGTGTTCAGTAGTTCAGGGAACAAGTGAACAGCGCTCAATAACGAGATGTGTCGAAGATCGAACCTGACAGCTGTTGAAGATTTTGATGTGCAGAACCCCCTATGGAGACGACACTAGAAAATTCTGCGAACAAATTCGCTTTGCTCGAGGTGAAATGCTACGCTAGCTGCTATAGGTTCAAAAGAAACGGATCTGGTTAGAGGCGGCGGCCCGCTGGAATTTCATTTTCCCCTGAAGAGCCCGCTTCCCACATCCGTCAAAAGCAGATCGCCAAGAAGAGTAGCATTTCCCAGAAGGGATCAATTCCATGTTCTTGTTCTAAGAAGGGACATAAATATTTTGTAAATAGGATGGCAGGCAAGTCCTCCAAATAAACTTGGATGACTATATTCAGACGATAACAAAATAAAAACTGTTTGCGACCGTTGAGCTGGATATTGCTTTTCGCCAACTCAATGTATTGTCTGCGTTGGATGAGCCTATTATATTTTTCATAATTATGAGCTCAGCTTACCGAGATTTGTCTCATAAACCAGCGCTGATCAACTTGCTAGATCGGACTGAAACCTCGACCGATTTCGACTTCCAAATTCTATTGACCATAACTGTGTCCATTTGAGAAACACAACTCTATGCAGTACTGTTCCATATGTTGAGCTCCACACGAGGTTGGTACGCGATCTTGGTGACTAACGCGTCAGGGTTGAGACGACACTTGATGGGATAACTTCTTGTTGATTTAGTCCCTTCCGGCTCCGAAGAAGGCAACCTCGCCGAAGCGTTGGCCAGTAAATCCATGGTTAGATTGAGTTTTCCATTCATAAATAGTGGCATTATTAGAGCTGTGAGCTGCCGGAAGACGTTTTTGACATCATCTTCTTCATTGCTGGACATTTCCTCTTGAAACTTTCTCAGAAGTACCAAGGGATAACGACATGAAAGCAGCGCGACGAGACTCGTCACGAGCGTCAACGAATGACTCTGACGTCTAATTCTTGCAACTATTTGCTTGGTAACGATCGCTGTGGGCTAACTCCATCCCATACCCTTTCGCTGCGATCCATGAATGTGCATGTCACGAAAATTGAGCTTTTCAGCTGCCACGAATAGTACCTATAAATCCAATTCTTTTGCGAGGTACCCTTATAATACCAATGCGGTTTGAAACCACATTGCTCTATTTTATGGAGCCTAACCCTCCCACCCACCAGTGGCACCCAACGTATTTATGTCGCGTCGTTTAGAGTAAAAGAAGAAAAAGGAGTGGAAGGAAAATTTTCGACGCTTTTTTGAAAATTTCTTCAATCGACCACTTCTTATCCTATTTCTTCTTCTGTGTCGGTTGTAAGCAGTAGAAGAGTAGCAAAGAATAAAGAAGGAGGACTAAGGAATAGGAAGAGTACAATATAATACGTGTGCCAAAAAAACCAGTTAGAGGACTACTGGCCGCCACTTATTACATTTTAGGGAACGTAACACGTACATCTGTGGCCCGATTGCTCCAAAAATGGATTGACTTAAATGAGTGAGGACGGCATTAATTAATTCCGTTGTGGGATGCGCCATGCTTTCTAACTCTGCTCGATATAAACGAATGAGTGCGTATTCGGCCTATACAAGGAATTCCGACGAGCAAATGAAAACGCCAAGGTCTTTTCCTTCCGTCACCATTTCACCGACGCGAAAGCTTGCATAGTCTGTGCGGGACCGAGCCTTGAATTAGGGGGACGCGACAGCCGTCCCCTGTGGCTTCACTATACCCACTGACAAACGAAGCAAAGGAATATGTGAACTGAATCAATGAGATCTGAACGCTGTGATGTGCTGGAGCTCATCGCCAAAGAGGCACCCGCCTGTTTTCCTTCCGGCTCATGACGCATACTGACGTGATTATTTCCCTACTTCACGATCGAAAATAATTTGTTGAATCAAGACACTGAGAGAAGCTCATCAAAATAAATAACCCTCAGTAATCATTCGTCGTCACTGGGATGATTCTGCCATGGTTTAGAAGTAATAAACTCAAAGCGTGATGAGGACAACACGACGATTGGGATCAAATGACAGAGGCCCAAGTTCATGACATTTTCATTTCTGTGCTTGACTTACGTACCTAATAGATGTGCCATCCAGGGGCCGGATTCATCAACGACTTACGTAACTTTGATGAAGAATTGTAAGCGAAAAGCTCGGATAACGAGTTATCAAGCGATATGGTGAGCGATAAGCCGCGTTATCCGAGCTATTCGCTTACAATTCTCTGTTAAAGTTACGCAAGTCGTTGATGAATCTGGACCCAGAGCTACATGCTCCACACGAGTGCTCCACATCATTGGACATTGATCACGAGCAAAAAAACCCAGATTATGTGTTAGGTCCCAGCGTTCGTTTTTACAATAAACATTCCAATCTGAGAAGTGCCCGTTAAACAAGATCAACAACAAAATAAGTATGGGGAAGGAGTAGGACTTACCTTCGGAATTTTGCTGCTGCTGCTTTCCTCGAAGCGACTGGGTGTGCCGAGCAATGTTCATTTTGTGCAGAGCATCGACGATCGGGATTCTCTGAACGCAGATGTTCATAATGGACAGCGATACGGTAGCAGATTTTGGTGCTGTCGAAATATATCAGTTTTGGTTTCGCACAGGAGATTGCCGGTCACGAGGCCACCACCATCTGCTAGTTTGTTTTTCTACGAGGATCGCGGACAAGTTTAAAGCGATCCATTAATGCTGCTGCCACTGGCTTACATCGGCCGCTCAACGGGCACGAAATAATAGCTCAATTTATGGTTAGTTTGGTGAGTAGATAGATTTTTCATTCGATAATAATTCATCCAAACCACTTGCACTTAAACATTACTCTTGCTTGCATCTTGCTAAACCCAGGGAGTCGTTTGTTGATGGAAACGACTATATATAACATAACAACTCCCTGCAAACAAGGCGAATTGTTATCCTGGCATATTTTTTTATGGAGGTGAACTGTGGTAAGGGCATAGATCGCTTTTGTTCTAATCCGCATCAATCGCTTCCTACAGGAGACAGTAGCACATATTTGATACTAGAATTCTCAAGTTTCTCCAATTTCTGGAAGCTTCCTGAAGTCGTGGAGGCCGCACCAGAAAATGAGTTTTTGGCACTTCTTGCAAATATTAACCTGGAACTGAGATGAAATGGCTCAATTTGGTAGTACAAGAATCTGGAGATCGTTTTGCGCAACACTACCATTCCGCTATCATTTTCGACAAGTTGTCTGCCATTATTCAGGAGAAAAGTCGCTCTCATGAGCGTCATACATTTAAGGATTTCATAAGCATTTTCAACTCATTCCGAATTCTTTCTTCATTTTTCTCGGACACTTCTCACACCCGGAAAGGTACATAGTGGCCACCGCAAGGTGAGAAGCATCACAAAGGTCTGCCAGCAGCTGCCACACAACTCAACCTTGTGCCCGACAATCTTTGTATTCTTGTGCTCTTCCTTTGCCGTGGATCGTTGGCACAAAGGAAAGCACAGAACCAGACAAGCGAGGGGGCTGCAGGAAGTGTTCATTAGCTACCCGTTGATTATTGATTGGCTGGGTATTGCGCTTTTCCATCATCGGGCAAGATGTTAACTTGTACCACAACTGCAAGAGTAGTTAAGAAAGTGGAACAGTAGATGCCAGCAGATTTTATCTTTACAGACTCTTAGAAAAATATTCCTGGAACAGATCTATATCCTACGAAGAATAACTCTGATATTGTATAAATTACCGAAAAGTCTAAACAACAACAGAGAGGGAGTAAAGCTGGCTAATCGACCACTTCACTTTATGGGTAGAGATAATTAAGGGCACTGTCGGCTGGGACCAGGCGACGGTTATTTAATTCCTTGCAAGATGCAATATTGGAACACTTCAAAGAAAATAAGCGAATGTCCACGTCTATGTGCAAATCCGATTGCATGTAATAACCTTGAACGTTGAAATGAAAAGAATTGGGAGAGAACATGGCAACGACTACGATCTATGCAAAGCTCTGCCACGCGTCTTTGTCACTGCGACTGGTCCGTTTGAGGAAATAAAATTTCCCTCACTTGGTGTAGCAAAAATGTACATGGACAATGGTGAAACGTTAGAAAAAAGAATAAATGGTAACTGAGAAGCGCTTCTGGTGCCTACTGCGACTATGTATATGGTTTTTGCGATTATACTAGTTTTCAACAGCGGATTTTTTGATTCGCGAAGATGCATGTCGTCATTAGTTTCCGGAACGAGTGCGTCAGTAGCCTTTGGAAATTTTTTTGATTATTGATGTCTTAAAAGGCTTGAGATTTCGGCTAAAGGCAGCATCAATAGAACTCATTATTTGGCTTTTCACGAACAGTATTCTTCAGCTCCTACTATCCCTCACAGTAACAGTTGAAACTTTTCTATTCGGTACCCATGCTAAAAACCTTCCATTTCCTATACAAGTTCAAATTCACGGCTGAGTACTTAGCGTGTAATCAAGAATACGAGCAAGATTCGTGGAGTTAGGCTTACTATTCCTACAAGCAGATGAGTAATTTGGAGGAATTCTCAAAGATACGTGGGGAAGGAAAAACACACTGCAACTCAAAGATAGCAGCTCTTCTAAAAATAGGGGCTCACGTTTAGAATAGAACTTCTGAAACCCAAAGCTGGCAGTTTGGTTAGTGCATTTTCTAGACAATTCATTACCACCAATAACAGCTAGGACAAACTTGAAAATGTGCTCAGTAGTTTCTTCACACACTGAACGGTGCAGTTCATAGGATGAAGAAGAGACTCTTCATAAGCTAAACGAATTAGACGTAGAAACTGTGAAGTATCCAAAGACCTTTCTACTTTGAAGTGTCTTCTTAAATTGCGAATCCGAAAGGAACTGGAATAGGGAACTGTTGATGTACATAGTTGAGTTGCAGCAATTCGAGGATGTCAGAACTGTTGCTCATTTTTTACCGTAATTCCCACAATTCTGTGCGATAGGCACTTTCTCTATTCATAAAATTCGAAACACTTCACTTGAGAATGCATTGCTTTCGAAGCACGGAAGGCTATGAATACTTTCGAGACAGCAGCTTTGGAAGATCTCGCTTCACTAGGATTCTATGCAGAGAATAACGAACGGCGAAACTTATTACAGGGAAAAGGATAGTGGTAACTCGCACTTTTGCCTAGATCAACCTAACCTGAAAACAAACAAAAAACGTATAAGGAGGTGGTCTGTGAACGAACCACGAAATCTGCTTTCCTTGTGCCGCTCTATTATTTATTTCTCTTTCACGCCTCTTCTTCAAATCCATGGTTATCAGTTTTTGAGTTTAACATCGATCACAATTTTGAAGCCCCCAAACAATGCCCCATCAATCAAGGACAACGACAAGATGTTCGAAAGAAAAAAGCTAATAGGGGATTATAGGAGGGTCCGACCACAACGACCGCGCGTAGATGCGCGACGATGGAAAAGGGCCCTTACTCGCACGATCTTATTTAGTCGTGGGAGCCGACGACAGGATATTTGATGAGGAACGCCTTCTTTCGATGCAATCAGAGGGGAAGATGACGTGCTCACGCCGGGGATGCAGCAGAAGCGCATTCTTTCTCTTCAACGAGAAAACAACGACAACTTACCAAAAAAGGTCCTTTAAAAAAGGTATTAGGATGGCAATTGCACACACAGCGGTCTAGGAATCTCACGCGATATTCTTGGAGACCGATGACGTTGAATTCCGCCTTGAAACTCTGCAGCCTCATCACGGGAAGTGCACAAGACCTTGAGGGCGATTCATTCGCACGTGCTTCCAGAGCAGCGCTGTCAAACAGCTCAGTGGGTTTTCGACTTCAGAACACCTCAGGCAATTCTAGTTCTAGTGTGTGCTTGAATGTCCCATCCAAACGTCATTGCATGTTCTCCATCGATTCTTGCGACAGGCTGTGTACTACAAATTCGCACGACAACTTATCGTCCATTTATGGAAAGCAAAGCTAAACTACTGACTAATGTATGGAGCATGTGGTTTTCCAACGGCACCGCACGGTATTGGAAAGAAACGGAGGTGAAATGCCGTTTCCTGTTGTCGTAATAAACTCGAGGGTTATCCACTGAAACCCTATGATTGAAAAGTAATCAACGAAGTGTCGTTTTCAGAGATCTAAAGGCCATTTGAGTAGACCCCAATAAGCCCTTACAGTTTTTACAGTTTTACAGTTTTACAGTTTATTACATCTGCAAAAGGCAAATGTGAGAAAAAACCAACAACAAGGGAGTAATTCAAGAAAACGCAGATTAGCACACAAGAACGAACACCAAATCGGGAAAGGTAGTCGTTAGGCCTTTCAAGGTTTGTGGTGCTCAAAGAGAATCCAGCTGCTGCGTGCATCCCGAATCGAGGTTCTTTGATAGGGCCCAGCTCATGCCAACCAGTGCCTACCAGTTAGCATCAGACTTGTCCACCTGCTGGTCAGTGAGAGTCATTGTATACGCCTTCAAGTTCACGATGTCCCGCAAAATCAGAGAGCGTGATGCCTCCTACAAAAGGATTGACTAACGCCGTACTTTGTCCTTTATGCTTTAACCATTAGGGAAGGGAGCCTCAGGAACTTCCCATTTCAGTACCATGCTGTCGCACAAGCCATTGCACTCTCCCCGACCCGTTAGCCGCTGTTTTCGGAGACGCCCAGCGATAAAGCAGAAAATGTCGTCGGCCTAATTTTCGACAACAAGGCAAAGTGAGTTGTGCCTCGACGCATTCGATCGTGCACAGGGTACCGCACTACACTCTTTGACTCTTGAGTGGTTGACCCGACAGCATGCTGGCTCGGTCCTCCTGACCTTGACTACCGACCTAAACTTAAAATTGGCGAGTGCAATAAAAGACAAAAAATGAAGGTCGGCTTTGTTATCCTTCCGCAGGATGCGCCACACAGAGTCGGAAACGGTTCTTCGGAAAGTATTCAAGGCAGTTAGGCTCAGTATTTGGCTTAAACAATGGCTCGAGAGTCAACCGATGAACTACCCAGTGTTCAATCCTTCAGTGCTCATACCAACTCACCGACTCCGCCGAAATGGAAGGCTCAGTTGGCTGGGTAGGGGGGGGGAGAGGAATCCAAATCAAAAACGTCGTTCGAGTTGATTCCAAATTCTACAGGTAATGGATAATAGAGCTTGTAAAATTTAAGTTACGATTAAATAAGGAATGCGTTCAAAACTCATTATGAGTGAAGTGTTAATTAGATTCCTCGTAAACTCAATTTAGACAAGTGGCGGATCCAATGATGATTCAAGCCAATAAATTCCTGCCTACAGTTCCTATGGAAAAGCACAATGCAATTTATCTTTGAAAAAGGTTACGCTGTTTGATTCGCAGTGAAGCTTCCTGTTATGTTAGTAAAAACTTCTAGCTTATAGTAAGAAAGAAAAAGCTCTCTGACAGGTAGCCTTGATATCGCTCTACGCTCCTATGCAGTATATCGCCATGCTCATTTTCACCTTGACTGACAAAAATGGCAAAAATAGCAGTGCAAACGGCAATTTTAACGAGCAACCCATGACTTTTTTGTAAGGAAGCTAAATTTGTTGAGCCCCTAAAGTAGATAACAATTTTGGTTCCAACTACAGAGCGGAAGCGGTCCACTTTCTTCCACCTTAACGACAACGACATTCATACAAAACATTTAAAGCGAAATCTTAAGCACATGCGCACACATCCAATTTGAAAAGTACTCCAGAGGCTAAATTAGGGTAGGATAAAGCTACCAGTCATGGAGAACATGCAGAGTGGACCTCTGCTGTTGATTTGTGACCAATTTCACCCTACTATAATCAATATAGCAGCGTTACTGTAGGAATCAAGACTTGTTTCTGGGTGAGCCTTAATGTCTCCTAGTCTTTTTATTTCCAGATAAAGAGAGCTTCTTGAATGACCCACTAACGTGGAGCATACCTTCTATCAGACACGCGATTGGCTTGAAAATTTTCTATTTCCATTATTACTAGGACGGTTGCTGTGTCGATTACGTGGATGACGGTCTTTATGGTGCAGCCGTTGAGTACTTCCTGTCACGAAAGGTCTATCTCAATCAGCGAACAAATCACGGCTTTAGATTTGGGAGCTGACATTGCAGCAAATGCTCTATTGTAGATTTTACAAGTTGTATTAGTAAGCTAACACTGTTGATCCTGAAAAAGGTTAGGCAAACAGTGACGCTAAAAATTGAGCATTAAAACAATCAAGCATTTAAATAAATAACAAAGACTACCGCGTGAAGAAATTCCGAGATGCACTGGACAATTTCGTGACGCGATCCCGGTAACTGGCGTGACAGTAAGTATACCTCTTGAGGAAATCCGTGATAAACTTGATAAGTTCATGGCACGACCCCGGTAACCAGCATTACAGAAAACTACTTGCTTTTCACCCAAAGGAAAGTGATTCACCGGTGCAGCTAATGGTAAGAAATTTAGAACGCTAAAATATATGACCACTGAAAAGTTTATGCATCATTTGGAGCACGCTGCACATTTTCTCACCGGAAGGAAAGCGTCTCCTCTTCACCATACCCATAATTTCTCCTACTCCAAACCACAGCCATGTTAACTCCTAGCTATGCCGCGAAAACTAGTGAGATTATGTGAACTATAGGTAAGTCACAAGAGGCTAACATCTTCTTTCTTTAATTGCTGGACACGAGTTTCAGACCGTCGCTATCGTCTGAATCTAGATGCCCGCGAGGACAGCAACTGGTAGCATAAAGTCTAATTTCATTTTCAGTTCGACAAATTCGAAAATTTTCACCAATTTGCTGAGTCGTTCTATACCAAGATATGACGCCTCCATCAAATCTGTGTCCACCCGACTTCTTCAACGTATATTCGCTTCGCGAGGAGAGGGAGGCATTGGCAAGGCTGAAGGAAATTCGAGAATTTCAGCACATTTGAATCGAGGCGCTGGGGGGGGGGGGGGGGAAGAAGCCTCTATTTTGCGTAACCATGTGGCATCCGAGTAAGCAAAGCACTTTTAGGGCTTTCATTAAACATTCAGTGCCGTGTAATAGCACAATCTGCATGCACAGTTTGATTACACCAACCCCGCTCTCGCTTTCAGAACGCGGAAACTGCTGGTAAAAAATTTGGCGTGAAATAACAGCTATCAATTGCGACTAACAACACAACGTCCAAGTGACACGCGGAGACGAAATCTTTCCTACCCACCCTTGTGAAATTTTCTGTTTTTAACAGACCGCAGCAGTCGAGAAGAATCATGAGGATTGCCACTAACATATGAAGCTGACATCATGCCTAATTCGATATTAATTTGGTAATCTCTCACATGCCGTTCGCCCCTTTCTCTCAAAAAAAAGCTAGCAAGAACATAATTGTGCAAAACCTGCAGGCGTACTCAAATTTGTAAGGAACACTATGTAGGTTGTTACGAACCATGAAACTATCAAGTTTGATACACCATATATTATTTCATATATTATGGATATTTCATGCCGAGATGGAGTGAGAGAATGGCCACGAAAGTTGGGCGATTTCTATGCAGGAGGTACATACTATGGTAGTGAATGTGCTCCGCTCCGCTTCAGCTGAGTTTCACCGTGACAAGAAAGGCGCTTTCACAGGTTCTACATCGATAAGGCTTTCGATAAGGCTTCACACAGGTGTGGTGAATAAACAAGGCACGGTCGATATTCATACTACATATGACTGTCTGAAACATCGAAGGTTTCTTTTCTGTCAAGTAAAAGCTGGTGATGCTTTTTCTGCAGCACTCTCGGATTTCAAGGAGGAATCCTCTTATCACTTACGTAATTCCCCCCTTTGACATAAAAGTTCTCGAGAGATTCCGAGACTAAATATCAGGTGCAAAAATGATCCCGGAAAATCTACATTTATAGAGCCATATAGTTGTCGTACTCCATAAATTACAGAAAAGCCGCTATAAACTTTGAGAAGGGTTACATGATTATGAGTTGCCCCGCGCCGCTGGGAAAACCTTGTGTTGTTGTTGACAGTCGAAGTTAAAAAGCAGACACAGGGCAATAGCGAATATGAATGTCTGGAAGAAGGCTAATGAAGCTAGTGGATTTGGAAGGACGAAGGACTGGATTATATAGCTTCATAACAGGGGCAAGAGCGAGTCACCATATCGTTGGTTGAGTCGAAGGGCTACCTATGAGCAAATCTCCCAATTTACTTATCCAGCCTCATGACATGTATTCTCTATCCAGTTTTAGGTGTTGCGCTGTGATGTTCAGCACTCATAAATAAGGGCAGTGTGGATTTGTTGGAAATTGCGGAAAACCAACCGCAAATCAGCGTGCAAATATTATAGCATGAGCTACTCTTCGATTCCCAAAGGAATGAAAAGGGGATCATGGGACTGCCTATCTCGGAGGCTGGAAGCTTCGGAAATCATCTTAAATGAAGAATGCTTATAAATTAAAAATATTAAAAAAAACATAAATTTACTGGTGCTACAAATATTTTATGCCTGCTTCCGATAGAGCCCAACGCTGAGGTTCGAGTGATCAAGAGACAGATTCAAAATTGGATTTGTCATGCATTCAGGGAGTGGGATGAACTGCGCCTCTTCGACAACGGCTGCAAAACTGGAAAAGGACTGTGTTCGTAGAAATTCCTTAAGCTGTGAGACCATTTGCAAGCCTAGAAAAGTCCATAGGAAAGGAACCACATAAATGAACTACATATATGTATGTATAAGCACATGTGAGATCATATTATTGAACAATGTTCTTCCCATCCTGAGGTCCTCATTCATTAAGTGTTCGATTCGGCTCTCTGCCGATACTTTCTGCTATGAAGACAGATTCCAGGAATTCTTTCTGAGAGAGCTGCCGATGCCTTTTTAATGCGCCGAAAGAAACACTTCTAGAAACATCGGAAATGTAATCTAAAATCCATAGTGTAGAACAGTTGCCGCATAAGTTGCGCTGAAAGTGGTGACATGTGTTTCGTTTTCGTAATCTCCTGTTTTCGTAATTCCTCGTCCAGGCGTTTTACTCATACCGTTTTCGAAAAAATTTTGAAACGAAATCCTTCTCGTGCTTAGAATCTGAACGTATCTGTCAGTTTCACGGTCCCGACGTGGGCCAACGTCAGTTTAAGGAGCTCTCACGATATCCCTCCCTCTGAAGGTAAGAACAACGGAAAAGGAAAGAAACTCAGATTTCACATCCTACCACATTCAATAATATAATTTCCCTCGGAAGCCTAACAAGGGATGCACTGCACTAGCGAGGTCGAAAAAATTATTCGTACTTCGGTTACGGGTGTTACTTTGAGTGCTGATCATGAATCTGACATCGGTTTTTGGATTTCCCGTTTTCATACGATAGGTTAGAAAAGTGTGAGTAAGTGAGGTTGGTGAGTTCGGATGCACCAATGTAGCCCAAAATTGGTTCATTGGGGTATTCGGGGTGCCGATCATGAATCTCGCATCAGTTTTTGACTTGCTTACCTGGAACTCTCACCTTTCCATATTCAAAGAGCTCGGTGAACGAAAAGGACATTTGTTGCCACGCTTTTGTTCAAAAAATGTGCTGGAAACGGGAATATAGAGTCCCAATAACGACAAATCGCAAAAAAAAACGCCAATACAAGGGGAATCGAACCAACGACCTTACAACTGTGAAGCTACAAAACCACTCCTACGACAACCGACAACATCCGGCTGGGTATATATACGTATACGCGTATACATATGTATACACGCTTTTTTATTTCGACCACAGAGGAGTATTCCGAAGAAACTAACTATAGTTTTGGACCTCTACACGGGACCCTACTTCCCGTAAAAATTCCACCGCAAAAGCTCACCGCCACTTTGGAGTCTCTTCTTGTTAGATGTGATAGCTTTCTAGAATCAATAACTGACGTTTCCCCGCCGGAACAAAATTTGATCTTTTTCACCGCTTGAGTCCTGTGTGAAAATTGTCCCTCGATCCAGCTCAAATTGGACTTTACGTTCGTCATAACTGACAAAGCTGCAGTCGCATTGCGAACATCGTCTCAGAAATAGACTTTTAGGGGCACTCCCTGGCTGCTTATTGCTGGTCATATCTATAAGAGAGTGCAAGCGTACACCGCGTCAAACCACTGCACTAAATACGCATTTCAAAAGGGTATGCTTATCTAAAAGAGGCAGGGAATTAAGGTTAAAGAATAATGTACAGCGTTAATCAATCGTTTTTGGAATGCGCCAGGCATATTACTTCTACGGGATGTAAGGCAGTTTGAGCGAGTATTTAGCATATCCATACAATGACTTGCGATGGGTAGTCGCTGAGCAATATTTCATCTTTTTTAGACGATTCTAGCACCAATTCACTGACCCCGAAGTGATGGAAGGCTAGGTTGGCCTGAGCGAAATTCGAATCAAAAACCCTGACCTGGGTGCACGCAACACTCCTCCTCCACAACTGCGCTGCCACGCATTTTATGGTTTGTGCTTTGCCTAAAGGCGGCAGAACATACTAGACCAGCAAAATTTCCTCATAGAGGAGGAACTAGTCCCTGACGGACTCTGGAAATTCTGATCTGCTCTCCGATGTTACTCATGTCAGCTGATGTGAATCCCTTGTAGGGAAAGAAGCCGTTAAGCTCCCGTAATGAATACTCTCCAGGTGGCTAATCATTATACTACAGAGAGGTAGAGTGCAAACAAGTGCAAAGGTGGAAAGGAAACTTTCCAAAAATAACTTCGCTTAGCGATGTGTACCTAGCTTGACGAAACGCATGGAACGAGAATGAAGCAACCAATCTGATACCATGGAAACAAGATTGTATTCACATTGGTATTTACTTCTGGAAGGAAACAAGAAGCGACGAAACTGCTGCGCTTTATACAGTTTCGTCATATACTTGGAAATGTAAACAACTAGAAATACCTAATTATCTTACAGTTAATTAGGAGGAAAAGTCTAAAAGTTCGAAGACAAAGGCCAGAAACAGCCGACAAATTCATAAAAACAGTGAAGATTGAAAGAACGCCTGGAAGCTGTTGAGCGTCTGTACTTGTTTGAAAAATTGAAGAATTACTTTACTATTGTGTCTGAAACGCAATGCGGAATCAAAACAGCTGCTGTGCGGTTTGCGTGTCCAATAAATTCAGTAGGAAAGAGAGGGAAGGCATGCACAATTGCTAGCTGATTTCTTTTGAACAAGATGGGCTGGTCGATGTCAGAAACCATGTCAGAAACCTAACCGCACGCTCTTGAAAACAGCATAAAATTGCATCTACACGACTGGGAAATCGCGCTAAAATGTATTGGAAAGAGGGCAAGGATTGACTGTATGAGAAGAATGAGGGACCAGAAAGAGGCGGCGTGCATGCACGGCGGATAAAATAATAGGTTGGCCAGAGAATAATATAGGATCGGAGCCGCCACAGTGAAAATAAGATATCGCCGCTCACACGCTGGCACCTGACCAGGGACGACGCTTCAACGTCGTATAGAACTTTGAGAGGAATCCTAGGTAGGTGGGTGAAGAAGGGATCCTGGAGCCGGATTACAACTGCCTCGGGTAAAACCGCAAAATGTTTTTTGAACGATTCCTGACCTGGCAAAGCTGCTCGGAGAGCTGTTTATCAGCGCAATTTGCCATCTTTGATCAACCGCCGTTGGGAGTGGTGTAGTGGGAGGTTCTAGCTCCGTGAGAAATAGATCGTGGATTCGACTCCCAGTGGTGTATCTTCATTTCCCTCTGCGGTTTCTCTTCGATGAGGTCTTTTATTTTAATCTACAACGCGTATTTTGGCAAACACATGCTTACAACTATCACATGCTGTGCATAGGTTTTTGCCGACGAAAAGGTGCCGCTTTTGTGCTGCTCCAGCTATCGCAGACATCTGGCAGTCATGGAAATTGTTGGCGCATATAAGTTTTCATAAGATGGGAGAGTGATGCAGCCAAACCTCCAAATGATGAAACTTTCCAACTTTACAATTCCAAAGAAGCAACTGTGAGGAGTAACATACCTGTCCGAATAATTATCAATAGCACGTTCGATGTTAGTCCCAAGTTCCGGGATGGGTGGGGTTAAAATCACAGATTTTAAACAAACTTTGTGTGTGGTGGTTATTTATGGTGCTAATCACGAATCTGACTTCATTGTATAGGTGAAATACGCATTACAATCGTATAAATATATGATTAGGCGGATTACGGTAGGCTACGGTATGTGAGAGTGAGTGAGGTGTTGTGAGTTGAATCACTCAAAACCGTTCAAAATTTGTAAATGGGTTTTATTGAGACCTGCTGATCCCTAATCGAGCATCTGCTTTTGACACCGTTTATTTTGAAATTAATTTTTCTACACAATAGAAGGAAGCGATAGTCGCAATAGTGAATGTTGAAAGGCCAACATTCGTTAAAAGGTGCATTTTGCAATTTTAACGTATATTTTTGTAAACGACATCCCAGGCTCTATCCACCTATATATGTAGGTCTCCTTAAAATTCCATGGAAGGTTAAAACCTTTTCCTGGTGAGCTGTAACACAAATCTGTATGATGTAGTGGATAACGTACGCGTCATGGGTATGGTGTTTCACCCATATCGCTAGTCATAAGTTTACGAGATGATTAGTGGTGGTGTTAGGTGTTAGGATCAGAGAAGACAGGTGCCGTAATATGGGACAAAGTATGCATAAGATGCAGAAGGAAAAACCTACTGATCAGTAGAATTCAATCATGAGGAGTTGTCTTGAGAGTAATCCTGTCGTTAGCCTAATTCCTCCAAAAAATGAGGTGATTACAGATTTTTTTCAAGTCTCTGAAGCTTTCTTCTCTAGGAGGAAGATGAAATTATGCAGAGCAAAAGACCCTCATAGTATTTATTAATAGCAGTCACTAAGTGTGACGAGGTTTATTTTTGAAATTGTTTCACCATCGGTGTCATCGGTTAAATCTTTTCTTTTAAGAGAACTACAAAGAAATGAAAAATAGAAGACTCATTCAACTTCCACATCGTCTTCTTTGCGAACTGCAACAGATGTGGAAGCACGAGAATGAGGAAGGCAGCTCCCACAGCTTTGTGCTGATCCTTAGCTAGATAAACAGAGATTTCCTCCAACCGGGAAGGAGTACGTGCCACTTTCACACGTGCTCCTTCTCGGTCTCACTGCTAGTGAGAGGAGCTGCCAACACGTGTGATATAGGCCAGCAGACAAGCGTTTGTGAAAAAGCTCTCGCATGTCCTTGAGCACAACTCACTTCAGGCATGTCACGCGGAACCTGATGAAATTCAGAGAATGTGGTAAGCTATACACGTGACTCGTGTTTACCTCCCTAAATCTCAAGCTCCATTTCACTTTTGTTGAAAACGAAGTTCTCATACAAACTAAGTTGATCCAAGAATAGCTCCGAAAACCACATTCCTTCGTGGCATCCAACTCCTACACATCCGTATATATCTTCCTCTGATAGAAGAACACCAATCCTCTTAAAGCCAGACGGCAATCTGTTATGTGACTTGGCAGTGAGTCCGGCAACGCATTAGACTGAAGCACGTAGCAACGAAGCCTCGTACGCCTGTGATGTGTTTTGGTGAACGAAACAAAATAACGTCACCTATTGCATGGCCAAGAAGACACACTGATGCGGGGTTCACTAGTAAGGTAAAAGGTTTTGTGTATTCCTCTTAAGCTCAGGAGCTCATTTTCAGAGGAAAACGCGTACTTGGAGCGATCCTTCGAGAGAATTTCAATTCAAATTCCAAGACAGAGCAGAGTTTAACAGATGTGTCGCTTAAATTTGGACACCTATCAAACCAAATTGGAGATTTTCCATTCTGTTTTTTTTTATTTTTTGTTGATACCTCTAATTTTTAGCTGACACTTTTTTAAAACTCTATCTGGACATTCATTACATTGAATTTGACGCATCTAAAATTTAAAAATGATTTCAAATAGTCAAAAAATATTAAAAAGTTATATGAAGAATCATACGACCACACTGTTTGAATGAACACAAAATTCTTATCCTTTTAGCCTAATCGATACCTTTTTGTTTGTTTTAAAGTTCAAGAAAGCAGAGAATTTGCTGGTGTGCAATGAGGCGAGACTGCGCTGTGCACTTTTTACAATATAATAAGTGAATGCTACCTACATGTGCCTAATACAACAAACATCAGAAGCGATCGCTGTAAAAATGTCGTCACCTTTCCACTGCGACACTCCAGACATTTTCACTGGCATTCGAATAGATGGAAGAGAAGAAAGGATAGGAAGTTATTCTGGTTGAGTAAGTGTGATCAGTTTTTAAAGGCTCCTATTAAAAAGAGTTTTTAAAACAACGGTTTTTTACTTTAAAAATTCTCCATTTTGACTTATCCATGGAATGTGGTTTGAGAAAATTTATTTCTGTATGAAAAGTGTCTTGTTCAGAAAGAAAGGTGTCCGAGTTGAAATGAAAATGATACAAATGAACGAACTAAAATGGAAAGAAAAAGTATAAAAGAGATCCATTATCCTAAAGCAATGTATTTACTTTTGCCTCCTTTTATTCTCTTATTTAATTGTTATGTGTCTAATCGTAAGCTGTTTATGAGCAATTTGTGCGCGCGATATGGCAGTGATAATTAAACCTGAGTAACGTTTAATAGAAATGAAGAAGGGTATGAAGGAGGAGAGAAAGTTTCTAGAATACACAGGTCATCTTACCATATTTTTTCGGATGTTTCATCCACTTTTCACGTGTAGAGATTTAGAAGCCCGCGACGAAGCAAAGCAAAAGCTCTTTTTTCTCAGTTTCTAGTTTCTTTGATAGGGATAGAACTTCCCACTGAAGGTGCAGATTTGTATAGTTCACAGTGGATGTTCTTGGACGAAGGCAAGAAAGTGATGGACAAGATCGTACTGAAAATCTTCAAACAGAATAGTTGAACTGAAACGCCGAACTGCACACATTACCAAACGGCGCATTAGAGTAACAACTTGTCCAGACTGTAACAATTCTAGACATCCGCGAAAAGTAGGCAGTACAAAGCTGCGAGCAAAACAGTTTAGTGGATGATAGCGAGGTCATCACTCACCGAAGAGTTGCTCGAAAACCGCCGCGTCTCATTTATCAAACGGAGTATGTGCAAAAACCTCTTAGACAGGTGTACTTGTTAACTCGTAGAGAATCGCAGGAGCCGGGTTTCTCACTCGACTCGATGCTTTCAAAACGAATAAAGTAAATTTGCTTAAACCCATAAGGCTTTTCGCCTGTTTTCGTGCTTCGACATTAAATCACTAGAACATGCAGATGGGAAGTACATAATAGAAAATAGTAAACAGTTACAAATAGAAAATGTAGAGCACACAAGGCAGTTACTTAATTTTCTCAAAAATATGCCTCAGGCGACTTCAGGCTTTACCTTGCTGTTCCAAAGTCGCCGACGAGATCAAATTTTCTAACCTCTAAAAATTCCAAGGACCAGAACTTATTACTAGGTGATAATGAGTGCGACATCTGTATTCTTATAAGCTCGACCAAGTCCTGAATGGTTAGCTACAAGCTTTGTTAGATATGTGACATTCATTGACGTGCCCGCTGCACATTTGTGTGAGCTATTACTTGTTTATGTGACATCACTTTTCTAATTTGTGACTTTGTGTGCATAGGCTTAGGCTGATAAGTAAATAATGCGCATATAAAATATAAAGATGAAGCAACTGAAGAGTAAAACAAGGGATCTCAGGAATAAACCCCCCTTCTTACAAGAGTGGAACCTTTATACTCTGCAGCCCTCCGAACTGATCTCAAACCTCAGTAGACGAAAGCAAGGAGGTAGAAGAAACTATTCGCTTCCTACCGCATCAAGCTGTGTTGAATCCGCACAAGAGCACAACGAAACTGCAAATCGTGTTTGACGCGTCTGCCCACTAAAAGAACTGCTCGTCGCTGAACGACACTTTCCATGGAGGACCAGTCTCATTGCCGAAACTGTACGGACTTTTCTGCAATTCCGTATCGGTCGCGTCGCGTTGAATTCCGATGGGGAAAAGTCATTCATGCAAGTCCGGCCTTAAGAAGTGGATCGAGATGCCACCCGCTGTAGTAGGTAGGTTACCACAAGAAACCTCCGAGTAAGGACAACCTGCGCGTTTACTGCTTTACGCGCGTTACCTTTGGATTACTTCCATCGCCGTTTCTCCTTGCGGCTACCATATTCTGTCATTTGGATCAGTATTCCAAGAAAACCGAACTCGTAAAGGAAATCAAAGACAACCTTTACGTGGACAATCTTTTGATCACTATACAGTCGAAGATGGACTTTACGTGTACTACTAAAAACCAGAACGATATTCAACGAGCTGAAGATGAACCTTCGAGAATTTTAACGATGAAACAATCACGGAAAGTGTTCCCACAGTTGATAAATTAACGGAAGAGGATTCGAAGGTTTTCGATATCAAATGGAAGAGGTCGGAGGACAAATTCCAGATTGCCTGTACACTGATCAGGCAACCGATCATCACCAAACGTACAGTGGCCAGAGCAGTCGCTTCCGTATACGACAGCATGGGCTGGATGTTGCCGTTGATTCTCCAGGCAAAGCTGTCCCAGCAGTCGTTATGGAACGATGGATTCGAATGGGATACATCGCTCCCTCTCGATCTCAAAGGGCAATGGGAAGCCATTTCTTCAAATATGCATGGTTTCTAGAAGTCGTTACCTCGTTTCTTGTTGCCGAAATCGTCAAAAGCAGTATTGCTGGTGTGCGCAGATGCCAGCAGTGAAGTGTTCGCAGCGTGCAAATGCTTTTTTTCCTTGGCATTAACGAATTTATTCATGGCGAAAGTCAGAGTACCTAGCCTGATGTCCAAAATGACTATACCGAAGATGGAGCTTAGCGCCTTACAGATGGCGGCACGACTGTTGAATTCAATAATATCGCAGATCTCATCGAGCGTCACAATAAAGCGCGTACATATTCTGTCCGACTCCGAGATCGCGTTAAACTGGATCAGGGTGAAGCGTCCATGTGCCGGTCCATTCGTCCGGAATCGCGTATTCGAGGTGCACAGTAAAGTCAACCAGCTGGAGGAAAGTGGATATGCTGTAGAGTTCGGTCAATCGCGTCTCACAAAAATCCAGCAGAATGTGCTAGAGTATTAGACATGCAGCAGCTGCATGGTCATTTCTGGTGGACCGGACTACGATTCCTCACCGAACCGACGGAGCAATGGAAAGGTGCGTTCACTCCAATAACTCTGCAGAAGGATGACGGACAAACCGATGAATCGCAAAACGGTGTGAGCACGGGAGCGGATGGACCGCAACATACCGCCGTCTTGGCTCGGTCTCCACAACACTATGAAGATATCTTTTACGAGACCCGAAGTGCGGATCTTCGTGCAGTTCAAAGAGTTGTAGCCTTTGTAGTTCTGCTCGTAAAGCTGCTCGTTGCGCGTGTCAATGAGAGAAGGACACTTCCGATACGACACTCTCAGATATTTAACGAAGTATCTCCAGCAAACACCCTTTCCCAGTGGAAAAAAGGTTCGAACAACATTTAAGGCCATAGTGGAGCAACATCAACTTTCCTGGATGACCC
Organism: Heligmosomoides polygyrus polygyrus; assembly: GCA_947396885.1. Classification (NCBI taxonomy): domain Eukaryota; kingdom Metazoa; phylum Nematoda; class Chromadorea; order Rhabditida; family Heligmosomidae; genus Heligmosomoides; species Heligmosomoides polygyrus. Next base: position 31,558,867 of record OX377204.1, on the reverse strand, counting down.
CAACAATCCTGAAGTCGCTTCGTCATCTTCAACCGTAGACCAACAAGGAATCCTTCGATATCGCGGTCGTCTTGGATGAAGCGCGTTGGATGGACACGCCAATTCCCTATGCTCGTGTTGCAGAAAACTTGGTTGTCCTGGCTGGTCATCATTGACTGTGATCAAGAAATTCATACCACCATCGGTCATACGATGTGTCGCGTAGGTGAACGGTATTGAATAGCGAAACTAGGGCAGAAATTAACAGGATTTACGGTATTGTACGGAGTGTTAAAAGATCAACAACTTCCCATTTAAGTATTTAAGGACATTTACCAGTGATAAGATCGCGTCCACTCGAGCAAATAGGATTCACCAGATTGGTGCACTTGGACCTCGTATCTGAAGTGTCGACGATCGCGTTTCTTCACATGTTAAGACGATTTTTCAAGATGAGAAGTACCTAAGTCGACTACGAGCGACAATGCACCAACAAATGGACGGAGAGAGCGAAGGATAACCCTACGATTGCCAATGAGATCAGCAACAGTCAAATTAACTGGATGCACCCTGACAGGGAGGCGTTTATGAGCGCTTGATCAGATCAGTGAAACTGGTAATGTAAAGTCGCTTGGAAAGGTTACTCCACCGCGTGAAGAGTTGGGAACTCTGATAGTGGAAATTGAAAGCATGTTAAGCACTCGACCTCTACTCTACGTCGAAGCAGAGGAAGGCTCAAAGCGCATACTTCGATCGATAGACTTTTACCAGAACGAATTCAAGGTGCTTCCTCCAATACATGCCGCATATGCGCAGGTTGAGGGTCAAGACTATCTCAGTCCAGCGGAACGTCTAGCTTCCAGACCAATTACAAGTGGTATAGGCAAAAGACATGAAAGCTGTTAAAGAATGCGAAGCGCGAAGTTCCTAGTAGTAGTAAATATTGTGAAGGCGAGTTTTGGGCGAGAGGTCAGTAATTTAGCCCACAAGGAAGCAACCACTCCCGGCAAAGCACTCCATACTTTGCACAAACGGTAAAAATGGCGTTCCACCATAAAGCTCAGGTTGACAGGCCGAATAAAAACCGTGACATCACCTTGGGGTGGATATACTGTAACGACACCACCCGGAAATGGCGCACAGGAACCTGTCCGATTCCTGCGGTAATTATACGAGGGTACCGAGTTACGGACGTCTTCAACTAAAGAAGCCGGGTCGTCTATAATCCTGGAAGGTGGAAGCGCTGACAGGACATCCGGAAAAGTGGCCAATTTGACGAAGTGTAGAAAGACACAAGTTTTAAACCTATAGCTAGCAGGACGGAAAGTGCAAGTCTAGGGAGACTGAGGGAGTCAAGCTGATCTACGGCGGATAGTTCTCCAAGAGGAACGGGAGCTCAATAGCCGCTGCGGCGCCTTCAGGGAATCAGCAACAATAAACGAGCTACATTCATATTCGTTAGTTCTGAGGTTCTTTTTCTTTTTCTTTTCTTTTTCTTTTCTTTCCCTTCTTTTTCTATTGTTTTTCCCCGATTTCTAACAGAAGCAAACGCATCGCCATCAGGAATAATTATGGATTCGCCATTAGGACTAATTATGGAATTGAACAATAAGGCAGAAACGGCATTCAGGCCACTCTGTTCTTTTAGTTAATTTTTAAACTACGCGCTGTTCATCTCGTTACCGCACAAAAAGCAGCCTTCTCACGTCAAGTGAGGCCGAAGTGACTGACTTCTTGCTCCGGCGTCCAAAATTCTTGATCAGCTGCTGGCAAGATATGCATCTCCTCAGTACTTTATCTTTAGCTTTCACTTTGAGATGCTAACTGCCGAGGGTCAGGCGTTCTTCCCCTCCCACCGGCGCGCCCACTTCATCCCGCGCATTGCCTCGCCTGATGAATATGCCTGCGCGCCTCTCCGAACGATTGCTGAGGCTTTGGGAGCACCGTTTCAATCAACTGACCGAGGAATGCTGAAATACCAAGGAGATGAGAGTGAACAACTCACAGGCGAATTTAACGCTAGTGCAGTAGTTTTTTTGGAGCTGCTGAATATTGGGGAGGACCTTCATTTCAATTTCACTTCAAAATCTTTCTGCTTAGCAATGAAGAGAAACCCACTTGACAGCCAAGGCCGTTGTTTGGGAACGGTCTGATATAGTTGAAGCTCAGTCCAAGCTTTACCCTAACAGGAGAGAAGTATTTTGACGAATTCATCAAAACACATTCCTACTCTTCGTATGTTCCACCCGAGCGTCATTGTCACCCTATAGCCACATACAATTTCCTGTGACCGTCTGAAAGACTAGTGGCTGAATGTCCCCAGACACTTCTTCGTATGCAGTCTCCCAAGAAACGGTTTCACGAGTATTCTTACGCTCTGTTGTCACAGCGCTGCCAAGACGTGACGCGTCGGCGCGCACCGACTTAGAAAATTTAGAACAAGTTACTTGCGCCTTATGAGCTCCAAAACAAGTTACTTGCGCCTTTAGACCTCGGAAACAAGTTATACAGCATTGCACACATTCCGTCCGCTCCGCCGATTAGCGGAGCACTTTCTTGTTTCATATGAATGGTCCTTCTCCTGAATGGTCGTTCTCGTACTTAGTAAAATTTCGGTCCGGGTCAGCTCTTTTAAAGGGAGCTTTAGGCGGAGTATCAAAAAGGCGTCTTTTATTGTTGCTGAACTGCTAGTGAGATTTTCTAGCAGGGGGAACATTTCCTCCTCATCCTTTTCTGGCACTTTTTGCACACTACAATACCCTGAAATACCTTATAATACATCTTTGCTCTCGTCTAACAGTACAGGGCTGTCGGACATCAGGTTTTTATTAACTTCCACGTTTCGCATTCTCATATTTAAAGTTTGTTTTTGATAATAGCAGTCTGATGCGAAGAACACAAAATAAATGAGCGTTGCTGAGAAGAATCCACACATGCAGATATTTAAGCCGCTCCCACCAGGTAGGAAAGCGCTGGCTTTGCTTTGGAATGACTCATCTGGTAAAGCAGAGATTTTCTCTTCGTTCCCATTTAACAAATTCTTGTTATTTGAAGGCGTTAGTATCCCATTCTTTCTTCATTATACCACAATAGGACTATTTTCCTAAGTTTCTTGGATTAGACTGTTGCTATTAAAAACAAACGTTAAAAAAAATGGAAATGAAGGTTGATGGTAGAGATTATTAACCTAATGTGCGATAGCCTTGTACTGTAAGAAGAAGAAACTTATTATAAGGCAGTGCAAGTCGGAAAAGGTGCCATTTGAGGATAAGGAGAGAATGTTTGCCCGGCCAGATATAACCTCGCTTCCACTTTAGCCTTGCACCACGCAGTATTTTTCAGTAGAAAGCAAATGTCGAGTTTTATTTTTAGCCAAATTTGGCCGCCGGGAATCGTCAAGCTACCATTTATATTATTACGTTCATTAAATTTCCACAAAATGTAGAGGACCAAGGTCCATGTGAACGAATACATTTATAATGCGGTAACGACTGCGTCACATGGACCTTTTCCTATTACCTTCAGTGAAAATTTGGGAAAAACTTTAGGTCCTGCCGACTGGTTAAACTGCTCAAGTCGAGCGCCGTTAACGAAGCTATTACGGCTAGCAACCTCGTTCTGTCTCGCCTAGGAGCATCTCCGTTATTAAGCTTCACATTGTGCCATAAGTTGTCCTGTTCCTCCATACTCCTCGTCTATTCCGCTGCTGCTCGGTGTTCACTGCATACTCTTTCTTTATTAGATCTCTTTGTTGTTCTTTTTTGTTACACACGTCATTGCTACAATACCGTTCGCGCTGCACGGTCAAAAGTGGGCGAAAAAACGCAAAAATAGCGTCGCAAAGCGTCGCATGCTCATTGAGTTCCTTGAGTTTTACGTTTTTTGAAAAAAACGTTAGTATCATTCGATTCGTGTCTTCGATATCTACACAAACTTGTATACAACTTTACCGGATCACCCACATTTTCGCCGTGGGTGGTCCAAAATTGACTGGAGCGGGCTTTTGCGATTATAGCAGCTTATTTTCCAGGACATGCATGCTTTCGGAGTATCTCAAGCATGGCGTACATTGCCAATGCTCTGTCATGCCAGGAATGCCCCGATAGTGCGCCGTGCACAATGCACACAGAATCGAACCTATCAATCGAGTGGGCGAGCGCATAACCACTACTTTTCTATCTTCTCTTACTGGGGAATGGGAAATCCTCAAGACTATTTCAAACCGTTTAGAGAATCTTCTTCTTCTTCTTCAGCGTTTGTCCCGCATCATGACGGGGTCCGCTTTTCTGGTGCCATGTCGCCATCTTTCCCGATCCCGTGCTAGATCAGGGTGGACACCAGCTACTTTAAAGTCCTTGTGTAACGTATCAGCCCAGCGCTGCTTCGGGCGCCCTCTAGGCCGTTTTCCAGACACTACGAAGTTAAGGCCTATCTTACGGACGCTGTCTTCCTTTCCACGCAGAACGTGGCCGTACCATCGTAAGCGAGCTTCACGCATCTTGTCCGCTATCGGCGCGACACCGAACTTCTGCCGAATAGCCTCGTTTCGGATGCGGTCCAGGCGCGTGACTCCAGCCATCCAGCGCAGCATCTTCGTCTCCATGACGCTGAGGCGACTTTCCGTTTCCTTTGTCGCAGGCCAACACTCAGCTCCGTACATCGCTACCGGCCGGACGACGGTCTTGTAGATCTTCGACTTTAAGCGCTCTGGCATCTTCTTGTCGCAGAGTACTCCAGTCAACGAGCGCCACTTCGACCAAGCTGCACTCACGCGTGAGTTCACTTCAACCATCAGACTGCCATCAGAAGCTATTGCTGATCCCAGGTATTTAAACACCGAAGTGCGTGCAAGCTCAGTACCGTTAATCATAATGGAGCCGGACTCATTTACGTCAGTCGTGAAATACTCGGTCTTCTTGACGTTCAATTTGAGTCCGAACATGGCCAGGCGGTCGCACCAAGCTTGCACCTCTCGCTCGAGCTCACCTTTGTCTTCGCAGGCGAGCATCACGTCATCAGCATATAGCAACGTCCAAGGGACGGGCTTCTGAAGATCTCGCGTAATGGCATCCATTACGACAACAAAGAGGAGTGGGGAAAGCGCAGATCCTTGGTGCACCCCAACAGAGATGGGAAACTCCGTCGAGGTTCCTGCTGCCGCTTGCACACGACTCTTTGGACAAGAGTATAGCATTCGCACCCACTCTACAAGTTCTTCGGGAACACCGTGCTGTCGAATGGCGTACCATATAACCTCACGCGGTACGCGATCGAAGGCCTTCTCCAAGTCGAGAAAGGCAAGATGCACCGGCTTCTGTTTCTCGCGATGCTTCTCTACCAGAAGACGGGCGGCATGTATGGCATCGATAGTGCCACAACCAGCCACGAAGCCGCACTGATTGCTGGAAAGCTTGACGATTTCGCGAATTCGGCTATCGAGGATTCGCTCGAAGATCTTCATGCTGTGCGAGAGCAACCGAATCGGACGGTAATTTGAGCAGTCTGCAGGGCTGCCCTTCTTCCAAATCGGGATCGTCGTACTTTCCTGCCAAACATCAGGCACCTTGTTCTCCGCTACAACCTGGTTGAAAAACTTGGCCAACCACTCAGCAGAGTACCAGAACTTCGACTTCCATAAGTCAGCTGGCAAGTCATCTGGACCAGTCGCCTTGCCCGGTCTCATCATCCTCAGAGCCGCGTCAGTTTCCTCCACAGTGATTTTATGGACGGGACCGTGGATAGGAGCCACAGAAGGGACGGCCGGATGAGGGAACTCTTCAGTCGAAATTCCCTCAAAATAATCGCACCATCGCTTCAAGGCCTTTTTGCGCTCTGTCAGAAGATGGCCGTTCTCATCATTGATGCCAAAGAACTTCTCTATATCCTCGGATTGGCGATGACGGTTTTTCGCAAGTCGGTATAAATACCGCTCGCCATCGCGCGACTCAAGCTTTTCGTAGACATCATTGTAATGAGTGGCTTTTGCTATGGCCACAGCCTTCTTGGCAGCTTTTTTCGCTTCGTGGTACTTTTGCCAATTATTGGTGGTCTTCTCGCCGAGAAACACATGATAAAGCGCTTTCTTCTCTCGAACCTTTTCTTTCACATCGTTCGTCCACAGCCATGCCTGCATGTCGACCTTTCGTCGTCCAGGCTTTGTAGTGCCAAGTTCTGACCTCGCAGCTTGAAGTATCGCGTCGGTCGCTTTCTTCCAAGTTTCGTCGACAGTCGTGACTGTCGGTAACCGTACGCGAGAAATCACAGCTGCTTCCTTTTCCTTCATTCGCCACCACTTGATTCTTGCAGCACCGCATCGCTCAACCTGCTGCAGCCTCGGAGGAGCGATCTTCAAAGTACAGATCAGCGGACGATGCTGTGGGGCGACCGTTTCATACGGCACGATCTTCGCGTCTGTGACGAGATTTCGGTCACGATCTCTCACAAGGACGAAGTCTATCTGCGTCTTGGTGTTCCCACTATAGAACGAGATAAGGTGGGAGTTGCGTTTGCGAAACACGGTGTTCATTATGGTGAGGTTATGCGAATCCGCATATTCAAGGATACGCTCACCATCTGTGTTACGCAACCCATAGCCGAATCCACCATGACAGCTGTACCCGTTTGGAGAATGTTCTTAGAAATTTCCAGACACCCCACTCAGGATTAGCTCCAATTTGTCCAGCGAAACTTTGGTGTGCGCCGTGTACAATGCGTATAGAGAAGAACCTTTCAATCGAGGGGAGGGGGAAGCTTGTAGACTGAGCGTTTGAGAAGTTTTGTCAGAAATTTGCAGCCGTCCTAGTTAGGAGTTGCTCTAAGGCTGTCCAGCGAGCCTTTGGAGTGCGCCCTGAACAGTGCATACAGATCCGAACCTTTCAATCGAGAGGGCGACCGCTCGCAAATTGCACGCGCGGGCGTGTTCGGAGCGCAATAGCTCTGCCAAGTTGGAACCTTTCAGGTTGCAGCCAGTTGGTTTTGTAGAGCGGTCTGTTAGTACGCTGAAGTAGAATGGTTTAGCTTGGGAGTGGGCAATGTTATAGGGGTGCGAAAATGCAGATGAGGCTTGTGTGAAGCATTTTTTCCAACTTTCGTGGACCACTGCGAGAAAACGCGGCGAGCTAACGGCCTTAAAATGCGTACGAGAACAGAGAGCCTAAGGTACTTTACTACTGATGACGTACTCACAGCTCCTCAGCTGCCTAAACTGCCTTAGCCTCAGCAGCCCTTTTAGAGTAGCGAAAGCTAGCGGTTAGAGTTTCCTGCGCTCCTACTCGCCCAGATTTGAGTCTTCGCCACTCGAAATGGAACCGTTCCGTTCAGCATAAAAAGCGCTATCGAACGATATCAATATCGACCGATTTTGGCAACATCAATTTTTTGACTGTTTCGCATCGAGGACGAGGCCGCGGCGGAAGGACGATGACGTCATCGAAAAATCGATGTCTTCGAGCTGGGCCATACTTAATACCATTCGATAGAGCTTTGCATGCTGAATTGAATGGTTTCATTTGGAGTGGGAAAAGCGGTAATCTCAGCGAGTAATAGCGCGAAGAGCGTCTGCCGTTGTTGCGCTAAATTGCACGCGCGGGAGTGTTTGGAGCACAATAACTCTGTCAATTCCGAATTGTTTCGGCTGCGACTCCTGTGACTTGTAGGCAGTGAAACGATGTATTAGTACTCTAAAATGGAACGGTGTAGCTTATGATTAGGTAAAGTTGCAGGGGCGCGAATCTGCAGGTTAGCCTTGTGTGACACGATTTTTCGGATTTCAGTACACCTCTGCAGGAAGATGCAGAGACCTAACGGCCTACAAACGTGTAGGCGAGCAGTGCAATTAATGTACTTTACGATGACATGCCCACAACTCCCTAGCTTCCTGAAGCGCCTTAGCCGCATCTGCCAATTTAGAGTGGCGAAAGTTAGCGGTTAGAGTTTCTTGCGCACCTACTCGCCCAGATTTGAGGGCGAGTGGCCCCGCAACCCCTTAGAGTAACTCCAGACTAGGGCGGATGCAAATTTCTGAAAAAACTCCCAAACAATCAGCCTACAAGCTGTCGTGCCCACTCGATTGAAAGGTTCGATTCTGTATGCATTGTTCGCGGCGCACTTCAAAGGCTCGCTGGACAGCCTTAGAGCAACTCCTAACTAGAGCGGCTGCAAATTTCTGACAAAACTCTCCAAACGCTCAGTTTACAAGCTGCCTCCCCCCCACTCGATTGAAAGGTTCTTCTTTGTACGCATTGTACACGGCGTACACCAAAATTTCGCTGATACAGATTGGAGCTAATCCTGAGTGTGGTGACTAAAAATTTCTGGGAACCTTCTCCAAACGGTTCGAAATAGTCTTGAGAATTTCGCATTTCCCAGTAAGAGAAGATATAAGCGCAGGGACATGCGCTCGCCCACTCGATTGATAGGTTAGGTCCTGTGTGCATTGTGCACGGCGCACTATCGGGCATTCCTGGCATGACAGAGCACTGGCAATGTACGCCATGCTGAGATACTCCGAACGCACGCATGTCCTCGAAAATATGCTGCTCTAATCGCAAAAGCCCGCTCCAGTCAATTTTGGACCACCCACGGCGAAAATGTGGGTGATCCGGTAAAGTTGTATACAAGTTTGTGTAGATATCGAAGAGACGAATCGAATGTTATCAACCTTTTTCAAATAACCTAAAACTGAAGGAGTTATGAGCATGCGACGCTTTGCGACGCTATTTTTGCGTTTTTTCGCCTACTTTTGACCGTGCGGCGCGAGCGGTATTGTATCTTGTGAAGTCTCAATATTGTTCTCGTCCTACCTGGCCTCGCCTCATACGTATGATTCACTTGTTGTTTGTCAGAGTTTTTGGCAAGCTGTGGCTGCTATTTTAGTGACTGTGCGAGTTACTCAAGCCAATAAAGCATGAATATTGAAAAAAAGTTTACGGAACTATTACAGGTGCGTAATGGTTACGCTTAAATGGGGAACAACCGAGTGGATCGACTACTCGCACTAGTACATATAGGACCCTTTAAGCTAAATATGCCCTACGGGTGTCTATTAGCTTAAAGGATCCATAATCCAAGTTGGACACATTGTCTGGTGCTAATATGTAAGTTGTATGCGAGCTTAGATCTAAACTAGATTTATACTAGCTTGAGGTTACCAATGACTTACAGGGTCTTCGTGTAATTCACATGCGGCATTTGTGCTAAACTTCCAGAATTTTACGAATGACTAGTTGGAGGCAATCTGTTACCTGCATGCAGCTTGCAAGTAACTTGTTCAGCGCATTTCTGCCTGCAGTACGGACCTGCCTTATCAAGTAAGCATGTGTTATGTGCATTGAACAAATCCAATGTAGGGGGGGGGGGGGGGGGAGGCAGTACACAATGTGCTTGTCCACCCTTCACATAACCAAGCAACGTCTACAAGTCTGGTCGCTGTTTCTAAGGATCAAAAGCGAGCGAGCGGTTGCAGCTAACCGACTGCCACCACCGTGGATACGAGTTGATCCTCCACTATAGCGTTGAACAGAACAAGCTATTCAATTTTTTTTTTTGGAAAATTCAGAGCTCACACGACAGACCACTTCTTTGCAGCTGCAGTTTTATCGTTAGGCAGCACAAATGCATAATCGGCCTTCACCGTCTTGGAGCTGCCGTGGGGGGATTTATGCGTGTTGTTTATGTGAGACTGCGTTACTGAGCTGCGATTAACGGTGATATGAATACAAACTCACGTAAGCACTACTGTCTATAATAGCATAGTATTCTTTTCTTAATATAAGCATGGCCGCACCGAAGCGAGAGCTAAAGAAGAAGGCTATAGGGCTATGATGCAAAGCGCATAGCAGATCGGTGAGAGTATTCAAAAGCATTCAAACGAAAACGGGAATACGTGGCTTCTGAAGAGAATACTGCATATATCATTTTAACCTTAAACAGGACGCGTTTGATCTTAAAATGGAGAAAAAACGCTCTAGTGTGACAAGGCTGTCGTACTCAACAAGATCTTGTAAGGCCAGTTCGTGAGCAGAAAACTACAAAGTGAATTTCTTCCATATTTTTCACTGTTATATGATTGTCTAAAAACTTCCAGATCAGCTGCTTCAGTAACTGTTTGCATGGGATACACCTTTCTTCATGCAGCTTTGTCGGGTCCGCCAAAAAAGCTGAACAGTAAGGCTGGTAGAACTCGAAGCAGTCCTCTAATAATTAAAGTCCTCTAAAAACTGAAGGCAGCTTCTTGGCTCGTCTCGCAACATAACATCTAGGCGTGGTCGCTACTCCAGCCACTATGCATCTATGTGGGCGTAGTCCGAAAGTGCTTTCGTCGCTCTGCAGGATATTTTGTTATTTTAAATGCCACTAACGTTTTGGCATAAGGATGATGTGACGGGAAAACCGTTCTTATGTCCTCAAGCGTCTCCCCTGGATTAGGCACTGATCATGATTGACGCCTATTCTAATTACTGCTACATGTGACACTAGCCGCTTTCAGAAGCTATACACATACCAGCACGTATTCAACACTAGACGACGTAGCAATCACAATAGACGGTTTCCAGGTTTCAGAGGCAAAGTGCAGCGTTCAGCACTGGAATGGTGGCTTACAAAATCAAAAAAATCTGCTACTGAGCACAGATTGTTGTGCTAAACCTGAAACCTTCAAACTAGTAGAAAGAACTGGTGGATGTGGAATGAAGCTATCTATTTCTGTTAACAGTTAATCATCAAGAAGCAGATAACGTGGTTATGAAGGCTTCTTGACCTGCTTTCACGGAAAAAGTAAAATCGATATACGATAGGTAAATTCGACACCTGTGGGGAAGCCTCAGTTAAGTTCCTATATAGGTATCTGTCTATCTATGTTGAGGTTAAGATTATCGGAGTTTGCTCTTCAGCGGATTATTGGAATTCGCAATACAACTTCAGTTCTTCGGTCAGTATCGACTGATAGGACCTACCTGCGTTCTTCTGTTGTTACCGTTGGACAAGTAGAAGGCGTAAAAGCCCGCTCAACTTCCTAGCACCGCTCCGATAAAATCGATTTCCAATCAAACAGCTCCGGTCGTTAAATTTCAGGTCGGACCGAAAGTTTTTGCAGTCTTCGCATTCTAATCATAACGTCGTAGGGTGTTGGCGACTTTAATCGAAGTAAAAATGAAAATTCGGATATCTCTGCTGAAGAAAGCCGCTGTTGAAAATTTTCTTGTTGTAAACTAATCTTAGTTAGAGCCGGCGAACTGTTGGAATGCATTTTTTTACATTCTTTCACGAGGAGATTCCTTCTCTAAAAGGTATATAAGAGAACCGTAAACACAGCTGTTAAACCGACGTCCTTGTAAAGTAAACCAAACCATATATAACTCTCGATTACAAGTCCTTGTTTTTAGTCCTAGTTTTTTTTTATGAATCTAACGACGTGTTATTATTTAGAATTGCCGTTCGGATCGATATATTTAGGAAGCTACATTTATCTTTTACCAGGACATATTTTCAACAGATTTTCTATCTGTTTTCATAATTGCGTCAAGATACATTGCTCAAAACCGAACAGGTTTCCTACTGGATTCTGTTATTTTACAAAGCAATAGGTCAGCAGATAACCAAAATTACCAATTGAGAATGACGCTTCGTAATGGATCGAGGAAGCTACTCTGCTCCTTGCTGTTCTCCACATTCTATTGCTCGCCGATATCCACTACTATTTGCAATACATTACAAAAACTTTGACCTTTTTTACAAATAAAGAAAGCAAAGGTGCCGTTGGCACCAGCTCATTGTCGAGATGCCATATTGTTGCCCAGAACTTCTTTCTTTCTCTCACGCAAGGAACTGGCCCAGCAGAATAATTTCTTATAGCACAAACCGTGGCATAAATCATGGAAAGTCCACTTCGGCTGGCGTCTACGTTTCCTCTGCGCAATCGTCTATTCTGAGCAAGGCCGTTCATCATCAGCGAACAGTCTAAGAGGAGTGCTGCTAAGGTCGGTCTCTGCCTTCGGGATCTGGGTTTTCTACATATATCAACTGATCTCAGGTTCGACGAGAATTATAATGCTCTGGTATAAAAGCCAATTTCCGAACCTACAACTCAATTAAGGCCCCTGTTATACTCCCGCGGGAGCTTCCGCGGATGGGCGGAAATCGCGTCGGGACCCCGCGCCGGGCCACTCGTCGCGGCCCGCCACGCCCGCCTCCGCCGTGCACCATTGGTCCGCGGACGTTCCGCGGATGCTCCCGCGGGAGTATAACAGAGGCCTAAGATGTTGGAAACGAAAGACCTGCAGACGCTCTTGCGAGCTTAGAAAATTTACGTGCAGCCACTGTGGAATGTGGCACAACCGTCTTCAACCCTACCAAAAAGAAAGATATCGTTTTGTTGAGAAGCATTCAGAACAATTATACACGTAAGCTGTTTATGAGATGCTATGGACTTCAATATTGTGATTTGCCAAATGCATCCACTAGAGATGTCTGGTCATTCCAGTGTTCCAGAAGAAAAAAGGCTGGTTCTCTCATGTTGTTGAAAATTCTGACTAAAACCGCTGCAGCTGCCCTGCTGCCATTTTTCAAGACTATACTGTTTAGAAATAAAAAGGAAACTTAGAATCTATGTCTCTTTTACAAGGGCGCAGGCTAGGTCATGCTTCCTCACCAACCGGAATCTCAGGGAGCTCAACCTCTTGCTTGGTGAATCCGAAAATATCACGCAGAAGTCGCTGCCAGTTTTTAGGTCATTTATTGCTCGTAACTTGTCTGTTTAAGCTATTTAGTGTTGTATTTTAGTTGGTCATTCATGCTTTTAGTCTTGTGTTCGATATATCCTGGTTTCATTTCAATTACTTTTCCTTTTTATCCATGTGTATGACGCGTCTTTTTCTTTGAATAAATGAATAGATAAACACATTTTAATGTTCTGAGTCTCATCTTTGAAGTGCCTCACGTCCTACTCACATGCTTTCTTTTCGCAATCTTAGACTTAACTAGCCACTAGCTCCTTACCAACATTGATTTTTTGGAACACGCCAGCCTTTCCCACCCCTGAGTCTTTCGATGCAATAGTATAGGTTCCAGTTTCGGCGCAAAAACGTCGCGGTAGAATTGTCGTCATTTCAAGAAGAGGAGTTTTGAACAGAGGCTAAACGTTGCCAGATCACAAATGCTGCACTAGCACAACTGGTCCCAAAAAATGGTCTCGAAAAGTGTGGCTGGTGTAGCTGCATAGAGGTTGTCAAGTTGTACAGGCACTACGAAGAAAGCAGGGGGTCCAAACAACAGCCGAAATAGAGACCGTAGCAGTCTTCGTCAAGAGCACAGAGATCCGAATTCCTGAATACCTACTTTAGCTATGCTCTCGAAAAATTGTCGAATATTCGAATGGTCTCGAGCGCTCACGAATTTCAAACATTCGAATTTGAATATTTTCGAAAATGTGATTTCTTTGCATATTCGAATTCGAGCACATTCGCCAAACGCGTTTCTTTGATTATTGGAATTCGAACGAAAATCATTTGAATACCTATTCGAATAGTTTTTGAAGTCGAGTTCGAGTCGAGCGCAACTTTAATACCTTCATATAATTCCTACATTACCAAGGTTCATCGAACGTCGAACTTAGATGACTTCAAAATCATTCGCAGTGTCTAAAGTTTGCCCAAGATTTCAACTTTTTCTGTACTATCTATGGCCCTAAGAGTGTGTTTTTCTTCAAGAGCAACGGCATAAATGAAACACCGAAAATACTGTCAGCATGGTCAATCAACGCGAAGAGTCGCTTTTGTTTCAGAGCTGTGTACAGTTGAAATGCAGAAAAAATGTGGGGCTAGTGATGGAGAACCTGGAAGATGACTAGCAGTATTAAGCTAGAAGGGGAATGGTGAATGGGAAGAAATCACCCCAGAATTGTTGCAGCCACTCCGCTGAAAGTTCCAACTACCCAAGCGGTCTGTGCCGGTAAAAGCGAGAAAGTGTGGAGAGCTGGAAAACGATCGGCTTACTTGGCATGCGGCATACTTCCGTTGTCTCACCTGAGATGATGCGCAAGTGCGCTTGAGTCGATACGATAGCATCGTATCAACTACTGGGCACGATGGATGGCGGCCGTGGCAACGGTCTCTCCTCCTCTCCAGGCCCCGGAAGACCCTAAGACGATGCTGTAGACGCCGTCGTCTTTGTCGTCGTCGTCGGCTCCGTCTAAGCCGCGTTCACTTAGTCTGATCGTGTCGTCGTTGCTAGCGGATGGCTTAGCTGTGGGTGAATAGGAGGTCTTCTGAAGACAGGCAACGTCTGTTCAAGGTCAGCGAAGGCGCTACAACGAACCGTGCATCAGGAGTTCATTAGAACGAGAACAACTAGGAACACAACTAAAAACAAGCAAACGGATATATTCCAGAGAATCCCTTGCCACTAGAGATAATTGACTCGGAGGACGATTTCACACCGCGATTGAACAAGCACTCAGTGAATACTAACATGTCATATAGAAAATTGTTGCCTAAAACCGTTCGCTAGTAGTTAAACCATAAGCAAAGCTTACCGTTTTTTGGAAGGATTCAATATTCCGAAGAGGGTATTGAGTGCTAAACCCGATGGAAGAAGCACAAACTCTTAGTTAGGCTAGGAATTTCCTCCCTAACAATATTCACCTTGCAGCTTTCAAATTTAATTTAATAAGGGGTCAAAATCGTAACATTATGCTACGTCTTCAAATTCAAGTTTGAGACCTGGAATACTGCAGCTGATGAAACTAGATACAGCGACCGTTATAACCGAACTATTCATAAAAAGTCACTCAACATCGACGCAGTCTGACTTCAGGTGTTGTTGCCTAAATTATTCATCGACATGGCCTTGTAATTTTACAGAATTGATAAAAATGAGAAACCCCGAATTGTTCAGCTAAAAAAATTTTCAGAGTGGAAGTGAACAACGATATAGGTAAAAATCGGCGTTAGTCAATCCCATTCTGAGATGCGCCACGCACTCTTCATCATCGGTGTACGCGAGGCATCTTGAGCGAGCATTTGGCCAGTGCAGTGACCTGCGGTGCTCAGCTAATGAATTGCGGTGTTTTGTCCTCCCGGACAAGAATGGTACCATTACACCAACCCGGACTGATGAATGCCTGGTTGGCTAGACATCCTAAGCAGGAACATGGAATCGAGCACACGCGACAGTCTTCTTTCAAGTGTCTTCTTTCCACCATCAACACAGTAAATAAGAGGAGAAGAGGAAGCAAAAGCCCTGGGTCATACGAGATTTTCCCAAAAAATAAGACACGAACTAATCAAAAAGCCCGACCATCATCAAGATGTCCTGGGAAACTGCGCATATCTTTATTGACTTACTCAATTTTTCGTTCAGCGCTTGTTTCTACACAACAGCGCCAGTATTGACGGTTTTTTCTATGCTCGGATTTGATCCTTGAAAAAGTAAACTCATCAAAAAGTTAGTTACTGGATTTGACCAGGAGAAGAAAATAGGACGGTTAGGCGTAGACTTGAGGAGCGATGGTTGAACTGGTTTCAGTGGACTACAATGAAGGAAGAGAAAATCCTTTTGTCCAAAAAGGCAGCACACTATGAAAACAAAAAAGTTTCAGCATGCGTTATTTACGATGAATCTATAAAGCACTGAGCAAGGTTGCAGACTCGAGAATGTAGCATATTGATTAGGCGAATGCCAGCTAAACCAATGAGCTAATGAATGCAGAACTACATGATAGGCTTTTTCAGGAGAAATGATCTTAATAAACGGTAGTGTTTGTGGGCACTGCTAAATGGCTTCGCTCATGCAAAGTCTTGAACCAGTTCCTGCAAACTTGGGCGCTTCGTAAAGAGAGCTTCTGAACGAAAAAGGTTGGAATTCTAAGAACTGGAATACCGAATGCTCCGTTTTGTAGGGAGTTCAGAAAATGGTAGACCAGAATAAAGTTCGAAATCAGTACTTGTTAGCCGGGATGAACAAATATGAGGTACCAACGCTAATAATGTTAATCCTCTATTATTACCTCAGATAAACAGAAGGAGAAAGAAACAGACGAACAGAAAAGCAGACACAGAGAGCAGAATTGGGTCCAACAAGATTCCAAGAATTTATCGACACTCTTTGTGAGGAAGATGAATGAATTTGAAACGCGTTAATCTCCTTAAATTTTCACGATGATGATCTTCTTCAATTTGCAACGCTTTCTTAAAGAAATGAGACGTCCACGCGGATGCAGGAGTCCGCTGTTTCATACGCCGACATTGACGGTCCAGATCCAATTTAGGCGATCCAGCTGTATTCCATCCCTCTTGGGTTGCTGACATGGTGTCAGACCATTTAGGGAATAATGAAGCACAAACTCGTCCATTGGCTGGCCACCGATCTTCAAAGTGTTGGCAAAATACGCATTCAAATGACTTCAACAACATCCAGTAGAATTAGCTTGCGTGACGCTGCTCACAATGGGAATGACTAAGGCGGGAATTCATCATCTTTGTGCACTTTATGTAGCTAACAAATTAGCAACAATTGTTTGTACTTGCAAAGAAATCAGAGACATTGATTTTTTTATCAAAAAGATCTCTTCCTAATCTTAAGAAGGAAACGGTTGTGCTGCACAATACTTCGCAGTGGAAAAAATAAAGGGAAATTATTACATTTCATTAAATTACAACTGACATCCACTAGAGAACTTGGGACATAATTGGCTGTGAGAGATTGAAGAAAAACAGGATTGCAATGATGCAATGACGTACTTTCGAGTATACACCGTAGTTGGGGAAGTATCGAGATAGAGACGAGGATGTGTTGATTAACGCGCCGTGAGCACTCGAAGATGAGAACTCCAAACAGAGAAGTCCAACAAATTCTCACTCTGTCCAGCTGAAAACATCGATCGATAACCGCCTTCAGAAATCAGCCTTTCTGTCTGTATTTTGGAAGTTCTTGATTAGTTGGGGGAGTAGTGAATTAGTTACATGCGCCAAGTTCCAATGAAACTCCAAGGAAACCGAACACATTGGCGGCTTTAAACCCGCTCAAGTGCTATTAAGCGACTTTGCACAAAGGATAAAGGACAGGAACACATTACGACGTTAATCAATCCCTTAACAACGTGATGTCGTGGAGACAATTTGAAAGGCGTACTTGACCTATACACTGACTCGTGCTGGCCAGCCGATGGGCAAGTGAATGTCAAGTCTGGCGCCAATTCATCCGGAGAGGGAAAAGCTTGGTTGGCCAGGGCGAGAAATCTGAACCAGCACCTGGAATCGGCTACACCAGACAGCCGACGCCTCCTCTACCACGGCACTAACTTGTAAGTATAGCACGACATCTCTTGAAATGGCATATTTTGACAGGCAATGTGTAGAGAAAAATTTAAATTCCAAGAAAAGAATAAACTGGTTCACCCGCGGTATGTACATATATTGCTAAAAGAATATATTTATTTGTCTGTGAGTGGCGAAGTACATGCTCGAACATTAAGTGAACACCTTAAAACACGTACCCAAAACCTCCAGGATGAGAGCTCATGAAGCGTACCCATAAAGGAAATGATTGTTATAAGCAATTAATTATATTATGATTATATGCTGATAAAGCTTCAAGATATTGCCAGGTTTTTCTGGACACTTTAATAGATGTTAGCATCTAATAAAGTGATAATAGATGTTTGTTTTAAAGCCTATGACACTGACTTGTCCGACGCCCTCTACACAGAATACCTGGCGCGATTCCCAAGAGCGATTTAAATGACCTCCATCCCTGTTTGCACTCTCTAAAAGACAAAAAACCTAAACGAGTTCGTTAGGAGGCGGGCGCTCACGCTGAACATGATGTCGATTACGCCCTGCTCCTCTTAATCTTTCACTGTACGTACATCATATAAAAATTCTAAAATTAATTTGATTCGGCTATGATGAACAGGTGATATTTAAGTGCATAACATCTAAGCACTTCAAACGAAGAACGACAAGTCAGACGCAAAATACTAAAGGAACAGAAGATAAATTCACGGAAGTGATGGGTTCACGGGAAAGAAAAGAGGACGTGCACGTTTCTAGAGCAAGATCGAGACAAGAGCAGGGACCTTGCAAGGAGTGAAATATTCCATGGAAGGGATTAAGTCAAAACTCCTAAAAGGATCTTGAACCAGCTTTTTTCACCACATGATCACAAGTCACGAATGTACTCAGCAACACATTGCGCTGAAACACCAGAAATTTATCGAGCAATGTTGCCAAACTGCTCTGCTGCATAGTCGCCCAAAAAACAGGTTATACGCTTTCATATACTTAATTAAATAAGGGGCAGTCATGTGATTATTCAGTAGTCTAGAAACATGTCGAGCACAAAAAATTAACGTGAAATTGCAAGGACTTTATAATTAAAATAACAGCATTTCCTCGATCGAGCCTTAGCATTCAGTAAACCTGCTGTGAACTGCTCAGACTCCCATATGTTTCAACATTTCGAAGTACCACAGCATCAAGATGCAGCTAGAGATATAGACGTGGCCTATGCGGATCATCTGCTGCCTGTTTCTGCCAGCATCCTTTGCTTTTTGGAATTTTGACAAATTGCTCTTCTATATGTATGTGTTTCCGTAAATAATGTTTCTCTGAAGACGGAATGAACGACTTGAGTAAAAGAAACAAAGAAATAGAAAGAAATAGAGAAAACAATGTGGATGCGTATTTCCTTGATTCTTTCGGCTTCGTTCATACTATACCACAACCCCTGCGAAATTCTTCTCGCTTGCTTCTCATCAATAACCCATTTCCTCGATATTCAGGCCAGATTGGATTAGGTTAGTAAGGTGATAACTGCATGAATTCATGGGCTTTTCGCAATAAAAGTTCTTTAAATTGTAATTTGTTCCAATATAAATTTCCCTTAGAAACGTAAAGGATTGTTGACAGTCCACACAAAAGACTATGTCACAAGAATTGCTTGAAATTTCGATGGGCAATAGAAAGAAGTCCTTGAGACACACTTTTATCCTGTTGTAGTTTCACGCTACGGCCAAATTCTGTCTTAATTTATCAACTACAAACCTTGGAAATGGATTTTTCTGCCTTTTCAGATTTCATAGCTGTTATCTAGACCCCTTTTTGTCCCAACGCAATGTTTCAACATAATATTGTTGAGTGCGCTCTAAAGAGATTCGCACTGGACAGAGCCAAATTGCAGCAACATCCTCGTTTTCTGGAAGTTTTGTCAAACCTTGTTCTTGTTCTTCTTCCGCAGGGCTCTCAACCCTTTCATTTTCCGTTTTCCTAGAAAATTCTCGTTCTCTCGTTTTTCCTCCCCTGTTTTAGAAGTAGAGTCCAAAGCAGTTGAGAGATGCTCAGACTCTCCATACATGCATTTTTCCAGTTTCTTATGACCACCTAACAAGTCCCTCAGGGGCCTCAAAAAAAGATGTGACCACTAAGACGGCTAACCAAATCCCTCCGCGATATCTCGCATGAACACAATAAGCAGCGCATTCCAGTATGGAAATTTCCTATTGTTCCCTCATAGCTTAAAGAAGGGAGTGGAGGCAGAGTCCTTTCTGCTACCTGATGCGTAGGAGCCCCAATCAATTAGAATTCAACGCATTGACTACGCTTTTTATGAGGAAGCGCAAGCGGCGATTGTAGGCACCTGCAATCGCAGTGCGTGATTGTGTTACTGCGCTGTAAGAGTTTTTCTCAATGGCACTTCAGAGAACGTGAAATTCCTTAAAGAACACCTGGAAACGCTTAATTGGATTGGTAAGTTTCCACGAATACGCAGTAAATCCAAGTTCTTTCGATGGCAGACCTCAAAACGAACCCAATCGAATATCGCTCAGGTTCAGAAATGATTGTTTTGTTGTACAAAGGAAGTAGTGTTCTTCAAAAGCGCAGTTGCATGGAGCCCAGAAATTGCACGGCTTTCGATTTGATTATGTGATGGCCTATCCAGCTATCACGTGCGTGGTCTGCAAGCTCCTTTTTAAAGGTAATATCTGTCCTACGTTGTGGATCCTATAGAAAAGGGAACAAACTGGTTAATGTTCGGCTTCCGGCTTCACCTCGCCTTTTTTCAAAGCAGTTATCGACTACTTCATCACAGTGACGTTGAGGAGAATAGAATGTGGAGGAACTCACTAGGATTTCAACCTGCTCGCACATCTCTGCAATAGGGAACGGAGAGCTAAAACGTTCTTATACAATATCTTCCTGTATTTCGGTTTTTGGGTGGAATAAACGAAAAATCCGCCGTTTCCGCCGTTGTTCCATAAGTCCCTTCAAAATATATTGATTAGAAAATAATTGCAACCATTCGATTCCACTCTGAATGATCTATCCATTGATGTAGGTAGCATTCAGTGGTTCTTAAAAAGTTGTCTTGGTGACCTATATAGTCTCGACGGCGGCGGCCTCCCTTCGTCGCTCGAGGTATATGCTCCCATAGGGAATATATCCGTAGCTGGTTAGAGTAAGCAAATTTTCAGGTAAATTTCTCGTATTCTGGCTGTTTTTTTTTCATGGTTCCTTTTTCTATGGCTGGTGAAAATTGTGATCACTTTAATCTTCTTTTTTGTAAAACTTTTCTCATCTAGACCGCCAGTATTTTGGAAATCGGCCGATTTCATAAACTCCTCTGGTCTCGGTCTCGTCCATGAAAACTCAAAGTTCAATGTTTAACTGAACTAAAGATAGCCTGCAAGATAGCTTAGAGAAAACGATAAAGCTTTAAAAACTATGAGTTGCCAAAGTCACCTACATGATCAATTGTTTGTGAGAGAAGTGATTTTTGACAAACTAAATTGACGTTAGAAACCTCGCCTTCAGGAGGGAGGGTCGCAGAAAAAAAGGTCCTCGAGAATGCTCTGCCACCCTTTTTCTCCCTGGCTTGGTGGTGGGGTTGTACCACAAGTAAACAAATGGCTGAACTCATAGGGAGCGCGAAATGGCTCTAGCATAATACCTGCTAAAAAATTTGTTTTAGCATGAAAAAGTACAGAACCAGTGATTTGCCCTGTGAATTCTGAGTCTAATAATGTTGGCTTCTATGGTTTTCCATCACTTGAAACATTTCCCCCTCTTTAGGGACATTAAGCTTTTACAGGCGTTGTCTAGAATTATCTCCTTCAGTGCACCCTGATAGTATATATTAGCAAACAGTAAGAGCTGTAGCCCTAAAATGTAAGGATGTCAGAAGCTCGAGAGGTGAGGCATGCCGTCGAACTAGTTCAGAACTTATTTGACATAGTTTAAAAGGTTGAAACATTGCAACATCTTGCCAATTAGAGGATAAGGGACAGGGTTGATCAATGCATCTTGCGGATAGGCCAGGCATTCCACTTTTAGTGAAGATCGTGGAGGGAATTTAAATGCAAAATTGTCAATTACAAAGACTTGGAATTGCCAGCCGATAGAATTGTCAGTGTCTTCTCCCTCTCAGACAAGTCTGGTACCAAACTGCCTACCCCGGAGGGATGGTAGGCTTGGTTGGCATGGGGAAAGCCAGCAAACCACCTGCTGACTCGATGTACAGTCGAGAGCCTGCGCCTCTTCCAACTGCACTACACCCACCAATCTCTCAAATCAGCTGGAAAAATTCTATTTTCTATTCATCTTTCCCTTGCCACAATTAAATAGAGAAAATGAAAATAGAAGGAATAGCGTTTAATGGAGAACAAACAATAAGCGGCCCTTACACCATAGCAGCGTACGAGCGATCCGTGTAAGCGTATGTGCAATATCTTTCTGTACAAAATAATGAAAACTATAAGAAACAATACTAGTTTTTAGAAAGTTCAATATGGTATAAAATCTGTATGGAGTTTTTTCATAAAGCTACGTAGCTCTGTTTCTATAGCTACGATTAAATGAAGTAAAGCGGACGGTTCAGAATATTAGTTTTTGAATAATCGAGAAATAAAGAAATCAAAACGAAACAAAGTTTCACCGTTTACAAAAGCAAAACAGCGGAATTATTTAGACCAAGTCCGTAGCAAACTATAAGGACTGTCGGCTTTGTAGACCCTACACGTGCAGAGCGACAGTCAACACCGCGTATCACGATCTGTGAATATTAGAGGCTGATGGCCGTTAGAGCCTAGCCTAAATGGTATCGTATTTACCCAGTTTATCCGTACTCGATCTCCGCAAAACACTGAATGTGCCAAGCACACATTCACGCATCACCGCGACGTCGTGGCACAGCTCAAGCGGATTGGCTAATGCATCCCTTTCTTCTGCTGAGAGGAAAATGCCGGGCGTGAGGCCTGTTGCGAGGAATGCTATTCCCCTAAGCTTTGCAACATATGCCCATAAATGACGTCGTGTGGAAGCCAATTTACAGGGCATATCTGTCTTTTTGCAGGACCCCTCTATGAAGGAAGCAGGATGAATTAAGTTCCAGGTCAGGTTTATTCAGACATTTACGGTCCTAGGACATGGCGCCAAGTGGCAATGTCGAAGGAAGTGCCGGCTGTGACGTCCACTTGAATCGAGGTTCTTGGTTCGAGCCTCGCCCGGAGCACCCAAGCCTTCCACTCCTTCGAGGTTGGTTAATAGATGCCAGAGTTGCCTTTGAAGGACGAAACATTGATTTGCCCATCGGCTGCTTAGTCATTGTATTATAGAAGCGGAATAAAGGACAAAGGAAATTATGAACGGTATTAGTCCATTACTTTGTGGTCTGCACCACGTATTCTGATTATACGAGATCTCATAGAGGCAGTTTGAAAGCGTATATAGCCTACACGATGATGTGAGGAGATCAGCCGATGGCAAATCAGTGTTGTATCGTTCCCAGGCAAGTCTTCTAGCAAAACACCGACCTGGGAGAAATGGAGTGCTTGGTTGGCTTGGGCGGGGAATCCGAAACAGGAACTTTGAAACGGGGTGCATATGAGAGCCGCCAACTCCGATTGCGCTATCACGTCGTTTACAGAGCAAGCACACATTCGAATTTCCACCACGACATCTCGAAGTGCAGCGGGGGTACACACGAAACTGGGTCTGACAATCACCGATCTTTATCCTTCATCCTGTGGCCTGTTGATTTCTTTACATTGCTGGCTCATAGTATCGCTCTTTCAGATTTGATTATTTCTGGGTGGTCTTAATTCCTTCAATACATACTTTCATATTAAATCTACGCGTCACCACCGTTTACTGCATAAAATACATTCAGAGTTCGAGTGAAACGTAGTGATCTTCCTCAAATTGCTCGCTTCTCCGGTCCGATCGTGAGTGCCATAGAACGCTGAATAGCCAGGATCGCAAAACCGTTCGTTTCTAATCCTCCTGCACACGACCTTCAACAATGCTCAACAGCAGCTCAAATATGGCGGGCAAAATAAAGGAAGTAAATAATCCCGCGTTACGAGCAACATATTTGAGACGAGTAGCGCTCCCGTGCATGTGCATTCTACACCTCGTCCACCTCGAGCGCCCACCCCAGTCCCCTGGACTCGAGAGTCTAGTAGCTGCTTTAACAAATCGCGTAGACTATTGCGTAATGAAGAGCACTCCGTTTCAGGGATGTATGAAACCTTGAGAGCCTTCATAGTAAGATTAAATCGTTGCTGAAGCACTAGAGCGACTTCAAGACAAACAAGTAATTGCACGGATTAGTATGACGACCGTGACTGACGCGAAAATAGCATCTCCTGTTTAAAATTCATTCGCATTTGTAGTAGAACAACCATGCTTGGTGAGTATTATAACGTGGGATGGGTGCGTGGATTGCAGTCGGAGGAGGAGACGGCCCACGATCCGTAGATTCCAGGTCCCTGTTTTGCATTTCCTGCCCGGAACAGGCAAGCCTTACATCCATCTGGAATCTGGTACCAGACTCGAATGGGATGGATAAGACGCTGACTTGTGCATTGGATCGTCGCCTCAAGTCATTGTAGAATTTCATAATCAAATAAGAAAACTGTTCCACACTATATGCTCAAACGCGAAATGATTTTATCTATACCTCAGTATGACGGGAACAGGAAGGAAGAGCTTGAAGCACTGTAAGCACAAGAATAATCGCAGCTATGCAGCAATCTGTCGCTAAGAAACAGATAAGGATGGGCTTCTTTCAACCGACCGCAGTGTGTACGTGTTTTCAATGAAAGAGTGGATCCAGTCTACAAGAAAAGGTCGTGGAAAAGTTTTTTCCTCATGAAATTCTAATAGGTCTCGTGAATGACGGTTTAACTATGCGCTTCCACTTTTGGTTTCATGTCTAATAGTGGGCTCTACTCGTGTTTAATAGTGGGCTCTACTTGCGGATAGCTAACTAAGGAATTTCTCAGCGCGGTGTGTGTGTCTGTGAGTCTGTGTGAATTGATACTAAACATATTCGTGAACCGTAACACACTACACTAGCTACTCTAAAGGAAAGCCCTACAATCGTATGGTCGGCCAAACGCAGCGAAAGTGGAAGTGGAGTGCTTATAAGACTGCACGTTTATCTTTATTCTTCCTTCCTTCAACCACTTTTTGCATTTGTGTAACAGAATACAACAGCAATTTGAAATGTTTTCACAAAAATCTCTTTGGTGCAGAAGAAAAAACACCATTTCCAACCTCTGAAGCATTACAAAGTAGTGAATCTTAATGAAAAATTCTACATGCGAACACCTACATATGTATCCTTGATTGGGTCTAACTAAAGCATATACCTTTAGAAAATTCCATTCTTCGTTCGAGAAAGCAAAAATAAGAAATAGGACGTCAGAGCTGTCCTGCAACATGAGCAAATGCAAAGGCTATGTGAAGCGTGTATATATTTAAGTGGAGCTGTGATGAGCCTCTTCGGTACCGAAAAATGGTGATCTTTGAAAAAGCGTGTTTTCCTACGAGCACGGCAGTCAGTTACAAGTGAACTACATGCCAGGTTGTACATAGATTGTATTCACCTGCGACAGTTAAAACGGCCGAAGCACCTCAGCAGCGTGGTGGTAAATGCTCGTTGACAAAATTCACTGAAGGATCAGATCCAAACACATGGAACGATAAATTCAAGAATACACTTTCATTACAAAACACTGCATAAGTTAAAGTGCTTTTATTTCGGCCAGTTAAGCACACAGCATCAGTCATCTAGCGTACGTTGAAAAATGAAGAGATATGTTTAGTTACAGCAACCATCATCCCTGCGTGATGTTGGGAAAACCGAAGGTACTGCAGCAGACAAGTACATATACCGAGCTCAGTCCTGCAGGTGATGGGCGCTAGAAGAATATGCACTCAAACTGCTCGGAAGTATGTAATCGATTTGTGTTGCATCTCCTTGTTGTTCATAAATGGAGACCTACAGTCCATAATACGTTTTATTTTCAAAACGGTAGTGCAAAAGGCAGAAAATTCACGGAAACATCACTGAAAACATTGCCACCTTCTAAACTCAGTGGGTCTGCACTGCAAGGTATTGTGGGTAGTTTTGTCGCTCTTTTTCAAAGACTACATGGCGTTAGTGAGACATCAACCTAAGATAGCAACACAAACAAGCCATCACCTAGGGTTTCTCAAGTACATTTGCAGTCTAAGAGAAGATTCATAGGACAAGAAAGAAAAATCAAAGACGGAGGAGGAAAGCGGAATCGTGCACTAAAGCATTGGCGTCATTGGGCACGTATCACATTATTAAAGATTTATGGAAATGGGTGGGAACACAAACGAACGCCGGCGTTGCTTTGTATAATCTCGTTCAGCAGACATCAAGCGAAAAAAAGCACGAATCTTTTGAGGGTGCCAATGTTGTGAGCTACCAGCAGTCTCGTCTCATAGCCTAATTAAACGCATACATAACGAGTTGATATTTACAGCTAAACTAGAAAACTAGGGACTTACAACTAAGCTAGTTCTTTCTTTAAACCTCTAGTGCTTTTCAAGGGCATTATTAAAAAGTTACACATATGAAAGGAAAGATTGAAATGATTTTTCTAAATCAGCAGAGGACATGGATCTTACGTGCTTCACGTTTTGCTTCATTTCGATTTTGTAGCTACGAACATCGTCGACGTTAGAAGGACAAAAACACTGTCACGTGGGCGTCGAAAAATAGGTGGGCCAGTCACGTAATGCGTTTCGTATAGAATGAAACGCTTTTCGTGTCCTTTGAATGAGAAGGATCAAATGGACTACTCTGGCATGCACCAGGGATGAACGGAGACACTGATGGCGCCCGTAGAGAAACAATGATAGGACGGCAGGTGATGCAACAGGTGATAATGTCGCCAAAGCAACACCTGGGTGAGCGGAAGTTCTATAAACTGTTGGAAATGCACATCACATTCAATTTTCTCAAGATTAAAGGCATAATGGAGTATCTGCATCTTCGTGCATCGAGCCGGAAGACATGACGGGACATCGCCTATCATTTATCTTATATGTACCCAACATATCTTATCCCGGTGATCAATAAATGGGATTAAAACAACTCAGAATTGCGCGAACAACTCAAAATGTAAAACAGTACTGAGAACCAAAAAGACTGGCGACTATTTCGGAATGGTAGTTGAAACGACAATGCTTTCAGTTGCATCGAGCGAGCTTTTGACGAAGAAGCATTTTTATCAATCGTATCGTATCATTCCACCCTCATCTCCCACGCTGTGCGGTGCGTTTTCCCACAGCTGCCAACTGTATTTCTGTGTTATTCGCCACTTAAGCCGTCTCGCCTCCACCAGCAGCTTAAGAAGGAGTCTCTAGTGGCAAGGAGACAGCGAAACACGCGTATTCTCAAATTTGCCACTCTCAAAGGTATAACTGTTGTCTCCTTCGGTCGCACCTTTTTCCACTGCAACGATCGATATTATGCCATCTCCCGCTCGGGTCTCGTCTGTTACAGCTAAGAAGGCGAGAGGATCATCAGCTGGAGAGGCAAGTTCGGAGCCGGATCGCTTGCGGGCTTTGACGGAAAGCGGAAAGGTGCCGGCTTATGTGAAGGCCATCGTTGAACTTCTGATGGAGACGCGTGAAGAAGTTAGAGAGCTGAGCCGGCGCAATGCTGAGTTGGTCGAGGAGATCAAAAGTTTGAGGGAGGAAAATTTGTTTTTAAAAGGAGAATTGTTAAAGGCACAGTCATCGGTAAAACCTTCTCCTGAAGCTGTTAAGCCTGTCAGCAGTCATGATGACAGCGAACATAGAAGGTCTATTGTATTGTCTAATGTTGTTGAATCACCGGCCTCTAGTTCTCTTGCTAGAAATGCTCATGACTTCGATTGTGTGTTTAAAATATTAGATTTTCTCGGAGTTGAATGTAAACCCATTGCTGTTTACCGCATGGGAAGACCGCATCAAAATAGGCCAAGGCTAGTAAAAGTTGTGCTTCCGGCCAGTAGGTTTCAAGCTGATGCTGTGAGGCGCGCGCCGAGGCTGCGCTTCTTTCCCTTCCAAAAGGGCATTTACCTCCGCCCGTCACTTACCTGGGAGGAGAGAGAGCGCAGGCGGAGCGAACTCCTTAGCAAACGAGGGCAGCCATCTGGTAGCAGCGGAGGAGGTACACAATCTCCTCACCTGCAGCAGATTGCACCCTCTCAGCAAAGCACCAGCAATGGACCTGGGTCCTCACATCCCAGTAGCCCATCGGGAAACTACTGAGATGTCGCAGGAAATCCAGATGTGAACTGAGATGCTTACTTTCGAATATAAGGTCCCTAGTAAAAAATTGCAACTTTCTGGTTCTCAACCTTTGTGAAAACAACTTCGACGTGGTCCTCCTTACCGAAACATGGCTGACCTCACAAAACCAAGTAAATCCTCTCCTAGGAATAGCCTGTAATCAATATATGCCTGTGCGGTGTGACCGGAACTCCAAGAGAGGCGGAGGGATACTACTGCTCGTAAAAAATTACTTAACATGTGATTTGGTTTTCCACGAATCTGTTAAGGATAGGTATGAGATTTTAGTATGTGATGTAGGGTTTCGCTCCAATTTGTTCCGAGTAATTGGAGTGTACCGAGCACCCAGTTGCGACTCAGCTGGTTCTGTTCAACTGGCAAAAGCAATTAGCGACTTTTCCTCGTGTTCTGAGCCAAGTATTGTTCTTGGTGATTTCAATATCCCCAATCTATTGAGCACCACATGTCGAACGTCAAATCTTTTTCGCGATTTGTTTGAATCGCATGACCTTAAACAGTTAGTAACCACTCCTACTAGAAATCAAACTGTACTTGATCTAGTTTTATGCAACTGTCAAAATCTTGTAGGCGAAGTCTGCGTTGGTCCACCTTTAGGGAATAGCGATCATGCTACGGTATCCTTCAAAATCTATCTTAAGGCAGATCGCCCAACTTTCGTGTGTAAAAGAGACGTTATGGGTGCGAACTATGACGCAATTACGGAATACCTCTCTAACGTTGATTGGATAGGTAGCATATATAATCTGGAGTCAGTTGACGACAAATATGAGACCTTTCTTGCCATTCTCCATCACGTTATAGAGTTGTTTGTCCCTCTTGTCAGAATGAAGAAGAATGATCTAAGACTTCCCAACTACCTCAAGAGGATGAACCATTATCGCACCTGCTTATGGAATGAGGCGTCCACAACCAACGATGTAAGTGACTGGAGTAAGTATGCTGTGTACAGCAGAAAATTGGAAAGAGCTACCTTTAGATATCACGTTTACTTAGAGAAGAAACTTCTCGGATCCACGGATCGAAACAAATTTTATCGATACGTTAATGCGCGTAGTGGAAACAATTCCGCAATCCCCTCTTTGATTGACGAACGCGGCTTCTGTCACTCATCTCCTCAGGACAAAGCCAATTTACTAGCTTCACAGTTCCTAAGACAATTTGGAACGTTCACGAATTCGTACTCGCAACCGTCTCAAAGCCAGGCTCAAGCGGATGTGAGTACAAATTCAGTTCCCGCTTGTAGTGCTTCTCAAATGGAGTCTTCCTTGTGGTTTCATAAGGAGCACATTTATGAAGTTCTTTTAAAGTGGCCAAGGTCTAGTTCTCTCTCCCCAGACTTCATTCCGTTGAGTTTTCTCAAAAGGATTCTGCACCACATAGCTTATCCATTAGAGCATATTTTCAATTTTAGTTTCATTACAGCTGAGGTGCCCAGAAGGTGGAAGCATGCGTTCGTCACTCCTATTTCCAAGAAATCTCCTTTAAACGACCCTCGTAACTATCGTCCAATAAGTATCACATCAGTTCTAGCCCGAGCGTTTGAAAAAATCGTTATGAAACATATTCTAAGGCATCTTGAAGCCAATAGGATAATCTCAGATAACCAATTTGGATTTTTACCAGGTAGATCTGTTGAAACTTCAATGCTTACTTCCCTCAATGACTGGACGGAAGGAATGGAAAGTAAGAACCGCGTTGATGTGGTATATTTTGACTTTTCCAAAGCTTTTGATAGAGTCCCGATACCACAATTATTATGCAAAATGAGCATGGTCGGTATTCAACCTATGGTAATTAATTGGACGCGCAGCTTCCTTACTGGAAGGACATATCAGGTTAAAGTTGAGGGAGCATTTTCCTCCGTTTTTAATGCGTGTACTGGAGTTCCACAAGGCGGAGTGCTCTCTCCTCTCCTCTTCCTTATTTATACATATGAACTTCCAGACACAGTTTCCAGGTTTGGAGTCACATGCAAAATGTATGCAGATGATTTAAAGATTTATAAAATTGTCAAAGAAGACCAAGACTCTATTTGCGTTCAAACAGCGATTGACTACATTTCCAATTGGGCGAATGAGTGGAAACTACCACTTGCACCTGAGAAATCTTTCTGCTTAGTAATTGGTGGCCGAAATGTTGTCTCTCTCCCCGACTACAAACTACAGAATTCAACACTTAGAGTAGTTGACGAGGTTCGTGATCTTGGATTTTTAATACGCAAAAATCTGAATTTTGACGCTCACTACAAATCTTTGGTAAAAATGGCAAATTTTCGCACCTACAACATTTTCAAAGTTTTGAAGAGCAATAATCCTGATCTCCTTCTGCGGGCTTATAAATCATATGTGCGGCCGATAGCTGAATTCGGAACAACTGTGTTCAACCCTCTCAAGAAGAAAGACATTGACATGCTCGAAAGAATTCAGAATAATTTCACTCGCAAAGCAGTAATGAGATGCTTTGGCATGGACTACTCGCAAATCCCAAATGGCCGAGAAAGAAACAGGATGTTGGGATTAAAGTCTCTTGAATGTAGAAGGCAATCATTCGATCTCAAGATGCTTTTAAAGATTCTCACCCAAAAGGTGCACATAAACCCGTGCATATTTTTCCGAGGCCATCTGTCTAGAACAAGGAGAGGTAAGCTTCAGCTATATGTGCCGGTAGCGAGGACCACAGTCAGATCAACATTCTTGACCTATAGAAGCTTGCGGGAGTTCAACTTATTACTAGCCCAAAACGAGAATCTCTTAGGATTATCTGAGCATTCGCTCGCTTGATTGTTGTCCAGCGTTCATTGTTATAATTGTTTCCGTTCTCATTTATTGGTGCCTACATAGTCCTCAAGTTTGAGTTATTAATGTTTGTGTTGCTTTTTTGTTTCTTTATTATATGCGTGGCTACCACCATGCTGTGAATAAATAAATAAAATAAATAAAAAATATATATATAATATGGCTCAGATTGGAGGTGGTCGATATTTTGCACTTTCTCCACACTGTCGGTTCTGCCAGTGGGACCTCGACCCGGCCCGAGCCAACAAGAAAGTCAGTCTTATCAACTGCTAGTTTTGGGATGCTGACCATACTATCGCGCAGTGAAAAAAGTTGGGGCTCTTTCACTGCTTTATTATGCATCCTACAACGAATTTAACATGGGAAAATTCTTTGCAGCGGACGAAAAACTGTTTTTGGGGACGTATTAAAGAGGCCGCTTTCAGCTCCTTAAACTGTTTCCTGACGTGAAATGTGGTTTTCTCAGCTAACTCAGCGTAGATAAATGCTCGCAGAGGAGAAGACGGTTTGTTAGAAAGGACGTCCTGAAAATGAACATCAATAGGGGCCCTCCAGACGAAATTGATCCATAACTAGGTCACAGATTGTCGAACTGAGCGCTCTTGGAAGCACCGAATGCGCAGTGGAGAGGGTAATCGAACGGTTTTAGCTGGAATCCACAAGAGTAATTCTAAAGCAAGTTGCGACAAAGCGACGCTTTGTGACGGATTAATCCTTTCAAAGAATTTGAGCGGTATTGTACGACCAGTTCGACTCTCTTGTGGGAAGTTGTCCGGGGTGCTTCCCACAGTATAGACGAATTGGACATAGTAGGGAGTTCACTATTTTCATTTTTTCTGGAATGTCCAAAATATTGTGCATCAAAGCATCAGTTTTATATTAGTTTTTTCTAGTTGTAGTCATCTTTGGGCTTTGAACGTCTACTTTTGAGCTTGTTTTTTGAGTTTGTTTTGAGTTTGTTTGAGTCGTTTTGCCTACTGTTCTTTGATTTGATAGCGCGTCTTTTGGCGCATAAATGGTGGCGATGTCCGTTCCTCCACGTGGTGCCACTGGAAACTGTTCGCTATGCGAGCTAAGCTAAGCACGGACACTCGATTGCAGGCGACAGGCCCTTGTGACAGGCCGGCCTATGGAGATCTCATGTCACATCACATGGTTGATGGCGTTAACTGTTTGTCGAGATAATGCTACGGCGTCCGCGGGAACCGACGCGCACTCGCAAAGCCCGGCGAGTGTGAGAAGTATGCGAGGGTTCCTGGTGCGAGGACGGCATCGGGGGCAACTGAGCAAGTCCAAAAGTCCCGTAACGTAAGCAGGACCCGCGTTGCTACGCTGAATGTGGGTACGTTGACGGGCCGCTCGTGCGAGTTGGTAGAAGCACTGGAGCGAAGACGACTTATGTGCGGTACAGGAGACGAGGTGGTCCTGTTGCAAGTCGAGGGACATAGGCCGAGGCTTTAAGGCCATTCTGTGCGGCAGTCCCAGGACCACCAGCGGTGTTGGTGTGGTCGTCTCCGAACGTTTCCGAGATGCGATTGCAAGCGTGGAACGTTTCAGTGACCGCTTGATGAAGGTCGTTGTTGCTGCTGAACAGCGTATGTATCATTTCTTCTCTTCATACGCTCCGCAGACAGGCTGCTCCGAGCGAGCGAAGGACGAGTTTTGGACCCTGCTTGATGAGAAGACAGCAGAGGTGCCGCCAGAAGACGCTGTCGTTGTCGCAGGTGATCTCAACGGCCACGTTGGGACTGCGAAAGATGGTTACAGCTGTCATGGCGGTTTCGGTTATGGAGCACGTAACGCTGATGGTGAGCGAATTCTTGAGTATGCGGACTCGCATAATCTCACCATCGCGAACACAATGTTTCGAAAGCGTGACTCCCATCTCGTGTCTTTCTATAGCGGGAATACCAAGACACAGATTGACTTTATCCTTGTGAAGCATCGCGATCGAAAGCTGGTTACAGATGCGAAGGTGGTGCCGTACGAGACTGTCGCCACACAGCACCGTCCGCTGATATGCACTCTTAAGTTCGCCCCTCCGAGGCTGAGGCATGTCGAGCGATGCGGTCCACCGAGAATCAAGTGGTGGCGATTGAAGGCAAACGCTGCAGCTTTTGTTTCTCGTATTCGGTTACCGACGGTGACAACCGTCGACGAAACATGGAAAGATGCAACCGATACGATTTTACAAGTTGCATGCTCTGAATTAGGCATGACTAAGCCTGGACGCCGCAAGATCGAGAAGCTGGCGTGGCTGTGGACTAACGACGTAAGAGAAAAAGTCCGAGAGAAGAAAAAATTATATCACGCGTTCCTGCGCGACAGGACTGCAGACAAATGGCGTATGTACCAGGAGGCGAAGAAAGCGGCAAAGAAGGCCGTAGCCATTGCAAAAGCCGTCCATTATGATGATCTCAGCGATAAACTCGAGACGCGCGATGGTGAACGACATCTTTATCGACTTGCCAAGGCACGCCATCGTCAGGCCGAGGACATCGAGAAACTCTTGGGCATCAACGATGAGAATGGCCATCTACTGACGAACCGCAAGAGGGCTATGAAACGATGGCATGACTACTTCGAGGGAATTTCGACAGAAGAGTTTGCCCATCCACCCATCCCTTGCGTCCCTCCTACGCACGGTCCTGTGCAGAAAATCACTGTGGAGGAGACGGAAGCGGCTTTGAAGAAGATGAAGCCAGGCAAAGCAACGGGCCCCGATGATATAGCGGCCGACCTATGGAAGTTGAGGTGCTGGAGTCCTGCTGAGTGGCTAACGAAGTTTTTCAACCAGGTTGTTACGGAAAAGAAGGTACCTGGTAGTTGGCAGGAAAGCACGACGATCCCGATATGGAAGAAGAAGGGCAGTCCTGCGGACTGCACGAATTACCGTCCAATTCGCTTGCTCTCGCACAGCATGAAAATCTTCGAGCGAATTGTAGACGGAAGTATTCGCCATATCGTCCAACTTTCCACCAATCAATGTGTTCGTAGCGGGCAGTGGCACCATCGATGCCATACATGCTGCTCGTCTTCTGGTAGAGAGACATCGCGAAAAGCAGAAACCGCTGCACATAGCTTTTGTCGACTTAGAGAAAGTATTTGATCGTGTTCCGCGTGAGGTTATATGGTACGCCTTACGACAACACGGTGTTCCCGAAGAGCTTATTGAGTGGGTGGGCATACTTTACTCTGGTCCAAAGAGTAGTGTGCGAGCGCCAGCCGGCACATCGGCGGAGTTTCCTATCTCCGTTGGTGTTCACCAGGGCTCTGCGCTTTCCCCGCTCCTATTCATTGTCGTAATGGATGCCATTTCGAGAGACCTTCAGAAGCCTGCCCCCTGGACGCTGCTGTATGCAGATGACGCAATGCTTGCAATCGAGGAGAAGAGCGAACTCGAGCGACAAGCGCACGCTTGGTACGACCGCTTGGCGATGTTCGGGCTCAAGCTAAACGTCAAAAAATCTGAGTACTTGACGACAGACGTAAACGAAGCCGGGTCCATTGAGATCAATGGCACTGCGCTAGTACGAACGACAAACTTCAAGTACCTTGGATCTGCAATTGCGTCTGATGGTAGTCTGACGTTCGAGGTGAACTCGCGCGTGAGCGCAGCGTGGTCCAAATGGCGCTCGATGACAGGCGTTTTATGCAACAGGAAGATACCGGAACGCCTTAAATCGAAGATCTATAGAACCATCGTCCGACCAGTAGCGATGTATGGAGCTGAGTGCTGGCCTGCAACCAAGGAGCTTGAAACTCGCCTCAGCGTCATGGAAACGAAAATGCTGCGATGGACGGCTGGTGTTACGCGTCTGGACCGTATTCGCAACGATGAAATACGCCAGAGGTTTGGTGTCGCTCCAATTGCTAACAAGTTACGTGAAGCTCGCCTTCGGTGGTATGGCCACGTTCTTCGAGCTAGTGGTGACACTGTTAGGAAGATTGGCCTTAACATAGATGTGCCCGGAAAACGGCCTAAAGGACGACCTAGGCAACGCTGGCTTGATACGTCGCACGTGGACTTAAAGGAAGCTGGTATCCACCCCGATCAAGCGTTTGATCGTGCGAAGTGGCGTCATCATACCAGAAGAGCGGACCCCGCTGCTAAGCGGGACAAACGCTGAAGAATAAGAAGAAGAAGTCTTTTGGCGCATAAATAAATAAATAAATAGCACGGCTCAACGTTTTTGAACGTTCTCAATAGTTTTGATGTAACTTTACAGAAAGTGCGCTCGCCATGTAGATTTTTACAGCCCAATACTACCCTATGTATACTGCCATAATTGTAATGGAAAGCCACAGAAGGCTTTAATGAAGATTTCATGTCAGGCAGTGACTATAGCGCATTCTTAGCTATAGTTCGTTCTTAGGAGATGTTTACGAAGAACTCAAAATGGGCCTGCTTCGCAGAATGGCTCCTATTGCCCCACAAGGTCATGTTCGCACCGTAGACGACAGCAGAGAATCATCATCATAACCAGGCACGCACCGTTGCCCAAATTTTAATCGAATCGAATTCTACTGCACTGCGTGTTTTTGTCTTCTTCTGTTGCCCACGCAACGTAGATTTAAGTTGTTAAGCTCTTCTTCCTCTGCATTCCGAGGAAATGCATAAGGAACATGTGCGTTTAAAAATGAACTCCTCATTCTTCACTCATCTAAATAAATAAATCTTATGTTAACAGTGGACGATCTTGTCATTATCCTTCCTGATTCCTCCCAAGAGAATTCGCCACTCTCTGTCGCTGTTTTACGAATTTTCAGCAATTGACTCTGATTGTTTTCTTGAAGCAGCTGGTATCAAACAGTAAAGCGTATTTGCTTGAGGTTCGAATGCGTTTTGGTCTCCTCAATTCCCTCTTATCTTTGTAGAGAACATTCTGGAATGATGAAAGATGTTATAGTAAAATTAAGGCCCCACACACTTCTGCGGCAACGCCGCGGCCACATCCTTACCCATAGCGGTGAGCGGCGTTGCCGCAGAAGTGTGTGGGGTCTTTAGACGAAAAATTCTTAAGCATGAAGGAAATTTTTTGCTAGAGCCAGAAGTGCTCCTTAAAAGTATACCTTTTTGTACCTTTAAAAAACCTTCATGGAATAGACTTTATCTAATGTGCCGGTTTTCGACAAACCTAATATAACTGACGAAGGATGAACACCGGCTTCTCTTTTTTGTTCAACATCAGGTACTTTCATGCACATATGTTCACAGCTTCACGTGTACACTGACTTTGTTTCTCCTCCCAAAAAAGCCGAGTTAGCCGGCGAAAAGTCGAAAAGATTAGGTAGAGCCCTTGACATATGTAGCACGAAATTCAATAAAATCGAAGCAATGACAGCACCAGCCGCCACACCCCATCAGTAGGGAAAGGCTCAACGCTGCTTAAACGTAGTCCTTCAATCATCCTCTGATGTTGCCCGAAGAACACTTCCAACTACTCGGAAAGCTTGTGGGAAGAAAGACGGAATCCTTTTCTTCCCCATTGTTTCGTTTCTTGCCAATGCGTTTTATTTGGGTTTCATAACGTTTTCTATGCCTTTTCAGAGAAGGGCTTTTCAGGGCTTATGAAACAAATGCCATAAAAAGACTATTAGAAAACTGAATCGCAGGGAAGAATGCAAACTACTACGTAGCAGCCAAGCGCGAAAAATGGGCAAGGGAACCCAAAAACGACGAAACGACGTCAGAGAAAAGGGACGCAAACAAATAAATTGGTCAAGGAGCGAAAAATCGAACATTTCGCGAAATATGAGAACGTCTGTAACGCAAAGATACTGCGAAAGCTATTGGTACCAGACGTGCCTGGGAAGGATAAATCACTGGCTTGCCTATGGCTACTGCAGCTCATTATTTAGACGGAACAATACGCATTTGATTTCCTACATAGAGGAGCCTGCTGGACAGGCCAAAAATCGTCGGCTAGACCGACCCCGTTCCTTTATTCTCTTAGTGTTCTATGATGTAAATGTGGAAGTCTTAACAAAGTGGACAGCTGCATGCGCTCTATATTGAATTGATCACGCCAAGTAGCAGTTCTGCACGTCCTCCTGGGGCAGTCTGTCAAACTCTGTCAAACCTCTGTGGAGAATTATGATGACTATGTTTGCTTCTCGCAAAGCATAATACTCGAGTTACTTTGGGAAAAGGATGAGGATCAGGACGGCGTTAATGTCGCTCGGAATGTGCCACAACGTCCGCTTCTACGCAATATGGTGAAGGCAATCTGAAAGCGTGCTTGGCCAAGTAGCAATACGATGACTTGCGGTGACCAGCCGATGAACAAGTCAGCGCTTCACACTTCCCAGACAAGTCTGGTACAAGCTCATCGATCCCAATGGGATGCAAGGCTTGGTTGGTGTGGGCAGGAAATCCAAACCGAGAACCTGGAATAATGTGCACGCGACAACCGGTACCTCCTCCGACTGCGGTCCACACGCGTTACTTCTGACGATGAGGAAACTGTATCAATTTGGTGCTTTTCGAAGAAATTGATAACGTCGTAAGCATAATTTATCTTCTTGAATCACACCATATGTACGGAGATAAGAAATGAACGACGAGTAACTTTCGGAGAATATGTAGGGATGAGATCCTGAATTTGATTGGTGGAGATCCTGCTTCTTTCGAAATTTATGGTCCACCCCTGCTTCTGTTGATTCATCCCATATTCTGCCAGAGCAGTCGAAGTAGCTCCACGTATTGAATTAAGAAGGACAGTACCTCCTTATCAGAAGGTGTGCCTGGGAACTGTTAAACCTGAATTTAGCCCTTTAAAACGCTTGTAGCCTTGCTTCAAGATGCGAGGGGACCATGGTCAGTGACAGGCCATTGTACTTTCAATATCACTAAATGATAGGGCTGTCCTGACCAGTGGCTGGTTTTCAGCAGAAAGCGGCTTTTGGAAAATGTGACAAGTCGTTTAGAAGCTGCAGCAAAAACACGACGAACCAATTCGGGTGCTCTATGTGTGCGGAAGCGAGGTGCTCGACGAACTCGTGTCAGTCCAACCGAATAGGACGCCGTTATGGAATCATGCCGAGGTACTGCGAAGCATCTATTCTTTTGGCCACACAGTTTCAGAAGAGGCACACATGCATCGCTTCCTAAACCACTGTGTGCAGTACAACTTCCCGCTCTATGAAAGCGCTCGCGTTTGAAAGTTTCACAGTGGCGTTTAATTATTATTTAATTTATTTTATTTTATTATTTAATTTTTTGACTGTTTTAAAACAGAAATTAAAATGATTTATTTGTGATTAGTTTCATTTTAGCAGCTCCCTATCAAACGCTAAATTAGGCTATGCATCTTAAAATGGTGTTGCATGAAATGATACCAGGACATCACGTCTTTAGGGTCGTGTTTCAAGGCGACAGGCGTCAGTTGCGGGCGCTTCAATCACCTGGTTTTAATTCTTCTCTCAACCGATCTATCCTTCCTTTTCCACGGAGTCTGTGGATTGTGACATTAATTTCTATAGAAATTGATGACATAGCAGCAGCTGTGGTCTGACAATGAATCACACGTTGGCGCTGTCCCTACAAGTACCGCTGGCGCAACCCCAAGAGGTTGTAACTAACTAGGATACTGCCTTTCTTTGAATAAGCGTTGTCAAATGCCATGCCAGTAGCAATTACTCGACGTGTACTGGTGTAGTCCAGCAAGAGTGTAATGCATATCTTATCCTGAACTGTCTAATGCATTCATTTGTGTGCGGATTTTTCATGAATGTATCCCGTTCAAAATAATGCCTACAGATCAAGGAACTTCTTCAACGGCATGGCCTAATCGTGCTGAAGCGCAGCCGAACGCATCCCTCTCATACCATCTACCTCACTGACATTCTTAGGCAGTATCAGGTAATTCTCACAGGTCTCGAAGACCGCAAAATCTTGCTCGGAGCAAAAAGTAGGTGATGTTGTTAGGGCTTTCAGAAGAATATCTACGTCATAGAGGACGAAACGTTCCCTAACGATCTCCGGTGCTCTCGGATAAGGTAACGAGGTTTCTAGGAGGGTGCGGATTGCTCCAGTTAACACATAGAATTCCCTCTGTTGTAGGACGGCACTGCGACGCGGGGAATCCGTCAAGTACTGTTTGGACGACGACGTCATAGAGTATATAAATGAGAACAATTTGTATAGAGAATCGCCGTATGTTCCTTAATCCTGTTATTGTTTGTCTCACTGATCTTGTTTATGCTTGGTTGTAAACGCGCTGGCGTTCCTCATCGAAAGCGGTACATATTCAGGGACGACGACAATGATCAGAGCGCGTCCGGAATTTCTACTTTGTCTGAGCCAAACCTGACTTACAGTGCTTCATCAAGCCGGATTAGGTATATTCTTGGCATGAAGTAGGTTGACTTCGTCAGAATGCAGGAAAGTAATTCAGAAGGAACACCGATGACGAAAAAGTGCCGCCGGAGCCTCCTCAACGAGGCAGCTCAGAGAAAGTCAGCGAGAGGTACAGGACCAGTGTGGTGAGTGCGAGCGTTGGTTCTGGACTTGACAAATTTGCTGTACCAGAAATTGGTGAAGGTTGGAAGGGCGGTCTACCGATGAACAACGGAACAAACCGTTGATCACTACCTACAGAAGGGATCCGAAGTAACTCCAGTCTCAGTGGCACTGCCCGAGCACCCATTGCAGGATCCACCCATTCCATGCAGGCAAATTGAGATGGGAACGGGCCTGCGTCCATCCTGTTACGCTGCTTTAGCTTCTTCGTCCTTTCCGTCTTTTCGACTTTCTTGACACATTCTCAGCTAAAAGGAGTTTCCTCTGAACTGCTATGAGGTTGAACACTCAGTGCTTGACCTTCTTGGATCACAGCTTTTAAATCTCTACTAGAGGATGAACGGCGTCCTACCCAGCAGAATTTGCAACATGTTTCTACTCATGCTGGATGGGTTACTGAACACTTCTGCATCTGTAGCAACTTGATAATAGAAGCGAGGAGGACCAGTGCGCCTTTTTTGTGAACCTTCAAGCATGAACATATTAAATAGCGTCATGCTGCAAAGCTTTCTTATCCTCGTCGCAGACGTTCGTTTGCACCAAAGTTACTGCAACATCGTAGCAGTTATTCGGGAAGTAGCGGATGCTTTTGCAGAGCACATTATGGCCAGCGAAGTGGAGGTAGGCAGACAACGCCAGTTATAGTAGTTCCAAGTGTATTTGCCCGTCGTTGTTCGGGTAGCCTCGAAACCCACAAACAACACCCCCCCCCCTTCAAAAAAGCACAGATCCATAATAATTTGAACGATTCCAATAATTATTCTATTTTTCAAGTTCGCTTCGACAGCATTACATTTATAAAGTTCGTCGAAAATGGATTTCGAGCTTGATGAATACTTGGGAGCGAAATCGAGAAGATTGATTTCTGTAGCTTTTTCAGCTTTGTCTTTTGAGCGATAAAGGTGTGCGTTATCTCTTTCGTCCCCAGGCATTTCCTTTTTGAAAGAAATCTGCCAATCGACTGCTATTTCAGCTGAAATTCTAGCATCAGCCAGGAATCGAACCCAATTCAGTGCCGAGTAGCGCTCTGACAGTAAAGAAGCAATGCAACTTGAAGCACCTCCTTGCGCCATTATTTTAGTAAAACTCAGTGCCTTTTGACGCATTAGCGGTGATCCGTCATTTAAATTTATGCTCCAGTTTTGTAGACACTGCCGTCGGCGGAATGGCGCACTCCACCGACATCCCAACCGTCTTCATCCGAGAGCTGCACCAGCAGTCGGGAAGCATCGGAGCCTCGACATCTGCCCCACAGGCCCTGTCGGTCTGCTCGAGAACCAACGAGCTACACCGTGAAATGGTCGGACGCCTTAGAGCCTCTGCAAAGTTCATCTGACGAACAACAGCAGCAGCCGCAGGAGCACTCTCCTAAAGCCCCGGAATACGCATCAATGGTGCGAAAGCACCAAACTGATGAGAACTCCAACCAGGTCACCGTCACCGCGCCGGACAAGGAAGCAGTATCGGCGAATATCTCGCTGACGCCAAAAAAGCTGCCGGAGACGTCGAAACACAACGATATGGACGGCATCCCTCCAGAACTTCCGAAGACAGCTTTCATGAAGCCGATCCTCAGCCAGGTGCGAACACAGTCTTATCTGAACCTTCCCTATACGTTTGAAAACTTGCTCTCAAATCATTCCAGTGCCAGCTGTTCAATTTGCTACTTAATGAGGTAAGGGAGCTTTTGGGTGTGAACGGTCCTTCACGAATAATTGGTTAGAGCTCACTTCTCCCTCCCACTGATCACGGCTGCAGTTCATCCTCAAAACTAACACCACTTGGTTGAATTTCTTCTTCGAACCACTGTGATCTCTGAGCGAATGGCGTTCTTCCAGCCGAAGCCTGCCTCCGACTCGCCGCTGTTCAACGGCAACGCGACGGACTGCGAAGCGATTCCGAACTGTGTGTTATCGTCAGTCACCTCGGACGCACGAGGAGCGCTGCGCAGCCTCACTGACAGCCCGGCCTACGACAACGTGACGCTGGATGACCTACTCGCTGCTAGCACCTCATGGGCCGAGTATCTCCATAAGGAGAGCGAACGGATTGAAGGTGACGGCTCTTGTAGAACTATCCGCATTCTGTTTCGGTCGAGTGTTTTGACGTTCTCTTTCTTGCCGTTTCCGTTTTCTCTTTCAAATATGCCAAGCTCATCAACGCAATAGTCTGTTGGAGTTCATTTTGTGCAAGCGACAGGATGATGTTCTCTGTTCTGCACCGACCACCTATCGATGATAGCTTCAGTTTCGGTCCGAGACACCCTAAATGTTCTTCTCCACTTGGTTGCTATCAGCTTTAACTGGGAAGGGCAAGCGGGTGAATTGTCTGGCTGGACGCTATGCCGCTCTATGTACAGGTGTATATGGATAACCGGCGCTATTGTACTTGTAGGGTCACCTATAACGCCGTGAAGCGCAGACGTGCTACGTGCCTGCTCATTTCTCGTCCTAATGCCATCCACTTCCTTTGCTTTTTTTGGATCACATCCCCACTTTCATTTCGGCCCCATGCAGGACAAGATAAGCAACTCTTGGATATGGCCACCCTTAAGTTGGACTCCTCGGTTAGGCTACACCCCGTTCTTCCTTCCCGTGCCCAGTTCTGCACTTTCCCTCGCAAACGGCATAGTTTGTCTTCTTTGCTAGCAGGCAATCCCCCCCCCCAAGCACCGTTACGGCGAGAGCTAATCCATCCGTCTATCACTCCTTTCGCCGCTCGAGGAGCTTCACATCTTGATTTCATCGATCTCGAGAGAACTGGGAATTGCGTGGATACAAGACATGCGTTGTTGCGACATACGGGGATTTTCGCGCACTGCCACTGTTTAGTTTAGCTTAGCACGGGCTACTGACATTGCACCAAAACTGTCCGCGAGGAAAAGTGAGGACAGTTAATCCAAACTAAATTCCTGATCACGAATCTGGGCCAGTTCTCCTTGCGGTCGCATTCAACCCCTCGCAACCGCTTGAGGTTGTTCCATTTCGGTCCACAGGAAAGCATACAAAATCGTCCTGTACGGGCCAGATAAGATCATTCGATTTTGAACGATTTTCTATACCGTTGCTACGGCCTAGCCATCTTGTATATAAACGACTCTTCCTAGCTCATACGAATGGAATTGACGTAAACGATAAACTAATAATCAGGCTGATTGGAGGGGATGTGTTGATTTACTGCTAGACTCACATGAAAAGGTATTTATCAATCGGAAGACCGCTGCACCTCACGGCGCGGAGGAGGTAAGTATATAGGGTGGGAAATAAGGAGGGTGGGAAAAAAGTGTGAGGAATTTGGAATGTTGAATCGGTTTTGGTTTTTTGGTGTTCTTCTTCACTGTGCGATTTGGGGCATAGCATTCACCCTATGCAATCCGTTTAGAATGCCAAGGACTTTCCGAAATTAAACGACTGCAAGCGAACCTGCAGGTAAAGTGAGTGCTGCACTCTAACGTCGTCGAAAGAAACCAATTTTTATTCAGCAGTTGAGGATGGCTTCAAGAAGCTTTTGCTTCAGGCTTTGCTACAGGTTAAAAGCGCTGAATTAGGGTACCGCGCGGTGGTCATTGCGAGCTACCCTTGATTAAACAGCGGATGATTAACCACCTTCTTGTATTTCCTAAATACCACTTTGCAAAGGGCTAATGGATAGTGGACCGTTTGGGATGTGCTACGCACTCTACGGGACAACGTGGTTGCTATTTGAATGCGTATTTGGCGTATAAAATAAAAAGCCTATAGAATAAAATTGACCAGGTGCAAACTGAAGGTTAGGCCTAGGATTCCTAGCCTCGCTTGCAAAGACTCCAAACACAGTAGTAGTGAAAATATGAGATACTATGTAGCTCGAGAGTCCTTAAAAAATTATGTGTCGTCTTCCCAAGACTTACTTGAATGCGTGTTCGTGCGGAAACTTTCGTATATGACTGACGGGCATGTTTTTATAAAGAGGATATATATAACATATAATATATAATAGAGGGGATATCCGCTTGCCCAAACTCGTTTGCTGTAGTACCTGAACGCATACCGCTATTTTTCGTATTGAAAAGGTTTTCTTTCAAATAGCTTATTCCTTAGAGCTTCTTTTCGACCTTTCTTGCTGTTGAGATGAGGTCCCAAAACGGCGGAAGCACTCGTTGGCATTCTGGAAGCCTCAATTTCAGCTAGAATTTAAGAAATTTTTGAAGAGACAGCTTCTACAGTGCCTAGAGAGGAATCACATTATTTCCGACTGCCAACATGGATTTTGCCGCGGCAAGTCAATTGAAACGGCTTTACTTTCTCCCTTAAATGAATGGATCCAGGCTATGGACCACAGAAAACAAGTTCAAGGCGTAAAGTTTGATTGCGCAAAGGCGTTTGATAAAGCTCCGCAGGCCTTATTGCTGCGTAAAATCAATGCGTTGGGGATTCACCTTAGAATCGCACGATGGGTTCAGGATTTTCTCCCAGACCGTACCTTCCAAATTCGAATCGGTACGGAAACGTCTGCAGTTCATGATATTTTCAGTGGGTGCGACAGGTAGTGTACTTCCCCCATTTATTCTCTGTACCAGCGTCAGTTGCGGGTTCCGCCTGCACCCGACTCTGGTCGGGCGGGCCACGCTAGGATAGCCGCCTTCGCCGGCGTCAGGTATGCTAAGCCGGTACTTATGAAGCAGAGTGCCGGGAAACATGTTAACGCGGCAACTCACGTCACCCAAGGACGGGCGCTTCATGAGTGCCGGCCCCGTGGTGCCGTGGGTTTGCCGCGTTAATATGTTTCCCCGCCACCCCACTGCACCACGGGCCCTTTGCTTCACAAGTACCGGTAAGCCATGTGGGGTCAGAAACCCATCCCAACGTCGAAGCCGCCTTCCCTGGCAGTAGGATAGTGGCAAAAGTTTGGCGGTAAACGTAGAGGTAAATTCAATGCAAAGATTGCTCTATGAGGCAAAATAGCACAAAAAGGCGCAGTAAAGAGCAAACGGTCGTCATACTGCACAGTGGAAAAGGATTCGATTTCTCTAGTCGCAGCAACTCTGGTAGTGGTGTAGTGGTAGAAATATGGCGGTAAACTCAGATGTGAATTGAATGCAAAAAATGCCATCTGTGGGGCGAAATAGCAAAAGGTGCAAAAGGGAGCAACCGAGCGTGATTGGTCGTCTTCTCACGGTTTTCCCCTTGCGGTGAATAAAATTTCCTTGCGCTTCGGTCATTCCCCCGTATACAAAATTGGTGATGTGGAGTTGAATCGGGCTGGCGAAATCAGAGAGCTGGGATCCATAGTCATTGATAATCTGAGTTTTTAAAGTCACTGCAACTCTGTAGCAGCTGAAGCCATCGCTCGTATCTACAAATTCTTCAAAGCACTCGAAATGAAAGATCCCCATTTATTTATCAACGCCTACAAAACTGCGGCCGATAGTTGA
This sequence comes from Heligmosomoides polygyrus polygyrus, assembly GCA_947396885.1. Lineage (NCBI taxonomy): Eukaryota > Metazoa > Nematoda > Chromadorea > Rhabditida > Heligmosomidae > Heligmosomoides > Heligmosomoides polygyrus. Next base: position 31,514,548 of record OX377204.1, on the reverse strand, counting down.
ATGCGACACCTCAGTGCTCAGCCCCTATCGGAAAAAGGACATTGTCGTGTTGGAGAATGTCCAGAACAACATGACCAGGAAACGAGTGTTGCGCTGCAGTGGACTCCATTATAGTCACATTCCTAACGGCAAAGGCGTTATCCAGATCTCGAATGTAGGCGGACTAAGCATGTATAAGCCTCTTGTTGGCATTTAAAATCCCTACCGCGTTGACCTCGGTCGCGTGGAGCGCAGTAGGAGAGGGTGCCGGCTGTCACCTGCACCAATACCAGGTTCCTGGTTCGGATTTTCCGTCCAGGCCAAGCCTTCCATACCTCCGGGGTAGGTGAATTGGTACCAGACTTGTCTGGTAATGATAAAGCACTGACTTGTACATCGGCTGGCCACCGCAAGTCGTTGTATGGCCAAATACGCGTTCAACACGCCTCCACGACATGCCGTAGAAGTAGAATGCGTGGCGCATCCCAAAGAGGATTGAATAACGCCGTCCTTTCTCCTTTTTTTATCCTTTACCGGGTCGACCTCAGTTAACTCCCAAAGCTTCTTTACCAAAGGTGGCAAGCATGAACGAGTGCGAGTTATGCTTCTTCCACTAATATCAGGTTAAAGTTCTTCTCAAATAGAGTTGTCTTTGCGTTCGATACCTAAATCGCTAAAGGCTGCCTAGGAATGCGGCTTAGTATATTTAAAAAGGTCCTAGAAAAGCAGTTATCTCTCAGTAAAGCTTTTTTCTTTTCCTCTTTTAGAGCACTTGTCTAGTTAGC